>OY997270.1:490444323-491644323 GCA_963921465.1 Triticum timopheevii | reverse complement strand
GTCCGGGGTGATGGTGGCCGGGCTGGGCTGAGCAGCCGCTGGGCTGGGTTGAGCAGCCCCTGGGCCAGGTTGCGGCGTGGCCGGGTCCTCTGGGAAGTGGACAGACTCGGAGTCCAGCGATAGCTTGACGGATGGCTTGCGCAGGTGCTTGAGGGAGACGCCGGACGGGATGGCTTGACGTGACAAGGCGATCTTGGCGAGCGTGTCGGCTGCCTCATTCTCCGCGCGTGGGACGTGGAGGAACTCGCAGCCATCGAAGGATCCGGACAGCTTCTGGATGAGGAAGCCATAGCTTGCCATGTTGGAGTCGCGGGCGTCCCATTCGCCGGAGCACTGCTGTACCACCAAGTCCGAGTTTCTGTAGCACAGGATGCGCCGGATGCCGAGTTCCTTGGCAAGCCAGAGGCCGTGCACAAGGGCTTCGTATTCGGCGATGTTGTTGGAAGTGGCAAAGTGGATCAGGAGTGCGTAGCGGAGTCGGTCACCCTTCGGAGATGACAGTACGATGTCGACCCCTAAGCCGAGTCGCGTCTTGGACCTGTCGAAGTGCATGTGCCAATGCGTCGGGTCGGGAGGTGGCGGCAGGTACTGGGTCTCGGTCCAGTCGACGAGGAAATCGGCCAGGGCCTGAGACTTGATCGTGGTGCGGGGCTCGTAGAGGATGGTGTGGCCGGCTAGCTGGATCGCCCACTTGGCAACCCGGCCGGAGGTGTCCCGGCACCCGATGATTTCTCCGATAGGCGCCGTGCTGACGATGGTGACGACATGTTCTTGAAAGTACTGCTTCAGCTTCTTGGCGGTGAGGTGCACGCCGTAACACATCTTCTGGTAGTGTGGGTAGTTCTGCTTGGAGGTAGAGAGCACTTCGCTCAGGTAGTAGACCGGACGCTGGACGGCCTGGATCTTGGCCTTCTCCGGTCGCTCGACCACCAGCACCATGCTGAACGCCCACGAGGTCACGGCTATGTAGAGCAACAGCGGCTCCTTGTTGGTCGGCGCGGCCAGGATGGGTGCGGTGGAGAGCATGCGCTTGAGGTCTTGGAAAGCTTCGTCCGCCTTGCCGTTCCACTCGAACAGGCTTGTTTTCTTCATTAGCAGGTACAGGGGCAGTGCCTTCTCGCCCAGCCGGCTTAGAAACTGGCTGACCGAGGCCAGGCAGCCTGTGAACTTCTGGACATCGCGCAACCGGGTTGGCTTGCGCATGCGCTCGATGGCCTTGATCTTCTCCGGGTTTGCCTCGATGCCGCGTTCCGAGACAAGGAAACCGAGCAGCTTTCTGGCTGGGACGCCGAAGATGCACTTTTCCGGGTTGAGCTTGACCTTGTATTCGCGGAGGTTGGCGAATGTTTCCTTCAGATCGTTGAGGAGCGTGAGGTGCTGCTTTGTCTTTACCACGATATCGTCCACATACACATGGATGTTCTTGCCGAGTTACGGTAGCAGGCACTTCTGCATGCAGCGTTGGAAGGTGGCGCCGGCGTTCTTCAACCCGAACGACATGGTGATGTAGCAGTACGCTCCTAAGGGCGTGATGAAGGACGTCTTCAGGGCATCGGCCAGGTCCATCTTGATCTGGTGATAGCCGGAGTAGGCGTCCAGGAAGGACAACAGCTCGCACCCGACGGTCGAGTCGATGACTTGGTCGATTCGCGGGAGGGCGAACGGATCCTTTGGACAAGCCTTGTTGAGGCTGGTGTAGTCGATACACATGCGCCAGGTCTTGTTCTTCTTCAGGACGAGGACTGGGTTGGCCAGTCACTCGGGGTGAAACACTTCCATTATGAAGTCGGCCGCCAAGAGCTTGGCGACCTCTTCACCAATGGTTCTTCTCTTCTCTTCCGAAAATCGACGGAGGGGTTGACGGACAGGCTTGGCGTCCTTGCGGACGTGCAGTTTGTGCTCGGCGTACTTCCTAGGGATACCCGGCATGTCTTTGGGGGTCCATGCGAAGATATCCCGATTCTCATGGAGGAAGTCGACGAGCTCGACTTCCTATTTGCTGTCAAGGCGGGCCCCTACGACAACGTACTTGCTGCAGCTGGGGTCTTCCGGGTTCAGCTTCACTTTCTTGGTTTCCTTCGAGGGCTTGAAAGCGGCCTCATCGGCCGGGTCCAGGGTCGGGATCGACGCGTCAGAGGCCTCGCCGGCCAGGAAGACGATCCGGTCGAGCTGGCGCCACTCCTCGGCAATGACCAGCGACTCGTCCAGCTTGGCACCATCTCGGGTGCACTCCAGAGACTTGCGGTAGTCGCCGGTGATAGTAATGAGGCCCTTGGGACCCGGCATCTTCATCTTCAGGTACGCGTAGTGGGGAACTGCCATGAATTTGGCAAGCGCGGGCTGGCCCAGCAGCGCATGGTATGCGCTGGACAGGTCCACCACCTCGAACCAGATCGGTTCGCGTCGGAAGTGGCTACTGTCGCGGAACAGGACGTCGAGCCAGACCCGACCAATGGGCGAACAGGAGAGGTCGGGTACGCTGCCGTGGAAGACGGTCCGGGTTGGCTCCAGGTCCTCGTCCTTGAGGCCGAGCTTGGTCATCGTGTCACGGTAGAGTATGTTGATGTTGCTGCCGCCGTCGATGAGGACTCGGGAAAACTTGCAAGTGCGCCGCGCGACGATTGTAGGGTTGAGGACGAGGGCGTATCCACCCGGACTCGGCATGACTGCCGAGTGATCCTCCCGGGTCCAGGTGATCGGCTGCTCCGACCAATGCATGAAATCCGTCTTGGCCGGGACGATGGTGTTCACCTCCTGCCGGAGGAGGCGCTCGCTGCGCTTGTCGTCGCCGAGGCTGGTGAAGACGATGTAGGCTGCGTTCTGGTCCGGGTAGGCGTCGCTCCGCATCGCGCCACCGGCGGGGGGCGGCGGTGGAGGCGGAGGCGGCTGTCCCGCGCCCGGAGCCGGAGCCGGAGCCGGAGGAGGCGGGACGTCGCCCCTCATGATGCGCTTGGTGATGGCGCACTGTCGAAGCGTGTGCGTGGAGGGTCTTGCGCCGCTGTGGTGCTTGCATGGGGCGTCGAGCATCTCTTCAAAGCTCATGGTGGGTTGCCATGCCATCTTGTTGGTCTGTCGGCGCTTCGCTGCCGGGTCCTCCGCAGGCTCGGCGGCCGTGGCGAGCCGGTTGTCGTGACGTTGCGCCGGCTGCTCAGCCTTGCGCTTGTTGTTCTGGTGGTGCTGCTGCCGGCTGCCTTCGCCGGCCGGCTTCTGTGGAGGGACCGGCTTCGCCTTGCCGGCCTCGCCCAGCGCCACCTGGATCTTCATGGCGGTGTTGGCGTACTTGTCCGCCATCACCATGAGCGCGGCCATGGTGGCCGGCTCGGAGCGTAGAAGCTTGTGCTTGAGGAGGGTGTCGTCTCAGCACCCAATGACGAAGTATTGGATCGCCTGGACTTCATGGACGCCCTCACAGCTGTTCCGGATCTCGGTCCAGCATGCAAGGTACTCTCGGCCGGTCTCTGTCGACCCCTGCACGCACATGGCGAGCTGACTGGGGCGACCGGGTCGCTTGTACGTCCTCGTGAAGTTGCGAACAAATCCTTCCTCGAAATCGACCCATGCGTTGATGCTGCCCATCGGCAGGCTGTTCAAGCAAGTGCGAGCCGATCCTTGGAGCATGAGCGGTGCGTAGCGCACGGCGAGACGACAATTGGCACTGGTGATGCCAATGGCCGTGGTGTAGTCGGTGAGCCAGTCTTCTGGCTTCACGGCCCCATTGTACTTGGGGGTGTCGCGGGGAAGCACGAACCCCTTGGGGAAGGGCTCCTCCCGGATGCGTGGGCCGAAACACGTCGGCCCGATAGCGCCGCTCTCCTCCACCTCCATGGAGCGAACAAGCTGATCGAGGCGGTGGCGCACGACGGCGGCGTCGATGTCGCGCGGATCGAGTCGACTGGCGGCCAGGCCCCAAGGGGCCGGGTCGGCTGGAGCCGGACGCCAGCTAGGCTGGCCGGGTCCGCACTGGGTCTCTGGGGCGGGCTCGTTGCCCAGAACGTCGGTGGCGGTGCCGGCCGGGTTGCGCCGGGTCCGGCCCTGGCCGGAGTGCGCCTCGCCGGGCGGCGAAGAGGCCGTGTACAGGAGTTCATCGGGTCCGCCAAGGTGGGCGGAGCCGGACCCCGCCGGCTTGGCGAGCTGGTTGAGGCGATCCTACTGGGTGTTGGCGGCATGGAGGAGCTCGTGCATCTGCCCGATCGCTCCCTGAGCTCCTCGCTCGCGAGTTGGTCGAGGCCGACCGCGGCTGCCTCCGCAGCGCGCATGTTCTTGACTGGGGTCTCATAGACGGTCCGGACGGCGCCGAAGGCCTGGCCGATCGCTCCTCCCCTGGCGCGAGTATCGGCGGCCCGGCTTGGCTCAGCCGCAGCGGGCGTGAATCCGTGAGCGGCATCATGCTCCATTTGAGCAGCTTCGAGGTGGTGTCTAGTGGCGGCTAGCGTCTCGGACAGGTCCAGCATCTGCTGGCGCCTGTCCTCAAGCTGGGTTCGGGCTTCAACAACGTTGGTGGCGTCGATGTCGGTGCCGATGGGGATGCGGAGGCTCTACATCACGGCGGGTAGCGGGTCGGACGGCTCCGTCTGAGCCATGGCGGCCGCGGCTTCGGTGGCTCTTCTCGCCTTGCCCGACGAGGAAGAGGCGCCATCACCGGTAACGAAGACCTCTACGTGGGCGTCCATCGCCCCGGCGGTGAATCCGCTGCTGAGAGAAAGCGGGGAGTCGGAGTAGCTGAGCACCCCGCTGGGGTACTCGTCGGCCACGAGCGCGTCGGAGATGCGCAGCACGGTGAAGGAGGCGGCGAGCGCGCCGATGACGTCGTCCGCCAGAGCGACAGACTCATTGGAGTAGGAGAGGGGCCCCATCCGAAGCATGCTTCCGACCAGTTCCTCGAGTTTCCCCATGGTGGGCGCCAACTGTCGTGGTGGGCGCATGGCAGATGCCAAGGGATGGCTAAAGAGAGGAGGAGGCTTGAGGGCGCTGGTGGGCTTCGGAGGCGAGGTTGATATGCGCGGGCGCGGGACGCCGGACATACCCAGGTTCGGGGCTCTCCGGAGAGATAACACCCCTAGTCCTGCTGAGTTTAGTTGGATGGCTGATAGTACAATGTCGCTCCTAGAGCTGTTCGGAGGAGGAAGGAGGCTGGCCAAGGCTTCGGCTGCTTCTTCTCCTTGGTGTTGCTATGTAGTGGCTAGTCCTATATTGCGTGCTCTATCTCGTGTTCATGCAATGCTCATTCTCACAATCTCTCTGCTGCTCTCGCCGCTCCCTGTAGGCGGGGACTCCTGGGGGTTTTATAGATCAACCCACCCAGGGTTACAATGGTAATATGCCGAGTCGATGGGTCCGTATTGTCGGCGTCCGGGGTACCGGGCTGGGTCCCGCTTGGGGGCTTGTGGTTCACCGAGTTCCCCTAGGTGCGGTCCCCGCGTGCCTAGGGGGACTGTGCGCCGTCTTGTCGATTGTCATGGCATGGCCGAGTCGAGCCGCGCATAGTGTTCTCCATTAGGCCGCCGCTTGCTGTCGTCAGCGGTGAGGGCAGGAACACTGTTGCCGTGCCAGCCCTGGTCAGTGGGTAGGTAAGGGGCACTGTTGCCACGCTCTGGCTGACCACGGGCATGGGCAGGGGCACTGTAGTCTTAGTCATCAGTGATTGAGGTCTCGTCCCATCGTACGACCTGGATGGGATGGGAGCTGACCCGTGGCTGGGTTGCCGTGGACGCCACGGGTGGGTTGGCTTGCTGGGGAAGCCAAGGTTGCGCCGGGTTGAGTTGCCTTGCGCCAGCCTCTGTGGCCGGGTTGACGTACCTTGCCGAGTCGAGGGTCTTGGCCGAGTTACGTGCCTTGACGGGTCGAGCGACCCGGCCTGGCGCACGCTGGTTTTACGGGGCGATGCGGGCCCCGCTGTTTTTGAAATAGATCCGGGTTCCGTTGCTTGCCTGGGGTTCATCCCCCCGACAGGATTGATCTTGAAAATAATCTTATACTCACTTTGTAAACTAATATAACATGTTTCAGATCACTATATTTTAGATCACTACTTTAGCGATGGTCAACATTTTTTAGATCACTACTTTAGTGATCTAAAACATCCATATTAGTTTACAGAGGACGTAGCTTTTACCTTCTGTGCTTTTCTGTTCACAATGCTAGGTCATTTTTTTAGAATGAATTCATATTTCACAAACATTACATGAAAATGTATCATCTGAGGGTAGAGAGCAAATATGACACTACAAGAAATATGTCAACTTGTGACCACCACTATTGGTCACTAAATGGTCACTGTTTTCAATTTGTGACCTTTTTGTGACCAAAAACATAAGGTCAAAAGCTGGCGGTCATAAACTGACTATAGCGACCTTTCTTCTGGAATGGTCGTAGACGTTTATGACCAAAATACGTCTACTATGGCGTTTTGGTCACTAGCAGCCTCCCCAGGCCACGTAGGCATCCAGCGTGGCAATCTGATGTGGCACAAGATTCAGCCCGGTCCAATTCGGTGTTTATATGGGCCGAGCCCATTAATTCAGCCCATTTACATTTTTTTTCCTATGAATTTTTTGTCAGCTTCATGGACCAAGCCCAACACCGCAGTCTTTTTATTTTTGGCACATGGCCTTCATTGCAGCGTTTTTATTTTTGGCCCATGGCCTTTTTGTCTCAATAGTTTCATTTTTTTCTTTTTTCCAATTTAACGTAAATAAATACACAATATTTAAATTGGCACAGAAAACACACAAAATACTTCAAATACCAGCCAGTGTTGCTGCTGTCAACACAGAGTTGTTGTTGTACAAATAACTCTAACATACACTTTGCAAGCTCTACAAGTGTTATGTTCTTCAGCAAGTATAGCAAGCTGTACAAATAACTCTAACATACAATAGTGGAAGTCATAGTTACATGCTCCACACGTTCAATAACATGGTACTTTACAAGCTCTACAAGTGTTATGTTCTTCAGCATGGAGCTCCTTCGACAGTGATTACAAACTAGGCACCTGCTCTTCTTGCCAGTGTGAGGAGGTGGATGCTCGCCATGGTGTGCTTGATGATGCACACGACCATGATCTTCTTGCCACTATTGCATCCGTGCGCTCGATGATGGGGGTACCGATGCATACAAGTAGAACAAAATTACCAGCATAAACCCACAACTTCAAGTACAAGCTAAGTATGTATCAAGTGACAACCAAAACAAGTTTATATGCTAGTACAAAATCACCATCATTAACAAGTTTATATGGGAATGAAGACAATCATCAGTACTGGATTAAACACAATGCTATCTTTATATTAGCAAACAGAATATCTCATTTTCATATTCTCAATAAGCAAGTACAGTCTGCTTCAACTCATGTTCTAAAAAATATGTTTATCCTAGCTTAATACAAAATGAGCAGTTGCAATTCTAGCAACAATCTGAGAACACAGTCCTCTCGGTTTGAACGAGCTAGATAACTAAACCCAAACCAGATCAGGACAAGGAATTCACAAGGAAACTCATCGCAACAACAATTGGAACGAACAACACAAGACAAAGGCGGACAGGTGGCGGAACGGGACCAAGGCGCTTACCACGGAGACCTGCCTGACGTCAGGGTGCTTCTCCATGTACTCCTTCCTGAAGTTGTTCTTGCAAAGACGAAACATGCACCAAATCCTTGGTCAGGACGCGACTCCACACCACAGAAGCAACATGAATAGAACCAGGAACCAAGACTGGGACTCACATGAAGATAAAGAAGGCACTCGAGGGAGCTTGGGCTTGTTGGGGTCCTTCTCGGCCTTGCTCTTCTTCACCGCGAGCCTGCGCCACCACAACATAGACAACCACAGCAAACCAAACCGAGTCAGAACCCGACAAGAAACAACAACAACCACCATGGGAAACTAGTATTGTTTCTTGTTGTTCATGAGTGTTAATCATCTGCATGTGTGTACATAAAAAAGAAAACAACAGGATTCAATTGATCTTGCCCCTATACAGCAACCAGTAGACATCTAACATCATTAGATTACCACAAAAGAAAAGTCCAGAATTCCCAAAAGGTTGCATTCTAACAAAATTACAGATTCACCTCGGTGAGATTAATGGATGTCACCTGCAAGAAAAGTCCAGAATTCCCAAAAGGTTCCAAATTGGCTTTACACTATTGTTGTCATCATGATAAATTGATATGCACTATTGTTGTTGCTGCTGTTAAACAAAGAGAAGAGCAGAGAGCAATTCCTACTCCAGGAAAGAAAGTTTACTCCTAGGAGTATACTGGAAAAGTTTACTCCAGTAGACAAAGAGAAGAGCAGAGAGAAGAGAAAGAGAAACTTAACAACAGCAGCAAGTCCTATACTACTGTTGTCCTACACGAAACTACTGCAACCAGTACCGATGCAAGCTTAACAGCAGCAGCAAGTGCTATACTACTGTTGTCCAGAGTACACTTAAATGAAAAGATTCATTTATTTTTGAAAGTACTGATGCAAGCAATAGACTACACAAAACCTTCATTAAAGGAGTACTCCAATTCATCTTTAAAAATGTTTACGCAAGCATTAAAGGAATAGTTTCAGCTAATTTGAAATACTCCAGCAGCAAATGCTGCTAACACTAATAGGCTAGTAGAAAATACTGCATTTTTGGAGTGTTAACAAATGTTCAGTAATTTATGGTGTACAGCAGCAGCATCACATTAAGAAAGTGAGCTAAAATTTATAGTGCATAGAATCACTGGTTGTGCATAGAATCACAGCATTTATGGTATACAACAGCAGCAGCATCACTAGTTGTTCACAGAATCACAAATGCCTAAGCATATAGTTTCATGCTAGGGGTAGAATGATAGCATCGCAACACAGCTAAGCAAATATATGATTTGAACAACTATATGGTTTGAAAAGCAGCGGCAACACTGGTTGTTCACAGCATCGCAATCCAGCGAACCACTAAAATAGAAGAGGAAAGCAGACAAGCAAATATATGATTTGAACAACTATATTACTAGCACATACTTATGTGTTTGCCTTAGGAGTAGAATGATAGCATCGCAACACAGCTGAATGTCTTTGAACAAATACCAATCAAAAGCAACACATTCTGCGCAACTTTTGATAACACAATTTGGATTAAACAACAGATTATTCTTAGCTAACTTAGAAACAAGAGAGGAGAAAGGACCTTGAGTTGGTGCTGCTGCTCCTCTCCATGGTCGTGCGTCCTTGTTGACAGCGGCGACCTTGACCTTGGTGGCTGGGTGCGCCCCTGCCGTTCCTCGAGCAGGACAAGACCGGCGGCTGCAGCTTGAGGAGAAGGGCACTGCTCCCAGATCTATGACCCTCATTGCCGGTGCTCGGCTCGTCCGCAGCATGGGCACAACAGCTACTCCCTGAACAAGCACAACAGCATCGTGCGTTCACAAGATCGAACAGATCATCATATTTACCGAGTCCGAGCAAAAGCAGGTAATAATCATGATATGAGAGTCTCAACAGGTTAAAATTATTTCCATGCACGTCTGTAGCAACTGAATTATAAGTTTTAGCAACAATCTGTTGCATTAGCTTGTTGTTGCAGTGAAAAGATTTGGGCAGGGAAGTGGTCAGCATAAGTAAGAACCTTGGTGCTGCTGAACCATGGCCTCCATTTTGCTGCCACAGGGAGCTGGAGCTGGTTGACAGAGAGCCTACTGGAAGTGACGGGCACCCTCCCGTTAGTGTCTCCACTGCAAACAAAAGGTCAGTGGCCATTATTTCCAGCATTGCATGTACACCACAAATCATTTCACTTCTATTCTAGAATGTCACATCAGAGACTCTAATCAAGTAGTATCCGAAAATGCCTATCATGCATACATGTAAACCTAGACTCTGATGTTGTTCTTCATCAGCGACGACATAGGAGTGGAGGAGGCCGCTGGACTGCGCCTGCACACATAGACACAAACACCCGGCGTCAACTACGACGACGTGCATGCACACACGCACATGAGGATGAACACGACTCACCAGTCGATCCATGGCGGAAGTTCTCCTGCTTGTCGTGCGGGAAGAGGAAGGGGTGGTGGTGGGTGGCGTAGGAGTGGAGGAGGCCACTGGACTGCGCGAGCTGCGCGTCGATGAGCGCTGCCACCAGCTGTCACGCGTAGACAGCCGACGTGCGCCGCACATAGGTAGCCGACGTGCGCCGCCACCAGCTACTCGCACGGCGGGTGCACCACCATGTCCCCCTTGAGCAGCTGCCGCTCCTCTGCCTCGGCCGTCGACGCGGCCGCGACCGCCACCGCCACTGCGGACGACGGCGAGCACTCCCCTCCACCTCCGCCCCCGAAGCTCATCTCCATGCCTCCTCCCTGGTCACCGACGCCTTGCGCGCCGGAGATGGCTGCCGGCCTAGATGTTGGTAATGGAGAAGGAGTTGAGTGAGTGGGTGGGGAGAGGGAGTGGGTGGATCTGGCCGCCGGTTGAGGGGAGAGGAGGAGGAGCGGCAGCAGAGAAGGGGGATCCGACGGGTTGTGGCGCAGGTTGAGGTACAGGTGTAGGGTTAGGGAAGGGAGGTGGCTTGGGGTGGCGATGCGGTGGGGAAGGGAGGGGTCGGGGTGGCGATGCGGTGAGGATGGGCGCGGGGAGGCCATGGATGCGGGGAGGTCGCCGCCGGCTGGTGGGATCGGGGGAGGGGGATCTGAGGGGAACGAGGGAGATCTGCATCGGGGGAGAGGGGAGAGGATCTGAGGCGGGAGGGAAAGAAAGAAAGAAAGAAAGGAGGCGGGGGGGGTGGATGGAAGATGCCAGCAAGGGTTTCGCCTCACGTGGGCTTGGTGGGGGAGGCGAGGAGCGACGGCTACTGTTGGATCCGGGAGGATCCAATGGTATTTTGTGCATGATCTGTGTGCCTTGCCCACGGACCAATCAGAACGCAATACAATATTATGACCAATTGAATTGGTCGTGATAAATTTAAAAATAAGATGTTAGATCATCTCAGCTATTTACTTGACCTCATAAATTGAAAAAAAATGAAACAAATGAAAAACCATCTCATCATGTCATCAAGTGTGACCTACTCTTTAGAAGAAAAAAATTAACAAAATAGTAATAAGGAACTTTTCATTTTCTTTGCACGAAAATTCATTTTTCATTTTTTGAGTGCTCAAAATGAGTTTTTTGTGTGAAGAACATACCAAATACTTGTTGCAAAATTGTATCAAATCATTTTTCTAAAATACTAGACCATATTTAATATACAAATAACCAAATGGTTGGGTGTCAAAACTTTTAATCCATCTCTCGTGAAAAAGACAAATTTCCGCCGATTCAGCTGGAAGCGGGTCAAATTTAAACTGCAGCTGCCAAATAGCTTGCTCTTTAATTTTTCCAAAAAACATTCTTAGGTACATAAGTATCTATTTAATCATAGAAACACCAAAAGAATTCCAAGATTCAACCACTAGCTAGGAACGGCCATTCCCGCCGTTTTGACCGCATTTTGAAACGGGCATAAAAAATTCAAAAAAATCAAAAAATTGGAAAATCTTCGGATTGTGTCATTATATGTGACTAAGTTATCAGGAAAAATAATAAACTTGTAATACGGCAATTCTTTTAAAAAAGTGTTTTCAGAAATGAGCTATCATCTATGAAGATTCATGGCTTTCAAGCCAAATGCTCAATCTTATGGCCACATTCATGGCATAGTTTTTTCAAATGATCTCATATTGTGCACAAGGGTGCATCTTGGAATGACAAACAATGTTGCCTAAGGGAGTTTTCATTTTCTTTGCACAGAAAATTCATTTTCCATTTTTTGAGTGCCTGAAATGAGGTTTTTTGTGAAGGGCCTACCATATATTTGTTGCAAAATTGGACCAAATAAATTTTCTAAAATACTAGGACATATTTAATGCACAATTGACTAAGTGGTTGGGTGTAAGAAGTTTTGATCCACCTCTCGTGAAAAAGACAAATTCCTGCCGATTTAGGAGGAAGCGGGTAAAATTTGAACTGCAACTGCCTCGTAGCTTGCTCATTATTTTTTCCAAAAATCATTTCTAGGTACACAAGTATATATTTAATCAGAGAAACACCAAAAAAATTCCAAGATTCAACCACTAGCTAGGAACGGTCATTCCCGCTGTTTTGACCGCATTTTGAAACGGGCATAAAAAATTAAAAAAATTAAAAAATTGGAAAACCTTCGGATTGTGTCATTATGTGACCAAGTTTCCAGGAAAAATAATAAACTTGTAATACGGAAATTATTTTAAAAAAGTGTTCTCAAAAATGAGCTATCATGCATGAAGATCCATGGCTTTCAAGCCAAATGATCAATCTTATGGCCACATTCATGATATAGTTTCTTCAAATGATCTTGTATTGTGCACAAGGGTGCATCTTCGAATTCCAAACAATGTTGCCTAATGGAGTTTTCATTTTCTTTGCACGGAAAATTCATTTTCCATTTTTCGAATGCCTAAAATGAGTTTTTTTGTGAAGGACCTATAATATATTTGTTGTAAAATTGGACCAGATCAATTTTCTAAAATACTAGGCCATATTTAATGCACAAATGACACAATGGTTGGGTGTCAAAAGTTTTGATCCACCTTTGGTGAAAAAGACAAATTCCCGCCGATTCAGGTGGAAGCAGGTCAAATTTGAACTACAGCTGCCTCATAGTTTGCTATTTATTTTTTCCAAAAATAATTTCTAGGTACATAAGTACCTATTTAATCAAAGAAACACCAAAAAAATTCCAATATTCAACCACTAGCTAGGAACGGTCAAGCCCGCCGTTTTGACCGCATTTTGAAACGGGCATAAACAATTCAAAAAAAATCAAAAAATTGCAAAACCTTCGCATTGTGTAATTATATGTGACCAAGTTTTCAGGAAAAATAATAAACTTGTAATACGGAAATTACTTTAAAAAAGTGTTCTCAGAAATGAGCTATCATGCATGAAGATTCATGGCTTTCAAGCCAAATGATCAATCTTATGGCCACATTCATGGCATAGTTTCTTCAAATGATCTAATATTGTGCACGAGGGTGCATCTTGGAATTCCAAACAATGTTGCCTAAGGGAGTTTTCATTTTCTTTGCACGAAAAATTCATTTTCCATTTTCCGAGTGCCTAAAATGAGTTTTTTTTTGTGAAGGACCTACCATATATTTGTTGTAAAATTGGACCAGATCAATTTTCTAAAATACTAGGCCATATTTAATGCACAATTCACAAAATGTTTGGGTGTTAAAAGTTTTGATCCACCTCTGGTGAAAAAGACAAATTCCCGTCGATTCAGTTGGAAGCAGGTCAAATTTGAACTACAGCTGCCTCATAGTTTGCTATTTATTTTTTCCAAAAATCATTTCTAGGTACATAAGTACCTATTTAATCAGAAATACATGGTTTGGTGGCGATACGTCGAGGTTTGGACGGTGGCCGAGGGCCCCAACTCTAGAGCGCGTAAGCTCGCATGCCCGCCGCGTGGTCACCGCGTGACCGTGGCGTTGCCATGTGTTCTAGGTGGCCTAGGCATGTCTAGTGGGTTGGGCACTCCCCAGGAAGGTGCTAGGAAGAAAATCACAACATAAGATTCTCACGAGGAGACCGATCGATGCTCAAACATGAATAAGCAGCGAAGTGTTTGATTTGCGGTACGGGAAATGCACATGGCTAATGGGCGTGAGTTTTGGCTAAGGATGATCAGTTACTAAGAAGACCGTCTTCACAAATTTTAACCTCATAAGGAGGAGCCTAGGTGGTACTGCTTTGCAAAGTACCACACTAGACATAAATACGAATGTTGAAGCTGGGCTCAAAATAATGAATGGATTGAGCTGGCATTTGGTGGAGGATGGTTATTTGGGCATAGGAAAGCACTATAGAAAATGGATACCATTTGGACATGCCAAAGTGGTACTTCCTTCACAAAGTGCTGCTTTGAACTGGATAGGAAAATGAATATTGTTGAGTTATTTTTGAACTAGGAAATTAAGGTTTTTGACATATTTGATGAAGATATGATCCAAACAATTTATGAGAATTTTTTGGGAATTTTTGGAATAACAGAAATATAGGTTGCTTCACAACCTAGGGCAAAAATTGACACATGGACATGACACATAGGCAAAACTGATGAGATGGTGCCTAGTCATCACAACCCACCACAATCTACAAGGCTATGACCATCTATATTGGTCGTTAACAACTAGAAATAAGGCAGCGGACCTGCACTGTTTGCTTTGTGACCATTTTGTGTAAGGAAATTACGACCTTTCTGACCAAAATGGTCGCAATGGTTTAGGGTTTGGAGCCCCCCAAATAGCTTTTGACGAATTGGTCTCAAATGGTCATAGATCCTGACCAATTCTTCCAGGGTCACTGACAGAAGGTCACTAGTTGACATATTTCTGGTAGTGTGAGCACACAAACTTGGAAGTCAAAAGACTTGGAAAAAAAACTAGTTGATTCTGGAGGGGTGAAAAAGAATCTGGTTTACTGCATGAGGTGCACCTGGATGAGCTCGCTGAGGATGACATCCTACAGAAGCACACGGAATCTGGGCACTACTCCACGGCCTTCGTTTACAGGGCATAATTTTTGGGCTTGGTCCTCTCCCCTATGGACCAAATGGTTTGGAAGGCTTGGGCCCATCAAAAGTCAAGTTCTTTGCTTAGCTCGCGCTTTAGGATATGATCTGGACTGCTGACAGATTGGAGAAGTGAGGATGGCCTAACTGTGGCCCTTGCCCCTTGTGCCGACGCATGTAGGAATGTGGCTCTCATCTTTTCTTCAGATGCCACTTCACTCTCAGGCTTTTGAACATGGCTATTCAGAAATTTCGCATCCACGACATGGACATGTCTGCATGGCACTTGTTCGACTCCGTTCAGGCCTGGTGAGCGAGCATATGCACCGCGGGCACCACCAACAGAAAAGCAAAGGCATCGTTACCATACTAGTATCATGGGTCATCTAGAATGAGTGCAATGCAAGAGTGTTCAGGCAAAAGAACGCACCTCTGCAAATCTTGCTCAACATCATTGTCGACAAGGCAAACCTTTGGATTAAAGCTGGGGCAAATAAACTAGGGTCTTCTTTATTGTGAGAATAATTGTCATGCCGTAACTTGGGTGTGTGTTGTAACAAACTCTTTCTCCTCCTTATTTAATATATGAGGCAAATCTTTTGCCTCCGTTTCAAAAAAAAAAGAAAGAATCTGGTTTGGGTACCCAAGGACAGGAGATGCAGAAGCAGCCCCCGAAACTGATGGCCAAGCACAAAGCCCAATTAAGATCCGATATAACCAGAAAACAGCTCAGCCCATCTTAGAAAACATAAAAGGTAGCGAAAGGCTGCCAAGCCGGCCCAATGGAACATCTTCATTGAACTGCACTGCGCCGCAGAGCAATGTTTGGTCAATGCATGCCATTTTTTTCGTCTCCACAAGGAAGTTGTAAAGCATTCTTGACACTTGCCCGCATGCAGCAGCTAGCTGAAGGTTCGTCGGTTGATGGGGCGTCAATGATTTCACCGCCGGCAAAGGCAAACGAAGCTAGTGCTGGAAATATGAGCAATTTACTGAATAATTTTATTAACAGAAATACTAGATAAAGCACTACTAATAAAGAAGTGATAAAACAAGTCAAGTGATTTGACAGAGGGAAGGTAAATAGCATCTGCATATATGAACTAGAACCGAACACATGTAGAATAGACACTAAAGCAAGAAGTTGTGACAGAACCTCTAAAAGGAAGAGTATTAGAATGTAAGGAACGGGAACAGATGCACCGGTCTTAGGGTCGGTGTCCTCGCCAGCCATGTTGTCGAGGAGGTTGTCGACGTCGGGGAAGAAGTCGTTGTCGGGGAAGTAGTCCTCGGAGTCCGGGGCGTCCGTGACTAAGAAGTCAGTAGTCGCGCTTAGCACTCCCCAAAAACCTTATCACCCTTCCCCCGTACAAGACTCAAAAGGTGCGGTTTCGGAGGCCTACTGTCCCGACCTGCGGTGCACGCCGCAAGCCGGGGTGGGGAAGATTGTAGCAGAAGCACAGTGCTCAGGAACTCTGTGGCGAGAGGAAGAGGACCTTCTGATGTATCTCTCTAGAGAGGAGCGACCTCTCTTATATAGGTGCTACGTCTTGAGCTTGCGTTGGTTTTCCTTGAAGAGGAAAGGGTGATGCAGCAATAGTAGTGTAAGTATTTCCCTCAGTTTTTGAGAACCAAGGTATCAATCTAGTAGGAGGCTCCTCAAAAGTCTCACGCACCTACACAAACAAACAAAGAACTTGCAACCAACACAATAAAGGGGTTGTCAATCCCTTCACGGCCACTTGCGAATTGATATCTAATAGAGATAGTATGATAAGATAAATATATTTTTGGTATTTTATAATATAGATGCGAAAAGTAAAGATGCAAATAAAAGTAGATTGAAAGCTTATATGATAAAAGATAGACCCGGGGGCCATAGATTTCATTAGAGGCTTCTCTCAAGATAGCATAAGTATTACGGTGGATGAACAAATTACTGTCGAGCAATTGATAGAAAAGTGAATAATTATGAGATTATCTAGGCATGATCATGTATATAGGCATCACGTCCGCAACAAGTAGATCGACTCCTGCCTGCATCTACTACTATTACTCCACACATCGACCGACTCCTGTCTGCATCTAGAGTATTAAGTTCATAAAGAACAGAGTAACACTACAGGAATCAGCTACTTTGCCGTCTGCCACGCCGGACGGCAAAGGCACGAATGGCGTACGGCTAAGGTCTTTGCCGTCCGCCACGGACAGCAAAAGTGGACGGCAAAGAAAGGGTCGGCAAACAGCTTCTTTGCCGTCCACTTTTTGAGGCGGACGGCAATGAGTCCTATGCCATCAGTGGCGGACGGCAAATAGGGGGGACGGCAAAATAACCCCTGTTAGTCCGTTAGGTGGCTAACGGTAGCCTTTGTCGTCCGCTCTCTTAACGTTTTCTTTGCCGTCATCCAGACGGAACTACAGACGGCAAAAGGTTTTTTTATATAAAAAATGACATGAGCGAAAACGTTCCGAGGTCGGCTGCAGCTCCGGTGAGCATCGGTGGTCGTCGGACCTGCCAACTCCGGCAACTGCTGCCACAACTAGAGGAGTTCTAGCGCTCGGGGAGGCTCAGACATGACGGGTTCCGGTGAGGACGACCAAGCGGGGTCTGGCAAGCGGCAGCCTCGATCGGGACCGGCGAAGAATGGCCGCGGCGGGGTCCGGCGAGTGGCCGAGAGGATGAGGCTGGGGAGACTCGGCCGCGGCGGGGTCGAGCGATGGGAGGCCACGACAGGGAATGGCGGGGTCGAGCGAGGGGAGGCCGTAGCGGGGAACGGAGGGGTCGGGCGAGGGGAGCCCGCGGCGGGGAACGACGGGGTCGGGCAAGGGGAGCCCGCGGCTGGGAACGGTGGGGTCGGGCGAGGGGAGGCCGCGGCGGTGAACGGCGAGGAGCGACCGCGGCGGGGAACGACGATAGGCAGAGAGGCGGAGTCCGGCAAGGGGTTCGGAGGGTGCCGTGGCGCCATGGCCGCAGGTGATGGGGCCTGAGGCGACGGGTGACGATGTCGGGGCCGCCGGTGGCGGCGAGCTCAGGTGCACGGCCGAAGGAGCTTGATTGAGCACGAGCTCGCGGTTCCCTCCTATGCCAGATCGAGCGGCCGGTGTCGTTTGTTTGTTTGTTCGTCATACAGAGTGACAGGAGAGATAGAGAGAGATATACGAGAGTGAGTGGGGGTGGGGCAGGATAAAGGAGAGAGAGAGTGGTGGGCCAAGAGAAAGAACGTGGTGGAGTGGGGCTTCGGGGTGAGCTGTGCGCCGTCCATGGGTTGGCTGCCCGTGCGATCTGATGATGCCACGTCATCGATCCGCGTGTTGTGCTTTCTCTTTGCCGTCCGCCAGCGGACGGTAAAGATCCATACGACGGACGGCAAAGATAAATCGGACGGCATCCAACACGTCCATTTGACCCACATCTAGTGGGGCCCAGCTGAGCTCTTTGCCGTCTGCCTTTTTGGGCCTTTGTTGTCCGCTAGCGGACGGCAAAGAAGTGGCTGATGGCAATCTGGTAATTTTCCGTCTGCCTCTTCTTTGCCGTCTGCCTTTCGGAAGCAGATGGCAAAGACCATCTTTGCCGTCCGCAAGCGGACGGCAAAGAAAAGGCGGACGACAAATTCCCTGTTTCCAGTAGTGTAATGCATTAAGCAAGATGACATGATGTAGAGGGATAAACTCAAGCAATATGATATAAACCCCATCTTTTTATCCTCGATGGCAACAATACAATACGTGCATTGCTTCCCCTGCTGTCACTGGGAAAGGACACCGCAAGATTGAACCCAAAGCTAAGCACTTCTCCCATGGCAAGAAAGATCAATCTAGTAGGCCAAACCAAACTGATAATTCGAAGAGACTTGCAAAGATAACTCAATCATACATAAAAGAATTAAGAGGAGATTCAAATATTTGTCATAGATAAACTTGATCATAAACCCACAATTCATCGGATCTCGACAAACACACCGCAAAAAGAGTTTACATCGAATAGATCTCCACAAGAGAGGGGGAGAACATTGTATTGAGATCCAAAAAGATTGAAGAAGCCATCTAGATAATAACTATGGACCCGAAGGTCTGTGGTAAACTACTCACAACTCATCAGCGGGGCTATGGTGTTGCTGTAGAAGCCCTCCATGGTCGATTCCCCCTCCGGCGGAGCGCCGACGAAGGCTCCAAGTTGGGATCTCACGGATACAGAAGGTTACGGTGGTGGAAATTGTGTTTCGTTGGCTCCCTGGATGTTTTCGGGATACGTAGGCTTATATAGGAGGAGGAAGTACGTCGGTGGCCGCCCGAGGGGCCCACGAGACAAGGGGCGCGCCCTATAGGGGGGCGCCCTACCCTCTCGTGGCCGCCTTGGCTGCTTCTTGACTTGCACTCCAAGTCCTCTGGATCAGGTTCGTTCCAAAAATCACGCTCCCGAAGGTTTCATTCCGTTTGGACTCCGTTTGATATTCCTTTTCTTCGAAATACTGAAATAGGCAAAAAAAACAGCAACACAGGCTGGGCCTCCGGTTAGTAGGTTAGTACCAAAAATGATTTAAATGTGTAAAATAAAGCCCATAAACATCCAAAAGGGGTAATATAATAGCATGGAACAATAAAAAAATTATAGATACGTTGGAGACGTATCAATAGGCACAATAGAGGGACGCGAACAGGCTGCGACGGGAGGTGAAGCAACGGAGGGAGACGAAGCGAACAGGTGCGCCGTTCATATTCAGTCTCCACTATGGCAAAATGTTTCAGCTCTCGTGTGACCGTTTGTATACCCGTCATTTGTGGCAAAAATTTAGGCATCGGCTCGGCTCATTCCCGCAACCCGCGGAGCGGCGCTGCGGGTCGTGGCGAGGCGGGCGGCGGAGGAGGAGCGCGCGTGGATGTCCCTCTTGTTCTCATGCTCATACATGTGGGGAAAGAACCTCCCTTATAAAGAGGTTCAACTCCCTCCAAACTAGTAACGTGGGACTAAACTTTAGTTCCACCTCTTGCCTTGCACGAATGGGCTGTGTGGGCCTCTAGGATTTATTAGGAATTTCTGAAACTGCTATTGGACTAGGCCCAAATAGACAAAAATTCCAGCAATCCCCCACCGGATCCTAGAGGCACACAAAATTTGCCTTTGGTTCCAAAACACTGTTTTATATACCGGTACTGCAGTGGAGACTGTTAAGTTGAACTTCCACCTCGAACTCTATGCTACACTAGTAAGCAACTTGAACAGTGGACTGGGCCTTGAACTGCAAGTTTTCTGCGAATCTAGCTTCACACAAAGCCTTGACCGGTACGTGGCTACCGTGGGTCTTCCCCGTGGGTGGAGCTTATGCGTCATACTCTGAGACCTTTCATGAGTTTACTAGAGAGAACCCTACTCTCATAGATTGTGACGTTTAACAATCAGACTCATATAGGTGCGTTCTTCAAAAGATGTTCTGCAGGACAACATCTCTGCTTCAAAGAGCCACTTGGAACACATTAAGATATACATCAACCTGCCATGCAGATTAGGAGAGTATTGCATCTTCATGGAGTGGTATTTTTAACAGTTAGGGTACTCTCCTCCCAGTTGACCAACAGCTTGTCTTCCACATCTAATTCACCGGATCTCCGATCACAAAGAATAGGTTACCACTATGAACAAATCATATTGAGGGTCTCATACCCACCTCCTCGATGCATTATCTATCACACTATATGATAGACCCTTAGTGAAAGGATCTGCCAGATTTTTAGACGTTTGGATATAATCCAATGCAATAACTCCGGAGTTTCTCATTTTTCTGACAGACTTTAACCTTCTCTGAACGTGTCTTGATGACTTCATGTTATCCTTTGAGTTGTTCACTTTTGTGATCACAGTTTGATTGTCATAGTTCATAAGGATACCCGGTACAGGTTTCTCAACAACCGGCAAGTCATTCAAGAGCCGGCGAAGCCAATCTGCTTCGACTGTAGCTGTATCTAGTGCTGTGAGTTCTGCTTCCATTGTTGACCTTGTTAAGATGGTATGCTTGCAAGACTTCCAAGAAACAGCGCCACCTCCATGAGTGAATACATATCCGCTCGTGGCCTTTATCTCATCGGCATCTGAGATCTAGTTTGAGTCACTATACCCTTCGAGCACCTTTGGGTGCCCAGTGTAGTGAATTCCATAATTTGCAGTGCCTTTCAAATAATGCAAAACTCTCTCTAGAGCTTTCCAATGCACATCTCCTGGTTTTGAGACAAACCGCATGTCGGGTCTTGCAGCACTGGCTAAGTACATAAGCGAGCCAATAATCTGAGAATATTTCAATTGGTCTCTAGCAATTCTTCAATTCTTTCGAAGCAACACACTAGCATCATATGGTGTTGGAAAGGGCTTGCAGTCACTATAGCCAAAGCGACTCAAGATCTTTTCCACATAGTGAGATTGAAGCAATGTAATCCCACCATCATCGTCTCTCAACAACTTGATGTTCAGAATGACATCAGCCACTCCTAAATCCTTCATCTCAAAACAGCAAGATACTAAATCCTTGACCTCCTTAATAACATTCAGATTTGTTCCAAAAATCAGTATGTCATCAACATACAAGCAAAGAATAGCTCCCTCGCCCCCACCATGGCGATAGTACACACATTTGTCAGCTTCGTTCACAACAAAGCCTGCAGTTGTTAATGTTCTTTTGAACTTCTCATGCCACAGTTTGGGTGCTTGCTTGAGTCCATACAAAGACTTCAGCAACTTGCACACTTTCCCTTCCTGACCATCTATTACAAACCCATCTGGTTGTTCCATATAAATTTCCTCATCCAACTCTCCATTTAGGAAGGCAGTCTTAACATCCATTTGATGAATGAGAAGACCATGTGAGGCAGCTAGTGAAAGTAGAACTCGAATAGTGGTCAATCGAGCCACATGTGAATAAGTATCAAAGAAGTCTTCACCTTCCTTTTGGGTATAACCCTTAGCCACGAGCCGGGCCTTGTACTTTTCAATAGTACCATCAGGCCTAAGCTTCTTCTTGAATACCCATTTGCATCCTATAGGTTTGCACCCATAAGGACGATCAGTTATCTCCCAAGTTTCATTCGCCAAGCCGGAATCCATCTCGCTACGAACTGCTTCCTTCCAGTAGTCAGCATCTTCAGATGCATAGGCCTCTAAAATAGAACTGGGAGTGTCATCTATGAGATACACAATAAAATCATCACCAAAGGACTTTGCAGTCCTCTGTCTCTTTCTACTAGTAGGAACTTCATTGTTCTCTTCCACAGGACTTTCAAAGTATTCCATCAAAATGGTAGGTTCAGTAATTGTAACTCGTTCCTGATTCGATGAAGTAGGCATCTCCTGATTAGACGAGGTAACCATATTCTTCATGGGAAAGACATCTTCAAATAAAGTAGCATCATTCGACTCCATGATTGTAACGACATGCATGTCAGGTACCTCAGATTTTACAACCAAGAATCTATAACAAATGCTATGAAAAGCATATCCCAGGAAAACACAATCCACAGTTTTTGGTCCCAGCTTCTGCTTCTTTGGAATTGGCACATTGACTTTCGCCAAACAACCCCAGGTTCGTAGATAAGAGAGCTTTAACCTTTTCTTCTCCCATTTCTCAAATGGATTTATCTATTTGTTTTGTAGGAACTCGGTTTAGGACATGACATGCTGTCAATAATATCGCCTCCCCCCACCATGCCTTGGAGAGACCCGATGTGTCTAACATGGCGTTAACCAAATCAGTTAGAGTACAGTTCTTTCTTTCGGCCACCCCATTTGACTGAGGTGAATAGGGAGGCGTCTGATAACCCGCAAGTATAAGGGATCAATTGTAGCCTCTTTTGATAAGTAAGAGTGTCGAACCCAACGAGGAGCTAAAGGTAGAACGAATATTCTCTCAAGTTCTATCGACCACCGATACATCTCTACGCACGCTTGACGTTCGCTTTACCTAGAACAAGTATGAAACTAGAAGTACTTTGTAGGTATGATAGGATAGGTTTGCAAGATAATAAAGAACACGTAAATAAAAGCTAGGGGCTGTTTAGATAAGGAAGCAATAAAGTTAGTATAGCGAGTGTGGAAAAGTGGTGGTAGGAGTTGTGAAATTGTCCCTAAGCAATTGACTACTTTACTAGACCGATAGCAAGTTTTATGTGGGAGAGGCATAAGCTAACATACTTTCTCTTCTTGGATCATATGCACTTATTATTGGAACTCTAGCAAGCATACACAACTACTAAAGATCATTAAGGTAAACCCAACCATATCATTAAAGCATCAAGTCCCCTTTATCCCATACGCCACAACCCCATTACTCGGGTTTATGCTTCTGTCACTCAAGCAACCCACTATAAGCGAATCATGAACGTATTGCAACACCCTACAGAAGTAATCCCTCACGCTTGCGCGACACGGAGGGCACAATAGGATAGCAACATAACCACAAGCAAAGTAAACCACTCATAGCAATTCATCAATCACCGGTAGGACAACGAAAATCTACTCAGACATCATAGGATGGCAACACATCATTGGATAATAATATGACGCATAAAGCACCATGTTCAAGTAGAGGGTACAGCGGGTTGTGGGAGAGTGGACCGCTGAATATAGATGGGGGAAGGTGATGGAGATGTTGGTGAAGATGATGGAGGTGTTGGTGATGATCATGGTGATGATGATGGCCCCCGGCAGCGCGCCGGCGCCACCGGAAGCAAGGGGGAGAGAGGCCCCCTTCTTCTTCTTCTTGCTTGACCTCCTCCCTAGATGGGAGAAGGGTTTACCCTCTGGTTCTTGCCTCCCATTGTGTGGGAAGGGTGAGAGCCCCTCCGAGATTGGATCTATCTCTCTGTCTCTCTCTCTGTTTCTGCATTCTGGGATTCTGCCCTGGCACCGTTTCTTTTATATCCGGAGATCCGTAACTCCAATTGGGGTGAATCTTTCGCCCAGATTTTTCTCATAAAATTAGTTTTCTTGCGGCAAAAGAAAAGCGTCAACCGCCTTACGAGGTTCCCAGGAGAGTCCAGGGCGCGCCTGCCTCCCTTGGGCGTGTTGGGGAACGTAGCAATAATTTAAAATTTTCCTACGTGTCACCAAGATCTATCTATGGAGAAACCAGCAACGAGGGGAAGGAGACTGCATCTACATACCCTTGTAGATCGCTAAGCGGAAGCGTTCAAGTGAACGGGGTTGATGGAGTCGTACTCGTCGTGATTCAATTCACCGATGATCCTAGCGCCGAATGGACGGCACCTCCGCGTTCAACACACGTACGGAACGGAGACGTCTCCCATGCGTTGATCCAGCAAGGAGGAGGGAGAGGTTGATGGAGATCCAGCAGCACGATGGCGTGGTGGAAGTAGCGGGATTCCAACAGGGCTTCGCTAAGCGTTGCGGGAGGAGGGAGATGTGTCACGGGAGGGAGAGGGAGGCGCCAGGCCTTAGGTATGGTTGCTCCTCCTTTTCCCCACTATATATAGGGCCAAGGGAGAGGGGGAGGGCGCAGCCTTGCCCCTTCCTCCAAGGAAGGGTGCGGCCAAGGGTGGGGAGGAGTCCATCCTCCCCAAGGCACCTCGGAGGTGCCTTCCCCCTTTAGGACTCTCCCCTTTTTCTCTTCTCTTGGCGCATGGGCCTCTTGGGGCTGGTGCCCTTGGCCCATGTAGGCCAAGGCGCACCCCCTACAGCCCATGTGGCCCCCCGGGGCAGGTGGCCCCACCCGGTGGACCCTCGGGACCCTTCCGGTGGTCCTGGTACAATACCGATGACCCCGAAACTTGTCCCGATGGCCGAAATAGCACTTCCTATATATAATTCTTTACCTCCGGACCATTCCGGAACTCCTCGTGACGTCCGGGATCTCATCCGGGACTCTGAACAAATTTTGGGTTACCGCATACTAATATCTCTATAACCCTAGCGTCACCGAACCTTAAGTGTGTAGACCCTACGGGTTCGGGAGACATGCAGACATGACCGAGATGACTCTCCGGTCAATAACCAACAGCGGGATCTGGATACCCATGTTGGCTCCCACATGTTCCACGATGATCTCATCGGATGAACCACGATGTCAAGGACTTAATCAATCCCGTATACAATTCCCTTTGTCTATCGGTACGATACTTGCCCGAGATTCGATCGTCGGTATCCCGATACCTTGTTCAATCTCGTTACCGGCAAGTCTCTTTACTCGTTCCGTAACACATCATCCCGTGATCAACTCCTTGATCACATTGTGCACATTATGATGATGTCCTACCGAGTGGGCCCAGAGATACCTCTCTGTTTACACGGAGTGACAAATCCCAGTCTCGATTCGTGCCAACCCAACAGACACTTTCGGAGATACC
Organism: Triticum timopheevii; assembly: GCA_963921465.1. NCBI lineage: Eukaryota > Viridiplantae > Streptophyta > Magnoliopsida > Poales > Poaceae > Triticum > Triticum timopheevii. The sequence continues at coordinate 491,619,405 of OY997270.1, read as the reverse complement.
TGTAATGCACCTTTATAGCCACCCAGTTACGTTGTGACATTTGGTACACCCAAAGCACTCCTACGGTATCTGGGAGTTGCACAATCTCATGGTCTAAGGAAAAGATACTTGACATTAGAAAAGCTTTAGCATACGAACAACGATCTTTGTGCTAGGCTTAGGATTGGGTCTTGTCCATCACATCATTCTTCTAATGATGTGATCCCGTTATCAATGACATCCAATGTCCATGGTTAGGAAACCGTAACCATCTATTGATCAACGAGCTAGTCAACTAGAGGCTTACTAGGGACATGGTGTTGTCTATGTATCCACACATGTATCTGAGTTTCCTATCAATACAATTATAGCATGGATAATAAATGATTATCATGAACAAGGAAATATAATAATAATCAATTTATTATTGCCTCTAGGGCATATTTCCAACAGTCTCCCACTTGCACTAGAGTCAATAATCCAGTTCACATTGATATGTGATTAACACTCAAGGTCACATCCCCATGTGACTAACACCCAAAGAGTTTACTAGAGTCAATAATCTAGTTCACATTACCATGTGATTAACACTCGATGAGTTCTGGGTTTGATCATGTTATGCTTGTGAGAGATGTTATAGTCAACGGGTCTGAACCTTTCAGATCCGTGTGTGCTTTACAAATCTCTATGTCATCTCCTAGATGCAGCTACCACGTTCTATTTGGAGCTATTCCAAATAACTGTTCTACTTGGAGCTATTCTAAATTGTTGCTCCATTATACGTATCCGGTATCTCTACTCAGAGCTATCCGGATAGGTGTTAAGCTTTCATCGACGTAACCCTTTACGACGAACCCCTTTACCACCTCCATAATCGAGAAAATTCCTTAGTCCACTAGTTACTAAGGATAACTTTGACCGCTGTCCCGTGATCCATTCTTGGATCACTCTTGTACCCCTTGACTGACTCATGGCAAGGCACACTTCAGGTGCGGTACACAGCATAGCATACTGTAGAGCCTACGTCTTATGCATAGGGGACGACCTTAGTCCTTTCTCTCTATTCTGCCATGGTCGAGCTTTAAGTCTTAACTTCATACCTTACAACTCAGGCAAGAACTCCTTCTTTGACTGATCCATCTTGAACACCTTCAAGATCATGTCAAGGTATGTGCTCATTTGAAAGTACTATTAAGCGTTTTGATCTATCCTTATAGATCTTCATGCTCAATGCTCAAGTAGCTTAATCCAGGCTTTCTATTGAAAAACACCTTTCAAATAACCCTATATGCTTTCTAGAAATTCTACATCATTTCTGATCATTAATATGTCAACAACATATACTCATCAGAAATTCTATAGTGCTCCCACTCACTTCTTTGGAAATACAAGTTTCTCGTAAACTTCGTATAAACCCAAAATCTTTGATCATCATCAAAGCATACGTTCCAACTCCGAGATGCTTACTCCAGTCCTTAGAAGGATTGCTAGAGCTTTGCATACTTATTAGCATCTTTCAGGATTGACAAAACCTTCCGGTTGTATCACATACAACCTTTCCTCAAGAAAAGTCGTCGAGGAAACAATGTTTTGACATCCTATCTGCAAGATTTCATAAATGATGCAGTAATTGCTAATATAATTCCAACAGACTCTTAGCATCACTACGAGTGAGAAAGTCTCATCGTAGTCAACTCCTTGAACTTGTCGGGAAACATCTTAACGACAAGTCGAGCTTTCTTAATGGTGACATTTACCATCATTGTCCGTCTTCCTTTTAAAATCCATATGTACCTAAAAGCCTTACGACCATCAAGTAGTTCTTCCAAAGTTTACACTTTGTTTTCATATATGGATCCTTTCTCAGATTATATGGCTTTGAGGCATTCGTCGGAATCCGGGCCAACCATCGCTTCTCCATAGCTCGTAGGTTCATTGTTGTCTAGCAACATGACTTCCAAGACAGGATCACGTACCACTGTGAAGTAGTATGCATCCTTGTCATCCCACGAGGTTTGGTAGTGACATGATCTGAAGTTTCATGATCACTATCACAAGCTTCCACTTCAATTGGTGTAGGTGCCACAGGAACAACTTCCTGTGCCCTGCCACACACTAGTTGAAGAGACGGTTTAATAACCTCATCAAGCCTCCACCATCCTCCCACTCAATTCTTTCGAGAGAAACTTTTCCTCGAGAAAGGACCCGATTCTAGAAACAATCCCTTATTGCTTTCGGATCTGAGACAGGAGGTATACCCAACTGTTTTGGGTGTCCTATGAAGATGCATTTATCCGCTTTGGGTTTGAGCTTATCATCCTGAAACTTTTTCACATAAGCGTCGCAGCCCCAAACTTTTAAGAAATGACAGCTTAGGTTTCTCTAAACCATAGTTCATACGGTGTCATATCATCGGAATCACGTGGTGCCCTATTTAAAGTGAATGTGGTTGTCTCTAATGCCTAAACCATGAACAATAGTGGTAATTCGATAAGAGACATCAAGGTACGCACCATATCCAATAGGGTGCAACTATGATGTTCGGACACACCATCCCACTATGGTGTTCCAGGCTGTATTAGTTGTGAAACAATTTCCACAATGTCTTAATTCTGTGCCAAACTCGTAATTCAGATATTCATCTCTATGATCATATCATAGATCTTTTATCCTCTTGTCACAATGATCTTCTACTTCACTCTGAAATTACTTGAACCTTTCAATAATTCAGACTCGTGATTTATCAAGTAAATGTACTCAACATCTACTCAAATCATCTGTGAAGTAAGAACATAACGATATCCACTACATGCCTCAGCACTCATTGTACTGCACACATGAAAATGTATTACTTCCAACAAGTTGCTTTCTGGTTCCATTTTACTGAAACCGAGGTTTTCAGTCATCTTACCCATGTGGTATGATTTGCATGTCTCAAGTGATTCAAAATCAAGTGAGTTCAAACGGTCCATCTGCATGGAGTTTCTTCATGCATATACACCAATAGACATGGTTCGCATGTCTCAAACCTTTCAAAAACGAGTGAGTCCAAAGATCCATCAACATGGAGCTTCTTCATGCGTTTTACACCAATATGACTTACATGGCAGTGCCACGAGTAAGTGGTACTATCATTACTATCTTATATCTTTTGGCATGAAAATGTGTATCACTACGATCGAGATTCAATAAACCATTCGTTTCAGGTGCAAGACCATTGAAGGTATTATTCAAATAAATAGAGTGACCATTACTCTCCTTAAATGAATAACCGTATTGTGATAGACATAATCCAATCATTTCTATGCTCAACGCAAACACCAAATCTCGATGGTAGGGGGAGCGTGCGATGCTTGATCACATCAACCTTGGAAATACTTCCAACACATATCGTCAGCTCACCTTTAGCTAGTCTCCGTTTATTCCGTAGCTCTTTTATTTCGAGTTACTAACACTTAGCAACTGAACCGGTATCTTAATACCCTGGTGCTACTAGGAGTACTAGTAAAGTACACATTAACATAATGTATATCCAATATACTTCTATCGACTTTGCCAGCCTTCTCATCTACCAAGTATCTAGGGTAATGCTGCTCCAGGGCTGTTCCCTTATTACAGAAGCATTTAGTCTCGGGTTTGGGTTCAACCTTGGGTTTCTTCACTAGAGCAGCAGCTGATTTTCCATTTCATGAAATATCCCTTCTTGCCCTTGCCCTTCTTGAAACTAGTGGTTTCACCAACCATCAAAAATTGATGCTCCTTCTTGATTTCTACTTTCGCGATGTCAAACAACGCGAATACCTCAAGGATCATCATCTCTATCCTTGATATGTTATAGTTCATCATGAAGCTCTAGCAGCTTGGTGGCAATGACTTTGGGGAAACATCACTATCTCATCTGGAAGATCAACTCCCACTCGATTCAAGTGACTGTTGTACTCAGACAATCTGAGCACAGGCTCAACAATTGAGCTTTCCTCCCTTAGTTTGTAAGTTAAGAAAATCGTCGGAGGTCTTATACCCCTTGACGTGGGCACGAGCCTGAATTCCCAACTTCAGCCCTCGAAACATCTCATATGTTTCGCGACGTTTCAAAAATGTCTTCGGTGCCTCAATTCTAAACCATTTAACATTACCGAACTATCATGTAGTCATCAAAATGTGTATGTCAGATGTTCGCAACATCCACAGACCACGTTCGGGGTTCAGCACACCGAGCGGTGCATTAAGGACATAAGCCTTCTATGAAGCAATGAGGACAATCCTCGGTTTACGGACCTAGTCCGCATAATTGCTACTATTAACTTTCAACTAAATTTTCTCTAGGAACATATCTAAACAGTAGAACTGAAGCGCGAGCTACGACATAATTTGCGAAGACCTTTTGACTATGTTCAAGATAATTAAGTTCATCTTATGAACTCCCACTTAGATAGACATCCCTCTGGTCATCTAAGTGATCACATGATCCGAGTCAAACTAGGCCGTGTCCGATTATCACGTGAGACAGACTAGTCATCATCGGTGAACATCTTCATGTTGATCGTATCTACTATACGACTCATGCTCGACCTTTCGGTCTCCGTGTTCCGAGGCCATGTCTGTACATGCTAGGCTCGTCAAGTTAACCCTAAGTGTATTGCATGTGTAAATCTGTCTTACACCCGTTGTATGTGAACGTAAGGATCTATCACACCCGATCATCACGTGGTTCTTCGAAACGACGAACTGTAGCAACGGTGCACAGTTAGGGGAGAACACTTCTTGAAATTGTTGTAAGGGATCATCTTATTTACTACCGTCGTTCTAAGTAAACAAGATGCATAAACATGATAAACATCACATGCAATCAAATAGTGACATGATATGGCCAATATCATTTTGCTCCTTTTGATCTCCATCTTCGGGGCTCCATGATCATCATCGTCACCGGCATGACACCATGATCTCCATCATCATGATCTCCATCATCGTGTCTTCATGAAGTTGTCTCGCCAACTATTACTTCTACTACTATGGCTACCGGTTAGCAATAAAGTAAAGTAATTACATGGCGTTGTTCAATGACACGCAGGTCATACAATAAATTTAAGACAACTCCTATGGCTCCTGCCGGTTGTCATACTCATCGACATGCAAGTCGTGAATCCTATTACAAGAACATGATCAATCTCATACATCACATATCATTCATCACATTCTTCTTGGCCATATCACATCACAAAGCATACCCTGCAAAAACAAGTTAGACGTCCTCTAATTGTTGTTTGCATGTTTTACGTGGCTGCTATGGGTTTCTAGCAAGAACGTTTCTTACCTACGCAAAGACCACAACGTGATATGCCAATTGCTATTTACCCTTCATAAGGACCCTTTTCATCGATTCCGATCCGACTAAAGTGGGAGAGACAGACACCCGCCAGCCACCTTATGCAACTAGCGCATGTTTGTCGGTGGAACCGGTCTCACGTAAGCGTACGTGTAAGGTTGGTCCGGGCCGATTCATCCCACGATGCCACCGAATCAAGATAAGACTAGTAACGGCAAGCATATTGAACAATATCGACGCCCACAACTACTTTGTGTTCTACTCGTGCATAGTAACTACGCATAAACCTAGCTCATGATGCCACTGTTGGGGAACGTAGCAATAATTCAAAAGTTTCCTACGTGTCACCAAGATCTATCTATGGAGAAACCAGCAACGAGGGGAAGGAGAGTGCATCTACATACCCATGTAGATCGCTAAGCGGAAGCGTTCAAGTGAATGGGGTTGATGGAGTCGCACTCGTCGTGATTCAAATCACCGATGATCCTAGCGCCGAACGGACGGCACCTCCGCGTTCAACACACGTACAGAACGGAGACGTCTCCCATGCCTTGATCCAGCAAGGAGGAGGGAGAGGTTGATGGAGATCCAGCAGCACGACGGCATGGTGGAAGTAGCGGGATTCCAATAGGGCTTCGCTAAGCGCTGCGGGAGGAGGGAGATGTGTCACGGGAGGGAGAGGGAGGCGCCAGGCCTTAGGTATGGTTGCTCCTCCTTTTCCCCACTATATATAGGGCCAAGGGAGAGGGGGAGGGCGCAGCCTTGCCCCTTCCTCCAAGGAAGGGTGCGGCCAAGTGTGGGGAGGAGTCCATCCTCCCCAAGGCACCTCGGAGGTGCCTTCCCCCTTTAGGACTCTCCCCTTTTTCTCTTCTCTTGGCGCATGGGCCTCTTGGGGCTGGTGCCCTTGGCCCATGTAGGCCAAGGCGCACCCCCTACAGACCATGTGGCCCCCCGGGGCAGGTGGCCCCACCCGGTGGACCCTCGGGACCCTTCCGGTGGTCCTGGTACAATACCGATGACCCCGAAACTTGTCCCGATGGCCGAAATAGCACTTCCTATATATAATTCTTTACCTCCGGACCATTCCGGAACTCCTCGTGACGTCCGGGATCTCATCCGGGACTCCGAGCAACTTTCGGGTTACCGCATACTAATATCTCTATAACCCTAGCGTCACCGAACCTTAAGTGTGTAGACCCTACGGGTTCGGGAGACATGCAAACATGACCGAGATGACTCTCCGGTCAATAACCAACAGCGGGATCTGGATACCCATGTTGGCTCCCACATGTTCCACGATGATATCATCGGATGAACCACGATGTCAAGGACTTAATCAATCCCGTATACAATTCCCTTTGTCTATCGGTACGATACTTGCCCGAGATTCGATCGTCGGTATCCCGATACCTTGTTCAATCTCGTTACCGGCAAGTCTCTTTACTCGTTCCGTAACACATCATCCCGTGATCAACTCCTTGATCACATTGTGCACATTATGATGATGTCCTACCGAGTGGGCCCAGAGATACCTCTTCGTTTACACGGAGTGACAAATCCCAGTCTCGATTCGTGCCAACCCAATAGACACTTTCGGAGATACCTGTAATGCACCTTTATAGCCACCCAGTTACGTTGTGACGTTTGGTACACCCAAAGAACTCCTACGGTATCCGGGAGTTGCACAATCTCATGGTCTAAGGAAAAGATACTTGACATTAGAAAAGCTTTAGCATACGAACAACGATCTTTGTGCTAGGCTTAGGATTGGGTCTTGTCCATCACATCATTCTTCTAATGATGTGATCCCGTTATCAATGACATCCAATGTCCATGGTTAGGAAACCGTAACCATCTATTGATCAACGAGCTAGTCAACTAGAGGCTTACTAGGGACATGGTGTTGTCTATGTATCCACACATGTATCTGAGTTTCCTATCAATACAATTATAGCATGGATAATAAACGATTATCATGAACAAGGAAATATAATAATAATCAATTTATTATTGCCTCTAGGGCATATTTCCAACAGGGCGCGCCCCTGTCTCCTGGCCCCCTCGGGCACCGTCTCGCGTTGATTCTTCCTCCCAAAAATCACAAATATTCCAAAATAATTCTCCGTCCGTTTTATCCCGTTTGGACTCCGTTTGATATTTGGTTTCTTCGAAACATAAAACATGCAACAAACAGGAACTTGCACTGGGCACTGGATCAATTTGTTAGTCCCAAAAATAGTATAAACAGTTGCCAAAAGTATATGAAAGTTGAATAATATTGGCATGGAACAATAAAAAATTATAGATACGGCGGTTACGTATCAGCGTTCTCTCATGGATTATACCATGTTCCGCACAAAAGGAATCAAATTCATTTGAGAAATACTCTCCACCACGATCGGGCCTAAGCCTCCTGATCTTTCGATCAAGTTGGTTTTCTGCTTCATCTTTATAGATCTTGAAATAGTTCAAAGCCTCATCATTAGATTTCAGAAGATACACATGACAATATCTAGTGGAGTCATCAATTAACGTCATAAAATACTTCTTTCCAAATTTTGTCAAAACACCATTCCTTTCACATAGATATGAATGTATGAGCTCTAATGGTGCAAGATTTCTCGTTTGCTTAGCTTGCACACACACTTGACACTTAGATCCCTTGACAGTGGTGAAACTAGGGATTAAGTTTAGCTTCGCTACTCGCGACATGCAACCAAAGTTAACATGACAGAGACGTGAATGCGACACATTTGATTCACTACTGTTGCAAACATGATTAACAACTTTATTGCAAACGTCTGATAAGGATAAACGAAACAGACCTCCTGACTCATAGCCTTTACCAACAAAGGTTCCATACCTGGATATTACAAATTTATTCGACTCAAAGACAAGCTTGTAGCCATCTCTACAGAGAAGAGATCCGCTAACAAGATTTTTATTGACAGAGGGGGCATAATGCACGTTCTTCAGCCGCACGATCTTCCCCGAAGTAAACTTCAGATCGACCGTGCCAACACCACGAACAGAAGCACTTGAACTGTTGCCCATCAGCAGGGTTGAAGTCCCTGCGGTCTGATAGGACGAAAACATGGTAATATCACCGCATACATGCACATTAGCACCCGTGTCAATCAACCAATCAGGAGAATGACATACTGAAGGAATAGTGGGAAATATACCATACCCAGCATCCTTCATATCAGTGTCTGCAATGACAATATTAGCGGTCTTGCCGTCTTTCCCAGGATGACGCTTGTCATAGCGATTAGGGCAACTAGGAGCCCAATGATCAGGATCCCCACACACATGACAAACACCTTTCTTCTTGTCATTCTTCTTCTTGAAGTTCGTGTGCTGCACAGCCTTGTTCTTCCCATCAAACTTTGCTTTACCATTAAACTTGCCCTTGTTCTTGAACTTGTGGGGCGGGAAGTTCTTCTTCTATACCAGATTGGCACTAGAACCTCCCTCAATACCTCGAGCACGGTTGTCCTTTGCTCTCGCCTTTTCTTCCACATCAAGAGTACCAATGAGATCCAGAACGGAAAACTCCTGCCTCTTATGCTTCAGTGAGGTAGCAAAGTTCCTCCACGTGGGAGGAAGCTTAGTGTTGATACCTCCGGCAATAAACTTGTCCGATAGGATACAATTGAAGTGCTCAAGTTCTCTAGCAAATGACTGTATCTCATGAGCTTGCTCAACCACGGAGCGCTCTTCAGTCATCCTGTAGTCATAGAATTGCTCCATGATGTACAGCTCAGTGCCAGCATCCAAGAACCCAAACTTGGCCTCGAGTGCGTCCCACATATCTTTTCCATTATCATTTGACGCATAAGCATCAACTATGTTCTCACCAAGAACACTCAAGAGAGCAGTCTTAAACAGGGTATCCATTCTCTGAAAAGCTTGTGCCTGTTGAGCATCTTGCTCTCCTTCAGGTTTGCCAAGAGTGGCGTCATAGCAACTCATGGTTTGAAACCATAAGACTGCTCTCACGCGCCACCTCTTATAGTGGATACCCTCAAACATAGGAGGTCTCATGGAAGCAGCAAAACCACTTGGGATAAATTGCCTATCATAAGGTTTTTGGATTGTTGGAAATATGAGCAATTTACCGAATGGTTTTATTAATAGAAATACTAGATAAAGCACTACTAATAAAGCAGTGATAAAACAAGTCAAGTGATTTGGCAGAGGGAAGGTAAATAGCATCTGCATATATGAACTAGAACCGAACACATGTAGAACAGACACTAGAGAAAGAAGTTGTGACAGAACCTCTAAAAGGAAGACTATTAGAAAGTACGGAACGGGAGTAGATGCACCGGTCTTAGGGTCGGTGTCCTCGCCAGCCATGTCGTCGAGGAGGTTGTCGACGTCGGGGAAGAAGTCATCGGAGTCCGGGGCATCCGTGACGAAGAAGTCAGTAGTCGTGCTGAGCGCTCCCCAAAAACCTTATCACCCTTCTTCCGTACAAGACTCAAAAGGTGCGGTTTCGGAGGCCTACTGTCCTGACCTGCGGTGCACGCAACCCGCGGCGCGTCATGACAAGGCGAGGTGTGGCGAGGCGGGCGGCGGAGGAGGTGCGCGCGTTGATGTCCCTCTTATTCTCATGCTCATACATGTGGGGAAAGAACCTCCCTTATAAAGAGGTTCAACTCCCTCTAAACTAGCAATGTGGGACTAAACTTTAGTTCCACCTCTTGCCTTGCACGAATGGGCTGCATGGGCCTTTAGGATTTTTTAGGAATTTCTAAAACTGCTATTGGGCTAGGCCCAAATAGACAAAAATTCCAGCAGCTAGCACTACACTTACGAGTGTACAGCCTCCATGGTTAGAGGTAGCGTGTGATGAGTTCCAAATTGCAACTTGATGCATCCATCTTTCAAACACATAAGGAGAATCTCAAGGTCTCCGGTAGGACACACACTCACAGAGTCAAGTCTTTCTCCGTGTTGTCAGCTGTTCAGAACTACGAAAATGTATGGTCTCTTAAACAATCAATCATAGTGTCTGTTAATCATGATTAACTCAGCACTCAGGTCCGGCCGGCCTGGGCAGGTACACACTTATGTATTTTCTGCGACTGTAAATTAGATGTTGAAATTGGTAGCCCAACTTATTGCTTGAGGGGTTGTACACTCTGATCCGTCAAATTGCTAGCATGCCCGGCCACTGCCCGAAAATGTGAGATGATGAACCGCAGGCTTGTGAATATTTGTCTAACCCATTTCTAGTTGTGAATATGTGAGGTACTCACTAGTTCTTCCTTGATGATCTATGGCGATTACAACTTGGTTCGGTTACAACTTGGAGAGGAATTGCGAGCACAGCTCGATACATGGAAGAACACACGCACTCGCCGCCGCCTTTGCATGATCCTAGCCGGGATACCCTAACTCACCTACCACACCTGCTTATATCAGTCAGTCACCGTTCAGTTGGGCTGAACATGTATGAGACCCATTGAGGCCCAGTAAACTTGTGGCATGGCCTCCTCGCTCTCTTGGGCCGACCTGCTGTAGTGTTGTCGCTAACACCCCCCCCCCCCCCCCCCCCCCATTCTTCAGAGACGACTTGTCCCCAAGTCGCAGCAGTCGGAAAGCGACGAAGAAGGTCTTCAAGGTCCTCCCAGGTATCTGGTGTAGCGTGACTGTCTTGCCATCGAATCAGGCCTTGCTCCTGCATCTTGTTCGAGCCGCGGAGCCAGCGCTTGTCCAATATCTCCACAGGAACATTTACATCATCAGAAAGCGATGGAAGGAATGAAGATGCACTCGCACCTGGAGTTAAAGCCTTGCGAAGTTGTGAGACATGGAAGACTGGGAAAATTGAGGACCCTTCAGGCAGCGCTTTAGTTCATACGTCACCTCGTTCACCCGTCGGATCACAGGGTAAGGTCCAAAGAACTTGAAGCTGAGCTTGTGGTTGGCTCGGCGGGCGACCGATGTCTGAATGTATGGCTGTAATTTGAGGAAAACCTGGTCACCAATCTGAAATTCCCGGTGAGATCTTTTCTTATCTGCCTGACTTTTCATAATCTGCTTGGCTCGGACGAGATGTTGCCTCAGAAGGTCTTGCATTTGTCGACGTTCTTCCAGCCATTCATTCAACTCGGGCACCGGTGTTGCTTGGTCAGGGAGCAACCCCAGGTGTCATGGTTCCTGCCTGTAAACCACAGAAAACGCTGTTCTGTTGAGGGTAGAATGGTATCTCGAGTTGTACCAGAATTCAGCCAAAGGTAACCATCTGCTCCAGTTGGCGGGGGTGCTGTGCACAAAGCAGCGCAAGTATGTTTCGAGGCATTGGTTGATGCGTTCAGTCTGACCGTCAGTTTGTGGATGGTGTGATGAACTCATCTTTAGTTCCACGCCTTGCAACTTGAAGATCTCTTGCCAAACTTTGCTGGTAAAAACTGCATCCCTGTCGGATATGATAGCTTCACGCAGGCCGTGGAGCTTGTAGACGTGATCAATGTATAGCTGGGCTATCACTTGTGCTGTATAGGGGTGGTTAACTGGTATGAAGTGGGCATACTTAGAGAAGGTATCCACCACTACCAAAATGCAGTTAAACTACCTGGACGGTGGCAAGCCCCCAATGAAATCTATGGACACCAAGTCCCAACAACGTTTGGCGACCGGCAATGGGTGGAGTAGCCCTGGGTACTGTGCACGATCTGGTTTGGCTTGTTGACAGATTTGACAAGTCTGGGCATGCTGTTTGATATGCTGCTTCATCCCAGGAGACGCGAACAGATGCTTGATTCTCCTATATGTGGCTGGAAAGCCGGAATGACCACCCACAGCACTATCATGCAATGCTCGCATAATTTGTTGTTGGAGGCACGTGTTGTTGCCCAGCTAGACCCGGCCATTGAAACGGACAATTCCCTTGTGCAAGGTGAACTTACCCCCAGCCACTAGTGCGATGGCAAGTTGGATGGCCAGCTGTTGTGTCTTTGGGTCTTGGTCATAACCTCTAATTAACGATCTCCTGTGACCACGCGGGTTGGCACACAGTGATGGCGTGGAGCTGTTCAGATGCAGACACTGGACGCCTAGAGAGAGCGTCCACAGTGCCATTCTCAGATACCTTGCGGTAGCAGATGCGGTACTGAAGTCCCAAGAGTTTAGTGAACGCTTTCTGTTGCCAAGGAGTGTGGAGCCGCTGCTCTTCCAAATGCACTAGGCTGCGCTGGTCAGTTTTGATCACAAACTCACCAAACTGCAGGTACGGCCGCCATTGCTCAACAGCTAGGACAATTGCTAGGTATTCTTTTTCGTAAGTGGACAACCCTTTTGTGCGGGGACCCAATGCTTTGCTGAGGTATGCAATGGGATGGCCTTCCTGTTGAATCACAGCGCCGACTCCGTATTCGCAAGCATCCGTCTCAATTACGAAGGGCTTAGTGAAATCAGGTAGAGCCAGAGTGGGAGCTGTCACTAGGGCAGATTTGAGGGCCTCAAAAGCAGCCTGGGTGGCTGCTGTCCACTGGAAAGGTGTGTTCTTGCATAACAGAGTGGTCAGTGGTCGGGCGAGCATGCCAAATTGCTTGATGAAACGACGATAGTAGCCTGCTAGTCCGAGGAAAGCCCGGACATCCTTGACACACTCTGGTACCAGCCAATTGGCCACTTGCTGAACTTTGTTGTTGTCGGTGGAGACCCCTTGTGCGGAGATAGTGTGGCCGGAGGTACTTTATTTCTTGCTGGGCGAACACACACTTGGATCACTTCACATACCATTGATCTTTCTTGAGGAGGGATAGAGCCTGCCGCAAGTGTTGGACGTGGAGAGACAGTGTGCGGCTAAACACCAGGATGTCGTCGAAAAACGACATTGCACACACCCGGTGTACTAGTGGCAGCGTGGCCAGGATGCCGCCCAAGAATGTTGCTGGTGCTCCCCCCAAACCAAAGGGAACCACCTTAAATTCAAAATGACCGGAGTGAGTTTGAAACGCCGTTTTGAATTCTTCTCCTTCAGCTAGGCGAATCCGATGGTAACCTGACCGCAAATCAAGCGTAGAAAACCAGCGAGCTCCGGCTAGCTCGTCCAGTATGTCTTCTATTACTGGGACTGGAAACTTGCTGATAATTGTCATGGCATTGAGACGCCGGTAGTCGACACAAATGCGCCAGGTACCATCTTTCTTCTTCACAAGAATGATGGGTGAAGAAAATGGGCTGCTGCTCTTCTGAAAGATGCCCGCCTTCAGCATTTCTGCTATCTGGTGTTCCACTTCTGTTTTCAGCTCTGGTTTATGCCTGTATGCGCGGATATTAACAGGTTGGGCGCCGTGCATCAGAGGTATTTTATGATCGCAGGCGCGCTTGGGTGGCAGTCCGACAGGTTCCGTAAACACATCTTCATAGTCTAACAACACTTGTATGATTCCCGGTGGCAATTCCTTGCACGAGATGTCGGTTACTGTTTCTGAATCCTGGGCATAGCAGAGATGAACCGCATAAGCCACAGCAGTCTGCTTCTCCATGCCCGCAAGCTGCAGACTGTTCAGGGTATCACATTTGAGTACTGACGATGTGACTCCCTGCAAAACCACTGTGAACCCTTCGTGCTCAATCTGCATGCAGCGTCGCGGCCAGTCAATGAGCATGGGGCTGTGGTATTCGAGCCAATCCATGCCCAAAATCACATCATAAGACCCCAACGGCAGTAACCTGAAATTTGTTGTGAATACATGGCCTTGTGAGTACCACGAACAGCCGGGAACCTCCTTGTTGCACTACAATTCAGAGCCATTTGCGACGGCCAACAGCCGGGAACCTCCTTGTTGCACTACAATTCAGAGCCATTTGCGACGGCCACCTTTACCGGGTGTGGCATAGTTTGAACCCCCTGCAGCCGTGGTTGTAAATGCTGGGAAACAAAGGATGCCGAGCTGCCCGAGTCAACCAACATCAGTACTTCTTGTCCCTGGAGCCACCCGTGCAGCTGTAAACAGTTTGGAGCTTCAGTCCCTGAAACTGCTTGAATCGATAACTGCCAAACTTGCTCCAGCGTCTCTGGCTGCTCCTAATTTGCTGAAGCCGCCTCTGGCTGTTCCTCGGAAACATCCAAACTGAACAAACTGAGCATCTCTTCGATAACATGCAGTTTGACGGTGGGCGGGCACACCTGATCGTGGCCCCAACGCTCTCCACACTTGAAACAGAGTCCCTTGGCCCTCTGGAAATTGCGAAGAGCAGTGAGCTTGGACATGTCCGCGCCGGCGCGAGCCGCATCGGTCCCCCGCCGATCTTCTGCTGCAGGAGAAATGGCGGGTGCTCTTGTTGGTGGAGGTTGTAGTACTCTAGTTGCAACCTACTGCCTGTTAGCCACTAATTAGAGTTGTGGCCGCAGCAAGTGCTACCTAGTGCAGCGGGAGGTCAATCGATATGAGTTTCTGTACCTGCTGGGAAGCCGAAACTGATCCAGTTGATTCAATATTGGAAGATGATGAGTTTTGGAGCATTCAGTTGGCTTGTTTCGTCACAGGGGGTTAGACAGCCAGCAACGATGATTCATGGTTGTCATGAATCACTTCAGGACAAAACATTCTGATTGTAAATATCTAATTGGTGCCCCCGCAAAACCAAAAAGTTTCAACTAATGCGTACATTGCGCTGGAACATAAGTGGTAAGAGCAACTCCAACGGGCCGACCCGGACGGACGATGAATTTGTTCGCTTTTTATCCATTTGGGTCGGCCATCCTTCAGGCCTTCGCCCTGCTTTAGATTTGGGTCGGCGGTGCGCCCAACGCGCCGACCCATTTCATGTCCGCACTTAATTTTTTTAAAGTCATGCCAGCTGCCATGTCTCATGCCGGCACCATGCCAGTGCCGGCATACAATGCCAAATTCAAAAAATATCACCACAGTTCATGCTGGCGCACAACTCAGCGTGTGCCAACACATAAAAAAGGGGTGGGACTTGAGTTTGACCACGCCATCGCGGCCCCGTGGTCATGCCAGCACACCTGCCGGCATACAAAAAAGGATGGCGCTCGCCACCATAGATCACTCGTCGTCGAACTTGAGCATGTCGACCTGTATCTTCTCAAACCACGGTCTCTTCCTTGGCGACACGGTCATCATGCTCGCAAGACCACTTCTTTTGCCTTGGTCTTGGCGTTGGCGGCCTCGATCTCTAGCATCTTGGCTTGCTTCTACGCCTCCATCTCAAGCATATTGGCTTGCTTCTCCGCGTCCATCTCAAGCCCTCTCCTTTGGATCTCAATGAAGGCGTTCATTTGCTCTCCCTTGTCTTGCCGGCGCTTCTCCTCCGTTGAGTCCATCTTGGTATCATGCCCTCCACGGTTGCGATCAGGGCGATCGACGTTGCATCCCGCTTTTCCTTCTTCTTGGAGTTGGTCTTCTCCTGCGGCCGAGCCTTCTCGCCGTCCCCAACCTCCTCCACGGCTTGCTTCCCCCCATGCGACTTGAGGGCGGCATATTGCGCCTTGAATTCTCCTCGTCTTTGATGACCCTAAAGCAATGAGAGAGGTTGAAGCACTTGCCATTGTGTTGGACCTTGAATGCCTCCAAAGCTTGAAATGCCTACAAATGTATTTCATGCAAGCATATTGGCAAATGGTATGCAAACGAACACGCAAGCATAAACTTGTTGACACAAAAGATGGCGGCTTGCTAGCATACCATGTCTTGCATGCCGATGCCGCTCACGGGGCGGGCCTTGACGCTCTCAAGAGTGGCACAAAACTTGTTGCACTCTTGTTGGATCACCCTCCATCGCTTCGAAATGGACACCCACCCGCGCGTGCTTACTATTTGGTACGGCAGAAACTCCTTGCGCTCATGGAACTCACGGTGGACATGAGTCCAAAAAGTAGAATGCTTTTGTTTGGCGCCGGTCTTGGGGTCTTGCCCAATGTCTCGCCAACGCTCGCAAAGAAGCTTGTCCTCGGCCGCCATGTATGCCTTGGTCCGCTTGCTTTTGCGCTTCGGCTTCGCCCCGACGTTTGGTTGGTGAGCTGGTCCTCAAACAAAGGCTCCCCTTCGATGTCGCACTCGTCCTCTTCCTCTTGCCTGTAGTCCTCCGGAAACTCGTGGTCGAGAGGGAAGCCATCCAGGTCCAGGACGACCTGATCACGCATGAAGGCCGCATAATCTTCATTGTAGCCAGCGGACGGCGTGAATGCCCCTCGGTCGTCCTGGCTTGGTGTCTCGTCGGGATCATAGCGAGCGGCCTGCGCACCACCCTCGAAGATCATGTTCTGCACGTAGTCCTTGTCGTCGGTGGCCGACATTCCGTCGAACAGGTTGCATGCGCCCGGTAGCACGTTGGCTGGCATCTGTCGCACGCATTTCCTCGCACCTCCGGATGACGAGCCACCGGCCACCGGTGTGGCGTTGAGGTCGATGGGCGCGGGCACGGGCGTGGAAGGCGCGACCACGCTCACCTCGGGCGAGCACTCCCCGGAGAGGCGGGAGGCCTGTGGGTAGGCGTGGAAGCGGGCATCGGGATGCAAGCCGACGCGCGGGGCGTGTCGGGCAGCACCATCCAACGGAACGCGCATGAGCCGGTGCTGGCCGCGGCCACGGTGGTGTTGACGAGGCCGTGCTGGCCAGGGTTTAACCCTAGCATATAGAGCGCCTCCCTCGTTGCCGCCATGACGCGGGCGTTGGTGACCTCCTGCTGCACGCCGGCGGCCGCCGCGATGGCTTCATCCCTCGCGTCCGCCACGTGCCTCTGGTCCTTCCTCTTGGCCGACTTCTTTGCCCGCTGTTCGGGCGTCAGCGCCTTCTTCGGCTTGGGCGTGGCTGTCTTGCAGGGGGCGTGAGGCTTTCCTTTGCCGGAGGGGGTGGTCGGCATGCCGGACAAGGCGAGGGAGGCGAGGCCGGTGGTGGCGTCGAGGTCGTCGTCCATGGAAGGGGTGGGATGGGAGCGTGCGCGGACGGGAGGGTTTTTTTGGGGGGGGGGGGGTGGAGGAAAACGGTGGAGGCTGCCACCGACCAGCGGGCCCGAGGGGAGCAGAAGGCGTGCGTGCGCGTCCGCCTCGTGTCCGCGCCGTCGCAAATCCTGCTCAAAAATGGGCTGGAATGGGTTGACAGGCGGATGCGCGTCCGTTTGGGTCGGCGCGTTGGGCCGACTTTTGTGTCCGTGCCGACCCAAATGGACGCCAGCGAACGAAATGGGTCGCCCGTTTGGAGTTGCTCTAAGTAATGTGAAACTTCACTCCGGACTTGAGTAGTGCTGAGGAAATCATGAGTATATATGATCAAAGCCTCAATCATATACTCCATCCGTTCCTAAATATTAGTCTTTTTAGATATTTTAAATGGTTACTACATACGGATCTATATAGACATATTTTAGAGTGTAGATTCACTCATTTTGCTCCGAATGTAGTCACGTGTTGAAATCTTTAGAAAGACAAATATTTAGGAACGGAGGGAGTAGATCGATAAAAGTCTTCAATCATAGATGAGAATATGTCAGTCTTAATTGAGATGGACGGAGGCAATGCAAACACTTGAGTGTTAAGAGAACAATGATGTACGTGGCTCTCAAATGACAACACGGAGAAACTTGGCTAGAATGTGTGTCCTACCGGCCGGGAGCCTCAAGATCCGCCTTGTCTGTTTGAATGCACTGAGTTGCAGTTCGGTAGTCGTGCATCACGCGCTCTAAAGGTAGAGGTCGATATATCTCGTACGTGTAGATGTGTACTGGTAGATGTGTTTCAGCAGAGAATCATTGTCGTACTGGTTACACACACATCATCGTCTTTAGCTAGTTGGCTGCTGCATGCGAGCCAGTATGTGTGCGTCACGAGTGCTTCCCAGTTTGTGCGTAATAACAAAGAAATAAACAATTGCATGCATCCACCGTAGAGACTGTCGTCGATATAGTACTAGCTAGCCGTGTGGATCCTGCCACGCGCGTGATCCCTGCTGGATGTGCAAGCCCGGTCAGTCGTCGCACCCACCGACACCGAGTCGGTGTGAAGTTGGCTTGGACCAAGTGCAGCGGTGCTCGGGTCGTCAGAGTGGGGAGCTAAGCTATGGCTTCATGGTGTGGATGAGTCAGGCGGGTACCACGGGACGGCTAACCGGCAAGAGGTCTGTAGCTTCGGCGTGCTTCATGAATGATTTCTCCGTTGACTCAGCGACTTGGGCGTCTTCTTCTAGCAGCCTGCTTCAGGTACACAAGCCATGAGGAGCGAGCACAGGTCTTTAGCTTCATGATGATGCCAGGAAATGAAGCTTCCGTAGCTTAAACATGGGATCGGCTGCACATGCAATTAAGAGTGAGCGCGGGTCTTTAGCTCCATTATGATGCCCGGAAATGATATTGTTCCGCAGCTGAAACAAGATGGAAGATATACACAATCATGTGAACACGCATAAGTAGTCAAGGATGGCTCCATGCCGCAGCGGCGGTAGTGAAGTTGCATGGGAATCTTCGAACGAAACAAAGTGCTGCAGGCTGCATGTGCCAATAGCGTACGTGGGACCTTGGAGCGAGCACGCATGCATGCATGCATGTGCTCATTCCAGGTAATTACAGCGTGCATGGAGTCAAGAGTGCAGTCGTCGATACTCGATACATTACCGTGCATGCGTGTCAGCCTGTGTACTCTGCCGCGCGAGTCACCCTCGATCGAGGATTTTTAACATGATCCCTCTCTTAGGCCAACTCAACCGCGCCACTCCATCTTGACCGGATGCGTTCGTTTGGATAAAACGAACGAATAGCGCGGCCCAACGCCCGGCCCCAAACAAACAAATGTCCGCATTCTGTCTGTTTTCAACCCATCCCTGGTCCAAACTTGCGTCGAGTTTGGGGTGAAACGTACATCGCGCGGTCGGGCTCGCCGCACGCCCTTGTCCCCCGTGGCCCGCGTGTCGGGGACACAAGTAGTCCATTCAATTCCAACGCCTCCATCCTCTCTCCCGCCCCGCCCCGTCGACGGGGCTGCCGCTATTCTCCAGCCGCCTCCTCACCGCGCAGCCCCCGGCTGTCCATAGCAAATCACGTCTTGACGTGGCCGCCACCACGCCCGCGTTTTCGCCGTAGTTTAGGCCGTCGAGCAAGGAGGTTTGGCCGTCACCGTCGTAGCCGGCGGCAGAGTGGATACGACCGCAGGCGACGTACCATGGCGGCCACGGCAGCTTCCGACGAGTGCTCCGGAGCGGCCAGTAGCCGTCCGCCAACCACCCCTGCATCGAGGTGATCATCGCGGCCTCTTTGCCATCACGACCGCAAGGTGTTCGACACTTTGCCCACAAAGGTATGGACAGTGGTGGTGAGTTTTTCTTCCACCACTTCATTTGTTTATCGGACGATTCGTCGTCGGATGATGAAGATCTTGTGGTAGCAGCACTGATGGTTCACAACCACATTCAACGGCAGCTTCCTCGGTACTATCTAGCCGATGGTATATATCCTCAGTGGTCAAGTTTTATGAAGACAATCTCGAACCCCCAAGGTGAGAAGAGAAATAGATTTGCCAAAATGCAAGAGAGTGCTAGAAAGGACGTGGAACGTGCTTTTGGTGTGCTTCAACGCCGATGGGGTATCGTTCGAAACACCGTACTGTCATGGGATGAAAGGAAGCTTTGGGAGGTGATGACTGCTTGTGTGGTCATGCACAACATGATCGTCGAGGACGAGCGTGATGACAGTATCTTCGATCAAGGATTTGATTATCAAGATAAAAATGTTGAGCCTCTGCACCAAGAACCGGCCGCGTTTGGACAGTTTGTCCAGTTCCATCGTGAGCTGCGTGATTGGCACACTCATTTGGATCTTCAAAATGACTTGATTGAGCACGTGTGGGATTACATTGGCGACCAATAGATGTATTGATTCATTTTATGTTCATTCAAGACAATTTCGATTTGGTTGTAAAACTATTTTATTAGAGACAATTTCGATTGAGTTGTAAAACTATTTTTATTTTCAAACAATTAATATTTGAACATGCAAACTTGTTTTGATATGAAAATATGGGCATTTTAGGCCCTGGCGGACGGGATGGGGCAAATGGATGCAGCCGCACGTTGGGCGCACGGTCACCGCATCCCAGGACAGGCCCGGACAAGGTCCTACCCAAATGGACAAAATCCGGGCAAAACGGACGTCCGTTTGGAGTCGCGCGGTGAAGTTGGCCTTACCTCCCATTTTAACACGAGAGATAAAAGTACACAATGAATCTGAACCATTGATTGCATTAACTAGTTAGTTTGATTAACTCTTACCTTCTTACGTTCCATCTGAAGATAGAGGGTAAGAGGGACCATGTGAAATTTTCTCCGTTCGATTATCCAGGAATCGATAGTCAATCTGCATTCGGGGTGTGGAAACTAACTGCACTAGATGATATTCCACACGCTTGTCGTGTAATTGTCTTGTAAGGGCATCTTCAATACTGACCCGTAAATTTGCTCCCGCATCCGTATGAGAATAGGGGATCATCCACGGATAATGATGCGGGAGCCGACGATTCAATGATGTCAGTATACATTTCAACTACTATTTAAACTAATTAACCAGATGAAATTCTTGCAAGCATGGCCAATTTTAATAAAGTTAGGATATAATTTACATAAACGGACAATTTTTTGACCGTTTTACTAATATATATATATATATATATATATATATATATATATATATATATATATATATATATATATATATATATATATATATATATATATATATATATATAAGCTAACCCTATACCGGATGACCACCTTCTACGCGTGGCCGCCCTGTCCCGTTGCATCGCCGTCGTCGTTCTCGTCCATTCCTTGCTGTCAGGAAGCTACAGTCGAGCATCATCCTTGTTGTCAGTGTTGAGTATAATGTATATTCGGAAGTATAGGATAGACTAGGATTTGTTCATGCCTTGTCTTGTACTCCAAGTTGGTCATTGTACTCTTATATATATGCCCATGAGGCTCAAACAATACATTGAATTATTTCATCAAACCCCTCTCTCCCTTCTAACATGGTATGAGTTTTCGGGTTCTAAACCCTAGGCGCTCGTCGCTTCCGCTCCGTGCGCCGCCCCCGGGGCGGTCGGTCTCCATGATCGTCGCCGGGGGCCGCGCCACCCGTACCTAGGGTTCGTCCGCCGGTCCTGTTGACCGGTTGCCCTAGAGAGTCTTTTTTCCTGATCCTTTGATCCAAGTTTTCACTCTCTCACTGGTCGTTTTGTTCGGCGTTTTTCTTTTTGTTTTTCCGATCTAATCTAGATCGGTTTGCGTCGCCCGCTGCCGCCGTTGACCCTCGTGCGCCTCTACTCCAACCCCGGCGCGACCAGCTGGCGTCTCCTCCGATCCGGCGGCCACGCGCGCCGAGGCGGTCCATCAGGGCAAGCCGCCGTCCGGGTGTTGGTCCGCCCGTCACCCTACGTCGGTCGTCACCACCCTGCTCCGATCGGGAAACCTGCATCGCCCCGACCCGGCGGCTTCACGCCATGCGATGGCCAATCATAGCCGTCGCTCGCGCGCCGGCCCGCCAATCGATCCACGTCACCCGCCTCCGCCGCGTCTGCACGGCGGCCTGGCGGTCTACCTCGTTGGCCTCGTCCTCGCTGCGTCGGGACGTCTGTGTCAGGCTCGTCGGCTGCCTCAAGTCGGGCGATGATGCTCCGTTGGTCGCTCAGGCCTCGCTGCCCGGGCGCCGGTGTTGCTTTGGCAGCCCGAGTGCCAGTGCTGACTGTTGGAAATATGCCCTAGAGGCAATAAAAAAATGATTATTATTATATTTCCTTGTTCATGATAATTGTCTATTATTCATACTATAATTGTGTTATTCGGAAATCGTAATACATGTGTGAATACATAGACCACGACATGTCCCTAGTGAGCCTCTAGTTGACTAGCTCGTTGATCAACAGATAGTCCTGGTTTCCTGACTATGGACATTGGATGTCATTGATAATGGGATCACATCATTAGAAGAATGATGTGATGGACAAGACCCAATCCTAAGCATAGCACAAGATCGTGTAGTTCGTTTGCTAGAGCTTTTCTAATGTCAACTATCATTTCCTTAGACCATGAGATCATGTAACTCCCGGATACCGTAGGAGTGCTTTGGGTGTACCAAACGTCATAACGTAACTGGGTGGCTATAAAGGTATACTATAGGTATCTCCGAAAGTGTCTGTTGGGTTGACACGGATCGAGACTGGGATTTGTTACTCCGTATGACGGAGAGGTGTCTCTAGGCCCACTCGGTAATGCATCATAATAATGAGCTCAATGTGACCAAGTGGTTGGTCACCGGATCATGCATTATGTGACGAGTAAAGTGACTTGCCGGTAATGAGATTGAACGAGGTATTGGGATACCGACGATCGAATCTCTGGCAAGTAACGTACCGATTGACAAAGGGAATTGTATACAGGATTACTTGAATCCTCGACATCGTGGTTCATCCGATGAGATCATCGTGGAACATGTGGGAGCCAACATGGGTATCCAGATCCCGCTATTGGTTATTGGCCGGAGAGCTGTCTCGGTCATGTCTGCATGATTCCCGAACCCGCAGGGTCTACACACTTAAGGTTCGGTGACGCTAGGGTTATTAGGAAGACTTGTAAGTGGTTACCGAATGTTGTTCGGAGTCCCGGATGAGATCTC
This sequence comes from Triticum timopheevii, assembly GCA_963921465.1. Classification (NCBI taxonomy): domain Eukaryota; kingdom Viridiplantae; phylum Streptophyta; class Magnoliopsida; order Poales; family Poaceae; genus Triticum; species Triticum timopheevii. The sequence goes on along the minus strand of OY997270.1, from coordinate 491,596,460 downwards.
GGACGTCATGAGGAGTTCCGGAATGGTCTGGAGGTGAAGATTTTTATGTGGGAAGTTGTCATACGGTCACCGGAAAAGTTCGGGGGCTTATCGGTATTGTACCGGGGTCACCGGAGGGGTTCCGGGGGTCCACCGGGAGGGGCCACCTCTCTCGGAGGGCCTCATGGGCTGTAGTGGGCAGGGAACCAGAACCTAGAGGGATGGGCGCACCCCCCTTGGGCCCATGCGCCTAGGGTTTGGGGGGGCCCTAGAGGGGGCGCCCCCCTTGCTTGGGGGGCAAGCCCCCTCCCCTTGGCCGCTGCCCCCCTCTAGATCTCATCTAGAGGGGGCCGGCCCCCTTCCCCTATAAATAGAGGGGCGAGGGGAGGGCTGCAAACCACATCCAAGGTGTAGCCCCTCCCCTCCCCAACACATCTCCTCCTCCGCTGACGCTTGGCGAAGCCCTGCCGGAGTACTTCCTCTCCATCACCACCACACCGTCGTGCTGCTGTTGGAGCTCTCTTCCTCAACCTCTCCCTCCTCCTTGCTGGATCAAGGCACGGGAGACGTCTCCACTTCGTATGTGTGTTGAACACGGAGGTGCCGTCCGTCCGGCACTAGGATCTTCGGTGATTTGGATCACGACGAGTACGACTCCATCAACCCCATTCTATTGAACGCTTCCGCTCGCGATCTACAAGGGTATGTAGATGCACTCCTATCTCTCTCGTTGCTAGATGACTCCATAGATTGATCTTGGTGATGCATAGAAAATTTATTATTTTCTGCAACGATCCCCAACAGTGGCATCATGAGCTAGGTTTATGCGTAGTTTCTATGCACGAGTAGAACACAATTTTGTTGTGGGCGTAGATGTTGTCAATTTACTTGCCACTACTAGTCTTATCTTGTTTCGGTGGCATCGTGGGATGAAGCGGCCCGGACCGACCTTACACGTACGCTTACGTGAGACAGGTTCCACCGACTGACATGCACTGGTTGCATAAGGTGGCTAGCGGGTGTCTGTCTCTCCCACTTTAGTCAGATCGGATTCGATGAAAAGGGTCCTTATGAAGGGTAAATAGAAATTGGCATATCACGTTGTGGTTTTGATGTAGGTAAGAAACGTTCTTGCTAGAACCCTATTGCAACCACGTAAAAACACGCAACAACAATTAGAGGGCGTCTAACTTGTTTTTGCAGCATATGCCTTGTGATGTGATATGGCCAAAAGGATGTGATGAATTATATATATGTGATATATGAGATTGATCATGTTCTTGTAATAGGAATCACGACTTGCATGTCAATGAGTATGACAACGGGCAAGAGCTATAGGAGTTGTCTTAATTATTGTATGACCTGCGTGTCATTGAATAAACGCCATGTAATTACTTTACTTTATTGCTAAACCGTTAGCGATAGTAGTAGAAGTAATCGTTGGCGTAACAAATTCATGAAGACACGATGATGGAGATCATGATGATGGAGATCATGGTGTCATGCCGGTGATGATGATGATCATGGCACCCCGAAGATGGAGATCAAAAGGAGCAAAATGATATTGGCCATATCATGTCACTATTTGATTGCATGTGATGTTTATCATGTTTTTGCATCTTATTTGCTTAGAACGACGGTAGTAAATAAGATGATCCCTCATAATACTTCAAGAAAGTGTTCCCCCTAACTGTGCGCCGTTGCGAAAGTTCGTTGTTTCGAAGCACCACGTGATGATCAGGTGTGATAGATTCTAACGTTCAAATACAACGGGTGTAGACAGATTTACACATGCAAAACACTTAGGTTGACTTGACGAGCCTAGCATGTACAGACATGGCCTCGGAACACAAGAGACCGAAAGGTCGAACATGAGTCGTATAGAAGATACGATCAACATGAAGATGTTCACCGATGATGACTACTCCGTCTCACGTGATGATCGGACACGGCCTAGTTGACTCGGATCATGGATCACTTAGATGACTAGAGGGATGTCTATCTGAGTGGGAGTTCATTAATAATTTGATTAGATGAACTTAATTATCATAAAATTAGTCTAAAACTTTTGCAATATGTCTTGTATATCAAATGGCCCACGCTAATGTTGCCCTCAACTTCAACGCGTTCCTAGAGAAAACCAAGCTGAAAGACGATGGCATCAACTACACGGACTGGGTCTAGAACTTGAGGATCATCCTCATAGCTGCCAAAAGAGCATATGTCCTAGATGCACCGCTAGGTGAAGCACCCGTTTTCCCCGCAACTCAAGACGTTATGAACACTTGGCAGTCGCGTGTTGATGACTACTCCCTCGTTCAGTGCGGCATGCTTTATAGCTTAGAACCGGGGCTCCAAAAGCGTTTTGAGCAACACGGAGCATATGAGATGTTCGAAGAGGCTGAAAATGGTTTTCCAAGCTCATGCCCGGGTCGAGAGATATGAAGTCTTCGACAAGTTCTATAGTTGTAAGATGGAGGAAAATAGTTTTGTCAGTGAGCACGTACTCAAAATGTCTGGGTTGCACAACCGCTTGTCCCAGCTGGACATTAACCTCCCGGATGAGGCGGTCATTGACAGAATCCTTCAGTCGCTCCCACCTAGCTACAAGAGCTTTGTGATGAACTACAATATGCAAGGGATGGTGAAAACTATTCCTGAGGTATTTTCAATGCTGAAATCAACGGAGGTAGAAATCAAAAAGGAACGTCAAGTGTTGATGGTCAATAAAACCACTAGTTTCAAGAAAGGCAAGGGTAATAATAACTTCAAGAAGGACGGTGTCAGGACCCCGACTCAATGTCACATCGATCTAGCCTGTAACACCTCATATCACTTTGCGGCCTCACGCACGGTATCCCCACGGGTGTCGTCTTACCTTTGCCCGGGACCGTTTGCGCCTTTTGGCACACGTATATGATAGTGTCGCTAGCATCCATATGAAAAGGAGCCCGGGCTGACATGGCTAGTCGTAAACCCAAAGTGGCACAGACTTACAGGGACAGGCATCCATGACCCAGCATCGAACGTGTCGGCCATCAGCGAGTGAGTTCCGGGCTGTAGCACTGGGCTAGCAGGACTCCGGTGAACCGGGCTGTAGCGGGCTAACAGGACTCCGGTACTCAATGCGTGACATTTCCCCGAAGGGACAGACACAGGAACGAAGAAGGACACATGCCGGCCAGCCAAGTGTTCCGGAGCAGTAGCAAGCTACCATGGCTCAGTGGAATCACTAGGAGACATTTCCCGGTAAGAGAGGCTACTAAAGATAAACAACTAGATAGTCAGATCCCACACATACCAAGCATTTCAATCATACACACAATATGCTCGATATGTGCAAATACAAGAAGGCATCACAACATGACTCTATGACACAAGTACTTTATTTAAAGGCTCAGAGAGCCATACATGGCATACACACAAGTACGGGTCACACGACCCAGCATTCAAGTCATACAGTCATACAAACCAGCAGCGGAAGTAACTTGTCTGAGTACAGACAACTAGTAAAATAAAAGAGGCTTGTAAAGCCTAGCTATACTACGTGGTCCTTCACAAGCTCAGGATCACCACCTGGGCCTTAGCCTACTCATTGATGTCAACGTCTACGAAGAACCCATCAGAAGGGGTTGCAGCGTCTTCTGTAAAAAAAATGTAAATTATAGCAACATGAGTACAAAGGTACTCAGCAAGACTTACAACAGATCCTACATACATGCACATTATCAAGAAGGGTTGGTGGAGTTATTGCAGCAAGCCAGCTTTGACTCTTGGCTAAGCTATCCTACGAGACTCCAACTTGAAATGGTTTGCGCACACGAGTCCACTACTCACCACTCAATACACTACCGAGGATCCACCTCCGTCTTCCTACGGAAGACCCATCCTCGGCACTCACGCTTATCTGGAGGCTTTTAGTAGTTTCCATTTACTTGTCTATGAACTGTATAAGCAACCAAGTAGTCCTTTACCGCGGACGCGGCTATTCGAATAGATTAGGTTAACCCTGCAGGGGTGTACTTCTTCATACACGCTCTCACCACTTACCGTCGTTCACACGACATGTACTCGGCAACCTTCAAGCGGAAGCCCAACGTGGGTGTCGGCCATGACCTACCCAGACACCTAAGTCTCTAGTCCAGGTTTATCGCCTATTTGGGTTCCATCCATGAGGAGATCCGGCCGAAGTTTCGCTCACGGCCCCAAACGATGTGAACAGGGTTTCCGAGATACCAAACGGGCATCCGGTACACCCGGCCACGTACCTACCGCATCACAGCCCACCCCTACGGTCAGCGCTGTCCACGGCCTCCAGTAGGCTACAAACACCAGAAACTACTTGCAACTCCTGGACAGAAGACTAGGGTGAATAAGAAGCCGAGAGGGTCCATTGGTTTCGGGCCAAATGCATGGTAGTAGCTGAATCTTAAATCACACATACAGATCTCAGTGCTTAAGGACGGCCTCAATGAAACAACCCACCATGTACTCCTACATGGCCTCTCATCGATACCTTTACCAAATCGTGTTCAACACACCACTCTCAAACTGATATGATCATTTCACTCTAGCCCATCACCCAGATGAACCAGACCTGACACGACTCTAAGCATAGCAGGCATAGCAAGGTAGGAACAGCACATACATATGGCTCAAACAACTCCTACACATGCTAGTGGGTTTCATCTAGTTACTGTGGCAATGACAGGTCATGCAGAGGAAATGGGTTCAACTACCGAAGCACACAGCAGTTTGAATCGCGTTGTCTTAATGCAGTAAAAGAGAGCAAGAGCGAGAACATGGGATTGTATCGATATGATCAAACGGTTGGTTGCTTGCCTGATGGGTCGATGCACTGATACGGTTCTTCGCTAGGGTAATCACGGTACTCCTCGGAGGCAGAACCTGCCGCAAAGAACACCGATACACAGCCATCACCAAACAATGTGCGACAATATGATGCATGCATGAAACATGGCAATATGAGTGTGTTGGGCTAATGCAACTAAGACCAGAAGGGTTTGAACTAATTTGAACCAAAGATTCAAATTTCAAACTCATACATGGCCCTTTAAAGTGTTTTATCTTGTTTTGCATTAAACATCAAGTTAACTTGTTTAATCATGCATGAAAACAGTACAGATGGAAAGATTGGATTTTTTTGATCATTTTTCATATATAACTTGTCTGATTTGGAGTTACAGATTAAAAGTTATGAATTTTTGAAGTTTAAACTATATTCTGGAATTTCCTATATTAGAATAAATCCAGAAATTAATTTATTGCGTCAGCATGAGGTCATGCTGACCTCAGCAAGTCAACAGACCGGTCCAGGTCAAACCTGACGCGTGGGTCCAGGGTGTCAGTGGCTAATTAACTAATTTGATTTAGTTTAAACTGATCTGGATAATTAGCAGAAGGGGGCCCCACCTGTCATTGACTCAACAGGGTCAACCGGGGCCCACCCGTGGTCAAAGTCAACATGGCTGCACCGGCGTTTAGCCGCCGGCGAGCCCGACGCGGCGGCGGAAGTGGTTTTGGCCGTTCCGGCAACCAAACGAGCCGCGGAGGGCATCGGAGTGGAGCTGAGGACGAGCCGGAGCTCTTGGCGGAGTCAGTTGGGGTCGGGGTGGCCGGAGTTGGCGCCGGCGACGACTTTGGCGGCGACCGGAGCTCAGGTGAGAGCGAACTCGGGCTAGGGTGTGCGGAGAGGTGCGGGGAGTGCACGTTTGGGTCCAACACAGCGTGGTGAGTGCGATGGACAAGGTGAGGTGGCCGGTGGTTAGTCGGAGGCACGTCGGCGACGTGGTCCACGGCGGCGAGTGCGGGTGAGCTCCGTGTGCTCGCTGTGGTGCACGAGAGCGAGAAAGAGAAAGAGGGGAAGATGGCTAAGCTCACAGGGAGTTCGACGAAGCACTTGGTGCGGCTGGGGACGGGCCGGAGCAACGGCGACGGTGAAGGGGATCTCCGGCGACGGCGGTTCGGTCGAGGTCGATGCGGCGGCTTCGGGGCACGCGAGCGCTCGGGGCTCGGCTTGCTCGGAGGAGAGGAGGGTGGCGGAGCTCCTGGACACGGCGGCACGGCGTGGGGTTGACGGAGGGCGTGGCTACGGCGAGGGGGTGGCGGCGATGGCGTCGGCCATGGCTAGGGAGCGCGAGGGGGAGGAGCTGGAGAGGAGAGGGAGTGTCTGGGGGGCTCGAGGGAGAGAGAGGGATCGATCCACGGCGTTAGCCGGGCGAGTGGAGCGGCGAGGCGGCGAGCAGGTGCGTGGCACCCATGCGGTGCTCGCCGTCGAGGACCTGCCTGCCTGCCTGGCCGGCAAGCAGCTCGCTGGCGCGGCGCTGGGCTGGGCCGGCAGGTGGGCTGGTTAGCGGGCGCCAGGTAAGTTTTTCCTGTTATTTCCCTTTTTTATTTTTCTGCAACTTTGTTGAATTAATAAAAATACTTAGGCAACTCCTAAAATCACCAAACTACTCCTGGTCCATAGTTGGATTATTTCCAACATGAAACATTTTAGTTTGGAGATATTTGAGCATTTGAAATATTTTATATAATTTTAAACGCCCAAATTCAAATATTTATGATTTAATTCAAAGACCCTAAGATGACCTAGGAAATTGTGCATCACTTTTGGCAGAGGTTCTGAACCAAGACAAAAATGATGGACATTTTAGAAGGGCATTTCAGGTTCATTGAAAAAGTTTTTAGTAAACCCTAGTTGGTTTCAGAGGGGGCTGGGGGTTCTGTCATCCCCATTTCAAGTTTCTGATGAAAAAAATAGACATGATGCAACACTCTAATGCATAACTAGCTAGGGTGTGACAACTCACCCCCACTCAAAAGAATCTCGTCCCGAGATTTGGGTTTCTCCGGGAAGAAGGCGGGATACTCAAGTCGAAGTCGATCCTCCCTTTCCCAGGTTGCTTCCTTCTCAGAATGGTGCGACCATTGAACCTTGAGAAACTTGATATTATGACGTCGAGTGATACGCTCGGCCTAATCGAGAATGCGAACGGGGTACTCTCGATACGTGAGATTATCTTGGAGATCAAGCGTTTCGTGGTCCACTCTACGGATAGGATCCGAGAAGCAACGCCTGAGTTGAGAAACGTGGAAGACATCGTGTACTCTGGAGAGATGCGGAGGTAGTTCCAATTGGTAGGCAACTTCTCCTCATTTAGCGAGAATGCGAAAAGGTCCAATGTAACGAGGAGCCAACTTGCCTTTGATACCGAAACGATGGGTTCCCTTCAGAGGAGTAACCCGAAGGTAAGCCTTCTCGTCAACCTCGAAAGTCATAGCCTTATGTTTTCGGTCATATTGACTCTTTTGACGAGATTGGGCTGTTTTCAACTTTTCACGAACGATGCGAACTTGCTCTTCTGCTTCCTGGATCATATCCGGGCCAAAGAATTGTCTTTCCCCGGTTTCTGACCAATTAAGGGGTGTTCGAAACCGTCGTCCATAGAGAACTTCAAAAGGGGCTTTACCCAAGCTAGACTGATAGCTGTTGTTATAAGCGAATTCGGCAAATGGAAGGCATTTCTCCCAATCCATTCCGAATGAGATAACAGAAGCTCGAAGCATGTCTTCTAGAATCTGGTTGACGCGTTCTACTTGACCACTTGATTGAGGGTGAAAAGCGGTGCTAAAGGAAAGGCGGGTTCCCATAGCATTTTGGAAACTTTCCCAAAATCGAGAGGTGAAAAGACTTCCTCGATCCGAGTTAATTTCCAACGGAACACCATGGAGAGACACTATTCGGGAGATGTACAAGTCTGCTAACTAACTAGCAGTTATACTCTCACGAACAGGTAGAAAATGGGCCACTTTGGAAAGGCGATCGATAACGACGAAGATAGCATTATTCCCTCTCTTGGTCCTGGGAAAACCGGTGATGAAGTCCATACCAATTTTATCCCATTTCCATTCAGGAATAGCTAGGGGTTGAAGGGTGCCAGCAGGCCGTTGATGCTCTGCTTTTACACGACGGCAGACGTCGCAATTAGCAATATACTGAGCAATTTCTCTCTTCATCCTAGTCCACCAGAACCTCTGGCGTAGGTCCTGATACATCTTAGTGCTACCGGGATGAATAGTGAGAAGAGATTCATGAGCTTCCTTAAGGATCAATCGCCTCAGGTCTCGCACCTTGGGAACCACTAGCCGATTCCCGAAGTATACGACCCCTTGATCATCAATGGAGAAACAATTCGCAACTCCTTTCTGGATGTTTCTCTTGATGCGGGAAATTCCCGGATCTACTTTCTGTGCTTTGATGACCTGATCCGTAAGGGTAGGTTTCGCCACCAAGGTGGAAAGGAATCCTTGAGGAACAATGTGGAGATTAAGTTTCCAAAATTCCTCATGGAGAAGTGGTTGACTTTGTTGCAACATTAGATTATTGCAATAATATTTACGACTTAGCGCATCAGCCATGACATTGGCTTTCCCTGGGGTGTAAGTTATTCCTAAGTCAAAATCTGTGATCAACTCGACCCAACGTCTTTGCCTGAGATTCAAATCCGGTTGGGTGAATATGTACTTCAGACTTTGGTGATCAGTGTAGATCTCGCAACGATTACCGAGGAGGTAATGTCGCCAGGTTTTAAGTGCATAGACTACAGCTGCAAGCTCTAGATCATGAGTAGGATAATTCTCCTCATGTGGGTGCAATTGCCGTGAAGCGTAAGCAATTACGTGTCGATCTTGCATGAGAATACAGCCTAGTCCTTGTCGCGAGGCGTCGCAGTAGATAACAAAGTCCTTAGAGAAATCTGGCGGTACCAGGACGGGAGCAGATGTCAGGCGTCTTTTCAGTTCCTGCAAGCTGTGCTCACATTGTGGAGTCCATTCGAACTTTTTATCTTTCTTGAGGAGTTCGGTTAGAGGTTTAGCAACTTTGGAGAAATTCTCGACAAAGCGATGGCAATAGCTCGCTAGGCCAAGGAAGCTCCGAACTTGCTTGACCGATTCAGGTGGAGTCCAACTAAGGACGGCTTGAACTCGCTCAGGATTAACGGCAATACCTTTACCAGATATTACATGACCCAGATAGGTTACTTCTGACAACCAAAATTCACATTTAGAAAATTTGGCATAAAGGCGATGCTCTCGAAGTTTCTTCAACACTAGCCTTAAATGTTCGGCATGTTCTTCCTCGTTCTTGGAGTAGATGAGTATATCATCGAGGTAAACCACGACGAATTTATCCAAATACTCCATGAAGATTGAGTTCATTAACCGAGAAAAGGTGGCTGGAGCGTTGGTTAAACCGAAGGACATGACGGTGTACTCGTATTGGCCATAACGAGTAACAAAGGCCGTTTTCGGAATGTCCCCGTTCCTGATTTTGATTTGATGGTAGCCCAACCTCAAATCCATTTTAGAGAAGACTGAGGATCCAGCGAGCTGATCATACAGGTCGTTGATCCTGGGGAGCAGACACTTGTTCTTAATTGTGACCAGGTTAACCGGTCGATAATCTACAACCATCCGGTCCGTACCATCCTTCTTCTTGACGAAGAGGACGGGGCAAGCCCAAGGAGATGAACTAGGTCGGATGAAACCCTTTTTCAAGGACTCATCAAGTTGTTTCTTAAGCTCGGCTAGTTCTAGTGGTGCCATCTTATAGGGTCTTCTAGCAATCGGGACGGTTCCTGGAATGAGGTCTATTACGAACTCAACATCCCTGTCGGGTGGAACACCTGGCAATTCCTCTGGGAAGACATCCGGAAAATCACGGACTACCGGAACGTCCTCAAGGTCTGGCAAAGGGCTGGCGTTAAGGGAATATAACTGTTGCTTAGCTATTCGGGTCAAGACATTGACTATCTTCCCCGAAGGATGGGTGAGTTGAACAGTCCTAGAGAAGCAATCAATTTTGGCATGATGGGCGGACATCCAGTCCATACCCAAAATGATATTAATATCCGAAGATTTGAGAGCTATCAAAGATGCAAGGAAAACAAGTCTGTCGACTTGGATTTCATTTCCATGGCTTACTCTAGAAGTTTGCCATCTAGAACCAGGAGTGGAAATTTCCATGGTAGAACGCATGTCACAGAAGGCGGTGTTATGCAAGCGAGCATAGTTTTCGGATATGAATGAATGAGATGCTCCAGTATCGAAAAGAACAGATGCCGGGTGGCAATTAACAAGGAGCGTACCGAGAACGACGTTGGGATCCTCTTGAGCTTCTTCGGCAGAGATACAGTTGACATGGCCACGTGCAGCAGTGGCCGGCTTGGCGTAGAACACTTTCCCTGTCGGCTTGCCACGGCCAACAATTTTTGCTGTCTGGTTGGGGTTGGTTTGGGGGCACTCGCGCATATAGTGGCCTGATTCCCCACACTTGAAACAAGTCACGGAACTGGTGCGTGGAGGAGCATTATTGGTTGGACCACCATAGGGCTTGGCTGGTGCATATTGCTGAACTGGGCGAGGCGCCTGAAAGGATGGCCTCGGTGTATATCTGGGTGGCAGGGCAGTGTTAGGCACCCACACGCGGCGCTTCTGAGGACCAGCACCGGATGAAGAACCCAAATCACGGCCATGCTTGCGTGATGCATCGAAATCAGTCTGTCCCGTCTCAGCACTGATGGCTTAATTTACAAGCTTCTGAAAGGAGGTGCACTCATGCAGACGGAGGTCACGACGGAGCTCAGGACTAAGTCCCTTACGGAACCTTGCCTGCTTCTTGGCATCGGTAGAAACTTCCTCAGTTGCATAACGTGCAAGGTTACCGAACTCCCTGCTGTAAGCGTCAACAGAGAGTCGACCTTGAGTCAAGCTACAGAACTCCTCACGTTTACGATCCATGAGACCCTCCGGAATGTGATGTTCACGGAAAGCCTCGCTGAATTCAGCCCAAGTAGTGACGTGGCCCGCTGGGCGCATAGCTTCATAATTCTCCCACCAGAGACTGGCGGGGCCTTCAAGATGATATGCAGCAAAGGTGACCTTATCAGCCTCAGCTACCAGCGCAGAGCGCAGTTTGTGAGTAATGCTGCGGAGCCAGTCATCGGCGTCGAGAGGCTCGACGGAGTGGTGGAAGGTAGGCGGGTGTAACTTGATGAAATCACTGAGTGACACCAAGTTATTCCTCTGATGGTGTGCTGTGTTCTGTTCGATGCGCTCCAACAAACGGTTGGTCTCCCGCTTGTTTCTCTCGGCCTCCAGCATAACTTCGGCTAGGGAAGGAGGGTGAGGCAGATTTGCATTCCTGACTTCACTGCCTTCGGCCTGCTCATGGGGAGCAGGGTTTTTGCGCGTGTTAACCATCCTAGGAAAAACAAGACAATGGTTAAGTCCAGGATGATAAGATTTGGCACAGAAATGTAGAATGTAATGGATAACTCGGAATGCAAGATGATCATCTGTATGACATGGTAGATACAAAAACTGCTTCTTTATTCCATCGTCATACACACCATACAAGGTTTAGTACAAGACCAACAAAGTACTACTACGGTGAAAGAGAGATTACATCTCATCGGAGGCATTCCAAGCTCCTATACATTATTTTTCATACACCTCCGGAATGTCTACACACTAAGTCATATTCCACAAGTCACGCAGGACAGTGGAAATACAACTGTTACATTACTAGTGGAACTACTACTAACTCAGACGTCTCCGTAGTAGTCTTCGTAGAAGTCACCTCCATAGCCTGGAAGTTCAACGTGAGCATCCGGAAACAGACGATCTCGCGGAGCTTGTGGACCAAAAGGGCTAGGGTGAGGTCTTGGACCAACAAACGGTGGCCTGCGGGGACCACGAGGCGGGGTGATGCCTCCCACATCACGCCAATCCATCATGTCCGGTAGAGCAGACCTAACAGGATACAGATCTCTCATATCCATGTATCCAGCTTGCACAGCCGGTGCAAACCGAGTCAAGGTGGCCCAATGATCAGCGCGGGTGTTGAAGAGCTCCATTCTCAAGGCCCGGTTTTCACGGTCCTTATCCTCGAGCAACTCAGCAGTGGTGCGAGTTAGTGAATCCTCCTGAGTGGGGTCAGCATAGATAGCCTGGAGATACCCTTGTGCTCCCGGAAGTGATGATGGCATATACCAGAAATCAGAGTCCCGAAATTGGCCAGTCCTGACTCGCATGATGGTCATCATAGAGTAGGCGGCATCCTGCACAGCCATCTCAACAGTAACCCCGAGTCCATAAGAGCAGTGAAGGGGCTCGGTGGATCCAGGATAAGATGGAAATATCCTGACAGTGCAAAGATACTGGCTTTGATTAAAGTCTCGAAATTGCTCTTCGACCGTGTACTCAGGATACCAACGGTATCCAGCCTCGGGTCAGGCGAACCACTTGATTTTGGTCGCGAGTGGCCATCTGAAAGCACAACCATAATGCAAAGGCATTAGAATTTCTAGCAAAATTTCGACAGCATAACAGCTGTAAATGCTCAAAAAGGATTTTGAGACATTTGACAAGGATTCCATACACACTCAACAGCATCATATCAAAGTTCCAGGTCCAACTTAGCAACATAATGTGGTAGTAGAACTGAACTAGGCTTGTATCCATCAAACCTATAAGGTACTACTGATTAGTAACACGTGAACCTGATAGAGAGAAGAGATCCTAATTCCTTAACCCCCGGTGGAAGAATAGACTGACTCAGATCAGAATGTCATAAGATAAAGGAGTAAAAAGAGCCTTACGTTCCAACCCACAAACAATTCCCCTACATATAACTAAAGAATTTCTAGACTCAACATCGACCAGTTTGGCTTAGAGAACCTACAGGCAGTCCGGCTCTGATACCAACGCTGTCAGGACCCCGACTCAATGTCACATCGATCTAGCCTGTAACACCTCATATCACTTTGCGGCCTCACGCACGGTATCCCCACGGGTGTCGTCTTACCTTTGCCCGGGACCGTTTGCGCCTTTTGGCACACGTATATGATAGTGTCGCTAGCATCCATATGAAAAGGAGCCCGGGCTGACATGGCTAGTCGTAAACCCAAAGTGGCACAGACTTACAGGGACAGGCATCCATGACCCAGCATCGAACGTGTCGGCCATCAGCGAGTGAGTTCCGGGCTGTAGCACTGGGCTAGCAGGACTCCGGTGAACCGGGCTGTAGCGGGCTAACAGGACTCCGGTACTCAATGCGTGACATTTCCCCGAAGGGACAGACACAGGAACGAAGAAGGACACATGCCGGCCAGCCAAGTGTTCCGGAGCAGTAGCAAGCTACCATGGCTCAGTGGAATCACTAGGAGACATTTCCCGGTAAGAGAGGCTACTAAAGATAAACAACTAGATAGTCAGATCCCACACATACCAAGCATTTCAATCATACACACAATATGCTCGATATGTGCAAATACAAGAAGGCATCACAACATGACTCTATGACACAAGTACTTTATTTAAAGGCTCAGAGAGCCATACATGGCATACACACAAGTACGGGTCACACGACCCAGCATTCAAGTCATACAGTCATACAAACCAGCAGCGGAAGTAACTTGTCAGAGTACAGACAACTAGTAAAATAAAAGAGGCTTGTAAAGCCTAGCTATACTACGTGGTCCTTCACAAGCTCAGGATCACCACCTGGGCCTTAGCCTACTCATTGATGTCAACGTCTACGAAGAACCCATCAGAAGGGGTTGCAGCGTCTTCTGTAAAAAAAATGTAAATTATAGCAACATGAGTACAAAGGTACTCAGCAAGACTTACAACAGATCCTACATACATGCACATTATCAAGAAGGGTTGGTGGAGTTATTGCAGCAAGCCAGCTTTGACTCTTGGCTAAGCTATCCTACGAGACTCCAACTTGAAATGGTTTGCGCACACGAGTCCACTACTCACCACTCAATACACTACCGAGGATCCACCTCCGTCTTCCTACGGAAGACCCATCCTCGGCACTCACGCTTATCTGGAGGCTTTTAGTAGTTTCCATTTACTTGTCTATGAACTGTATAAGCAACCAAGTAGTCCTTTACCGCGGACGCGGCTATTCGAATAGATTAGGTTAACCCTGCAGGGGTGTACTTCTTCATACACGCTCTCACCACTTACCGTCGTTCACACGACATGTACTCGGCAACCTTCAAGCGGAAGCCCAACGTGGGTGTCGGCCATGACCTACCCAGACACCTAAGTCTCTAGTCCAGGTTTATCGCCTATTTGGGTTCCATCCATGAGGAGATCCGGCCGAAGTTTCGCTCACGGCCCCAAACGATGTGAACAGGGTTTCCGAGATACCAAACGGGCATCCGGTACACCCGGCCACGTACCTACCGCATCACAGCCCACCCCTACGGTCAGCGCTGTCCACGGCCTCCAGTAGGCTACAAACACCAGAAACTACTTGCAACTCCTGGACAGAAGACTAGGGTGAATAAGAAGCCGAGAGGGTCCATTGGTTTCGGGCCCAATGCATGGTAGTAGCTGAATCTTAAATCACACATACAGATCTCAGTGCTTAAGGACGGCCTCAATGAAACAACCCACCATGTACTCCTACATGGCCTCTCATCGATACCTTTACCAAATCGTGTTCAACACACCACTCTCAAACTGATATGATCATTTCACTCTAGCCCATCACCCAGATGAACCAGACCTGACACGACTCTAAGCATAGCAGGCATAGCAAGGTAGGAACAACACATACATATGGCTCAAACAACTCCTACACATGCTAGTGGGTTTCATCTAGTTACTGTGGCAATGACAGGTCATGCAGAGGAAATGGGTTCAACTACCGAAGCACACAGCAGTTTGAATCGCGTTGTCTTAATGCAGTAAAAGAGAGCAAGAGCGAGAACATGGGATTGTATCGATATGATCAAACGGTTGGTTGCTTGCCTGATGGGTCGATGCACTGATACGGTTCTTCGCTAGGGTAATCATGGTACTCCTCGGAGGCAGAACCTGCCGCAAAGAACACCGATACACAGCCATCACCAAACAATGTGCGACAATATGATGCATGCATGAAACATGGCAATATGAGTGTGTTGGGCTAATGCAACTAAGACCAGAAGGGTTTGAACTAATTTGAACCAAAGATTCAAATTTCAAACTCATACATGGCCCTTTAAAGTGTTTTATCTTGTTTTGCATTAAACATCAAGTTAACTTGTTTAATCATGCATGAAAATAGTACAGATGGAAAGATTGGATTTTTCTGATCATTTTTCATATATAACTTGTCTGATTTGGAGTTACAGATTAAAAGTTATGAATTTTTGAAGTTTAAACTATATTCTGGAATTTCCTATATTAGAATAAATCCAGAAATTAATTTATTGCGTCAGCATGAGGTCATGCTGACCTCAGCAAGTCAACAGACCGGTCCAGGTCAAACCTGACGCGTGGGTCCAGGGTGTCAGTGGCTAATTAACTAATTTGATTTAGTTTAAACTGATCTGGATAATTAGCAGAAGGGGGCCCCACCTGTCATTGACTCAACAGGGTCAACCGGGGCCCACCCGTGGTCAAAGTCAACATGGCTGCACCGGCGTTTAGTCGCCGGTGAGCCCGACGCGGCGGCGGAAGTGGTTTTGGCCGTTCCGGCAACCAAACGAGCCGCGGAGGGCATCGGAGTGGAGCTGAGGACGAGCCGGAGCTCTTGGCGGAGTCAGTTGGGGTCGGGGTGGCCGGAGTTGGCGCCGGCGACGACTTTGGCGGCGACCGGAGCTCGGGTGAGAGCGAACTCGGGCTAGGGTGTGCGGAGAGGTGCGGGGAGTGCACGTTTGGGTCCAACGCAGCGTGGTGAGTGCGATGGACAAGGTGAGGTGGCCGGTGGTTAGCCGGAGGCACGTCGGCGACGTGGTCCGTGGCGGCGAGTGCGGGTGAGCTCCGTGTGCTCGCTGTGGTGCACGAGAGCGAGAAAGAGAAAGAGGGGAAGATGGCTAAGCTCACAGGGACTTCGACGAAGCACTTGGTGCGGCTGGGGACGGGCCGGAGCGACGGCGACGGCGAAGGGGATCTCCGGCGACGGCGGTTCGGTCGAGGTCGATGCGGCGGCTTCGGGGCACGCGAGCGCTCGGGGCTCGGCTTGCTCGGAGGAGAGGAGGGTGGCGGAGCTCCTGGACACGGCGGCACGGCGTGGGGTTGACGGAGGGCGTGGCTACGGCAAGGGGGTGGCAGCGATGGCGTCGGCCATGGCTAGGGAGCGCGAGGGGGAGGAGCTGGAGAGGAGAGGGAGTGTCTGGGGGGCTCGGGGGAGAGAGAGGGATCGATCCACGGCGTTAGCCGGGCGAGTGGAGCGGCGAGGCGGCGAGCAGGTGCGTGGCACCCATGCGGTGCTCGCCGTCGAGCACCTGCCTGCCTGCCTGGCCGGCAAGCAGCTCGCTGGCGCGGCGCTGGGCTGGGCCGGCAGGTGGGCTGGTTAGCGGGCGCCAGGTAAGTTTTTCCTGTTATTTCCCTTTTTTTATTTTTCTGCAACTTTGTTGAATTAATAAAAATACTTAGGCAACTCCTAGAATCACCAAACTACTCCTGGTCCATAGTTGGATTATTTCCAACATGAAACATTTTAGTTTGGAGATAGTTGAGCATTTGAAATATTTTATATAATTTTAAACGCCCAAATTCAAATATTTATGATTTAATTCAAAGACCCTAAGATGACCTAGGAAATTGTGCATCACTTTTGGTAGAGGTTCTGAACCAAGACAAAAATGATGGACATTTTAGAAGGGCATTTCAGGTTCATTGAAAAAGTTTTTAGTAAACCCTAGTTGGTTTCAGAGGGGGCTGGGGGTTCTGTCATCCCCATTTCAAGTTTCTGATGAAAAAAATAGACATGATGCAACACTCTAATGCATAACTAGCTAGGGTGTGACAAACGGCAAGGGAGTTGCCACGCCCGGTAAGCCAGTTGCCGGGAAGAAGCCAAAGCATGGACCCAAACCTGAGACTGAGTGCTTTTATTGCAAGGGAAGCGGACACTGGAAGCGGAACTGCCCCAAGTACTTAGCGGACAAGAAGGCCGGCAACACCAAAGGTATATGTGATATACATGTAATTGATGTGTGCCTTACCAGTACTCGTAGTAGCTCCTGGGTATTTGATACCGGTGCGGTTGCTCATATTTTTAACTCAAAACAGGAGCTGCAGAATAAGCGAAGACTAGCGAAGGACGAGGTGACGATGCGCGTCGGGAATGGTTCCAAGGTCGATGTGATCGCCGTCGGCACGCTACCTCTACATTTACCTACGGGATTAGTTTTAAACCTCAATAATTGTTGTTTAGTGCCAGCTTTGAGCATGAACATTGTATTTGGATCTCGTTTAATACGAGATGGCTACTCATTTAAATCCAAGAATAATGGTTGTTCTATTTATATGAGAGATATGTTTTATGGTCATGCCCCCCTAGTCAGTGGTTTATTCTTAATGAATCTCAAACGTGATGTTACACATATTCATAGTATGAATACCAAAAGATGTAAGGTTGATAATGATAGTCCCACATACTTGTGGCACTGCCGCCTTGGTCACATTGGTGTCAAACGCATGAAGAAGCTCCATACAGATGGACTTTTGGAGTCTCTTGATTTCGAATCATTTGACACGTGTGAACCATGCCTCATGGGTAAAATGACTTAGACTCCGTTCTCCGAAACAACGGAGTGAGCAACCAATTTATTGGAAATTACACATACTGATGTGTGCGGTCCAATGAGCGTTGAGGCTCGCGATGGCTATCGTTATGTTCTCACTCTCACTGATGACTTAAGTAGATATGGGTATGTCTACTTGATGAAACACAAGTCTGAGACCTTTGAAAAGTTCAAGGAATTTCAGAATGAGGTATAGAATCAACGTGACCGAAAATTAAAGTTCTTACAATGAGATCATGGAGGAGAATATTTAAGTCACGAATTTGGTACGCACTTAAGGAAATGTGGAATCATTTCACAACTCACGCCGCCTGGAACACCTCAGCGTAACGGTGTGTCCGAACGTCGTAATCGCACTCTATTGGATATGGTGCGATCTGTGATGTCACTCACCGATTTACCGCTATCATTTTGGGGATACGCTCTAGAGACAGCTACATTCACTTTAAATAGGGCACCGTCTAAATCCGTTGAGACGATACCGTATGAATTATGGTTTGGGAAGAAACCTAAAGTTGTCGTTTCTAAAAGTTTGGGGATGCGATGCTTATGTCAAGAAACTTCAACCTGAAAAGCTCGAACCCAAGTCAGAAAAATGCGTCTTCATAGTATAACCTAAGGAAACCATTGGGTATACCTTCTACCTTAGATCCGAAGGCAAGATCTTTGTTGCCAAGAACGGGTCCTTTCTGGAGAAAGAGTTTCTCTCGAAAGAAATAAGTGGGAGGAAAGTAGAACTCGATGAAGTACTGCCTCTTGAACCAGAAAGTAGCGCAGCTCAGGAAGATGTTCCTGTGGTGCCTGCACCGACTAGAGAGGAAGTTAGCGATGATGACCAAGGTACTTCGGATCAAGTTGCTACTGAACTTCGAAGGTCCACAAGGACACGTTCCACACCAGAATGGTATGGCAACCTTGTCTTGGAAATCATGTTGTTAGACAACGGTGAACCTTCGAACTATGAAGAAGCGATGGCGGGCCCAGATTCCAACAAATGGCTTGAAGCCATGCAATCCGAGATAGGATCCATGTATGAAAACAAAGTATGGACTTTGACAGACTTGCCCGATGATCGGCGAGTGATAGAAAATAAATGGATCTTTAAGAAGAAGACGGGCGCGGATGGCAATGTTACCATCTATAAAGCTCGACTTGTTGCTAAGGGTTATCGGAAAGTTCAAGGAGTTGACTATGATGAGACTTTCTGTCCCGTAGAGAAGCTGAAGTCCGTCCGAATTATGTTAGCAATTGCCACATACTATGATTATGAGATATGGCAAACGGACGTCAAAACGGCATTCCTTAACGGCTATCTTAAGGAAGAATTGTATATGATACAGCCGGAAGGTTTTGTCGATCCTAAGAATGCTAACAAGGTATGCAAGCTCCAGCGCTCCATCTATGGGCTGGTGCAAGGAACTCGGAGTTGGAACATTTGCTTTGATGAAATAATCAAAGCGTTTGGGTTTATGCAGACTTATGGAGAAGCCCGCGTTTACAAGAAAGTGAGTGGGAGGTCTGTAGCATTTCTCATATTATATGTAGATGACATACTTTTGATGGGAAATGATATAGAACTTTTGGAGAACATTAAGGCCTACTTGAATAAGTGTTTTTCAATGAAGGACCTTGAAGAAGCTGCTTACATATTAGGCATCAAGATCTATAGAGATAGATCGAGACGCCTCATATATCTTTCACAAAGCACATACCTTGATAAGATATTGAAGAAGTTCAATATGGATCAGTCCAAGAAGGGGTTTTTGCCTGTGTTGCAAGGTGTAAAAATTGAGCTCGGCTCAATGCCCGACCACAGCAGAAGATAGAGAAAATATGAGTGTCATCCCCTATGCCTCGGCTATAGGGTCTATTATGTATGCCATGTTGTGTACCAGACCTGATGTAAAGCTTGTTGTAAGTTTGGTAGGAAGGTACCAAAGTAATCCCGGGATGGAACACTGGACAGCGGTCAAGAATATCCTGAAGTACCTGAAAAGGACTAAGGATATGTTTCTCGTTTATGGAGGTGACGAAGAGGTCGTCGTAAAGGGTTACGTCGACGCTAGCTTCAACACAGATATGGATGACTCTAAGTCACAAACCGGATACGTGTATATTTTGAATGGTGTGGCAGTAAGTTGGTGCAGTTGCAAGCAAAGAGTCATGGCAGGATCTACATGTGAAGCGGAGTACGTGGCAGCCTCAGAGGCAGTGCATGAAGCAATCTGGATGAAGGAGTTCATCACCGAGCTAGGAGTCATACCCAATGCGTCGGGGCCGATCACTCTCTTTTGTGACAACACTGGAGCTATTGCCCTTGCCAAGGAGCCCAGGTTTCACAAGAAGACCAGGCACATCAAGCGTCGCTTCAACTCCATTCGTGAAAATGTGCAAGGTTGAGCCATAGATATTTGCAAAGTGCATACGGATCTGAATGTCGCAGATCCGTTAACTAAACCTCTTCCGCGAGCAAAACATGATCAACACCAGAACTCTATGGGTGTTCGATTCATCACAATGTAACTAGATTATTGACTCTAGTGCAAGTGGGAGACTGTTGGAAATATGCCCTAGAGGCAATATAAAATGATTATTATTATATTTTCTTGTTCATGATAATTGTCTATTATTCATGCTATAATTGTGTTATCCGGAAATCGTAATACATGTGTGAATACCTAGACCACAACATGTCCCTAGTGAGCCTATAGTTGACTAGCTCGTTGATTAACAGATAGTCATGGTTTCCTGACTATGGACATTGGATGTCATTGATAACGGGATCACATCATTAGGAGAATTATGTGATGGACAAGACCCAATCCTAAGCATAGCACAAGATCGTGTAGTTCGTTTGCTAGAGCTTTTCTAATGTCAAGTATCATTTCCTTAGACCATGAGATCGTGTAAATCCCGGATACCGTAGGAGTGCTTTGGGTGTACCAAACATTACAACGTAATTGGGTGGCTATAAAGGTATACTACAAGTATCTTCGAATGTGTCTGTTGGGTTGACACGGATCGAGACTGGGATTTGTCACTCCGTATGATGGAAAGGTATCTCTGGGCCCACTCGGTAATGCATCATCATAATGAGCTCAATGTGAGCAAGTGGTTGGTCACGAGATCATGCATTACGTGAAGACTAAAGTGACTTGATGGTAACGAGATTGAACGAGGTATTGGGATATCGACGATAGAATCTCGGGCAAGTAATGTACAGATTGACAAAGAGAATTGTATACGGGATTACTTGAATCCTCGACATCGTGGTTCATCCGATGAGATCATCGTGGAACATGTGGGAGCCAACATGGGTATCCAGATCCTGCTATTGGTTATTGGCCGGAGAGCTCTCTCGGTCATGTCTGCATGATTCCCGAACCCGTAGGGTCTACACACTTAAGGTTCGGTGATGCTAGGGTTATTAGGAAGACATGTAAGTGATTACTGAATGTTGTTCGGAGTCCCGGATGAGATCCCGGACGTCACGAGGAGTTCCGGAATGGTCCTGAGGTGAAGATTTATATGTGGGAAGTTGTCATACGGTCATCGTAAAAGTCCGGGGGCTTATCGGTATTTGTACTGGGGCCACCGGAGGGGTTCCGGGGGTCCACCGGGAGGGGCCACCTCTCTCGGAGGGCCTCATGGTGTGTAGTGGGCAGGGAACCAGCCCCTAGAGGGCTGGGCGCACCCCCCCCTTGGGCCTATGCGCCTAGGGTTCGGGGGGGACCCTAGAGGGGGCGCCCCCTTGCTTGGGGGGCAAGCCCCCTCCCCTTGGCTGCCGCCCCCCTCTAGATCTCATCTAGAGGGGGCCGGCCCCCTTCCCCCTTCCCATATAAATAGAGGGGTGAGGGGAGGGCTGCACACCACATCCAAGGCGCAGCCCCTCCCCTCCCCAACACCTCTCCTCCTCCGCAGACGCTTGGCGAAGCCCTGCCGGAGTACTGCCTCTCCATCACCACCACGCCATCGTGCTGCTGCTGGACCTCTCTTCCTCAACCTCTCCCTCCTCCTTGCTGGATCAAGGTGTGGGAGACGTCTCCACTCTGTACGTGTGTTGAACGCGGAGGTTCCGTCCGTTTGGCACTAGGATGTTCAGTGATTTGGATCACGACGAGTACGACTCCATCAACCCCGTTCTCTTGAACGCTTCTGCTCGCGATCTACAAGGGTATGTTGATGTACTCCTATATCTCTCGTTTCTAGATGACTCCATAGATTGATCTTGGTGATGCGTAGAATTTTTTTTATTTTCTGCAATGATCCCCAAAACTGACAAGCTTGTCTACACGACATCCCACGCCATCTATCATCGGATGCCTCGTCTCGGACTACGCCGCCACCCCGCCTCCACCGAGCGGCGTCCCCGAGCTTGCGCGCGATCGGCTTAATCACCTACTCGCCGCCGCGATCCGCCTCATCTACGCCGAGCGACCGACCTGGCCCGTCGGTTACGCGCGCCTCTGAAGGTCCCATGAGGTTCGTCCCCGATTCAGCGCGCCCCTCCACCGATCGAGCAATGGGTTGCCATTGCGTCGCCCCGTCGGGCCACAGCGCCACCGCCCCGTGGTTCTCCTCATGGCTGCACCGACTCACGCGTCGCTGCTGTGTCGTCCCTACGGGCCGTAGTGCCGCCATACGTGGTCCCAGCCGCCGCCACAAGGTCATCCCCGCGGCTGCAACAACCCACGCTCCGCCGTTGCACCGCCCTTTAGGGCCGAAGCGCCGCGACCCGCGATCGCTGCCACCGCCCCGAGGTTTTCCTGCCATCGCCCCGACCTACCCGCCGCCACTGCGTGCCCCCTTCAGGTCGTAGCGCCGCGGCCCACGGTCCACTCTACCGTCACCGCACGTCGACCTCTCGTGGTATGCGCTGCGCTGTCTCCCTTGGTGCGGGAATGCCACCGTCCACACCGGTCTTCGTCATGCTGTCAGGGTTCTTCACCTACTTCTAGCATGGCCGCCACAGCTCTTGTTTGGCCGCCGCCGCCGCTACCTCTGTAGCCGCCGCAGCCGCCCGCCGCCAGCGTCGCCGTCATCTACCCCGACTGCTTCATCTACTCTAACAACCGCGGGTGCCATTGGCCCCGTGTTGCTTGGCACCGCAACCGTCGTCGAGTCCTTCTCTGCTGGCCCATCTGACTTCTCTGACATGGCGTACAACTCGTGCAGGTCCCAGTCTCCGCATGCCCGATGCTGGCAACACTGCTGCGTGCCTTCATCCACGACGTGTCCCCGGGCCTGGCAAGCATGGTCGGCGCTTTGTCAACTTCGTCTTCATCCGTCTATGCATGCCTGATGCTGGCAACACCGGTGCATGCGTTCGTCCACGATGTGTTCCCGGGCCTGGCAAAGCCACCGCGACGCGTCGTCAACAACATCTTCTTCCCGATGCACCACTACTTTGACACCACTGCACCCATGCTAACTCGGAGTCCCTTGTGCCCGCGGCTCCATGGCGACTTCCTCGACACCGGCTACCCCGACTCGCCATCGACCACGACATTCTTTGCACGGCTACCTCGACCACGGCTACACCACCGTATGCTCTCGACTACATCGACAAACGACCCAAAGGGCTAACGCCTTGCTTGAGCAACCTTGTCGGCTTCCACACCAGCCATGACTTCCGCGATGCAACGACCGTTACAACTGTGGGGGGGAGGTCCGTAGGCTTACTTTGGATTCTTCTCCAGTCTCACCGTATGCGTCGCTACCATTGTGCCTGCGGGGGGATGTTGAGTATAATGCATATTAGGAAGTATATGATAGACTAGGATTTGTTCCTGCCTTGTCTTGTACTCCAAATTGGTCATTGTACTCCTACATATATATGCCCATGAGGCTCTAGCAATACATCGAATTATTCCACCAAACCCCTCTCTCCCTTCTAACAGTCAGTAAGCGGGCACACACTATGTCTAGAGATACGCAACCATCATGACATCATATGTGACAACTGCTGGCTGTATATCAATGGGGGGATGTGGATTTTGGCTGGTCTCCCCGTGACTTTGGACGAGTGAGAACCGTTTCTGAAATCATTTTCCCCATTAACTAATAAGGTGGGCTATACCAACATCTTCGCAGTCGCAGCAAATAATGCAAATACTACCTCCATTCCAAAATGTAGTGCACCTGCGCTTCTCGAGATCTAAATTTGACCAAATATTTAACCAGCGAGACCGACTGCAGCGGAGCAAAAATTATACCACTGAATTCATATCGAAAATACGAATTCAGTGGTATAACTTTTGCTCCCGCCAAAGCCCCCACCCCTCACAACCTTATCCAGGACCCTACCACCAGAGTTCCTGGCGGTAGGATGTCTAGTCCTACCGCTAGAGAGGGCGATGGTAGGTCCCTTTGCCACGTCAACGGCCATTAACAGCCAAACGGCCGTCTAGGGCACCCACCGCTAGGGTGGGCGGCGGTAGCCTGTGTAACACTACCATCAGGGCTGGCAGCGGTAGCCCAAAGGGTCAAATGTCGAAAAATTTCATACCGGGGTCAGATCTTGCTAAAGTACGTAAAAATGGTCAAAACACGAAATTTTCAGTTTGGAAGTCGTCGTGCGTCACATGCTCCAAAGGGGCCAAATTTGCTATTGTCACAAGTAGAAAAAGGACCTAATGTGAGACACATTAGTGCCGGTTTGTTTTTGAGCCGACACTAATGTGTACATTAGTGCCGGTTCCAACGGCTAGCCGGCCGCTGCCATTAGTACCGGTTCGTGGCGAACCTTTAGTACCTGTTCCTGCCACGAACCGGTACTAAAGAGAGTGGTGGCAGGATGTTGTCAGTCTGGGGCCCCTCCAGCACCTTTAGTACCGGTTCGTGGCACGAAGCGGTACTAAAGGTCGTCGTACATAAACCCTTCATCCACCCGAGCTCCTCTGCTCTTCCCCTTTCCCCTCACTTCCTCTGTTCTTCCCCTCTCTTCCTCGAGCTCATCACAAATTTTGTCCAAAATTTGTCAAGATTTGAAGGCCCCCATCCATTCAAATGATGACAAAGGTTAGCAACTTTGTCCTTTCATCTCTCATTGCTAGATTAGCTCTTGCAATGCTCTGTATAGTGATTCATTTGTGAGTTTAGTAATTTGGGAGGAATTATATGTGCTAGTATTTGATTTATATGCAATTTGAGGTCAAAAATAACACTTAGTTTGCATATGTAGGTGTGGTTTACTTAGTGACTTCTAAATCTCCGTCGTAACCACCGACGATCGCCTGCACCGTCCCGTCTCCGGCACCACCTTTTGGTGAGGCTCATGTTCATGAATGTTTTACATTACCAAATTGATGTTCGTGTGATTTGGATATATAGTTACTCGTATAATTATCTTACCCGTACGTTGTTTGTTATACATAGTGCCATGGTTTTGATATCCGTCTCCGTCGGCCCTCGTCCTTGTTATGATTCAGATGTGGTATATTCTCTTTTAAAACTAGTTGTTGCATTTCGTGTTTATGACAAATTGTGCCCATCAAGTTTACATAGATATTTTTATCTAGTAGGTATGTGAACCGGAAATTCCAACCGACCCTATTGTCGAGAGGTTAAATTTAGTTGAAATAGAAAATGAGTATTTGAAAGAAAAATTGAAAAGAATTGAGGGGGAGAAGATGGAATTGGAGTTGCATGTTGCCGATGTCGTCAATGATCACAAGATCAAGATGGAGAAAATGCGGTTGAAGATTAGATAGATTAGAAAATATGCCATTGATAGTGTGGCTTGGTATCATTATGTTATTGGATCAATTGTTACCTTAGTTGCGATCTTGATCGCATTTGTTATTGCATTTAAATTCTTTAGCTAGAGAGTTATTTGTATGTTGCATTTAATTAAGTGTTGTATATGAACTTTATGTATGAACTTGTATTAATTTGGTCTATTCGGTGTTGTGTATAATGAAGATATGAGCCAAAAATGGATGTATGATGACCGATGCTCTCCCGGGTTCATTAATGGCGTGCATACTTTTCTGCTTGCCGCTGAGGCAAACAAGCGGGCGGATGGTTTTATGCCTTGTCCATGTGCTGGCTGTAAGAATGGTCACAATTACTCTACGTCAAGAACCATTCACGTCCACCTATTTGAGTCCGGTTTCATGCCCCACTATAATGTTTGTACCAAGCACGGAGAAAGAGGGGTTATGATGGAAGACAATGAAGAAGAAGAGGATGACGACATCTATACTGGCCATGGGTTCCCTAAATACGATGATACAACAATGGAGGAAGAAGCTGAGCCGGCAATGCGGGAAGAAGCTGAAGAAGAGGCATCAGATGAGCCCGCTGATGATCTAGGTCAGGCCATTACCGATGCAAAGAGAAACTGCGCAAGTGATTTGGAGAGGAAGAAGTTGCAGCGCATGTTAGAGAATCACAAGAAATTGTTGTACCCGAATTGCGAAGCTGACAAAAAAAAGTTGGGCACCACACTGGAATTGCTGCAATCGAAGGCAGAGAATGGTGTATCTGACAAGGGATTTGGAAAGTTGCTGGTAATGATAAAGAATATGCTTCCAAAGGACAACGAATTGCCCGAGAGTACGTATGAAGCAAAGAAGGTTGTGTTCCCTCTAGGGTTAGAGGTGCAGAAGATACATCATGCCCTAGTGACTGCATCCTCTACCGCGGTGTGTACAAGGATTTGAATGCTTGCCTGGTATGCGGTGCATTGCATTATAAGATCAGTCGCAATAACCCTGGTGATGTCGAGGGCGAGCGCCCCAGGAAGAAGATTCCTGCCAAGGTGATGTGGTATGCTCCTATAATACCACGGTTGAAACGTTTGTTCCAAAACAAAGAGCATGCGAAGGTTATGCGGTGGCACAGAGAAGACCGTAAGAAAGACGGAAAGTTGAGAGTACCCGTTGATGGTTCGCAGTGGAGAAAAATCGAGAGAAATTACAAGGAGGAGTTTGCAGGTGACCAAGGAACGTATGGTTTGGTCTAAGCACAGATGGCATTAATCCTTTTGGGGAGCAGAGCAGCAACCATAGCATGTGGCCTGTGACTCTATGTTTGTATAACCTTCCTCCTTGGTTGTGCATGAAGCGGAAGTTCATTATGATGCCAGTGCTCATCCGAGGCCCTAAGCAACCCGGCAACGACGTTGATGTGTACCTAAGGCCATTAGTTGAAGAACTATTACAGCTGTGGAATGGAATAGGTGTACGTGCATGGGATGAGCACGGACAGGAAGAATTTGACCTAAAGCCGTTGCTGTTCGTGACCATCAATGATTGGCCTCCTCTCAGTAACCTTTCAGGACAGACAAACAAGGGATACCGCAGATGCACACACTGTTTGGATGATACCGACATTATATATTTGGATAATTGTAGGAAGAATGTGTACCCGGGACCTCTTCGATTTCTTCTGAGCAAGCGTCCCGTAAGAAAGAAAGGCAAGCATTTCAAAGGTGAGGCGGATCACCGGACGAAGCCTCGCCACCGTACTGGTGCTGATGTACATGATATGGTCAAGGATTTGAAGGTAATCTTTGGAAAGGGTCCTGGCGGACAACCTGTTCCGAAGGACGCTGACGGACGCGCGCCCATGTGGAAGAAGAAATCTATATTTTGGGACCTGCCCTATTGGAAAGACCTAGAGGTCCGCTCCGTAATCGACGTGATGCACATGACGAAGAATCTTTGCGTGACCCTGCTTGGATTCTTGGGCGTGTATGGGAATACAAAAGATACACCTGAGGCACAGGAGGACCAGCAACGTATGCACGGAAAAGACGAGATACATCAGGGTCAGGCCAGCTATGCTCTTACCAAAGAAGAGAAAGAAATCTTGTTTGAATGCCTGCTCAGCATGATGGTACCGTGTGGCTTCTCGTCGAATATAAAGGGAATAATAAATATGGCAGAGAAAAAGTTCCAGAACCTAAAGTCTCATGACTGCCACGTGATTATGACGCAACTACTTCCGGTTGCATTGAGGGGGCTTCTACCGGAAAACGTTCGATTAGCCATTGTGAAGCTATGTGCATTCCTCAATGCCATCTCTCAGAAGGTAATCGATCCAGAAATCATACCAAGGTTAGAGAATGATTTGGTGTAATGTCTTGTCTGTTTTGAGTTTGTGTTCCCACCATCCTTCTTCAACATCATGACGCACGTCCTAGTTCACCTTTGCGAAGAGATTAACATTTTGGGTCCTGTATTTCTACACAATATGTTTCCCTTTGAGAGGTTCATGGGTGTCTAGAAGAAATATGTTCATAACTGTGCTAGGCCAGAAGGAAGCATCGCGAAGGGCCATGAAAATGAGGAGGTCATTGAGTTTTGTATTGACTTTATTCCTGACCTTAAGCCGATTGGTGTTCCTGAATCGCGGCATAAGGGCAGACTGGATGGAAAAGACACGCTAGGAGGGGATCAAATAATATGTATGGGCGGACATTCTCTCACTGAAGCACACTACAAAGTTCTACAGAATTCCGCCTTGGTGGCTCCGTATATGGAGGAACACAAGAATTTTCTACACTCCAAACACCCGGAGAAGTCTGACGACTGGATTCCACGTGAACAAACAAGGACTTTTGCCGGTTGGTTGTAGAAACGTGCCATGAATGATGGCGATATTGAAGATGACCTATACTCGCTATCCCAGTTACCATCTTTGAATATAATGACTTTCAAAGGGTACCAGATAAATGGGAATACATTTTACACGATCGCCCAAGATAAGAAGAGCACCAACCAAAACAGTGGTGTCCGCTTTGATGCAACAGCCAACACGGGAAAGGAAACATATTATGGTTACATAGAGGACATATGGGAACTTACATATAGAGGTGGTTTGAAGGTCCCTTTGTTTCGGTGCAAATGGGTCAATATGACACAAGGCGGGGTAACGGAAGACCCGCAGTACAGAATGACAACAGTGGATCTCAACAATCTTGCATGTGCAGAAGAACCATTCGTCCTAGCCAATGATGTGGTGCAGGTTTTTTATGTGAAAGACATGTCTACCAGGCCGAGAAAAAGAAAAGCTAAGGAAGAGAATGGATCGTACGACGAGCCAAAGTGCCACATAGTTCTTTCAGGGAAAAGAAACATCGTGGGAGTGGATGACAAGATAGACACGTCAGAAGATTATGAAAAGTTTGATGAAATTGCTCCATTCACAGTGAATATTGACCCGAGCATCCAGTTAAATGATGAAGACTTTCCATGGCTACGGTGCAAAGGGACACACGCGAAGAAAAAGTTTCACACCAAAAGATCCAGGATGTGATCGGCTTCACTATCATCACTTTCTTCTGTGTGTCACACCCAGGAGGGAATCTCTATAATAGTTAGGATAGTTATGTGTTTTGGCACTTGAAACGCGAAGAAATTTTATGTGCAAAAAAATTCTTTCATGCATTTACTAATTTTTTTCAGCTAAATGACCCTGAAATTGAAAAGCATTTCAAATGAACTCAGAAACGGTTGAAAGTTGGCATGGTATCATAATTTCACCCACATAGCATGTGCAAAAATGTAGAGAGAGTTACGGCAAAAACTAGATGCACTTCATGTACAAAAATGGACAATCTCTTTCGAAGTGTCAGGGTTTCGGACGAAAACTCATCTGTTACAAAGGCATTTCATTTTTTAAACAACCTAAGCATTACCAAATTGAATATAATGATAAAACACAATAATATTAAACATAAGAAAAAAGAATCACTGATTTTTTTTCAAAGTTAAGTTATTCACAAACTAGTGATTCACACAACTTTCCAATAATTCAAAATTTAAACTATTCAAATTTGAAAACTACCGGCACTAACAGAAAGTTTGTAATTTTTTGTACCTAAAGAAAAAATATTCAGAAAGAAACTCTAAATACAGCAAAAAACAACTCAAAAATAAATAAAACAAAAATAAATAAAGCATAAAAATAAGAAAATAAAAAAGCCCGCCTACTGGGCCAAAGCGGCCTGCATACGACTAGAAACACAACCTTCTGTTTGGCCAGGATGCAGGCCCGCAAAGGCCCAGTAGGCCCACATGGCAGCACCAAACAGGTAGGCCCAGTAGGCTTGCTTAGGAGAAGAGCTGGAGAGAGCTACCGCACTGGGGCTTATAAACCAGTGCGGTAGCCCCTCAACTAGCGAGGTGGGACTAAACTTGCCGCATCGCACTGCGCCAGCGCACCCCCTTTAGTACCGGGTGGTGGCTGCAACCGGTACTAAAGAGGGGGTCTTTAGTACAGGTTGGTGCTATGACCCGGTACTAAAGGTGGGCGCTTCCCGCCGCTTGGACTGGCCAAAACAGACCTTTAGTACCGGTTTGTGGTTCCAACCAGTACTAAAGGTCCATCCTATATATACAAAACTTGCAAAAAACATTTAGTTTCCCTCTCTGTTTCTTCTCTCCGTCGATGACATGCGCCGCCTGCCCTGATCGACCCCGTCGCCGCCCCGGCCGTCCCCGCCCCTCGTCGCTGCCCCGGCCGTCCCTGTTGACGCGCCCTGCCCCATCGCCGTGCCCTACCCCGTCGCCCCGTTGTCGCTGCCCCGTCCCGTCTCCCCATCGTCGCCGCCCCGTTGTCGCCTCGCCGGTGAGCTCACCCCGGCCGCCATGTTCACACACACACACACACACTACACACACACACACACATTATAGAATTTTAGTTATAGATTTTTTTTTCTGTTTTTTAGTTATAGAAATGTTAGAAATTATTCTGTTTTGTAGTTATAGAAATATTATTAGAAATGTTAGTTATATATAAATGTTATAAATTTTTCCTGTTTTTTAGTTATAGAAATATTAGAAATGTTAGTTATATAGAAATGTTATCAATTTTTTTTCTGTTTTTTAGTTATAGAAATGTTAGCAATTTTTCTGTTTTTTAGTTATAGAAATATTAGAAATGTTATAGAAATGTTAGTTATATAATCAAAAATGTTAGAAATTTGAGAATAAGTTTTAGTTAGATGAATTAGATTGATGTCAAATTGTTAGAATTTGCATATACAATTTTAGTTATCACAATCCAATCATTTAAAAAATGTTACTTTTTGCGGGCATATAGTATTTGTTCTCGAAGATATGCCCGGCCCGCATCCTTGCCGTCGACCCGTTATCGACGACGTTATGCTTCAGAGGACCCATTTCCGGGACTGGGCTCCGCCGGGCTGGCACTGGGAGGTGCTACCTAGAGGGGCGCGCCGCTTGGTGAGGAACCCGGCCTCAAGTCCCGTCGTCGACCCTGATCTCCTTTGGTGGTGTTTGCATGGGCCACATTCGGTGCAGAGGCAGCCGGCCCCGCCGGAGGTGGTGCGTCGCCGTGTCAGGGAGGAAGACGAGCACATCCATCGCTACATGGCTGCTATGGACGACGTCAGGTTCTCCAATAATTGGCAGGTTCTTTGGGCAGATGACCAGAGATATGATCCTGTGATGGTTCCTTCTCTTTGGGTGTCCACCGCCCGCGCCCCAGGAACCGTGAGTGGTGCCCTAGATTCTTCTGTAGTACTCAATCTTTATTAGGTACCTAGCCAGTGATGTATTCGATATATAATATTCGATACGATGTATCCGAGATTATATATATTATTCGAGGCAATGATGTATTCGAGATTATATATTAATTGAGACGATGCATATATATTATGTTCGAGATGATGATTCAGTTTTTCCTTATTGATTGCATACATGCATTGTAATGTGAATACTAAATTGTTTTATATTTCTTCTGTAAAAGCTATGGCAGACAATACCGGTAGAGACAGAGAAGAGGAATTGTTCCACATCATACGCAGCCCTGGCAGGCTAGATGATCTGAATGAAGCAGATGACGGCTCCCAATATCTGAACAATACCAGAGAGGGTGATGAAAAGATATTCGGTCTCGACGACCGAGCTGAATGAGTCATGAACTATGATTCTGATTATGATGACACAAACAATGTTTATGATGACACAAAGAATGCTGATCTTCAAATAATAAAGACTACCGGCGAGGTATATTTATATAAGCAGGCATCTGGTGATCATCACATGTTTTATTTTATTTGAAGATATATTAACGAATCGACCTTCCTTCTTTTAGCCCTCCGGATCAAGCAAATCTGCTTCTACAGACAGCAAGACAAAGCGAGGCCCGGGCAAAAATTGAATGACGGTGTAAAGTACAACATCGACTCCGTCAAACCTAGTGGCAAACCCTGATCGCCTAAGAACATTGCAAAAAAGTGGACTCGTCAGTGCGGAGTTCTTGTGAAGGACATACTCCCGATCTCCATTCAAGAATGGAAAGAGCCAAAAACTAAACGTCCAGGTGTTACTTGGGTCGACGAAAGAGCAAAAGAAACCCTTTGGGATTATCTGATGGAACATTTCACCCGACCAGATTATTTCACTAAAGCAGATGTGGACAAAGTGAAGGGCGCTGCTCTTAAGAAGATGGCAATTGCATTCAACACCCACAAGAAAACTGTATGGGCCAACTACCTCGCTGCAGAAAGGAAGACTCCATAATTCACTGGAACACTGGAGAAGCAAAGAGAACACTGGGACGATTTCGTGAAATTCAAGGATTCAGAATTATCTAAGGAACGGTCGATAAAAAACAAGGCCAATGCCGCAAAAAAGATGCAGATCCATAGGCTAGGTCTAGGTGGCTACGCGGTAGCAATGGCTAAGTGGGATAAGTCTGAGCAAGAGATGGAGGATGCAGGGGTCACTCCGGTTACTAGGAGCTGGCCCCCCAGGTGCAGAACTTGGTTCTATGCACATGGGGGGCGTTGGACCTGAAGACGGGCCTGGTTTCGCAGAAGGCAAGTCTAAAAGGAGCCAAACAAAAGATACTTGACGCAATATAAGAAGCTCGAACGGGGTGTTCACGCCCAACAGAGAGAACCACGAGCTTACGCGCGCCCTGAGAAATCCTGAACACCCGGGAAGAACACAAGGCAAGGGCGTTATTCCCTGGTATGAGGGCTTTTTGGACTGGAATGACGACTACAGGTCCTGTGCAAGAACGAAAATGGAGGAGGAGAAGAAGAGGAAGCTGGAGGAGGAGCAGAGGAAGCAGGACGCAGAACGCCTTCAAGGCCTAGAAGCAAGGCACGCAGACTTGGGACTCAAATTCCAGCAGCAGCAACATCAGATTGACTCACTTAGCCAGGAAAGGGGGTCTCAGCAGCGGCATCAGCAAGCGGATGATCATCCATCATTGGATAGCACCATCCCATCCATGCCGAGAAGCAGCGTTGGTTCTGCCCCGGGCTACACACTGCTGGATACATACCACCCTGTGGATGACATCATAGAGAACACTAACTATGAGCTACATCCAAAATGAAGAACATGTCCATGAAGGTGGCGGACGGCGTTGCTTTCTCAATTACCCCTAAAGCAACCTTCTATTGCATCCCGATTCCAGAGGGCTATGCTCGTGTCATGGTTGATGAAGTGGTGGAGCCATATTCGATGTTAGCACTTGACATTGCTGGAGGTGACGGCGAGCGCACACTGGGAGAGTCCGTACATCGTATCATCCTATGGAGAAAGGATTGCATCATCTTTCCAAGTCCACCGACACCGCGTCGTCTGCCGACTCCTCCTCGAAGTCCGCCACCGAGTCAGCAGACTCCCACTCCTCCAAGTCCACGAACGCGTGAGCCGACTCCTCCTCGAAGTCCGCCATTGAGTCGGCAGACTACCGCTCCTCCAAGTCCACGAACGCGTGAGCCGACACCTCCTCGAAGTACGCCACCTCCTGCAAGTCCCCGAACGCGTGAGCAGACTCCTCCTCCTTCATGTCCGGCACAGCGTCAGGCGCCCACTCCTCCTGCTTCAAGTCCGGCACAGCGTCAGCCACGTCAGCCGTCTCCGTCGTCTCAGAAATCGTAGAAGAGACATGCCACAGCTATGGTGCGTAGCGGTACGAGTCGACGTAGTACAGGAAGTACAGGCGGAGACAAGCGATATAAATATGGTCCAAGCCTCGCTCCTCTTCCTCAGAGGCCTTACGACATGACCGAGGAGCAAAATGCAGCCATAGTGCAGGCCCAAGTGGACGCCCATTTTGGACCGAAACCGGCACCGCCGCCAAAGGATAAAGTGCCTGAGAAAACGATTGACCACTTCATTCGTATGGCTAGAGCACCAGCTCCCAAGCCTGTTGACTCAGACTATGAGCGCCAAATCAGGAAGCTACATCGAGCACGGCTACAGAAGGAAGCGATCTCGAGATCGAGCCAACAAATAGCTGGCAAAAAATGCGGGACAACCGTTCCCCAGCTAGGAGAGCAGGCGGCGCAAGCGATCCCCCCGCTTGTTGTGCCAACAACACATGAGAGGAGTACGCGCGCCCAATATTATTGTGGGCAAACCGTTAGCGTTTCCCAGCTGGGCGATGTGGTAATAATAGAGGAGCATATAATGCAGGCTAAAATGTTCAAGATCTCTGTTGGACAACTCCTCGAAATCGAGCCCATGTCTCCGCTTAGAGAATCGGAAATAAAACGGAAATATGTCCAGGGCCAACCTTTGGTCCATCCAGACAAGGTCAAGAACCCCCCAACGAGAATGTATAAATTGCATCAATGGTACATGAACATTACCAAGATTTCCAATTGGGAGTCCCTCATGGTGAATGTCAAGCGTGAGCATTACTACCATGAGAAAGCTCTGGCCGTTGAGTATTCAGAACTATTTCAGTTATACAATCAAGACGCACTCGACAAGTCTATCGTTAGTTGCTATTGTCTGTAAGTGATTTCTTTCTGTAATTTAAGTATCAAGCTAGCTATGTAGTGATAATTTTGATCAATCATTACATGTAATTATCCTCACTATATTCTGTTTTGTGGCATTATATACAGGATGAAGATGTATGAAATGAAAAAATCTGGACGCTATGGCATTGGGTTCATTGACCCAAATACCATTAATGAGTACATATGGAATCTTCCAATTTATCAAGCAGGTGTAGAGGAAAGCATTCTAGAGTTCTTGAAGCGCCTCAATACAAATGAAGATATACTGCTTCCTTACAACTTCATGTGAGTCACACTGTCTTGTAATACAAATTCTGTTTTTGCTTACTAGCTAGTTAGATGTTAATAATTAAGTGTATACGGTTTATGGTAGTTGATTAATTTTATGCACATGCCTGCTTAATTAAGACATGCAAATGTGTGCGCATGGAGTTGGCACTGGATCTTGTTAGACATGAAAGTTGAGGAAGGAAGAGTTGAATTACTGGACTCACTACTTAAAGAAGATAAAGACTACACCATCGTGAAGGGGATAGTCAACAGGTAATTTCAATCATTATTAACTATATCTCGGCCTATTATTAGTTCGTCATTTCCTGATATGAACTATTTAATAACCCCTTTATTAATTTTCATTGCCGGCGGGCAGGGCATGGGAAAAGTTCATCAAGGTGACTCCAGGAAAATGGGCAAAAAAGTTGTTTTGGTATCGACCAAAGGTAAGTAATTAAGTAGTACTAGCTAGCTACCATCTCTTTAATTCTTATTTCAATATCATTAATTAATTATCATGCTTGATTAATCATTATCTGATTAAATTCCATTCTCGTAAAGGCCCTGAAGCAGGCGTCGGGGAATGATCTGTGTGCATTCTACGTTTGCTAGAACATTCGCATGATGGCGTCCGAAAGGAGCAGATCTGATAGACAGGACTGGGTACGTTTGTCAGAATACTATTCACACCATTATCAATATCTAGTCACACAACTAATACACATGCATATTGATCTCCTTCTTAACAGTTCAGAGAGGTGCGGGATAAGCTCCTACCAGCGGAGCGCATACTAGCACTTCAAGAGGAAATAGCCGGATTTTTGCTCGACCAGGTCATAGATCCCAAAGGAGAATACTATTACCCGCTACCGCCCCCATGAACCACTTGTCATCGTGCTCCGGAGGCACCAAGGCAACATGTAGGAGAAATTGTATATGTATATACATGTGTATGTGTGAATAATTAATGGTGTTGGTTGTGAGACATTCGATGATATATATTTATATATATATATATATATATATATGCGGTTCTACGTACGAGAAAATCTATTTATATATATGCATAACGTGTACAATTTGTAGTATCGTGAAATACCAGCAAACAAAAAAAATTGAATGGAAAATAAAGCCACCCCCCCCCCCAAACATTTAGTACCGGTTGGTGTTACCAACCGGTACTAATGTCCTACATGCACACGGGCCTGGCTTGTGCCACGTGGTGACACTTTAGCACCGGTTCGTGGCAAACCGGTACTAAAGGGGGGACCTTTCACGAGTAGAAAAACACCTAATAGTCCCGGTTCATGAACCGGGACTAATGGGTCGTTACTAATACCTCCACCCATTAGTCCCGGTTCAAAACGAATCGGGACCAATGTGCCTCCACGTGGCCCTGTGCGCCGAGCCCAGTCAGGGGGCCTTTGGTCCCAGTTGGTGGCACCAACCGGGACCAAAAGTCCATGTTTTTTTTGGAAAGTGGCTGCTTTAGGGGTTTTGGGGGTTATTTTTAGGTTGTTATATTAGCTAGCTAATAGAGAGAAGTGTCATCTCTTATATCTTCGTCCTTGGTTTACCAACGCTGCTGCTATATATGTTCATTTTACCCGCTGATATAATAACTCATGCATGCTCGCATACATCAGCATATATAATAACAAGTACTCATCCTACAAATCATGCATCATCATACAACTTCTACTCGTTATTAATAATAAGTCATACGATCATCATCCTCATAGTCATCGAACCCAACCCTACATAATTGTTCTTATCACATGATCATCAGTATCAGGTAGGAACTAAACACCCTAAAGGTAAAATAGCATAAAACAATATAGACCCTGACTCTCCATTATGAAGAATGGCGATCATCCTATCTCCAATTTTTGCCCTTCGCTGAATGTTGCTTCCAAGAAGCTCCTTACGACTGTCCATACATTTTTTCTATTCTTTGATCGTCATGTCTCCACATCTTTTAGAAACCCTGTATGGACAGTTCAGATTCATAGGAAGACCTGGTTGTATGTTCAAAACATGAAGGCTACCGTGTGTATACATCAGATGAGGCACACAATCATTCGGGATTATCTGTTGAAAAACATAGTAATAACTTCGTAGTTAGCAATGATATGATGTACTAGTTTTAGAAGTGTGCAAAAAGATGCACGGATGTCGTAATAGTAAAAAATCTTACCAGGGTATCTCCATGGTAGTTACCGTAGTTCAACACGTGCACTAGTGGCACATATTGACCATAATGTTGAGGAGTTCGATTGTAGACATTGTAATTCTCAAGATCAGTACAAAATGCGACCAGATGATTTTTCTCCCGATAAGTTAGTTCGGAGCCTTCGATGTAGTAGGTTCTGTCTAGCATCTTCCGCACATTCTTTGAAGAATGAAAATAAGCTGTCAATGGAGAATAAGTTGTCAACTATTTTGAAATAAACAATATAAATTACTTAATAATTATGTTAAGCTCACATGGGGGAAGAATTGGAGGTGTATCCACAAGGACGAAAATCGTAGGTCTCTCTTGCGCGATTGTAGGATCACCAAGATCCATGGTGACAAGCATACCCTCATGAAAACCATACATCTTGCAAAGTGCTTCCCAGTCTTTGCAACCAAAACGGGTTACACTATGAGCATTGTACAACTTTACTTGAAAATCTACACCATGATGGGTACTTAGGATAATTTTTTTGGTTTCCATACTTTCATGGTCTTCAAAACCCATCCTCTCCAAGACATAGCGTCTTGCAAAGCATGGGATAAGCTAGTCGAATTGGAAAAGATGAAAAATACACGTTAAAATAGTTGAAGTCGTGCTTAATTACGAAAAAAACTATTGTCGTCATTGCATACCGTATGAACATCGAAGGTCTCCTCGAGCTTAATGCTGAAGCGCCAATCTTTGTCCAGCTCAATGAACCTGTCGCACATACCTCGGTCGTCGTGGCACCAGTCGCACTCCCCCGGGCGGTTTTCATCGTCCGAGTACGACATTTCCGGCCTAAGTTCATAATTCAAATATTAAATATATGTACTAAAAAACCTAAATTAGATCATTATTATTAATCATGGGTTGACTATCGGTGATGGTATGTAGCTCCTCCTTTCATTCCCGAGTGCATTATTACAACAAATTATCTAGCACACGGGAATGAAGGAGAAGCTACCCCCACAACGGCGTAAACCAAATATGAGCATTCAAAGTAGGAGTACTTTTCCAATATGAGCATTCAATAAGCAAAACCAAATCGTAAAATAAAGTAGTATTCAAATTAGCATGCATTCAATTATAACCAAAAGTACATCATCTCTTGTGTCCGTACATCGTCGAATACTCCTCGAATACTATCATACATATAGCATCGCTAATTAATACAGCTAGAACCGTAGCGCCCGACGGGTATCGTCGCGGGCGGTGGACACCCAAAGATAAGCAACGATCACAGGATCATAGCTCCAGTGAGATCCCTGAAGAACCTGCCAGGTATTGTCGAACCTGCCCTCCAACGCAACCATGTAGCGACGGACGTGCTCATCCTCCTCGCTGACACGGTGACGTACCACCTCCGCGGTGTCCGGAAGCCTCGGCACCATCACTGGCCCACGCGACTGCCACCAAACAAGGATCGGGTCAACAACGGGTTGCCTCCTCACCAACCTACGTCCCCCAGAAGGTAGTACCTCCCAATACCAGTCCGGCGGAGCCCAGTCCCGAACATGGCCCTGATCAAGCAGGCCTCCACCGCCGAGTCGACGATGACGAGGATGCGGGATAGCCATCGCCGACGTCGATGCGGGAACTACGTACTTCTATATATAGTTAAATAAAGTAGTTTTATTAATTAAATCAACTCTCTAGTTCAACTACTAAGCACTTACTATAAATAAATAAAGTAGTAACTATATTTTTCTAACTAGCTAGTTCAATTATAGTACTTAATTACTAACACAATCTAAATATCACCAAAAAAATCTATTAACAATAATATCACCAAACATACTATGAACAAATTAATACCAAAAAAATCTATTAACAGAAAAAAATCTAACACAATATGAACACATTAATTACACCAAAGAAAATCTAACACAACCAAAAAAATCTATTAACAGAAAAAAAAATCTATTGACAGAAAAAAAATCTATTAACAGAAAAAAAATCTAACACAATATGAACACATTAATTACACCAAAAAAATCTATTAACAGAAAAAAAATCTAACACAATATGAACAAATTAATTACACAATCTAAATTAACATACTATGAACTACATATCTAAATTACTACACATCTAATCTAACAAAAAAAATCTATAAACTACAAAAAAATCCAACAAAAATCTAACAAAAATCACAAAAATCTAAATTGCTCACGGCTAGGTCGACGGCGACGGCGACGGCGACGGCGAAGGCGAGGTGCGGCGCGGGGCGGCGACGGCGTCGGGGGCGGTGACGTCGGGGTGGCAGGGCGGGGCGGGGCGGCGACGGCGGCGGGGCGGGGCGGGGCGGCGACGGCGTCGGGGCGGGGCGGGTCGGCGATGGCGTCGGGGCGGGGCGGCGACGGCATCGGGGCGGGGCGGCAACGGCGAGGTGGCGGCAGGCGACGGCGTCTGGAGATCGAGAGGAGGAGGAGAGATCTAAGTGGGGATGTGGTTCT
This sequence comes from Triticum timopheevii, assembly GCA_963921465.1. Taxonomy (NCBI): domain Eukaryota; kingdom Viridiplantae; phylum Streptophyta; class Magnoliopsida; order Poales; family Poaceae; genus Triticum; species Triticum timopheevii. The sequence goes on along the minus strand of OY997270.1, from coordinate 491,557,160 downwards.
GAAATTTTCCTTATATAGCAAAGCCTTTAGTCCCGGTTGGTGGCACCAACCGGAACCAATGACCCCCTTTAGTCCCGTTTGGTGGCACCAACCGGGACCATTGCCCCCTTTTCAGCAGCCCAAAGGGCGGGAAGCAGAGGGCTTTGGTCCCGGTTGGTGGCACCAACCGGGACTAAAGGGTGGGCATTGGTCCCGGTTGGAGCCACGAACCAAGACCAATGGTCATGTGCTGGCACGGTGCGGCACGAAAGTTTAGTCCCACCTCGCTAGCTGAGAGGGGCGCATAGTGGTTTATAAGCCCCACTGCCGAACCCCTCTCGAGCTCCTCTCCACTGCAGGCTTACGGGCCTACTTACTACCGCGTTGCCTGATGGGCCTACTGGGCCACCTGCGGGCCTGAATCCTGGCCCATGGTGGGTTTCTAGTCGTATTCAGGCCATGGGTGCCCAGTAGGAGGCACTTTTTTTCCCTTTACTTATTGTTGCTATTTTTATTTTTTTCCCAGATTTTTTGTTTTGTTTTCTGTATTATTTATTTTCTTTTGTTTTTTTGCTTTATTTTTTTAATTCTTTTTTCTTTTAGTTTTAGAACAATTTTAAACTTTCTGTTAGTGCCATTAATTCTCAAATTTGAAAAAACTTTTTTTTTGTTTTGTTTCGTGCTTTATTTATTTTATTTTGTTTCTACTTACAACAAAATACTTGTTATTTTTTTCCCATAGATTTTTTGTTTTGTTTTCAGCATTATTTATTTTCTTTTGTTTTTTTGCTTTACTTTTTAATTCTTTTTTGCTTTTAGTTTTAGAAAAATTATAAACTTTGTGTTAGTGCCAATAGTTTTCAAATTTGAATACACTTTTTTTGTTTTCTTTTTGCTTTATTTATTTTATTTTTGTTCCAGTTTTTTTCTTTTGTTTTCTGCATTATTTATTTTCTTTTGTTTTCTGCATTAAAGCATTTCAAATGAACTCTGAAAAAGTTGAAATTTGAAAGTTGGCATGGTATCACGAGGGCCGAACCATAATGGGCTCCCTTTGGTCCCGGTTCGTCCCACCAACCGGGGCCAATGGTGGTCGGCCAGGACCAAGGCCCATTGGTCCCGGTTCGTCCCACCAACCGGGACCAAAAGGTCCAAACGAACCGGGACCAATGGCCCACGTGGCCCGGCCGGCCCCCGGGGCTCACGAACCGGGTCCAATGCCCCCATTGGTCCCGGTTCTGGATTGAACCGGGACTAATGGGCTGACCCGGCCGGCCTGGACCATTGCCCCCTTTTTAGTCCCACCTCGCCAAGCGAGAGGCACTCGCAGCTGTTTATAAGCCCTGAGTGCAGAGACGATGAAGAAGAGGCTCAATGCTCACCTGCATGTTGGTTCGCTTCAAGCCTTGAGGAATAGGGTAGACTGCACAGAGCTATGTGCAGTGCAGTTTACACTATTCTGAAAGGCTTGAAGCGAATTAACTAGCATTGCGCCACTTTTTTATTTTTAATGACTTATTACCACACGGAAATAAATAGAAAAAAATAAATATAGCAGAAAAGAAAAAAAACTATATAAAAAACTACTCAGAAATAATTAGAAGAAAAAATAGTTGTGATTAACTTTACTAAAATATTTTTTATTTTTAATAACTTATTACAACTCAGAAATAAATAGAAAAAATAAATATAGCAGAAAAGAAAAAAAACTATATAAAAAACAACTCAGAAATGAGCATAGATGCGCTTATAGAGAAAATTAGACCTAAATTAATAATAAATTTCTACTAATTTCAGAGAAATTCAATATGAATTTAGGTCAAATTTCCTGTATAAGGGCATCTATTTTCACTTTGAGAGCAGTTCACCAAGGCAGAGAGGGATGGGCTTATAAACCGGTGTGAGCCCCCTTCGGTTGGCGAGGTGGGACTAAACTCTGGCCGCAACGAGGACCACCCCTTTAGTCTCGGTTCGTGCCACCAACCGGGACTAATTGGCTGCTTTTGTTCCCGGTCGTCCCACCAACCGGGGCCAATGTTTAGTCTCCACTCTTTAGTGCCGGTTGCCGAACCGACACTAAAGGCCGTCACGAACCGGCACTAAAGGCCGGTTCTACACTAGTGTGTGACCCTTATACGAATTTTTAGCACGATTTGACCCTACATATAAATTTATGTCGAATCTGACCCTTTTCCTACCGTCGTAGATGTTGGCGGTAGGATATACGAGCTACTGCCATGGTCCACGGTGGTAGGCTCCTAATGAACGTGATGATGTGGCGGTACTGTGTAGCACCTGGGCCGCCCGACTACTATAAGTACGGTGCCACTAGTAGAAAACGGACCTTTAAAACCGGTTCATAAGGGCCTTTAGTGCCGGTTCTGCAACCGGCACTAAAGGGTGGAGATTAAAGCCCCCCCCCCCCCCCTTTAGTACCGGTTCGGCACGAACCGCCACTAAAGGCCCACCACGTGGCGTGAGCTTGCGTCGTGGTATGGGGGACCTTTAGTACCGGTTGGTGTTACCAAACGGTACTTAAGATATATATTTTTTGAAAATTTTGTAAAAAATATTTGATTTTTTTCGATTTTCAATTTTCTGAATTATTTGATGATTTAGTCTCTAATCACCCCTCTTAACTGCTCAAGTGTGGATCACTCGTTCCAAATCATCTAACTTCCCGACCGGTCACCCATCCTCTCACTCCCATAGCCTGAGCACGCTTAACTTCAAAGTTCTATTCCCCCTACTTTCCAAGTCTGCACTTGTTGTTTTCCTGACAAATGTAAGTTGTCAATCCTATTAACTCTCAGCAGTTTAGCTTGAGCATTAGGTCACACGTTTTACCGTTTGAGTTTGGAACTATTATTCTAAAAAACGGTTAGTAACACTAATATTTCTTGAATAAGTTTGACCATAGTTTGACCAGATTTGATCATAGTTTGACCAGATTTGACCAAAATTCAAAAATTTGAAATAATTATTTAGTAACACTAATATTCTTGAATAATTATGTAGCAACATTAATACTTCTTGAATAATTAGTTTGACCATAGTTTGACCAGATTTAACCAAAATAAAAAACAGAAATTTGAGCATATCTTTTTTTCCTTTTGGAATTTGAGGATTCTAAAAAATTGCAAACAGACCGTAGTTTGATCGGATTTTCGTGCTGAATTTTTTGATATATTATACGTTTTTTTCCGACATCGTATGCAAAAGTTATAACCGTTTTACATTTTCCCTACACTTTTTGCAAAATATGTCCAAATTTAAGTTTTTTAACGAAGAATTTTATTTTTTGAATTTTTTATCATTTTTTTTTCAAAACTGAAATGGCGATACACTGGGGGGGGGGGGGGGGGGGGGTAGAGTTTGAAAATTGCCCTATAGTCCCGGTTTGTGTCTCCAACCGGTACTATAGGTCAAACCCCTTTAGTACCGGTTCGTGGCACGAACCGGTACTAAAGGTTAGCCCTTTAGTACCGGTTTGTGCCACGAACCGATACTAAAGGTGATCGCGGGGCCCCGGCCTGACGCCAGCCTGCCACCATCCCTTTAGTACCGGTTCGTGGCACGAACCGGTACTAAAGGGTCAAAATGAACCAGCATTAATGCATAGCCGTTTGAACCGGCACTAATGGTATCATTAGTACCGGGCCGAAATCGAACCAGGACGAATGTGTCTCATATTAGGTCCTTTTTCTACTAGTGTGCGTTGCTGCTATATACACATCCAACTAGGTAGTTGCTAGCACAAGCAACGTATCATTTGTTGGCCTCGGTTCGAATACTGCTAAAGGCAATTTTTCGTTGTGTTGTTTTGTTGCCCAATAAAAATGAGGAAAATACACTAATTGATGTTACTTATGGTTTACTGTCAAAACGTATTTTTTTACTTATCTATAACTATTCAATCTTAACCGTTGATTTATTGAGCATAGTTTTGACCATGTAAATATCATTTACAATATAAGAGACGTGCTTTTTTTAGGGAATGACAGGAAAAGATTTTCTCTCTGAGCAGCGATGCGGTGCCCAGACTCATCTGCACTCAGTCAAAAAATAATTCACTAATAAATAAATAAATAATTCAAAAAAATCAATGTTTTTTTTGCATGGTAGATAAATTATTACGTCAGGTCCGCTCCAATTTTCAGATTTTCAGATCATTAAAACATCTGAGTTGCTCTCTGCTTAAAAATGGATATTCGATTCTCTCTTTCGTAAATACAATCACACGATGCATGTTTCTTTGTCTACAAGATATGGTGGCATCTTCATTCAACATCTTCACGGTACATCCGTTAACCGTGCCACAATTGGATGAGAGTTTGTCGTACGCTAAGTAAATTCAGTTTACTTTTGCTATTGAGCCAGTCTAAGATAATTGTATTAATTAATATGGTGCTAATCAAGTGAATATTGCAATGTCATTTAAAATGTGGATACATATGACATGGCACATGTTTATGTCCTGAACAGAAAATATAAAGAATTTGACTCAAATCTTCACATAAATTAGAAAATACATACATGAATATTAATTAGATTACACGCATGTTGAAAGTTGTAAGTGCACACATATATTACAGCTATATGAATATATTTCACGCATATGAGAGTGCTACTCCAAACATTTCTTTAACATAAGTGCTACCGACGTAATCTTACTATGGTAAAGAGAGAAAAGGGGAACATTTTCTTGTCTTAGCACATGTTTTGTACATAAGGTAACACGTGCATCGTGTGATTGAATAGTTATAGATAAGTTAAAAAAATTCTTACAATAATCCATATCTAACATTAAGTAGACAAATTTTTTTTTCATTTTTATTGGGCAAAAGAAAAACAGCAAAAAATGATGCGTTCAGAAAAGAGGAACATTTTCTTGTCTTAGCACATGTCTTGTATATAAGGAAACATGTGCATCGTGTGATTGAATAGTTACATATAAGTAAAAAAAATATTTTTAACAATAATCCATACCTAACATTAAGTAGACTATTTTTTTTCATTTTTATTGGGCAAAAGAAAAACAACAAAAAATGCATTCTACTTATAGCAGTCAGGTCGGCCCAGGTGCTACCGCCAGCCACTATGGCGGTAGCCACTGCCACATCATCACGTTGACCAGGAGCCTACCGCCGTTGACCATGGCGGTAGCCCATTATATCCTACCGTCAACGTCTACGGCGGTAGGAAAAAGGTCAGATCTGAAGAAAAAAAATTACAAGTAGAGTCAAATCCGAAAATTCACTGGCGTGCTCGTCTGCGTTTGCTCACGGTATCTGCGGTCGTTGCTTTGCGATGGGATCTGGACTGACCGTCGTAGTCAACGCGTACATGTGGGATAGTTATTGTGTGCGCGCGGGACGTGGACATGACGATCGTTAGGGTATGACGGACGGCATTACAGGACGGACGGAATTAACGGACAAACGGACGACCGTTGGTGCAAGCGTCAAGAGAAAACGGTGGCATCTGTTTCATTATGGTGAAGCGTCGCCCCACCTAAGACATTAAATGCAGACCCGGTTTGGTGGTGGTGGTGGTGGTGGGTGGGGGGGGGGTGTTATTGTGGGCGGCTCGGTCGATATTAAGCTCAGCCGATCCCCATTTCGGCGCAGGAGGGAAGGAACCCTAGAGCACTGTTGTGCAGATCCACAATTCTGGACAGAGGGAGAGTTAGCCGGCGACGATGGCTGGCAGACCAGAACCCAGGAGGAGTTTCGCCGGTGCTGCCAATCGTGGCTTGCCCGGACTGCGGGAGGAAGGTAGTCACGTACGTAGCCTCTCGGTCATTTTTTTTGTCAGTCTAGGTGCAGACCAGTAATCAAGCAGGCGTTATGAAAGACGGCAATACATAGCCGATCGAATGGAATTCATTCTGCTGACATGATTCTGGGCCGAAAATACAAGCATTTTTTTGATATAACTGATGAAATTTGAAAACATTAAAGGGGCCACGTCATGCATGGGAAACAGAGGTATACATAGTCATGACAGCAGCTGATCGTGAAAAAGTGCCACCAGGATTATTTTTGAAAAAGTTCTACTCCTTAATGGATGAGCACTCAACATTACAAGAGGCTGGAGAACTATTACGCCTACGGAGCTGAATACAACAGAACTCAGGTTTTTCTTGTGTTCAACAACATGCAGGGTTGCATGTTCAACAACATGCAGCACCACTCTAGGTTTGTTGCATGTGTTCTTCTTGTGGCCACCAACACCACAGTTTGAACACTTGGCTTCCTTCCTTTCGTTGCGAGGGAGATCACCTCTCTGAGGACATGTACTAGTCTTGTGCCCAGCTCCACGACATATACTGCAGAAACGAGTACGTTTGCTTGTACCACCGCCATGTGGAGCTTTCCCGTCCATTGCGCCCTTGAATTTTTTGCTCTTTGCGCTTCGGTCATCATATGGAGGCTTGTCCCGGCTGGTAGTAGGTCTTCCTGGTTTACGCTTTCGTTCTGGAGGCTTCAAGCTGATAAAATTCCCAACTGCACTACCTTCTGCATCGCTATCTCCACGACTTTCTGCTGCATGCACTGGAATCATCTCCTTTGTCTTTCCCCATATCTGAATGAATTTTGTCTTCGAGCCCCATCCCATCGCGGACGCTCGCCATGGGGGTCAGTGTGTCCATTGCTTTCTTCAGTATTTCCATTGCACATTCATAAGTAGATGTGTTGGCATCACCATGACAGACAACTTCGAGGGCATGAGTGTATAAATTTGAGTGCCTGAATGTTATAGAATTGACATTTATATTATCTTTCTCAAGGTGCGCCAGATGATCTGGCAGCACGTCCCATGCATCTCTTGTCCAGCGTTTCAAAATGTGCTTTGCTGGTATATGATCCACTCCAAGGACATCGAGTACCTGCACATCAACATTTTTTAGGATGCACCCAACCAACAACTTCTTGGTGTACTTGTTACATACAGAATGAGTGAGACCCTAAGGAAGAAGAATTTTTTCTCTATGGTACCTTCAATGAGTGGCAGCAAAGCAAGCCTGTGTGTTCGAAATTACCACACTCACACACTATCAGTGCGCCGTCATCAATAACTTCGACTTTGTAGAGTACTCTGCACCATTTTTCATGCTTCTCTGGGTGATGTCGTCGCGCTATATATGTTTTCCATCGGGTCACCTCTTCTATTTTATATTGCCCTGCTTCATATTGTGGGCGGCTCGGTCGATATTAAGCTCAGCCGATCCCCATTTCGGCGCAGGAGGGAAGGAACCCTAGAGCACTGTTGTGCAGATCCACAATTCTGGACAGAGGGAGAGTTAGCCGGCGACGATGGCTGGCAGACCAGAACCCGGGAGGAGTTCCGCCGGTGCTGCCAATCGTGGCTTGCCCGGACTGCGGGAGGAAGGTAGTCACGTACGTAGCCTCTCGGTCATTTTTTTTGTCAGTCTAGGTGCAGACCAGTAATCAAGCAGGCGTTATGAAAGACGGCAATACATAGCCGATCGAATGGAATTCATTCTGCTGACATGATTCTGGGCCGAAAATACAAGCATTTTTTTGATATAACTGATGAAATTTGAAAACATTAAAGGGGCCACGTCATGCATGGGAAATAGAGGTATACATAGTCATGACAGCAGCTGATCGTGAAAAAGTGCCACCAGGATTATTTTTGAAAAAGTTCTACTCCTTAATGGATGAGCACTCAACATTACAAGAGGCTGGAGAACTATTACGCCTACGGAGCTGAATACAACAGAACTCAGGTTTTTCTTGTGTTCAACAACATGCAGGGTTGCATGTTCAACAACATGCAGCACCACTCTAGGTTTGTTGCATGTGTTCTTCTTGTGGCCACCAACACCACAGTTTGAACACTTGGCTTCCTTCCTTTCGTTGCGAGGGAGATCACCTCTCTGAGGACATGTACTAGTCTTGTGCCCAGCTCCACGACATATACTGCAGAAACGAGTACGTTTGCTTGTACCACCGCCATGTGGAGCTTTCCCGTCCATTGCGCCCTTGAATTTTTTTCTCTTTGCGCTTCGGTCATCATATGGAGGCTTGTCCCGGCTGGTAATAGGTCTTCCTGGTTTACACTTTCGTTCTGGAGGCTTCAAGCTGATAAAATTCCCAACTGCACTACCTTCTGCATCGCTATCTCCACGACTTTCTGCTGCATGCACTGGAATCATCTCCTTTGTCTTTCCCCATATCTGAATGAATTTTGTCTTCGAGCCCCATCCCATCGCGGACGCTCGCCATGGGGGTCAGTGTGTCCATTGCTTTCTTCAGTATTTCCATTGCACATTCATAAGTAGATGTGTTGGCATCACCATGACAGACAACTTCGAGGGCATGAGTGTATAAATTTGAGTGCCTGAATGTTATAGAATTGACATTTATATTATCTTTCTCAAGGTGCGCCAGATGATCTGGCAGCACGTCCCATGCATCTCTTGTCCAGCGTTTCAAAATGTGCTTTGCTGGTATATGATCCACTCCAAGGACATCGAGTACCTGCACATCAACATTTTTTAGGATGCACCCAACCAACAACTTCTTGGTGTACTTGTTACATACAGAATGAGTGAGACCCTAAGGAAGAAGAATTTTTTCTCTATGGTACCTTCAATGAGTGGCAGCAAAGCAAGCCTGTGTGTTCGAAATTACCACACTCACACACTATCAGTGCGCCGTCATCAATAACTTCGACTTTGTAGAGTACTCTGCACCATTTTTCATGCTTCTCTGGGTGATGTCGTCGCGCTATATATGTTTTCCATCGGGTCACCTCTTCTATTTTATATTGCCCTGCTTCATATTGTGGGCGGCTCGGTCGATATTAAGCTCAGCCGATCCCCATTTCGGCGCAGGAGGGAAGGAACCCTAGAGCACTGTTGTGCAGATCCACAATTCTGGACAGAGGGAGAGTTAGCCGGCGACGATGGCTGGCAGACCAGAACCCAGGAGGAGTTCCGCCGGTGCTGCCAATCGTGGCTTGCCCGGACTGCGGGAGGAAGGTAGTCACGTACGTAGCCTCTCGGTCATTTTTTTTGTCAGTCTAGGTGCAGACCAGTAATCAAGCAGGCGTTATGAAAGACGGCAATACATAGCCGATCGAATGGAATTCATTCTGCTGACATGATTCTGGGCCGAAAATACAAGCATTTTTTTGATATAACTGATGAAATTTGAAAACATTAAAGGGGCCACGTCATGCATGGGAAACAGAGGTATACATAGTCATGACAGCAGCTGATCGTGAAAAAGTGCCACCAGGATTATTTTTGAAAAAGTTCTACTCCTTAATGGATGAGCACTCAACATTACAAGAGGCTGGAGAACTATTACGCCTACGGAGCTGAATACAACAGAACTCAGGTTTTTCTTGTGTTCAACAACATGCAGGGTTGCATGTTCAACAACATGCAGCACCACTCTAGGTTTGTTGCATGTGTTCTTCTTGTGGCCACCAACACCACAGTTTGAACACTTGGCTTCCTTCCTTTCGTTGCGAGGGAGATCACCTCTCTGAGGACATGTACTAGTCTTGTGCCCAGCTCCACGACATATACTGCAGAAACGAGTACGTTTGCTTGTACCACCGCCATGTGGAGCTTTCCCGTCCATTGCGCCCTTGAATTTTTTGCTCTTTGCGCTTCGGTCATCATATGGAGGCTTGTCCCGGCTGGTAGTAGGTCTTCCTGGTTTACGCTTTCGTTCTGGAGGCTTCAAGCTGATAAAATTCCCAACTGCACTACCTTCTGCATCGCTATCTCCACGACTTTCTGCTGCATGCACTGGAATCATCTCCTTTGTCTTTCCCCATATCTGAATGAATTTTGTCTTCGAGCCCCATCCCATCGCGGACGCTCGCCATGGGGGTCAGTGTGTCCATTGCTTTCTTCAGTATTTCCATTGCACATTCATAAGTAGATGTGTTGGCATCACCATGACAGACAACTTCGAGGGCATGAGTGTATAAATTTGAGTGCCTGAATGTTATAGAATTGACATTTATATTATCTTTCTCAAGGTGCGCCAGATGATCTGGCAGCACGTCCCATGCATCTCTTGTCCAGCGTTTCAAAATGTGCTTTGCTGGTATATGATCCACTCCAAGAACATCGAGTACCTGCACATCAACATTTTTTAGGATGCACCCAACCAACAACTTCTTGGTGTACTTGTTACATACAGAATGAGTGAGACCCTAAGGAAGAAGAATTTTTTCTCTATGGTACCTTCAATGAGTGGCAGCAAAGCAAGCCTGTGTGTTCGAAATTACCACACTCACACACTATCAGTGCGCCGTCATCACTAACTTCGACTTTGTAGAGTACTCTGCACCATTTTTCATGCTTCTCTGGGTGATGTCGTCGCGCTATATATGTTTTCCATCGGGTCACCTCTTCTATTTTATATTGCCCTGCTTCATATTGTGGGCGGCTCGGTCGATATTAAGCTCAGCCGATCCCCATTTCGGCGCAGGAGGGAAGGAACCCTAGAGCACTGTTGTGCAGATCCACAATTCTGGACAGAGGGAGAGTTAGCCGGCGACGATGGCTGGCAGACCAGAACCCAGGAGGAGTTCCGCCGGTGCTGCCAATCGTGGCTTGCCCGGACTGCGGGAGGAAGGTAGTCACGTACGTAGCCTCTCGGTCATTTTTTTGTCAGTCTAGGTGCAGACCAGTAATCAAGCAGGCGTTATGAAAGACGGCAATACATAGCCGATCGAATGGAATTCATTCTGCTGACATGATTCTGGGCCGAAAATACAAGCATTTTTTTGATATAACTGATGAAATTTGAAAACATTAAAGGGGCCACGTCATGCATGGGAAACAGAGGTATACATAGTCATGACAGCAGCTGATCGTGAAAAAGTGCCACCAGGATTATTTTTGAAAAAGTTCTACTCCTTAATGGATGAGCACTCAACATTACAAGAGGCTGGAGAACTATTACGCCTACGGAGCTGAATACAACAGAACTCAGGTTTTTCTTGTGTTCAACAACATGCAGGGTTGCATGTTCAACAACATGCAGCACCACTCTAGGTTTGTTGCATGTGTTCTTCTTGTGGCCACCAACACCACAGTTTGAACACTTGGCTTCCTTCCTTTCGTTGCGAGGGAGATCACCTCTCTGAGGACATGTACTAGTCTTGTGCCCAGCTCCACGACATATACTGCAGAAACGAGTACGTTTGCTTGTACCACCGCCATGTGGAGCTTTCCCGTCCATTGCGCCCTTGAATTTTTTGCTCTTTGCGCTTCGGTCATCATATGGAGGCTTGTCCCGGCTGGTAGTAGGTCTTCCTGGTTTACGCTTTCGTTCTGGAGGCTTCAAGCTGATAAAATTCCCAACTGCACTACCTTCTGCATCGCTATCTCCACGACTTTCTGCTGCATGCACTGGAATCATCTCCTTTGTCTTTCCCCATATCTGAATGAATTTTGTCTTCGAGCCCCATCCCATCGCGGACGCTCGCCATGGGGGTCAATGTGTCCATTGCTTTCTTCAGTATTTCCATTGCACATTCATAAGTAGATGTGTTGGCATCACCATGACAGACAACTTCGAGGGCATGAGTGTATAAATTTGAGTGCCTGAATGTTATAGAATTGACATTTATATTATCTTTCTCAAGGTGCGCCAGATGATCTGGCAGCACGTCCCATGCATCTCTTGTCCAGCGTTTCAAAATGTGCTTTGCTGGTATATGATCCACTCCAAGGACATCGAGTACCTGCACATCAACATTTTTTAGGATGCACCCAACCAACAACTTCTTGGTGTACTTGTTACATACAGAATGAGTGAGACCCTAAGGAAGAAGAATTTTTTCTCTATGGTACCTTCAATGAGTGGCAGCAAAGCAAGCCTGTGTGTTCGAAATTACCACACTCACACACTATCAGTGCGCCGTCATCAATAACTTCGACTTTGTAGAGTACTCTGCACCATTTTTCATGCTTCTCTGGGTGATGTCGTCGCGCTATATATGTTTTCCATCGGGTCACCTCTTCTATTTTATATTGCCCTGCTTCATATTGTGGGCGGCTCGGTCGATATTAAGCTCAGCCGATCCCCATTTCGGCGCAGGAGGGAAGGAACCCTAGAGCACTGTTGTGCAGATCCACAATTCTGGACAGAGGGAGAGTTAGCCGGCGACGATGGCTGGCAGACCAGAACCCAGGAGGAGTTCCGCCGGTGCTGCCAATCGTGGCTTGCCCGGACTGCGGGAGGAAGGTAGTCACGTACGTAGCCTCTCGGTCATTTTTTTTGTCAGTCTAGGTGCAGACCAGTAATCAAGCAGGCGTTATGAAAGACGGCAATACATAGCCGATCGAATGGAATTCATTCTGCTGACATGATTCTGGGCCGAAAATACAAGCATTTTTTTGATATAACTGATGAAATTTGAAAACATTAAAGGGGCCACGTCATGCATGGGAAACAGAGGTATACATAGTCATGACAGCAGCTGATCGTGAAAAAGTGCCACCAGGATTATTTTTGAAAAAGTTCTACTCCTTAATGGATGAGCACTCAACATTACAAGAGGCTGGAGAACTATTACGCCTACGGAGCTGAATACAACAGAACTCAGGTTTTTCTTGTGTTCAACAACATGCAGGGTTGCATGTTCAACAACATGCAGCACCACTCTAGGTTTGTTGCATGTGTTCTTCTTGTGGCCACCAACACCACAGTTTGAACACTTGGCTTCCTTCCTTTCGTTGCGAGGGAGATCACCTCTCTGAGGACATGTACTAGTCTTGTGCCCAGCTCCACGACATATACTGCAGAAACGAGTACGTTTGCTTGTACCACCGCCATGTGGAGCTTTCCCGTCCATTGCGCCCTTGAATTTTTTGCTCTTTGCGCTTCGGTCATCATATGGAGGCTTGTCCCGGCTGGTAGTAGGTCTTCCTGGTTTACGCTTTCGTTCTGGAGGCTTCAAGCTGATAAAATTCCCAACTGCACTACCTTCTGCATCGCTATCTCCACGACTTTCTGCTGCATGCACTGGAATCATCTCCTTTGTCTTTCCCCATATCTGAATGAATTTTGTCTTCGAGCCCCATCCCATCGCGGACGCTCGCCATGGGGGTCAGTGTGTCCATTGCTTTCTTCAGTATTTCCATTGCACATTCATAAGTAGATGTGTTGGCATCACCATGACAGACAACTTCGAGGGCATGAGTGTATAAATTTGAGTGCCTGAATGTTATAGAATTGACATTTATATTATCTTTCTCAAGGTGCGCCAGATGATCTGGCAGCACGTCCCATGCATCTCTTGTCCAGCGTTTCAAAATGTGCTTTGCTGGTATATGATCCACTCCAAGAACATCGAGTACCTGCACATCAACATTTTTTAGGATGCACCCAACCAACAACTTCTTGGTGTACTTGTTACATACAGAATGAGTGAGACCCTAAGGAAGAAGAATTTTTTCTCTATGGTACCTTCAATGAGTGGCAGCAAAGCAAGCCTGTGTGTTCGAAATTACCACACTCACACACTATCAGTGCGCCGTCATCAATAACTTCGACTTTGTAGAGTACTCTGCACCATTTTTCATGCTTCTCTGGGTGATGTCGTCGCGCTATATATGTTTTCCATCGGGTCACCTCTTCTATTTTATATTGCCCTGCTTCATATAGTACTTCACCAAATTTCTCAAACATAGCTCATGTGTACACATTGCTGGCGTGCTGCTCGAGTGGTGTGTTCATCCTCATAACTGGTGCATTCTGGAAATGAACCAGGACAGAAGAAATGTTTGGTCATGGATGCTTATATTTATATGATGATCACAGTTTTTTTTTTTTTGCTTTTCTGAATGAAATATGAATTTTAAAAATGCCAACTTACTATCATAGTGCGCCGTTCCTCATAGTTCTCAACTGCTTCCCTATCAAAGAGAAGCCGCATATATTGCCGAACGAAAAGGTGCATTGGGCAGCTTGCTGGAACATAAGTTTTGAGCATATGATTTGCACTCTCGCCGCGTTGTGTGCTGGTCATTTTTGCACAGAATTTCCCATTGAAATATGGTTTTGCCCTTTTTTCTCTTGTCTCATAGATCTGAGTCAAGGGTGCTTCTGCAAACCGTGGGTTTCTGTAAGTTGACTCCATGCTGTTTCGAACTCATCAACTGTCAGCATGTGGTGTATTATCTTGTGGAACTCCATTCGGAACTTGCTCCTCTTCGTGTAATGGGCTCCAAGAGATTCCTTTGCTTTTTTTAAGATATGCCATTTACACCACCGATGCGTTGTGTTGGGCATCACCTTCTGTATTGCTAATTCCATTGCCCTGCATTGGTCTGTAGACACATAACAAAAACAAGTCATTTCTGTTACGATAAGCATCATTTGACTTATTTACTGCTCATGGAGCCAAAGAAACTGCCAATTATATTGCAGACTTTGCCAATGCTAATACTATTTGCACGCAGCTGCTTGATAAGATCTCGTGTATAAATGTCGATATGTCTATGCGAGGGCCAATATATTTTCTGTCCACACTTATCCGAGAGAGAGTGGTTGTGGAATGCCCTGTGCTCGCTTATATACCATCCATTGTCCTTTGAGCGTAGTAACCTTATCATAGCTGGACATCTGCACCGGCAAGACCTTGTATTACTTCTTTTCGGTATGCCCTGCATTTTTTTTGGTTTCAACCAACAGAAAGTGAGGATTTTTTATGTGAATATGAAAACAACGAAAATTTTATGTTTAGTACGGGATTGAGAAGAATTACTAACCGAGCATCCGCAAACTATTTCTTGCATACATTTTGTCCTCTCCGCATTTAATCTCCTTTTCCCGTATCGTACTCCGAAACCAATTTCCCAAGAGTACAGATTGTAGTAGTCGTAGGCTTCCCCAAGAGAATCAAAGCTGTATCCGACAGCAGGAATTACAACTGTTTCCCTGTTCTTCTCTGCGTAGCATCTCAGGGTTTTTTCAAGTGCACTTATTCTGCCAGCGCATGGAGGACGCTCAAGAGGGGCTCGGCCAATACGTGCTGTGGGACACCCAGAAATCGAGCATCAGTACGCTAACCAAACTGCTTTTTGGAAATAAGAACTCATGAAACATCAAGCCTAATTCAGTGTCTTTTCGTCAGAGGCGTGACATATGTGCAGTCCCTATTGCAAAATGATGTGAATACTGCCTTCGTTAATAAATCAGAAGATCAATACCTTTTTGCCCAAGCCAGGGGCTTGGGTTTCGTCTCTGCCGGCCGACTACTCGGAGGTTGGTGCTGATAAGCTGACTCCTTCGCAGCTGGCGTCCGCATCTAGTTGCACCGTTGCCGTGGCGTCGCCTACACCAGCAACGCTCGACTATGCGGCTGCGCAGACGAGTGTTTGGCTGGTTGCAGCGTCAAGCACAGCCTCGCCGCTGCCGAGATCCGGCAAGGGAAACCTTCAGTAGGACAGGCGACAGCTGCACAGTCAGATCTGAGACGAGTGTGCCTATGGGAGCAAACGCGGACGGTAGGAGAACTTGTAAATTGTGAAATAAAGTAGGTAGCTGTCGACGGGATCTGACAAAAACTCGAGGCCGCCGGCTGCGGCATCCTCCGTCGCCATCGCTATGTCTTCCATTGTGGCAGAGGGTGAGGACGGGGGAGCGGGGGAGGAGAGCGAGGCGTGATCCAATCGGTAAGTGTTTTTTTTCCACCCGATTATCGTGTCGCCCGGGCGGTGCGGTTGGTGGAGTAATGCGGCGCACGACGTGTGCACCTCGGTCAAACCAGACCACTGTTTAGCGAACCCCGTACCAACGGTATGTACCGTCACGGGCGCGGAACAGATAGTACTGTGGCGTGACAGAATCGTTATATTTACCGGCGACGTTACCGTATTATACAGTCTCGATGTATGTATGCGTGCATTGGCCCACAGGTGGCATTCAATGTGTCATTCCACTGGGCCGTGTTTGATTGGCACACATATCATGAGCAGGCGCGCTCGTGAGCGCCATCGCCGCTCTCGAGTCAAATCGTGCTAAATTTTCACATAAGGGTCAGAACAGCGAATTTGGCCCTCTAAAGGTAGAGGTTCGTATATCATTGGTAGATGCGTTTCAGCAGGGAATCATTGTCCTACTGGTTACACTTACACATCATCTTTAGCTAGCTGGCTGCTGCATGCGGGACAGCGTGTCATGATCCTGCCACGTAAGAAAGAAACAATTGCATGCATCCACCGTACTGCCCGTGTGGATCCTGCCACGCGCGTGATCCATGATGGATGTGCAAGCCCGGCCAGTCGTCGTGCACACCGTGTCGGCCTGCAGTCGGCTTGGACGAATTGTAGCGGTGCTCCGGTACGGGTGGTCAGAAGAGCTGAACTATGGATTCGTGGTGTGGAGATGAATCAGGCTGGTACCATTAAACGGCCCACCGACAAGAGAGGCGTCTGTATCTTCGGCGTGCTTCATGGGTTGACTTGGAGACCTTGCCGTCTTCTTCTAGTAGACTGCTTCAGCTGCACATGCCATGAGGAGTGCGCACAGGTCTTCAGCTCCATGATGATGCCGGAAAATGAATGTTTCCGTAGCTGAAACAAGACGGAAGACATACCGCATGTGAAGACGCATAAGTAGTCAAGGATGGATACGAGCGCAGCAGCGCCGGGAAGTTGCATGCGAATCTTCGAAAGAAACGAGCTAACTTGAACTGTGTGTAAAAAAAAGTAGCATTTTTCTAAATGGTAGAACTAGATAAGGAAGATTTTCTACAACCTTGATAAAAAAAGATTAAAAGGTAGTTTTTTTTTAGTTTATGCCTCCAATCAAGAGCAAGAAATCCTTGATTTGGGATTAGACATAGATCCTGAACCCATCGTAGAGATGTTTAGTTCAAAAGAAATGATCGTAGCCGGATGGTAAGAATTATACTTCCGTGGAACTACAGGGCTATAGACTTCAATGCGGTAGAGTAGACGTTTTGTTCCTAATTTTTCTGAATGAAACCTCCGCTCCAACCCAACGATACAATGAATTTTTTCTGTTCATATTCATAAATAAAAAAGATTCAGAATCGCAATGCTACTATATGCGGCCAGAAGAACATGTGGAATAACATTATTCTATAATCCATTATTGTGCGGCTTTTACTCACATGACTTTGCTGCACGGGTCTTTGTCCAAAAGCTAACTCCACCCGGCATTTTCATACTCTTTGTTGAGTAACGCTACACGTACAAAAGAGTTACAAGGTTTTATAAAGAGGGTTAATTTGATTGGTCAATAGATGAGAAACACGGTCCACCCCCCTCAAAATCGCGGGGGGGGGGGGGGGGGGGGGGGGGAGGGGGGGGGGGCAAGTTTATGATTGGTTACTAGATGAAAAGATCCTGTAAAATTTTGCCCTTTGTTTGGGGTATATCGCCTTTAAAGGATTAAGGGAGGGAGTAGTATGCATGCATGCATGTGCACTTGTGCAGTTTGCATTACAGATAATTACAGCGTGCATGAAGAAGAGTGTAGTCAACATGCATGCGTCCTAATTCTGCCGCCCGCGTGACGGAAGGATTCCGTCGTTGATACGTATTTTTAATAGTACGTGCTACATTATCTGCCCCCTCCATCCTTGGGAGGTCCTCCCAAGGGTGACTCAGGAACAACTACTCGACTAGGGTTTCTGTTGAAAAACGTTGCATGGAAAAAAAAAATTATGCACATGGAAGATCTATTAAGGAGATGCATAGCAACAAAAGGGAGAGTGTGTCTACATACCCTCGTAGACCGTAAGCAGAAGCGTTTAGTAACACGGTTGATATAATTAAACTTCTTCGCGCTCTAACCAGTCAAGTACTGAACGTACGAGACCTTCGCGTTCAGCACATGTTCAGCTCGGTGACGTCCTCCGCCATCTTGATCTAGCGAGACGGTGAGGTAGTGGACGAGTTCCAGAAGCACGTCAGCGTGGTGACGGTGATGGTGAAACTATCTCCGCAGGGCTTCGCCTAAACACAACAAAAATATGACCGAGAGTGTAAAAGGTGGAGAGGAGGCGCCGGACATAGCTAAGCAATTGTTGTGGTTGTGCTAGGCACCCCCCTCCCACATATAGGGGAGAGGCCAAGTGACGCCCCAAGTAGGGCCGAATTCCTACTCTTGGGGTCTTCCCCAAGCCGCGCCCCCCCTTTCCTTATATGTGTGCAGGTGGAAGGCAGGGGGAGGAGCCCCCCCCTTTCCTTTCCTTTCTCTCACGTGGAGGGAAAGGCAGGGGGCACCTCTCCCCTTTCCTTCCCCTAGGGCCGGCCAGCCAAGGAGAGGGGCGCGCCAGCCCCCTAGTGGGCTGGTGTGTCCCCTCCTTTGGCCCATTAGGCCCATACACTTACCGGGGGTGTCCGGAACCCCTTCCAGCGACCTGATAACTACCCGGTGCACTCTGAAACTCTTCTGGTGTCCGAATATGTGTATATATATGGGGGTCTATTATGATAACACCCCTTAAAAGTCTTATTCTGCACACATTACGCTTATTCTGCTAACATCGTTGACATCGCAGCGCCGACTATAACCGAACCACACGCAAGTAGTAAAAAAAAACCACTCACCACCCCATCTCCTCTACATCCCCACCCCGCCCACCCATCTCCCACCTTTTCTCTCCTACGCCCCACCCCAACCCACCACCTCCCAGTGCCACCGCCGACCACCTCCCGGCGCGCGGCCAAGAACTACCTCCGACGCATGGCCGACCACCACCTTCCGGCGGGCCACCCATCCACCACCTCCCTCTAAGCCGCCCGGCCACCACCTCCCATCTCTCGCCAAAGCCCGATCCCTATCCCCACCCCGGCGCCGCTCGCAGCCAACCGTCGGATTCGGGATGGCAACGGCATATTGACGAGTTGCCCGCCGCCCCCCTGACCGGCCTTCTTCTAGAGGCCCAGCGAGGCGCCCCCACAACAAGCCCTCCCGCCACCTTCCTATGGCGCTGGCCAAGGCGACCGCGGCCTGCCCACGCCACCCCGACCGCAACCCCGTGCCATCCACCTCGACATCAAACGGCACAGCGCCACCCAGGCCCAACCACGAGATCCGGCGATGACAACTGGTCCACGGCGGATCTCTACGGGCACGGCGGCCGTCCATGCTCTTGTCCTCGGCATCAAGCACCTCCTTCCCTCGGCGTCGACTGGATCCATCCACGCCCCCTGTCAGATCCGAGCCTCCTCACTGGGTCGAATCGCAACATAAGCGCCCAGATCAGACGCTGCTTGATTGGCTTTTTTCACTACTAGGAAAAGGCCTGCTAGTGGCGCACCTGTTTTGCCTACTAATGGCGCACTACAGGTGCGCCACTAGCACCACGCCATTAGAATTTATTACTAATGGCGCACCATTAGTATCTGGTATACTAATGGCGCACCAGACAGTGCGCCATTAGTATAGCCCACGGTGCGCCATTAGTATGCCTCCCAGGGGGGCCATATTTACCAATGTGCTCTGGCTTACTAATGGCGCACTAGTAGACAGTGCGCCACTAGTGTGCTTTTTTCAGTGCGCCACTAAAGTGCTAAGTGGTGCGCCATTAGTATGAATATTAGGGATTTTTTCTTTTATGATATTTGCACAGGTTACAGAACATATTACTACACAGAATATAGAGAGTACAACATATAAACAACAGATTTATCGAATACAATAGAAGATTAGTCTCCGAATACAATTCATCATATTAGTCTCTGAATTTAAAATACCGAACAAAGTTAGAACATTACAAGTCTCGAAACCGCGAGTAGCGAGTTTGTCTTCACATTACAAGTCGATATCGATCATCTAAACTACCATCACATAGAAGAGAGCTGCGGTCATCACGATGAGCATGATCGCGATGAAACTGGTCTTCATCCGGTTCCTCCAATGCTCCCTCCTCTCTCCCGCTAGATAGCGCACGTATCTAACTTCCGCCTCCGCCCTAGTGGTGTACCCTTTGTAACTGTTATCGCTGAAACGGTGAACCTGTCTCTGACACTCCTCCTAGTCGTCGTAGACTCCGGGAACCTCCTAGTCATCGTACTCTCCCTTCGGCTTGACGTTGAAGGTCTTGAGCCATAGGCCGAAGTGGGGCCGGATGCAGAGAAAAGCCTCGCACACGACGATAAACGCCGAGATGTTGAGGATAAAGTTCGGCGCCAGATCGTGGAAATCCAGGCCGTAGTAAAACATGAGCCCCCGGACAAATGGATGGAGCGGAAAGCCCAGTTCGCGGAGGAAGTGGGGGAGAAAGACGACCCTCTCATGAGGCCTGGGGGTAGGGATGAGCTGCCCCTCGTCGGGCAGCCGATGCGCGATATCGCCGGAGAGGTATCCGGCGCTGCGCAGCTTGGTGATGTCCTCCTCCTTGACGGTGGAGGCTAACCATTTACCTCCCGCTCCAGACATATTCGGAGAAGGTCGAGGTGAGATGCGCGAGTTCGGGCGTTGGAGCTTGAATTCGCGGGGATGGATAAGCAAAGGAGGAAGAAGGCGTAGGTGAGAAGGTGAATCCTTATCCCTTATATATAGGCGGACAAAACTATACGTCCCCCACCAGCCTGGTAAAACTCGCTTATCTCCCAAGCGCTGCAATCAATGGCGCGATTGGGTTACCCACGCACGTATTGATGAGAATCCCGGAATAAGGGGAACACGATCTCTGCTTCGACAAGACGTGCCAAGGAAACCGCTTCGCTAAACATGCTGAGGTGGTATAATAATTCGAATAAAGGCCTGGTGACGGTGTGATGTCACGCCGCATAATACGTCAGCAGATTGAGCTAAGTGTACATTTTATTCTCTTTACAGTGGAATGTGGAATTTATTTTGCAGAGCCGGACACTATCCTGGTGTTCATTATCTTCTCTGGATTATTCAAGGGAGGAACCCGCCTTGCAATGCCGAACATTATGCACGCCGGACTTATCGTCATTGAAGACTGGTTCAGGGGCTACTGAGGGAGTCCTGGACTAGGGGGTGTTCGGACAGCCGGACTATCAATGTCCGCCGGACTCCAAGACTACGAAGATATAAGATTGAAGACTCCGGCTCATGTCCGGAAGGTACTTTACTTGGCGTGGAAGGCAAGCTTGGCGATACGGATACGTAGATCTCCTACTATTGTAACCTACTCTGTGTAACCCTAGCCCTCTCCGGTATCTATATAAACTGGAGGGCTTTAGTCCGTAGGACAACATACACAACATACAATCATACCATAGGCTAGCTTCTAGGGTTTAGCCTCCTTGATCTCGTGGTAGATCTACTCTTGTACTACCCATATCATCAATATCAATCAAGCAGGAGTAGGGTTTTACCTCCATCGAGAGGGCCCGAACCTGGGTAAAAAACATTGTGTCCCTTGTCTCCTGTTACCATCCGCCTAGACGCACAGTTCGGGACCCCCTACCCGAGATCCGCCGGTTTTGACACCGACAATCATACTTAGAAAGCAATTTACGGAAAGCACCATGAATAAAGTGTGAACCACCATCAATCATTAAATATCTAGGGACTCCAAACCTTGGGAAAATAACTTCCTTAAGCATTTTAATAGAGGTGTTGTGATCAGCACTACTGGATGGAAGAGCTTCTACCCACTTAGTAACATAATCAACAGCAACCAAAATATGTATATACCCATTAGATGAAGGAAAATGTCCCATGAAATAAAATCCCCAAACATCAAATGGTTCAACAGCAAGTGAATAATTCATAGACATTTCTTGACGCTTACCGATATTACCTATCCTTTGGCATTCATCACAAGACGAGACAAACTTACGGGCATCCTTGAAGAGACTAGGCCAATAAAAACCAGATTGCAATACCTTATGAGTGGTTCTATCTCCCGCGTGATGTCCTCCATAAGCTTCAGAGTGACATTTTCGTAGGATTTGTTCCTGTTCATTCTCAGGTACATAGCGTCTAATAATACCATCAACTCCTTCTTTATAAAGGTGTGGGTCATCCCAAAAGTAATGTCTTAAATCATAGAATATTTTTTTCTTTTGTTGGTATGTGAAGCTAGGTGGCATGTATTTAGCAACAATATAATTAGCATACTCAGCATACCAAGGTGTACTATTAGAAACATTGATTGAAGCCAATTGTTCATTAGGAAAGCTATCATTAGTAGGTTCTGGTTCATCAATAATATTTTCAAGCCTTGATAAGTTATCAGCTCAACAATGTAACATCTGAATTTATCACAAGCAAACACCACTCCTAAGAATTCTTTTTCAGTAGTAGCATAATTTCGTTGAGCACTGTCTAGAGTTTTACTAGCATAATGAATAACATTCAGTTTCTTATCAACTCTTTGTCCTAGAACAACACCAATAACATAATCACTAGCATCACACATAATCTCAAAAGGCAAGTTCCAATCAGGTGGTTGAACAACAGGTGCAGTAATTAAGGCTTTCTTTATTGTTTCAAAGGCTTCCAAGCAATCCTCATCAAATAGAAAGGGAATATCCTTTTGCAAAAGATTCGTAATAAGCCTAGAAATTTTAGAAAAGTCTTTGATAAACCTTCTATAGAAACTAGCGTGACCAAGGAAACTACGAATACCTTTGATATCTTCAGGACATGGCATTTTCTCAATTGCATCAACCTTGGCCCGGTCCACTTCAATGCCTCTTTCAGAAATATTATGGCCCAAAACAATACCTTCGTTAACCATAAAGTGGCACTTCTCCCAATTCAAGACAAGATTTGTTTTTTCACATCTTTGCAAAACTCGATCAAGATTGCTTAAACAATCATCAAAAGACTTCCCATAAACGGAAAACTCATCCATGAAAACCTCAACAATCTTTTCGCAAAAATCAGAGAATATAGCAGTCATACATCTTTGAAAGGTAGTAGGTGCATTACAGAAACCAAAAGGCATACATCTATAAGCATAAGTTCTAGAAGGACAACTAAAAGTGGTCTTTTCTTGATCAGGTTGTGAAACAAGTATTTGTTAAAAACCAGAATATCCATCAAGGAAGCAAAAAATGTGTTTGCTTAGATAATCTTTCTAACATTTGATCAATAATAAGAAGAGTGTAATGATCTTTTCTAGTTGCTTTGTCTAATTTTCTATAATAAATTACCACCCTATAGCATGTGACAATTCTTTGTGGAATAAGCTCATTCTTATCATTAGGAACAACAGTAATACCTCCCTTCTTAGGGACACAATGAACAAGACTTACCTATCTACTATCAGCTATAGGATAGATTATACCTACTTCCACAAGTTTCAATATTTCCGGTCTTACCACTTCTTTCATCTTCGGTTTAACCGACATTGGTGATCAACAACGGGTTTAGCATCATGTTCCATATTAATATTGTGCTGACATAGAGTGGGACTAATGCCTTTAAGATCAGCAAGAGTATATCCAATAGCAGCTTTGTGCTTCCTTAGAACTTTCAGTAATCTTTCTTCTTCATAATATGATAGGTTAGCACTAATAATAACAGGTATATCTTTTTCTCATCAAGATAAGCATATTTCAAAGTGTCTGGCAATTGTTTTAATTCAAATACAGGATCTCCTTTA
Organism: Triticum timopheevii; assembly: GCA_963921465.1. Lineage (NCBI taxonomy): Eukaryota > Viridiplantae > Streptophyta > Magnoliopsida > Poales > Poaceae > Triticum > Triticum timopheevii. The sequence continues at coordinate 491,533,607 of OY997270.1, read as the reverse complement.
GGTGGAGGAGGACCTCCTAGAGTTTCGATAGGCAAATTGTGTTTAAGCAGAGGTTGTTATTCGAAAAAGATTCTGTCTATTTCATTTCTTTCACGCATATGCAAATCATTTTCATGGTCTAGCAAATATTGTTCTAAAGGATCAGTGGGTGGTACAACAATAGAAGCAAGACCAATAATTTCATCCTTACTAGGCAAATCTTTTTTAGGAGGTTGCCTACTAAACTTGGAAAAATTAAATTCATGAGATTCATGACCAAAGCTAATACCGACAGTTTATTTCTCACAATTTATTCTGGCATTGGTGGTGTTCAAGAAAGGTCTACCAAAGATAATGGGACAAAAGTCATCTTGTGGGGAACCAAGAACAAGAAAATCTGTAGGGTATTTTATTTTTTCACACAAGACTTCAACATCTCTAAGAATCCCAATTGGTGATATAGTACCTCTATTGGCAAGTTTAATAGTGACATCTATGTCTTCTACTTCAGTAGGTGCTATTTCATTCTTAATTTCTTCATATAAGAAAAAAGAATAGCATTCACACTAGCACCTAGGTCACATAACCCATGATAACAGTGATCTCCTTGATGTCTACTACACAACCTTCTTCTTGTAGACGTTGTTGGGCCTCCAAGTGCAGAGGTTTGTAGGACAGTAGCAAATTTCCCTCAAGTGGATGACCTAAGGTTTATCAATCCGTGGGAGGCGTAGGATGAAGATGGTCTCTCTCAAACAACCCTGCAACCAAATAACAAAGAGTCTCTTGTGTCCCCAACACACGCAATACAATGGTAAATTGTATAGGTGAACTAGTTCGGCAAAGAGATGGTGATACAAGTGCAATATGGATGGTAGATATATGTTTTTGTAATCTGAAAATATAAAAACAGCAAGGTAACTAATGATAAAAGTGAGCTTAAACGGTATTGCAATGGTAGGAAACAAGGCCTAAGGTTCATACTTTCACTAGTGCAAGTTCTCTCAACAATAATAACATATCCAGATTATATAACTATCCCTCAACATGCAACAAAGAGTCACTCCAAAGCCACTAATAGCGGAGAACAAACGAAGAGATTATGGTAGGGTACGAAACCACCTCAAAGTTATTCTTTCTGCTCAATCTATTCAAGATTTCATACTAGAATAACACCTTAAGACACAAATCAACCAAAACCCTAATGTCACCTAGATACTCCATTGTCACCTCAAGTATCCGTGGGCATGATTATACGATATGCATCACACAATATCAGATTCATCTATTCAACCAACACAAAGTACTTCAAAGAGTGCCCCAAAGTTTCTACCGGAGAATCAAGACGAAAACGTGTGCCAACCCCTATGCATAGGTTCATGGGCGGAACCCGCAAGTTAATCACCGAAACATACATCAAGTGGATCACGTGAATATCCCATTGTCACCACAGCTAACCACGGAAGACATACATCAAGTGTTCTCAAATCCTTAAAGACTCAATCCGATAAGATAACATCAAAGTGAAAACTCAATCCATTATAAGATAACTTCCGTTTGGACTCCGTTTGATATTCCTTTTCTTCGAAACACTGAAATAGGCAAGAAAACAGCAATATGGCCCGGGCCTCTGGTTAATAGATTAGTCCCAAAAGTAATATAAAAGTGTATAATAAAGCCCGTAATCATTCAAAACAGATAATAAAATAGCATGAATGCTTCATAAATTATAGATACATTGGAGATGCATCACTCCTATCTTAACTGAGACAACAGGCATGCCAACAACTGGTCTATGTTTATACTTTTTATTCGGTTTGGCAATTCTAGAAGCTTCATTACAGAAGTAAATAACATGCCCATCAATATTATCGACCAAGAGATCTTTAATCATAGCAACACTAGGTTCAACTCCAATTTGTTCACCTCGTTTGGGTGTTCTAACATAACTTTTGTTAACCACAGTTGAAGCTTTAGCATGTTCCTTCATCCTAACAGGGAAAGGTGGTTTTTCAATATAAGCTGTGGGAACAACTGGATCAAGATTTTAAATGATAGTTTCTTCTTTAGCTTTTACCGGTTCTTTAACTTCTTCTTTAGTACGTGTGATATTTAAACCACTTCTCCTTAGGGAGGTTAATGTGAGTAGCCAAATGTTCGGAAAAGGAAGCTTAGATATTTAGTGCTAAACTTTTCAAAATCATCTGTATTCATAAAAGATTTGACACAATCAAACTTAGGTTCAATACCTGACTCTTTACCTTTGTCGAGTTCAAAGTCTTCAGAGTTGCATTTAATTCTTTCTAAAATATTCCACCAGAATTCAATAGTCTTCTTCATAAAACAGCCAGTACAAGCTCGTGATTGGCCGAGTATAAAAATTCTGATCATTACGAGAAAGCCGAGTATAAAAATTCTGAATAATAATTTCTCTTTAGAGCTCGTGATTGGCGCATGAATATAATATTGACTTAAGCCTCTCCCAAGCTAGAGTGATACTTTCTCCTTCAAGAGGCCAATATATATATAAAAATATTTCCTACAAGCAGTGGTAGTTACCACCACTTGCGTTTTGTATGTTGTATGTAGTATCTGTCGAAACCGAAATTATGTATGTGTAGTATGTAGTATATAACAATGATTAGGTAGTGTATATACTAATTTTTAGGTAGTATGTACCATTTTTGAGTATGCTCTTTATTACATACAAATATGTACGTATTTCACAAATATAACAAAAATTATGGGCTCATATACAATTTTTTCATGTAACTTGTTTTGAAATAACTTAGATATAGTATATGAACATATCTAAAATAATAAAATAGTATATATAGTACCATATGGTAGTATATGAGACATGTGGGGCAACTACCACCGGGTGGTAGGATGGATATATATATATATAGTTATATATTACTTGTTTTGAAATATATTAGATATAGTATACGAACATATTTAATATAATAAAATAGTATATATAGTACCAGATGCTAGTATATGAGACATGTGGGGTAACTATTACCGGGAAAATCCATCCTACCACCCGGTGGTAGTTACCCCATATGTCTCATATAATACAATGTGGTACTATATATACTACTTTATCATTTTAAATATATTCGTATACTATATCTAAGATATTTCAAATCAAATTACATGAAAAAATTACATATGAACCCATAGTTTTTGTTATATTTGTGAAATACATACATATTTTTACGTAAAAAAGAGTATACTCAAAACATGGTATATACTACCTAAAAATTAGTATATATACTACGTAATCATTATTATATACTACATACTACACGTACATACTCTCAATTTTGACAGATACTACATACAACATAAAAAATGCAAGTGATGATAACTACCATTGCTTGTAGGAAACATTTGTCATATATATAGGACGCCAGTTTGGGACACCTAGGTGCCCAAGCACCTTGCCTACAAACCGTTGGATTACATTGAGATGTGTGCATGTGTAATTAGTATTAGCAGTATTGGATCAACCATGTTAGCTCTTTATTAGGAAAGAATTATTGCAAATTATTGCTTCATATGGACACTTAATGTCCAGATTAAACAATATAGGGGAAAAATAGCAATTAATGATCCGGCCATGAATGCTCCATGGTACGTCCCCAACTTTATTTCTTATACATGCACTTCTTTCTTTTTTACATAAAAATAGGAAGTCATATACATAATTAGATACGTATGTATATGATCGTCTTGGGAACAGAAGGTATAGTTATCTTTTGTCTCCATGAGAAAATACACATGTACGTCTTCAAGCTTTTTTCAAAATGGATATTTTTTTGGTATGTGCATACCCATCATATTTTTTTGCATACCGCCCCAGATGTGAGATTTGTACCCAGGTATTTAGATACCTATGGATGCCATAATTCATGTAGTCGGGTATATATGTAGCCATATTTTATTATATATACGTTGACATGATACCTAACAGTTTCTACATTTTTTCATATAGCCCGGTATATACGTGTGCAGACACATTGGGTATACTGTTTTATTTATGTTCGTTGGGTATATACTAGAAGATTTATGTGACCATGTCGTATAAACTATGTGGGTATACTAGGAGTTTTTTTTTTGCTACGAAGGTACAGTAGAAGTTCATTGGGTATATTTTACATAGCAAGGTATATATGTAGCCATATTTTACGTGAACTGGAATATACGTACCGTGTATGTACATCGTCAGTAGGTACCGGATACAAGTATTAGATAGTTAGGAAATACACTATTGGGTATATACATATCACATATGTAAATAATTTCATTAGTAGGTATTCGATGCCCATATTAGATAGTTAGGAATCAAAAATGATATGTAAGAGTTCAAAAAATATTGAGTATATACGAGTTGGTATGTATTAGATATTTAGAAAATAAAAATACGCGCATTAGATAACCATGGCAGTTCAAATAAAAAACATTAATACGATTTATTATATGGCAAGTCTTGCATGCCTAATAATTAGGAAACAAAAATAAATCATAAGTATGGAAAGTTTTGCATGAAGAATGAATAGAAAACTAATTAAATATATCACGGTTTCCAAAATAATCAAGGTGCCCAGGCACCTAGGTGCCCCATCTATTTTACCTATATATATATATATATACACACACACACACACACACACACACAGAGAGAGACGGTCTATTTTGCTAATATTAGCAGAATAACTATTCTGCACACCACTTCCGCACTGCATGCTAAACGCAAGTGCACGTAATTCTTTTAACCAAGTGTGCTGCACTACTCACACGAGTGAACTTCTCGTCGAAAAAAACTGCACGCGTTATTTTTTCAGTATTGTTTTCGCTCTACTTTTTTAACCGTTTATCGGAATGAGGCGTGTAATATACCGTTGAAAAGTTATGGATTAGACGCAACTTCTACATGTTGAACACTTCGAGATTCCACACGGTTTAAGAGCAGTTTTGAAATTGGCGCGTCCCATGACGAGTGGCAGCGAGCGTTTTTGGCGTTTTCTTCTAAATCGCTCGTCGGAATGAAGCAAACGGTACGCCGTTGGATAGATATCGCCGAGGTGCATCTTTTTCATATATAATTTTTCTCTAATTCGTTACGGTTTAAGAGCAGTTTCAAATTTACTAAATCGCGGAACTCTGTTTTTCAATTTTTTTGAAATTTTCGGTACTGTTTTTGCTCCAGTTTTCTAACCGTTTGTCGAAACGAGACGTATGATACACCGTTGGAAAGCTACGGACAAGGCGCAACTTTCACATTTTGAAATAGTTTTGAGATTCCTTACGGTCTTTAATTAATTTTAAAAATCATGCGGCTGACTTCGAGAGGCAGCGGCTGTTTTTTCGCGAAATTTTTATGAACGGCTGGTCGAAATAATTCAAATCATACGGCGTTGGAAAGATATCGACGAGATGCAACTTTTTCATGTAGAATACTCTCTCTAATTCCTTACGGTTTAAGAGCAGTTTCGATTTTACCGAAAAGCGGACACTCTGTTCTTCGCGAGACCAAAATCGTCATATTCACTGCATCGGACAGAAGAACGCATTGCTTCAGACAAAATACCGCACTGCATCAGATGGGCAAGTGCACTGCATGGTTTCTTTTTGTTTAGATGTATTTTTTTGGACGAGGAAAGAATAACGCACTGCTTCAGACGAAATACCGCACTTCATTAGATGGGCAAGTGCACTGCATGGTTTCTTTTTGTTTAGATGTATTTTTCTCGCACGGGGAAAGACGAACGCACTGCTTCAGACGAAATACCGCACTTCATTAGATGGGCAAGTGCACTACATGGTTTTTTTTGTGGGAAGTAAATTTTCCCAAACGAGCTGGAGTGCACTTCATGTCGAGCGTTGGTACTGCAGGGACGAGGTGAGTGCACTGCATCAATTTTTCTTTTTCCAATTTTCTTTCTACTGCACACAACAACAGAGTGAGCGCATCAATTTTTCTTTTTCCAATTTTCTTTCTACTGCACACAACAACAGAGTGAGTGCATCAATTTTTTCTTTTCCAATTTTCTTTCTACTGCACACAACAACGGAGTGAGCTGCACTAAAAAAAATCAACTTTTCCAATTTGTTTTTGCACTCGACAACATAGTGAACCATTGGGAGAGAGAAGATCACTGCGGCAAAGAAACAAGTGAGCTGCACCTAAAAAAAGTGTTTTTGTTGTTTTCTTCAATGCTTGTTTTCGAGAGAGCTGCCATCTATACATCTCTTGACTACTACGAGGCGGGGCGAACGAACTACAGTGAAATGGAAGCCGGCGCCGGCGCACTGCATGTCCAGCCTCACAGCACTGCACTTGTGCACCCATGGGATCGCAGCAAAAAATGTGAAAAACGGAAAAAGGTCAACCATTAGCAAAATACACACAAAAAACACTGTCGCCCTGCCCCCCATCTTCGTGGACTGCAGGCACACGGGTGTCGCACTGCACGCCAACGCCCCATGAACCACCTCAAAACACAAACAAAAATTCAAGCGAGCCACTCAGGGGTATTGGGGTTGGCCCTGACTACTGGGATGCCTAGAACGCGGAACCGCAAGGCTTGCCTGGCCTCAGCGCACTACAATGGACGATATGCAGGCGCCGAAGGAACCCAGATCGGGGAAGATCGGCGCCTCCTGCAGCTTTCCATCGGGCCTCACTCCTTCCCGGGGCCTTGCCCGCACCAAAGCTCCTGGGCCTCGCCATTTTGCAAGATGGGGAGGCCGATGGCCGCGGTTGGTGGCGCAGGGCAAGATGGGGAGGCCGATGGCTGTGGCTAGTGGCGCAGGGGAAGCGGCAGGGCCTCGCATCCGGCTTAAGGGGGATGGAGGCAGCCAGGCATCATCCTCGGCCTTGTTCTGGAGCCGTTGGTTTCAAAGTGGTGGCGGCGGGGATCGGGGGCCCCGACCATGGCGTTGATGTGTACTGCTCCCGTCCATGGGGAGGGGTAATGGAGAGGACCGAACTGCACTGGTTCATTGGCCAAAGTGCTCCACTAGCCATCTCATGGTAGCTGTCGAATGGACGGGGAGGCCGCGCCTACTGGTAGGCGGAAGGGCAGCGTGGTGCACTAGATCTGGCAGGGGGGGGCGTTGTGAGGGGGGCCGCCATGGCCTGGATCCGTCGGTGGAGGACCACCACGACTCGCCGACGAGGGGAGGAAGGCCGTGGGCCGGTCGCGGCGGGGTACGGGGTGGAGAGGGCCATGGGATGCTCGCTGGATCTAGGGAGGAGAGGGGCACTCCGACGACGGATCTGGGGAAGGGCGGAGCACCGGCGAGCTCGGACAGGTGGTGGCGCACACGGTGGTAGGTGGCGGCGACCCAGCGGCACCGTGGGAGAAGGCCGGCTGTGCCTTGGGAGGTGGTGGCCCGGCGGCTCGATGAGAGATTGTGGCCGACGGCATGGGGGGAGATGGCCGGGCGGGCGGTGGGAGGTCCTAGCCCAGTGGCGCGGTGGGAAGTGGTGGCCGGTTGCGCAGTGGGAGATGGCCGGCCGCGCGGTTGGAGTGGTGCCCCGCCGATACAGTGAGGGGGTGGGCGCGGGGGGAAAAGTGATGGGGGTGGGGGAGAAGAGAGGCCGAGGGGTGATTTTGTTTTATTCGGCCAGTCAACGCGGGTCGGGTTGATTAGGGTGTTAGCAGAATAAGAAAGTGGTGTGCATAATAAGGTCTTAAGGGGTGTTATCATAATAGACCCACCCTATATATATATATATATATATATATATATATATATATATATATATATATATATATTCCGATCACGATGAACTAGATGCATAGGATAATTTTTTTGATCACATTCCAATTTGAACCAATTTCATTTCCAAGATCCAATATCATCGCATAGCCTATACCATGTCAATGTTTTTACCTTCAAAGATAAAGGGAAAAACTTCTTCTTAGCTTCATCTCCGGGCAAACCTGTAAGCTTAAACAATCCGCATATATCAAGTGCATATCAGGATGTTCGGTTCCATCTCCTGCATAAGGATTAGCTAGCAGTTGTTCTAGCATACCCGAAGGAATTTCATATTCAATATTTTCAGTAGGTGCAGTAGGTTGATGGGCAACTAATTGTGGTTCCGTTTGAGGTGAAGATACCCCGAACAAACCCCTCAAAGGATTGTTTTCCATAGTAGCAAGTGACAATAAATTTCAGCATGTACTAATAATGTTTCCTTACCAATTTCCACATACCAAGAGCGCTTCACTCCCCGGCAATGACGCCAGAAAATAGCCTTGATGACCCACAAGTACATGGGGTCAATTATAGCCTTTTTGATAAGTAAGAGTGTCGAATCCAACGAGGAGCAAAAGGAAATGACAAGTGGTTTTCAGCAAGGTAATGTCTGCAAGTGCTAAAATTATAAGTAGTGGAGAAGTTTGATAGCAAGATAATTTGTAACGAGCAAGTAAAGATAATAGTAAGAAAAGTGCAGCAAGATAGCCCAATCCTTTTGAGGCAAAGGACAGGTCAAAACGGCCTCTTATGATAAGCAAAATATTCTTGAGGGTATACACGAATTTAATCTAGTCACTTTTATCATGTTGGCTTAATTCTTGTTCGCTACTTTGACAATTTGATATGTGGGTGGACCGGTGCTTAGGTATTGTTCTTACTTGAACAAACCTGCTACTTATGATTAACCCTCTCGCAAGCATCCGCAGAGAGAAAAGTATTAAGAATAAATTCTAACCATAGCATTAAACTTTTGGATCCAATCGGTCCCTTACGGAATAGCCTTCTTTCTAAATGATCCCACCGGAATTCAATAGTATTCTTCATAAAAGAACCATTATAAGAAGTATCAAACATGGATTGGTCGTTACGAAAAAGCCGAGCATAGAAATTCTGAATAATAATTTCTCTTGAGAGCTCATGATTGGCGCATGAATATAACATTGAGTTAAGCCTCCTCAAAACTAGAGCGATACCTTCTACTTCACGAGGCCAAAAATTATATATATAATTCCAATCACGATGAACTATATGCATAGGATAATTTTTTGATGAAATTCCAATTTCAACCGATTCCAGATCCAAGATCCAATATCATCGCATCGCCTATACCATGTCAATGCTTTTCCCTTCAAAGATAAAGGGGAAACCTTCTTCTTAGCTTCATCTCCGGGCAAACCTATAAGTTTAAACGATACACAAATTTAATCCACATATATCAAGTCCATATCAGGATGTTCGGTTCCATCTCCTGCATAAGGATTAGCTAGAAGTTGTTCTACCATACCCGAAGGAATTTCATATTCAATATTTTTAGTAGGTGCATTAGGTTGATGGGAAACTAATTATGGTTCCGTTTGAGGTGAAGATACCCCGAACAAACCCCTCAAAGGATTGTTTTCCATAGTAGCAAGTGACAATAAATTTCAGCATGTACTAATAATGTTTCCTTACCAATTTCCACATACCAAGAGCGCTTCACTCCCCAGCAATGAGCCAGAAAATAGCCTTGATGACCCACAAGTATGTGGGGTCAATTATAGCCTTTTTGATAAGTAAGAGTGTCGAATCCAACGAGGAGCAAAAGGAAATGACAAGTGGTTTTTAGCAAGGTAATGTCTGCAAGTGCTAAAATTTGAAGTAGTGGAGAAGTTTGATAGCAAGATAATTTGTAACGAGCAAGTAAAGATAATAGTAAGAAAAGTGCAGCAAGATAGCCCAATCCTTTTGAGCCAAAGGACAGGCCAAAACGGCCTCTTGTGATAAGCAAAATGCTCTTGAGGGTATACGCGAATTTCATCTAGTCACTTTCATCATGTTGGCTTAATTCTTGTTCGCTACTTTGACAATTTGATATGTGGGTGGACCGGTGCTTAGGTGTTGATCTTACTTGAACAAACCTGCTACTTATGATTAACCCTCTCGCAAGCATCCGCAACGAGAAAAGTATTAAGAATAAATTCTAACCATTGCATTAAACTTTTGGATTCAATCGGTCCCTTACGGAATAGCCTTCTTTCTAAAAGATCCCACCGGAATTCAATAGTCTTCTTCATAAAAGAACCAGTACAAGAAGTATCAAATATGGATTGATCGTTACGAAAAAGCCGAGCATAGAAATTCTGAATAATAATTTCTGTTGACAGCTCATGATTGGCGCATGAATATAACATTGAGTTAAGCCTCCTTAAAGCTAGAGCGATACTTTCTACTTCACGAGGCCAAAAATTATATATATAATTCCAATCACGATGAACTATATGCATAGGATAATTTTTTGATGAAATTCCAATTTCAACCGATTCCAGATCCAAGATCCAATATCATCGCATCGCCTATACCATGTCAATGCTTTTCCCTTCAAAGATAAAGGGGAAACCTTCTTCTTAGCTTCATCTTCGGGCAAACCTGTAAGTTTAAACGATATACAAATTTAATCCACATATATCAAGTCCATATCAGGATGTTCGGTTCCATCTCCTGCATAAGGATTAGCTAGCAGTTGTTCTACCATACCCGAAGGAATTTCATATTCAATATTTTAGTAGGTGCAGTATGTTAAAGGGCAACTAATTGTGGTTTCGGTTGAGGTGAAGATGCCCCGAACAAACCCCTCAAAGGATTGTTTTCCATAGTAGCAAGTGACAATAAATTTCAGCACGTAGTAATAATATTTCCTTACCAATTTACACTTACCAAGAGCACTTCACTCCCCGGCAACGGCGCCAGAAAATAGCTTTGATGATCCACAAGTATATGGGGTCAATTGTAGCCTTTTCTATAAGTAAGAGTGTCGAATCCAACGAGGAGCAGAAGGAAATGACAAGTGGTTTTCAACAATGTAATATCTACAAGTGCTAAAGTTGTAAGTAGCGGAGTAGTTTGATAGCAAGATGATTTGTAATGAGCAAGTAACGATAGTAGTAACAAAAGTGCAGCAAGGTAGCCCAATCCTTCTGAGGCAAAGGACGTGCCAAAACGGTATCTTATGATAAGAAAAGTGTTCTTCAGGGTACACGGGAATTTCATCTAGTCACTTTCATTATGTTGGCTTAATTCGTGTTCGCTACATTGATAATTTGATATGTTGGTGGACCAGTGCTTAGGTGATGTTATTACTTGAATAAACATCCTACTTATGATTAACCCTTGCAAGCATCGGCAACTACAAGAAAAGTATTAAGAATAAATTCTAACCATAGCATTAAACTTTTGGATCCAATCGATCCCTTAAGGAATAGCGCATAAACTGGGGTTTAAGATTCTGTCACTCTCGTAACCCATCATCTAATAACTACTCTACAATGCATTCCGTTATGCCAAAATATGCTGAACTGTCATGTAGTCGACGTTCACATGACACCACTAAGAGAATGACAACATACATATCATCAAAATATCGAACACATACCAAGTTCACATGATTACTTGCAACATGATTTCTCCCGTGACCTCAAGTACGAAAGTAACTACTCACAAATGATAAACATGCTCAAGATCAGAGAGGTATTAAATAGCATAATGGATCTGAACATATAATCTTCCACCAAATAAACCATATAGTAATCAACTACAAGATGTAATCAACACTGCTAGTCACCCACAAGCACTAATCTATAGTTCCGGTACAAATATTGAACACAAGAGATGAACTAGGGTTTGAGAGGGTTTGGTGCTTTGAAGATGTTGATGAAGATAGCCCTCCCCAAGATGGGAGAGTTGTTGGTGATGATGATTACGATGACGATGATTTCCCTCTCCGGGAGGGAAGTTCCCCCAGTGGAATCGCTCCGCCGGAGGGCAAAAGTGCTCCTGCCCTTAATTATTTTAGGCCAAAATGACTTATATACTAGAATATGGGTACCGGAGGTGGGCCGAGGAGGGCATCACCCACCGAGGCGCGCCTGGGCCTCCTGGCATGCCCAAGTGGGTTGTGCCCACCTAGTGGCCCCCCTCTAGTACTTATTTGCTCCAATATTTATTAAATATTCTATAAAAAATCCTAAGCAGTTTCAGCTCATTTGGAGTTGTGCTGAACAGGTAGCTTGACGTAGCTTTTTCAGGTCCAAATTTCCAGCTGCCAGAATTCTCCCCCTTTGTGTATACCTTTGCATATTATGAGAGAAAAGGCATTACAATTACTCGAAAAAGCATTATTATACAATAAAGCAACATAAATAATAGTAGGAAAACATGATGCAAAATGGACGTATCAGCCGCCCGCCGACGCGTGCAGCTGCAACAGTTTGCACTCGAACGCCCTGGCCAGCGCAGCGCGGGTCACGGCGACGACGTTGTTCTCGTCGAGTAGACGCTCCGCCAGATCGTACTTGCGGAAGGCCACGTGGAGTCGGGACGCGACCCAGAGCACGTGCCCGAGCGAGGAGGTAGGCGGTGGGGGTGGGGGCAAGAGCACGGAGAGGAACGCGAAGAAGAGGGAGATGAAGGCCTACGTGACGAGCAGCACTAGCCCACAGAGCACGGACAGCGTGCGCGCTGCGACCATAGGGAGCGGCAGGAGGAGTATTGTGGAGGTGGTGGTGGCGCCCAGCTCGCTGGATGACGACGATGACGGGGAGAAGGACGAGAGGAAGCAGACGACGAGGGACACGAGCGGGTCCATGGGCGTCCGGAGCTGGTGCCGGAGGCGGAGCAGGGCGGAGGACACGGGGCTGCGAGCTCGGCCAGAGCGAGAAGCAAGAGATGCGGCGGGAGGGAGAGAAAGAGGAGAGATTCCTTTTTGCATGCACGGGTAGGCCTAGCAGAAAAATGAGGAGAGAGGCTGACCGGTGGGGTTTGGTTATGCAAAAGATAACGACGGCGGCCCCAAGTGGCCCCCGATGGGCTGGGTTTGGCCTCAGGTCGCCGGGGCTATTTTTTTTTTCAAATCCGACGTAAAACAACGTCTTGGGATGTGGCTGGGACCTATTTTTAACGGCGGTGCTGGGGGGGGGGGGGGGGGGGTGGGGGGTGGGGTGGGGTGTTGGGGCCCAAGCGGAGATGCTCTAACATGACTCAATTTTGGAAAGAGTCAATCGCTTGTGGCTGGAATGTGACGAATAGGAGTTGTTGAACTATTTTCTATAAAAAAAGAAGTTAGTACTTACAAGATACAAAACTACGTGCTTCTTGTATTGTCGGTGGATCTTTTGGTAGTAGACGGCTTTTGCTTGGCTTCTTATATGATGACCCAATGACATTCTGTTATCGACCGAGGTGGTACGTAGTAGCACAACTATATATAGGAGTGCACACACGAACATTACCGAGTACACAGATAGACATGATCCATCTCCCTACTACCGCCGTGATGCTAACCACCTGGACGTGGGTATCCATTACAGCGATGCTGGTGATGAGCTTGGTGCCAGCGGTAGCCGCCGGTGAAGAGTCGATGACGATCAGCATGCCGAACTGCAACACCACTTGCGGCAACGTGAGTGTGCCCTACCCGTTCGGCATAGGACCGGATAGGTGCTACTGGCCCGGGTTCAAGCTCACCTGCGACCACAAAAGCAAGCCCCCACGGCTTCTCCTCGGCGAGGGAGGCGCCAGTGCGTCAGAGGTCCTCCACATCTCCCTGGAGAACGCCACGATGCGCGTCATCGGCCAGGGAGTGCACAGCATAAACATGAGCGACTCCGGCGATGGGCTCAGCCGCTGGAACTGGAGCCTCGCTGGCAACACCATCGGTGGGGTGCTGCCGTACATCCTTGCGGATGACTGGAACGAGCTCATCCTCACGGGGTGCAACGCGCAGGTTACGCTGCATAGGACCAACGGGAGCAGCGGCCGTGAGAAGATCGTTAGCGGCTGTGCCTCCTTCTGTTCCATCTGGCTGATGGAGACCCGCAATACCACATATGAAGGCGATAACCTCTGCGTCAACATCGGCTGCTGCCAGTCGGCCATCCCCGGGGGATACTCATCCTATGGCGTGGAGCTTAAACGGCTCGACGGCGGCTTGCCGAGATGGAAAGATCAGATGGAAGTCAACGTGGTGAACGTACTCATCGCCGAGGTGGGCTGGCTCAACCATAATCGGACAGATAATCTGCGTTTCGCGCTGGGAAGGAAAGCTGCTGAGGTGAAAGTCCCTGTGATTCTCCGTTGGGCGGTGCCCGACGGAGCGGCACCGGCACATGACTACTACACGGGGACGGATGCATGTCCCGCCGAAGCAGCTCTGGCCATCTGCAAAAGCACCAACAGCCAGTGCAAAGACGAGTCAACCCCTGCATCCACGGGCTTTTTTTCCCAGAAGGATGGAGAATCCCAGCCCACATTCAAAAGTTATACTTGCCGGTGCAAGAAGGGCTACCACGGTAACCCTTATCTCACCGCCGGATGCCAAGGTACTTCTATCTTACTCCCTCCCTTTCGATTCAGAGCGTTCAGCTCAAAAATCTCGGTGAACAAGACAGATGACGAGCAATGGAATAAATTTCATAATTTGCAAAGGTACCCTCCGGGTCCGGTGTATTAATCCCACTAGGAAAAACTAGTATTCAGTTTTACCCTTCCTCGAAGGCCCGCTTAGCATTAAATCTGGTTTAACTCCCTTTCTATAATTTTTCTACGAATATTTGCGAGCGTGCATATATAGTTTAAGCATTAATTTGCATCCCGTGTAAGGCATGATGCTTCATAGTGGGGAGTATCACGTAGAAGGACGCGGCTCGTCTGCAGTGCCTTCACGTACGGTAGAACTGCCGTACGGGCCAAAATCAACCATTCATTCACTTTCCATCCCATCCGACGGACTTCTGCTACTCACCAACAAACGAACAGGAGGGTCCAACGAACTTGCTTGTTTCTCCATAGGTAAAAACCGAAAATCATCATCGATCCCCTAATCCACTTTTCAAAGGTAGTCTGAATACGTGAGTGAGATGCAGTATAAATACTACAGTTCTATTTTAAAGTTATTTATTTATGCCTAGCGTACACTAATTTCAGTACTCTGTTAGTAGAGTACACTTCAGTTTCCCTGAGAAAACTGAAAACTGCTATATTCAGATTGTGCTTGGCACGGCTGTACCTGCAAATTTTGGTTCCTTGCATGGCTGTACCTAGAGACCACTAGCAAACTTGGGGCACTTCAGACTTTAGAGGACCAGATAGAGGATGGGATGCGATGCAACTGTGGCATCTCAACCGACATGGCGGCGACAGTGGCTCGACGGTAACGCAGCGGCTGCAGCTCGACGGTGACGACGTGGAGGCGGCTCTGTTGGACGTAACGTGGCGGTGACGACGGCGGCGGCAGCTTGACGGCGACGAAAGTGCTGCAGCTCAATAGCAACGAGGGCACAGCGGCTCGACGATCCGCTACTTTCTGATCCATGCAGTACGCCTCTCTCTAATTTTTGGCGCGAGAAGATTCAGAGTATAGAGACAAGCATGTTCGTTGGACCCTCCTGTTCGTTTGTTGGTGAGTAGCAGAAGTCCGTTGGATGGGATGGAAAGTGAATGAATGGTTGATTTTGGCCCGTACGGCAGTTCTGCCGTGCGTGAAGGCACTGCAGACGAGCCGCGTCCCACGTAGAAGTGCATGCTCTAGCCGATACAACCAAAAGACCGATCTGATGGAAGAGACTAGGTAGCACATTATACGTCAACACTCCTCCTCACGTGTGGCTTCCTCAGGCCTAAACGTGGATCAAAAGTGGAGTGCAATTTAATTGCGTCAGCTGGGTCTTGAACCCAAGACCTCTTAGCTCTGATATCATGTAGAAGTAAATGCTCTAGCCGATGCAACCAAAAAACCAATCTGATGAAGAGACTAGGCAGCACATTATGCGTCAACATATCATATATTACCTCTGTCCAGGTTTATTAGACCCGTGAGCAACCGGAGGTGATCCCTATTTACAAGGCTCGTATGAACCGCAGTATTTTCTCCACGCCTTGTTTTCATCAGTAGCACTTAATAAGGCAATAAAGTCACGAACTTGCTTTTCCTCAGTTAGTTGGTGCATGCAGCTCTTGTATTGGGTAGGAGCCGCTGCATTAAATTAACTCTGGTGGTGCATGCAGGAAGTTGTGCACATGGAGAGGTTAATTGAGCGTAGAAGCCAAGGAACAGTGCTAATTTTGCCTAATTAATTATTGTGCCTTAGTAGTTGCGTTTTGGTCTAAGGGCCCAATAAACCCGGACGGAGGGAGTAGTGCATATAGTATCATAAAGGGCCTTATTTATTGTCATACATGAAACAAAGTAGAATAACATTTATTATGATACGGTACCTATCTATGTTATTTTTATCCTCTTTCTCTTCTTTAATTCTCTATCACATCAGCATGTTTGCTATTTTCATGTGTATCATACCGGCTAAGTTACCACCACTATGCATTGGTAAATTTCCTATCAATCATTGCATGCAACAGTTTAATGCAGCTCGAAATCTGAATAGGTGATTGGACACAGTAGAAATATTACTAATAAAACAGAAAAAGATTGAGATAGGGCCTATGGAAGAGAGGAAATATGTTGTTGCTTTTTGGCTTGGCAATTATTAAGGGGAAGTGGCAGTTGTTATGCCCTTTTAGGGCATCTACAACGCTGGCGCTTAGCCCAGGCACCATGATTTGATTCCTGGTAGTTTTGTTCTAATCCGGTCCGATCCGATGATTTAGGTCGGCATCGATGCCAAGAGAGTCTCCGAGCGCTTAGGTGTTCCGTTTTTTTTTTTTCACATGAGCCCTTTTTTGCGGCAGCATGCGTTGGAGAGAACCAGCGCTACATGTTTTTTTTGGGAAAAAAACCTAAACGTCTACAGGCATCGCTGCCTTGTAGATGCCCTTAATGAATAAGGGGGAAGAGGCAGTTTACAGTAACAACTAACAAGGTAGATAGAAACAAGGTAGATAGAAAGGGGTGCAGTGCTAGATCAACCCGGCCTGGAAGTAACAGTGCTAGCTTTAGACTACCCATACTGGAGGTAATATAAGTGGTAACATCACATATACCTAGGCAAAATAAATGATGCACTAGTAGAAAAAGGCTCTTTAGTCCCGTTCTGGAACCGGGACTAAAGGGTCGGTACTAAAGGCCCCCTTTAGTCCCGGTTCTTATACGAACCGGGACTAAAGGCCCTCCACGTGGCCGCTGTCTCGAGCTCCACCTTTAGTCCTGGTTGGTAACACCGACCAACCGGGACTAAAGAAAATTTTTTATTTTTACGAAATTTTATTTTTTGATTTTTTTTCAATTTTCAATTTTCTGAATTATTTTACAATTTAATATCTAATCACCACTCATCACTGCTCAATTTAACCTCTAATCTCTAATCACCCCTCATCATCTAACTTTCCGGCCGGTCACCCATCCTCTCACTGCTCCAGCCTGAGCACGCTTAACTTCCAGGTTCTATTGCCCCTCGTTCCTAAGTCTGTAATTGTTGTTTTCCTCACAATAGTAAGATGTCAATCCTATTAACCCTCAGGAGTTTAGCTTGAGCATGAAGTCACACGTTTCATTGTTTGAGTTTGAAATTATTATTCGAAAATACAATAATTATTTAGTAACACTAATATTTTTTAAATAAGTAGTTTGACCATAGTTTGACCACAGGTTGACCAGATTTAACCAAAATTCAAAATACTGAAATAATTATTTAGTAACACTAATATTCTTGAATAATTATTTAGTATCACTAATACTTCTTGAATAATTAGTTTGATCATAGTTTGACTAGATTTAACCAAAATTCACAAAAAAAACTGAAATTTGAGCATAACTTTTTTTTCCTTTTACAATTTGAGAATTCTAAAAATTTGCAAACAGGCCACGAACCGGGACTAAAGGGCATTGCACCCTTTAGTCCCGATTTGTGCCTCAACCCGGGACTTAAGGTCTAATCTTTAGTCCCGGTTTGAGATACGAACCGGGACTAAAGGGCATCACACCCTTTAGTCCCGATTCGTGTCTCAAACCGGGACTAAAGGGCTCATTTGAACCGGGACTAATGCCTCCGCATAAACCGGGACCAATGCCCCCATGGGTCCCGGTTCATGACTGAAACAAGACTAATGGACTTATCAGGCCCGAACGAAAGTCCTGTTTTCTACTAGTGAAGTGACAAGTAATTAATGCGAAAAGAGAGGTAACATCCCACATACCAAAAAAAGATGAGTCTATAACCTAATAAACGGCACATATGTTACTCCCCATTATCGAGGTAGTCATATAGACTACCCACAGTGATAGTAACATAGATGATAACATCATACTTATCTAGGTATAATAAATGATGTGGCAAATAATCAATGAAGAAAGAGAGGCATGTGGTAACATAACTAATTACTGTAACATCACACAAATCAAGACAAGATGATTCTACAATCTAATAAATGAAGTGATGCATGACACTACACATATGTTACTCTCCACTATAGAGGTAGTAAGATAGACTAGTAAGATATGCATGTTAGTACAGTCTAAATTACTCCCACTATGGGCCGCCAGTCGGACTGCCCACTTTCTAATTTAAAAATATGAAAAACTGGAAATGTTTACTGAGTTTCTAACTGGCGAAACATGGCAACAAAGGCCACCATTAGGGCATGTACAATGGTTCTATCTTAGCAATGCCACATAGGATAAATGATGAGGTGGAGGAGAGAGAAATCATAAGAGAAGGCTTGTCTTCTCTTAATTAAGAGAAGGCAAGAGATGATCTCTTAGCACAATATGTCTCATCATGTTTTTAGCAATAACTAGTTATTAAAGATAAAACTAAGAGATGACCCATTGTAGACATTTTTTTTGCCATTTCTAAATTACATGCAAGATTTAAGGTAAAACTACCTTATCATACATGCCCTTACGAATCCGTCAACTGCTGCAAAGCGTGCCCCACATGTCAGTGTTTGACGAGATTCCTCCGTTGGGAACTCAGCAAACATGTGATTCTGCCGGGTTTATTTTGTTCGCCGAGTCGTTTTTCATCAGAACCTGGCAAAGGCATAGCTCTGCCGATTTTTTTCTCACTGTCGAGTCGGATATCGGATCAAACTCGGCAGATAGAAGTTCGTCGAGTTCCCGATAAAATAAACTCGACAAAGTCTTAAAACTCGGGATAAAACCAGATTTTAGTAGTGATAGTCTTAAACCTCTAGCGCCTCCATCCGGAGGCAGATCCTTACTTTGAATTTTTCACAAGCTGCTTTTGAATCTGTAAGTATATGTACGTATGTAGATATCAAAGAGTGTGATCAAAAAGAAGAATATGGATGCTTTGGCGACTGTGAGGAACTTCTAGGAACGTTCCGGTGTGGATGCCCCAAAGGGACCAAGGGCAACCCGAGATTACGCAACGGCTGCGTGGAGCCTGTGGTAAACACAGGTACGAGCACCACATTTTCGTTATTAGCTCAGCATCTACATTTATGATCCGTATATCCTTATTATTAACATTACTCCCTTCTTGCCAAAATATAGTGCATATATAATATTTTTCAATGACAAACTTTGGAAATTTTGAACAAATTTATATAAAATATTAACATTTATGATCCTTAATATATACCATATGAAAATGTATTTCATAACGGATCTAATGGTATTGATTTGGTATTATCAATATTGCTAATAAATTATAAAGTTGTTCCAAGCTTACAAAATTAAACTTTTGAAAAATATTATATACACTAATTTTGCATGGAGGGAGTACTTTTGGCGCTTATATAAGCTTCAGTATTAGTGGGAAGTAAATACGTTGTGTATTGATTATTTTGTAGGTAATCACCACTTGAGATTAATCATTGGTCTGTCTGTTGCTAGTGGCCCATGTGTTCTTATTTCGGTTCTTGGCGCAATCATAATAAGCCGTAATCTTAAGCAACACAAGGCGAGGATGTTGAGACAGAAGTTTTTTCGAAATAATCGTGGACAACTGTTGAAACAACTCGTATCTAATAGGGCCGACATCGCAGAGAGGATGCTCATTTCATTAGAGGAGCTAGAGAAGGCTACTAATAATTTTGATCAAGCTCGTCGGCTCGGTGGTGGAGGTCATGGCACCGTCTTCAAAGGTATCTTATCAGATCAGCATGTTGTGGCCATCAAGAAATCAAAGATCAACCATAAGAATACCGAGAGAGAAATTGACGAATTCATTAATGAGGTTGTCATACTCTCACAGGTTAACCATAAGCATATTGTGAAGCTTCATGGTTGTTGCCTTGAGACGGAAATCCCTCTACTCGCATATGAGTTCATTTCTAATGGAACACTCAGTGACCATCTTCACACGGAGGCCCCAAGATCAATATCATGGAAAGATAGGCTAAGGATAACAAGTGAAATAAGCAAAGCTCTAGCTTATCTTCACTCTGCCATTTCAGTCCCAATAATCCATAGAGATATTAAGCCATCCAACATACTTCTTGATGATGCCTTGACAGCGAAAGTGTCAGACTTTGGAGCATCAAGGTATATTCCAGATCAAACAGAAACTCCAACTGCAGTGCAAGGAACTATGGGATATTTAGACCCCATGTATTATTACACACGACGACTAACAGAAAATAGCGATGTCTATAGCTTCGGAGTCCTTCTTGTTGAGTTGCTTACAAGGAAGAAGCCCTCATTGTGTATGTCCTCCGAAGGCGATTGGATCGTCACGCGGTTTGTTGAACTACTTGAGGATAACAATTTGGTTGATATACTGGATCCTCAGGTTGTGGAGGAGGGAGGTAGTGAAGTGGAAGAAGTAGCTAGTCTAGCTGTGTCGTGCATGAAATTGGTAGCAGGAGAGCGCCCAACAATGAGGCAAGTTGAAATGGTGTTGGAAGCTCTCCAACCACCTAACGAGTATGTCCCTTGTGATTTGTCTGCTGCATCGTTGAACTATCCATCTACCAGTAGAAGAGCAAAGCAAAGCGAAACGAGCAGGTGCTATAGCCTAGAAGAAGAGTTTATGTTATCGGCGAGATACGCTCGGTAGTTTTGCTTAATGTGTGAGTGGATTTTGATATGTATGGTGCATCCTTGTCGTTATTGTTACTTGTCAAGTCATGGAATCGGTATGTAATTCTTATGAAAATACGTTGAACTCTACTGCATTAAAAAAATATGTTGTAAACTGTTTTTAGAAGTAGCTATGTATATTTGAAAAATTGGACTCTTTGTTTGAAAACATGTAATACATTCTATTGTCCGTATATATTATCGATCCATATATAGATCATTTTTGTCACCCCGTTCAAGTTGTACTAGACTATCCCCATGAAAAAAAGAGATGCAGTAGAATAGTCAACCTGCAGGCAGTTAGCCGGTAATTAAAGCCCGCAGACGAGCGCGCTAGCTGTCTGCTACTGTGAGACTCTGGGAGGTTGGGCGCTCGACCGATGCGAGTCTGCCTACTACCTCCGTCATGGTTTATTGGTTTTTATTGCGTTTTATGTCAAACTTTGACAACAAATTTAGCTAAAAAATGCTAATGCATGTCATAAAAATTATATCAATGAAAACAATGTTCAAATATAAGTGCAACTATATAATTTTAGTGACATGCATTAATATTTTGTCAGTTAAATATCTAATTAAAATTTGGTACAAAATATAAAAAGGAGTAATAAACCAGGACGGAGGTAGTACCTCACTATCCCATATGAATTTTTAGCGCATTTGTGAAGGGCCCAAGGACACCTCCAAGAATGAAGTGCGTTCGTGACGCGGACTATGCACCGACGTGAAAAGTATAAAGTAAATCATGAAGGGCCCGATAATAACCTTCAAGAATGGGACTGCGCACTAACCAGTCGACTGAAAACCCGTTTTGGGTTTGTCAGATGGTTTTCAACTGTCCGATGCACATCCAATGGCCAGCAACCGTTCTTCGACCTCCCGCCCACCCACATTCTTCTCTAATTACCCCGTGTACCGCCCCCGACCATTCCTCTAGCCACGACGATGACCAGTTTGTTCTCCGGCAAACCCCCAGCACCGTCGTGCTGCCAACCCCACCACCTGTTAATGTAATCCTCGTCTTTGTATTCTGTTCTGTTATTCGTATTTGAGTTCATAGATCTCCTCATATTGTGATCTATTTGTAGATGTCTTCATATTGTGTTCTTGGGCATTATTTTGTTCGTAGAAACTTTTTTATTCATACTCGTAGATCGTAGATTATTTGTGATTCATATTATGATTCATATTCGTAGATCATAGAAACTTACTTATTCGTATTCGTAGATCATAGATTATTTGTGATTCATATTCGTAGATCATAGATTTTTTTACAGGGATTCATAGTAAGAGCTAATGTTTTGGTGAAACATTGATTTATTTATGTTTCATCAAATTTCTAGCACTTAATTGTCCATTTTTAAGAAGAGGTGATTCCAAATTTTTCCGGATATTTCTAAATTTATGTATCTGCATGTTCTAGGGCATTTTTTATGTTTGTTTGTGATTCATATTGTGTTGTAGTTGAGGCCTTCAATTCTTTACCAGGATTCGTCGTAAGAGCTAATGTTTTGGTAAAACATTGATTTATTTCCGTTTCATCAAATTTCTAGCACTTAATATGTCCATTTTATAGCAGAGGCCATGCCAATTTTTTGGATATTTTGAAATTTATGTATATGCATATTCTAGGGATTTTTTTTCTCGAAATGGCGGACAACGGCAGGTACCGTGTTGTTTTCCGGAGGCCATGGGGAAGTGGGCTGAGCCCAACAGTGCCCAGAAGCAATGTCTTAGCACACTTGACATCGCCGAAGAGGCGATGCGCGCTTATGATGCCATGGTGCTCGAGTACTAAGGGCCATGGGGCCAGCTCAATTTACCTAAGGGTGCTTGGCACGCGAGTCAGATAGCCCCTCCTAGCATGTGGGTAGTCTCCAAGGCCGAGGAGCGGGAGAACCTGAAGGCCGAGACGCTGATCAGGGCACGACAATGGCAAAACACCAATCCCTTGGTGACACATTATCTAAGGGAGGATCCGAATCTGTATGCCTCGAACGAGGTGTTGCCGAAGGCCGCACGCGTTAAGAAGGATGTCGAGGATGACCCGATAGATTGGGACTGAGTCGTTGAGTCCTCCGACGAGGATGATGAATTTGGCTCTGACATTGACTTCGATAAGTAGTTGATCTCTCCATCGTATCTAGTTGTATCACTCCATGCTTGAGATGTTTGAACCAGCAAGGCCAGCATCAACTATGACCAGGTTGAGCTGAGCAATCTCCTCTTGACGTTCAGGAGGCAAGGATTCCAATATGACATTTAGGCTGACAGGCTTTTGACTGAGTGCATCGGCAACCACGTTGGCCTTACCCGGGTGGTAATTTATTCCAAGATCATAATCGTTAACTAACTCAAGCCATCTTCGTTGACGGAGATTTAAATCAGGTTGAGTAAATATATACTTGAGACTTTTATACTCGGTAAAAATTTGGCACCTCTTCCCGATGAGATAGTGTTTCCAAATTTTTAGAGCATGAACCACCGCGGCCAATTCCAGATCATGAGTAGGATAATTTCCCTCGTGGGGTCGTAGCTGCTGTGATGCATAGGCTACTGCCTTGCCGTCTTGCATACGTACGCATCCAAGTCCTTGTCTGGAGGCGTCACAATACACATCAAAACTGCGATAGATATCTGGAAGAGTCAACACCGGTGTGGTCGTCAGCCGTATCTTCAGCTCATTGAAACTTTTCTCATAGTCCTCAGTCCATTCAAACTTCTTATCCTTTTTGAGCAGCTCTGTCATGGGTTTAGCAATCTTGGAAAAACCTTCAATGAAATGACGGTAATATCCGGGTAATCCAAGAAAACTTCGGATCTGAGATACAGTTGTGGGCGGCAACCAATCGAGTACATCCTTTACTTTGCTTGGGTACACGGCTATACCTTCAGCAGATAGCACATGTCGAAGAAATCCAACTTGCTTGAGCCAAAACTCACATTTACTGAACTTGGCATATAGCTGATGTTCACGGAGTCATTGTAACACTGCTCGGAGGTGTTCTTTGTGCTCTTCTTCACTTCTTGAGTAAATAAGTATGTCATTGATGAAGACTACCACGAACTTGTCGAGGAAGTCCATGAATACTTTGTTCATCATATGCATGAAGAAGGCAGGGGTGTTGGTGAGACCAAAGGACATAACTGTATATTCATAAAGACCGCATCGAGTGGTGAATGGAGTCTTTGGAATATCTTCCTTTTTAATCTTGAGCTGATGATACCCAGTTTGTAAATCAATCTTGGAGAATACCTTGGCCCCACTGAGCTGATCAAACAAGTCATCAATCATTGGCAACGGATATTTATTTTTGATGGTGACATCATTCAGCTGACTGTAATCCACACACATGCGGAGGCTGCCATCCTTTTTGTCCACGAAGATAGCAGGTGATCCCCATGGTGAAGAGCTGGGACGGATATATCCTTTCTAGAGCATTTCATCAAGTTGTTTCTTTAGCTCCAGCAATTCTGATGAGGGCATTTGGTAATACTTCTTGTGTAACGGTGCGGTTCCGGGCACAAGATCTATTGCAAACTCAAGCTCTCGATCTGGTGGCATGCCTGGCAGTTCTTCTGGAAATACATCAGGAAACTCACTGACCACAGGAATTAATTCCATGTCAGCCACAACGGTGAAGACCATTTTTTTCTTGGGTATACTTCTGCGAGCATAGAATTTGGTAGTCTACTCCTTCTGACTGGTCAAAGTGACTTCTCGGGTAGCACAATTTAAGCATACTTGATATTGAGTCAGCCAATTGATACCCAAGATAACATCCAACTTAGTAGACTCAATAATTATCAAATAAGTTGGAAAATAAACTCCATTGATATTGACTTACAGATAACGGCAGACCAGATTGCTTCTGATTAAGGATCCCGGGGTTTGTACCAGCATATTCTTGCCTAAAAGCGAAGAAGGAAATTTGTTTTGGGCAACAAACCTCCGAGAAATAAAAGAGTGGGAAGCCCCGGAGTCAAATAAAATCGCTGCAGGTATGTTATTAACAGAAAGCATACCAATGAAGACTTCGGGGTTCTCTTGGGCTTCATCAGCGGAGAGGTGATGAACTTGACTAGTGATGTTTTGCTGGTTCGGGCATGACTCCATAAAATTGACTTCTGGCCTGAATAGAGCATTCGCTTTGCTGTTCTTGGGACACTGTCTGGCATAATGTTCGGTTTGCCCACAACTGAAGAAAGAATTGTTGGCGTTGACGCTCCTCGTGCACTGGATTGGTCACAACATTCTTGACTTGAGTGGTGGTCTTGTTAACATTCTGTTGCCAATTGGGCTTGTATTCCACCTAAGTCTACTGCCAGGTACGAGCCTTTTGCACTGGTTGACCTTCCTTTCTTGGCTCAAACTTGCGCTTGTGATTGTTGCTAGCAGGCCTATTATCCGATACAAGCTTGTCCTCACTTTCAGCAATGAAAGCCTTGTTCACGAGAGTTTGGAAATCTAGGAAATCAAACATACTGAGAGTACACCGGAGTTGCGGTTTTAGTCCACCAAGAAATATGTCAATCTTTCTTTCTTCAGTGGCCACGTCATATAGGGAGTAACGTGACAGATGATTGAATTTTTGCAAATATTCACCCACGGACTGATTTCCTTGGAGGAGCGCGAGAAATTCACGCTGCTTAGTCTTCATAATTCTAGTAGGGATATGATATTTCCGGAATTGTTCCTTGAATTTGACCTGGTGATTTCTTCATCGGTCGGCCACATGGCTTTTGCATTTTCCCACCATATGGCAGCAGCACCTTGAAGATAATGAGTTCCAAATGGAACCTTATCTCCTTCTTCAGTACAAGAAATCTCAAGTTTCTTCTCACTAGTTCACAACCAATCGTTTGCATCCAAGGGGTCAATAACCTGACTGAAACTGGGAGGCTTGGTCTGACAGCTTGGAACGATGACCGTTCTGATTTCCATTCTATCCAACCATAGCTTGAACACTTCTTAATATTTCAATCAAATCATTATTATGTCTTTCCTCAAACATACGCAAAATTTGCTCCGTGGAGGGCAGATTTGGGCGGTGGAGGCGGTGGTGGAACGTACGGATTGGGGAGTGTCTTGCCTGTCGTGCGGAACGACGAATAGGAGAACCCACACGAACGTTGCTACTGCTGCCTCCCCGCATCATCCTATTGCGATTTTTCCCAATACAATGCAACCAAGATGAGAAAGATTCAAAATAAATTGGGGAAAGCCAGCAACAAAAGCCCGAGAAAAACCAAAAAGATGAAGGAAATATGGCGAATAACATAGAGTTCCAACATAATTATACATAGACTCATACATGAAAGATAAACAACATGCCAGGTTCAACTACTCTCATACATGAAATGAAATCTCATGACTCGTACGACTACGCTCGTACACCATCCTAGCGACTGCGAATACTCAGAAGCTCTACTGCTCTGCTGGTGATGCAGGGTCCCCTCCTGAAGCGGACTCGGATCCTAAACCTCCGGGTTAAAGGTAACGCGATGTTGCTGCCTCGAGGGCTCTCCCTCCGGGGCAGGTGTAGGGTGAAGCATCGGGACTACAGGAGTAGCGAGAAGTGAAACCCACTCAGTAGGAGCACTAAGAGGACTCACGGTCGCGGTGCCCGAGCTACTCGGAGGAGTAACCGGTGAAACAGGGGAACTAGAACTGTCCAGAATATAAGGAGTAAATCCCACAGATGCTGGAGCAGTGACAGATCTAGTAGAGGCTAAAGCAGTACAGACACGAGTCATCTCTCGAGCCAGCTCGTGGATCATAAGATAGCTAGTAGTGATATAACGAGAAAGGTGGCTAGCAACACTATCAGACTCCAGATCAATGATAGGGAAACGGATGCGACCATTGTCGTGGAGAGAAGGATAGTAGTAGAAACCTGGGTGGTTCTGCATCCGGACCTCGTTGTACCGAAGCTCGACAAGGACCTCGAATGCAGCAAACTGAACAGCTTGAGAAGCGGTAGAAGCATAATCGCTCCAAGTGGTACGAGTGTAAGTGCTGGAATCGGAACTGGTGCGCAAAGTAACCACTACGTGATACTCATACAATGAGTCTGCTAGACGCTCCCGGTACACACGATAGGTTGGGTCATCACTGAGGGGGTACAGTCGACGCCACATGTTACGAAGGAGATGTGGCGACGTGTACGGTATCATCTGCAACTGGCACGGATACAGCACCGGAGCTATCTACACTCACAACCATTAGCAGGTTAGCATAAAAATAAAACAAGTGCATGCAATGCAACAACTAGCTACAAATGCTACCGGCACTCAACTAAAACTCGTATCTAACATCTAGTTAACATGTCGTAGTCTAGCATGGCCTACAGTCAGCGCGGCTCTGATACCAAGCATTGTGGCACCCCGGCTCAGAGCAACCGGTTTACCATGCATTGCCAGTCCAGAAACCATGTCTTCTGGTAACACACAACATCTTGGTACAGAAAACAACCGCTTTAATGATGCTAGCACATTAAAGTTTACATTACAACAGATAGCGAGGCCAAGCGGCATGCATGGTTCGGCTGAACAATATGTACATTATTTAGTGTACATAAAGGGGGCCTCGATCATCACAACTACGCGGCAGCGGAACAACGTCGTAGGGTAACTCCACAGCACAGGGACACCGATGTGGGCACGATCTAGACTCGGACAGCACTCCTTTCCACTGATACTTTCCTGAAATCTGGCATGACACGCCAGGTCAGTACATTGAATGTACTTGCAAGATCACAACAAGCATAAACATAATGACAAACAATATCATGATAATTAACCATTTCATAATAATGCAACAATATATCCAACATGTTGTGATCATGCTCTTGTGATAAAAGTCCCTCGGACTAGCTTACCAACCATGATCGCTCTTGGATCACAAACGTACCACCCTCAAGGTATTATCTAGAGACATCTCGTGATCATTCCGGCGATCACAACCATGACCAACATTTGGTCTTAAATGGTGATCCTTCCGGTGATCACAACCACGACCAACTCTTGGTCTAAAACAATAAGATGACCTTTCCGTCATCATCAATAGTGCAAAGTTCATAACTTAGTGTGCAAAATTTGTTAAGGTTGACCCATGTTGTGACCTACTTTCGAGCGTGTCCGTAACCGTGGACTCGGCTATCGATAGATTAATACACTCTGCAGAGGTAGCACACTGTACCCACACCATGGAACCCATGGCCTCGCACTCCCATTCGGGTGGACCAACGGCATTCCGACGAAACCCCTCTGAGGGAGTCCTGGACTAGGGGGTGTCCGGACAGCCGGACTATCAATGTCCGCCGGACTATCAAGACTACGAAGATACAAGATTGAAGACTCCGCCCCGTGTCCGGATGGGACTTTCCTTGGCGTGGAAGGCAAGCTTGGCAATACGGATATGTAGATCTCCTACCATTGTAACCGACTCTGTGTAACCCTAGCCCTCTCCGGTGTCTATATAAACCGGAGGGCTTTAGTCCGTAAGACAACATACATTACAACAATCATACCATAGGCTAGCTTCTAGGGTTTAGCCTCCTTGATCTCGTGGTAGATCTACTCTTGTACTACCCATATCATCAATATCAATCAAGCAGGAGTAGGGTTTTACCTCCATCGAGAGGGCCTGAACCTGGGTAAAAAACATCGTGTCCCTTGTCTCCTGTTACCATCCGCCTAGACGCACAGTTCGGGACCCCCTACCCGAGATCCGCCTGTTTTGACACCGACATTGGTGCTTTCATTGAGAGTTCCTCTGTGTCATCACCGATAGAGCGGATGCCTCCACCCGTCTTCAAAGACGGTGTTTTCGCCGGAGGGGCCTTGGCCGCCGGCCAAACTATCCGGCTTGGTGGTTTTCTCATGACCGCCTGCCTGGCCGCCGCTTCGACAATGACTTCTCAGATCGTCGAAAGAAATCTTCGCGTCAGCCCTAAAGCTGCCGAACAGTTAGATCCAATAGAGCTCTCGTCTGTTAACGAGCTCTTGGATCGCATCACTGCCCTGGGAGTCGCCACGGACTACAACCAGATTGGGCTTAAAACCGATCTGAGAGAGATTAACTCTCCCCAGGCCACCCACCACGTCGCAGTGGTGGAAGAGCAATACGGCAACTCTTTGCCAGTGTTGAAAAAAATTCATGTCCGGATTCCCGAACCCTCCATACCGGATTCCCGCGGAGGGACGGACTTCGATCGAGCATCGAACTTAAAATCATGCATCGCCCCGGACTCGCTGGATTGTCCCCAGCAAAACACACTTCCGAATTCGGAAACCCCTTGGCCTTTGAGCCTCAAGATGGGCAGGGATCCGGATTTTATTCCACCCACCCGCCCAGACATATGCGATCTATCTCTAATACGGCAAGAGCCTACAAAAACAGTACATCACTACTGGGCCAGATTCCTCCTGGTTATGGACAGGATAAAGGACTGCCGAGAGGAAAACGCAATATCAATCTTCCGCAATAACTGCACGGACAAGGGAATACTTAACGCCATTGATCGTCGCAAAATTACGCGCTTTACCGATCTGGCGTCCATAGTACGAAAGTACTCTGCGATGGAGAGTTTCCGGAAAACCGAAAATCAATTTTGGGATAATCCGGCCCCAAACCCAGTCCGCAGTAAAAGGGCGCCTTACACTCAGGCCCCAGATGCAAAAACGAAAAAACAAAAACCCAGTCAGGAAAACGGAACCGTACTGGAGGGATGGCTCAATGGACCCTGTAAGCTTCATGATACAGAGGGAGCCGTCCCAACACATAGCCTTCGAGCATGTTGGATATTACGGCAGGTGGCCAAAAGTGGCGAAGAGCTTCTAGCTCCGGGAAACCACTCCAACAATACCAGCACGGTATCAACAGTCTTCGAGACTTTCGCATCAAATAATATGCGAAAACGATCAATCCGCGCACTCGCCGAAGTCTACCAAGTAGCAACAGCAAATCCATGGAGCGACACAGCCATTACCTTCAATGGCAGCGACAAACAACCAGAGCCCCAGCCGCACTGGTACTTAGTCCCATAGTGGACGGCTTTCGACTGACAAAAGTCCTCATGGACGGCGGCAGCGGACTAAACCTCATTTACGAGGAAACTCTGTGAAAAATGGAAATCGATTGGAGCCGTATTGAGCGAAGCAGCACAACTTTTAGAGGAATAATCCCTAGCCGGGAAGCGCGCTGCACCGGAAAAATCACACTCGATGTGGTGTTCGGCTCTCCGGACAATTACAGATCCGAAGAAGTCACGTTCCAGGTGGCCTCGTTCAGCAGTGGATATCACGCCATATTAGGACGAGAGGCATTCAAAATTTTTCAAGCAATACCTCATTACGGGTACATGAAGCTTAAAATGCCTGGGCCCAGCGCAATAATCACTCTCGCTAGTGATCCGGACATAGCACTTCGCGCCGAAAAAAAGACAGCCGCACTAGCCCTCGAGGCACTATCCGAAGCCCTAGCGGCAGAGGAACTCACCGCGCTGCGCTCTACGGTGAACAGGGACGATGTGATACTCGATAAAAGATCCATGTCCACTTCCTTCAAACCAGCAGAAGAGATAATAAAATTCCAGGTCCATCCAACGGACCCAACAAAACGGCCTCCATTGGGGCACAGTTGAACCCCGAAGTAGACGCCGCACTGCGTGAATTCCTTCGGGAAAATTGGGATATCTTTGCCTGGCATCCTTCAGACATGCCCGGAATCCCTCGCAGGTTGGCAGAACACAGCCTCAACATCGTAAAAGGATTCAAGCCAGTCAAACAGGCTCTTCGATGATTTTCCGAGCCCAAAAGACAGGCAATGAGAGAAGAGCTAGCCAAACTATTGGAAGCCGGATTCATTAGAGATATCAAACATCCGGACTGG
This sequence comes from Triticum timopheevii, assembly GCA_963921465.1. NCBI lineage: Eukaryota > Viridiplantae > Streptophyta > Magnoliopsida > Poales > Poaceae > Triticum > Triticum timopheevii. The sequence goes on along the minus strand of OY997270.1, from coordinate 491,502,762 downwards.
CTAGCAAATTTGGTGATGGTAACAAAGAAGGATAAATCCTGGCGCCTTTGTGTCGATTTCAAAGACCTCAATAAAGCTTGCCCAAAGGATCCCTTCCCTCTCCCCCGCATCGATCAAATCATCGATGCCACAGCAGGGCACGATTCGTTGTGCTTCCTGGACGCATACTCTGGCTATCATCAAATTAAGATGGCGGAAGCAGACCAAGCCGCAACGGCATTTATCACTCCATATGGACCATTCTGCTTCAACACGATGCCCTTCGGACTCAAAAACGCCGGCGCAACATATCAGCGCATGATTCAAACATGTCTGGCCACCCAGATCGGCAAAATAGTCGAGGCATACGTAGACGACGTAGTCGTCAAAACAAAACACGTCGAAACTTTAGTAGACGATTTGAGGCTCACATTCGACAACCTCAGAGCATATGACATCAAGCTGAATCCGGAAAAATGCGTGTTCGGCGTACCAGCCGGAAAGCTGCTGGGCTTCATTGTATCCGGTAGAGGAATTGAAGCAAATCCGGCCAAAATCCGAGCTCTGTCACAGTTGGATATTCCAAAAGACCTCAAACAAATACAAAAATTAACAGGATGCGTGGCAGCATTAAGCCGCTTTATCTCCCGTTTAGGAGAAAAGGCGCTGCCCCTCTATCGCCTCCTCAGGCGCGCCGAACACTTCGAGTGGACGGATGCTGCCACTGCCAGACTCGAAGAAATAAAGGCCATACTGGCAACAAATCCGGTCCTGGATGCGCCCACTCTGGGCGAACTAATGTTGTTATACATCGCAGCAACACATCAAGTTGTGAGCGCAGTCCTCGTCGTCGAACGAGCGACAGAAGGGCATAAATTCCCTCTTCAAAAACCAGTGTATTATGTATCCACTGTGTTAACACCCTGCAAATCCCGTTACCCGCACTATCAGAAGATAGCATATGCGGTGTTCATGGCGTCTCGAAAGGTCCGACACTACTTTCAGGAGTGCTCGATAACAGTGACCTCTGAAGTTCCACTCAATGACATTATAAATAATCGCGACGCAACGGGCATGATAGCAAAATGGGCCATTGAGCTCTTACCATTCGACATCACTTACAAACCTCGACGAGCTATAAAGTCACAAGTTTTGGCTGACTTCGTCGCCGAATGGACTGAAGCCGAACTCCCTAAAGAGTACGGCGCATACTCCAATTGGACTATGCATTTCGATGGCTCCAAAATGTTGGCCGGACTGGGGGCTGGCATCATACTGATGTCCCCCACCGGAGATACAGTCCAGTATGTACTTCAAATAATGTACACGGACTCCAACAATGTAGCCGAATACGAGGCCCTGTTACATGGTCTCCGGATGGCGGTCTCCGTGGGCATTAAATGCCTAGAGGTGCGCGGGGACTCAAACCTTGCAATATCCCAGATAAATGGAGACTTTGACGCCAAGGATCTGAAAATGGCAGCATATCGTAACGCCGTCCTAAAAATGTCAGCTCGGTTTGACGGACTAGAATTCCATCACATAGCCCGAGATAATAACCAAGCGGCCGACGTCCTGGCATGCATCGGTGCAAAACGTGATGCTGTCCCTCCAAATATCTTCCTGGAACGGCTCTTCAAGCCATCCGTATTATGGGAAGAGGAGTCCGGTAGCGACAAACCGGAGAAAACCGCACCAATTGGTGATTCGGCAGACGACATAACACCCTCCGCCCACGTCATAATGGCAGTAATCACCGCGTGGACAGAACCTTTCCTAGCCTACTTACTTAGGAAGGAACTTCCCGAAGACCAAAATGAGGCCCGCTGCATAGTCCGGCGATCGAAGGCCTACAAGGTCCATGAGGGAGAACTTTATAAGAAAAGTACCACCGGAGTCCTTCAAAGGTGTATCTCCGAAGAAGAAGGGCGAAACCTCCTGGCTAAAATTCATGCCGGACTAGGCGGACACCACGCAGCAGCCCGGGCCCTTGTAGGAAAGGCATTCCGTACAGGATTTTATTGGCCGACGGCTCGGGCAGACGCACAGGACTTGGTCCAGCGATGCGTTGGTTGTCAGCTCTTTGCTAATCAGAGCCATATGCCACCCACTGCCCTCAAAACCATACCCATTACCTGGCCATTTGTGGTCTGGGGGCTTGACATGGTTGGACCCCTTAAAGGGGGAACCCACAAGAAAAAATACCTATTGGTCATGGTGGATAAATTCACCAAATGGATAGAGGCCAAACCGGTCAAAACGGCAGAGTCTGGACTAGTGATAGACTTTATATCAGGTGTGGTACACCGTTACGGAGTCCCCCACAGCATCATCACCGACAACGGCACGAACTTTACAGCCGACGAGGTTAAGTCATGGTGCAAAAATATGGGCATCAAGTTCGACTATGCGTCAGTCTATCACCCTCAAACCAACGGTCAAGTGGAAAGAGCAAATGGTCTAATAATGAGCGGCATTAAACCCAGACTAGTGAGGTCACTCACTAAATCCGACACACAATGGGTCGAGGAGCTCGACTCCGTACTCTGGGGGCTGCGGACAACGCCTAACCGTACTACCGGATTCACACCATTTTTTATGGTATACGGCGCAGAGGCAGTCTTGCCCTGTGACATTATTCATGACTCACCTCGAGTGCGCATGTATGTGGAAAGAGAGGCCGAGCTTGATCGGCAGGACAGCTTGGACACATTGGAGGAAGAACGTGACGTCGCGAAGGCTCGTTCCGCATTCTATCAGCAGCAGGCCTGAAGATATCAAAGCAGAGAAGTACGGGCCAAGACTTACAACATTGGTGAACTAGTTCTACGCCTGCCGGACAAGAAAAAGGACAAGCTCAAGCCCAAATGGGAGGGTCCCTTCATCATCGATCAAGTACTGACCGGCGGAGCGTACCGTCTACGAAATGCGTCGGATCACCGACTCGAGCCGCACTCATGGAACGCAGCCCGCCTCCGACGATTCTATGCCTAGCGCCGGACTAAGAGTTCGTCCCTTTCCCCCATCCAAACTTTTACACTTCGGCTGTCTTTTGTTTCTCTTTTTATCCTTCTCATTTAAAAGCCCTTTCGGGCCTATTTTTGCATTCTTTGCATACACATGATGTGCCATCCGCACTCATTATTCCTGGGGGCTTCTTTTACAGAAGCTCAATTATACGGGTTTTATACCCATCACATGTGTCAAGCTTCCACGTGTACCTTTTATTCGCCATTATATGCATCGATATGACTTAAGTTTTGGCCAAGATGGGTTGCCTGGCTCCTATGCTTACCCCTACGTTCCCGATTGTTCGGCTAGGAGGTAAAGGGAGCACCTCTGCGATTGTTACTGCCGGGTCAGCCGGATGTGTACCTCAGACTGGGTGAAGCCGAAAGCTAGCGTTCTTAAGGGAATATTCGGTCGGTGACTTAAAAGATGACTTTTTACCTATTTATCTATTTGCCCCTAGATGTTTTACTGCTTTCTTTGCAGTCCGGACATGCACCTTAGGGCATGCCTCCCAGCGAAAGGAACCCTTAACGGAACTATCTCCCTGGAAGATGTTTCTTACTAACCATGTAATATAACATAACTAGTTGGGCACTTGTCTGATAAAGCACTAATGACCCCTACGCCTGGTCTCCATGCATACCACGGTTGTTTCTTAACCAAAAAGGTATTCGGACACACTCCGGACTCTAGGGTCCCGAGGTCGAAGCGAAAAGGTCGGCAAATACAAACGATCTACAATCCGGCTAGAAGGCATTTCACATGTCACTTTAAAGGATAACATAAATTGTCAAGTTTATTGATTGTATTCCTCCTCAATCCCGTCTAACAGGCTGTCTAGTTTACAGTCCTGTTGGGAAAATTTAGCAGCCAACTCTACTTGGCTATACACTAAACTCACAGGGATCTCCTTCCCATCGGGCCCCACCGTTCCAACTTCGGCCATATGGTTGGGATCCGCCTTCTTGTACCGCGTCTTCACCATGGCCCAAGCCTCCCTCGCACCTTGACGGCAAGCCGAAATCTTCCACAAACGGAAGCGCTGCCGCACTCCCTGCAGCTTCTCCGCAAGCTCCCCGAGGCTCTCGGGTAGGGTGAGGGCTGGCCATAAAGCCTGAACGACGCCACTCATTGCCTGCCGAACTCGTTCGAGTAGTTGCAACAGTTCGGGAAGTTGATCACCCATTGATATGGGCATCTCCTCTGCAGGACGACCCGTGAGTATACCTACAAGACATATCATGTCAAAATGCTTCCTTGCCGAACTCTTCTTTTCAAAAGAGTTCGCTCAAGCACTTACTATAAATGTTGCGACGAAGCCGCTGATTCTCCTTAACGAAGCCGGACAGCTCGGCCTGAGCGCCTTTCAGCTCTTCTCCGAGCTTGGCGTTGGCATCTTGGAGCTTGTTCCTTTCCTGCTGAACCCTATTCAGCACACTCTCGCCGGCCTTTAGCTGGCGTAGCAATGCTTGCCTGTCCGGATCTTGTTCGGCGGTACCTGCAAATGTCATTATTAGACTCGCGCGCACGCCGCACAGCGCTTATATTTATTAATAAAAATGTGTTACCAGGACGGGTCTTTCCGCCTCCTCCTGCGGCAGCAAGTGCGGCCTCAAGTTGGGCCTTGCAATCTTGCAGCTCCCGAGACAGCTGGGCGTTCTTCTCGTTAAGTGCCTGAAATTTATAATGATCCTTAAATCAGTTAGCATAACTAATTTAAGTCTCGGGGGCTACTGGTATATACAACCATTAAAATTCCCTTACCCGTATGTCTTTCACATACTGCTCCGTGGCTCTGGTAAAACCATTTTGAGCAGCACGGAGATGCGCGTCCCCTGCGTTAAAGGCATCCAATGCCTCAGGGGAAAAGCACGCTTCTTGAAATATTGTCCGGCGGCGCCTATGGTTCATGGCGCTCTCCACCTCAGACTTGGTGGCGGACAGTCTGTCGGTATCCTCCGTTGGAGAAGGATCTGGCTCGCGTCTTGCGCTTGCCTCCCCCTCCAGGCCGGGCGCTGGGGCCTGGCCGGTGTTGGTCGGATTGGCAATTCCTGCGCTCGCAGTCCGGCGAGCACTTTTTCTCCTACAAAAATCATGGGCACTTAGACGTTTCATCGGAACGTTGCTCTAAAAGTTCAAATACGAGCTATACCTTTGCGGCGACGTTTCCGTCCGCACTGCGCTCCTTTTCCGCCTGCTGGCTCGGACTGACCTCTGTTGGTCGGCCGCCGCGGGCTCGGCTTCCCACTGTAAAGGCGCTTCCTGCAAAATACCATCGTTCGCGAAGGTCAGATATGGGCAGGGATGAGATAATGGTGTCCGGACTTCGGTCGCGGTCACCTGGGAAGCCGGACTTAGTCCGGGGTAGTCCGCCGTAATGGCGACCAAAGCATTGTCTATAATGAGCTGGTGATACACCCCGTCGATCAGCTCCACCTCGATATCCGGGTCCTCTTCAGAGGCCGGACCCAGGGATCCTTCTGGGTCCTCGGGTTGCGGAGCAGGACTTACCATGTCCTCCACAATCCGGCGTAGACCCTGCGCCGAAGACATAATGTAAGAAGCTTAAACTTCGAAAGCATGGGCTGGGCCCTTCAAGGTGTTCACTTACCCATCCTCTGGGGTTGATCATGGAAAACCCATTCAAAGGGTTCGTTCGAAGGAAATCCTCCTTCTCCCCCTTGTACAGGCTGGACAGGATCTTCACCAGATCCTCGGTCGAATCCAGCCCTTTGCGGCCGTGCCGGGTAGCATCGTCTTCCCCGTTGAAATCCCACATAGGGTGGCCTCTGTATTGCAGTGGCTGTACCCCTCGCTTGATGCATGTCGCCATGACTCCGATCATGGTCAAGCCAGAATGAGCCATTAATCTTATCCGGCCCATCAAGTAATGGACGCTCTTATCTTCCTCCAATCGGGGGCTCCGCGGGCGCCAGCTGAGGCGTTTCTTCAAGGGAGCAGCACTAAACTCCGGGAGGCCGATCCGAACTGGGTCTGGCAGCGGAGCGTCTTCTATATAAAACCATTCCGAGGGCCAGTCTTCAGACGCCCTCTTGGGAGTGCCGGATAGGTATCCGGTCCCGGTGATGCGCCATATTTCGGCGCCGCCCACTTGATATATGGACCCCAGGTAAGAACGGGGTACGAGGCAAAACAGCCTCTTCCACAATGCGAAATGGGGCTCAATGCCCAGGAATAGCTCGCAAAGAGCTACGTAGCCCGCGATATGCAGGACAGAGGCGGGCGTAAGGTGGTGGAGCTGGAGTCCATAGAACTTCAGGAGCCCGCGGAGGAACGGATGTATTGGAAATCCGAGTCCCCTCATCAGATAAGGGACAAAACATACTCGCTCCCCCTTATTGGGGCTTGGAGTGTCCTCCGCTTGTCTCCCACCTTGATAAGTAACCAGTCCGGCCCGGACTGGGATCATAATGGCCGGAGGGAGGAATCCCCCCGTTTGGAGCTTCTCGAGCTCGTTGTGCGAAATAGAGCACCTCCTCCAATTCCCCGGCGGTGGGCTGGGAGCGCGTGAAGAAGAGCTGCGTTGATGATCCATGGTGGAATGGACTTCTAGGTCAAAGGCGCTTCGATGGAGTATTCACGGGAGGAAGATGGTGTGGTTTGGATCTAGAATTCTTGCCTCTTTTATAGGTAGGCAACTCGCACAGTTTGGGGGTGAAATGCAAAGTACACCCTGGCTTTTCGCATTCGTGCGATGCGTGGAAGAGGGCCATTATTTGGCGTAGAAGCCGAGGCACACAGTATTCAAGATGAAGCCGGACACTGTTCGGCAGGTACATGGAATTTGAAGGGAGAACCCGCCTTGCAACGCCGAAGACTATAAACGCGCTGGACTTATCGTCATTGAAGCCTGGTTCGGGGGCTACTGAGGGAGTCCTGGACTAGGGGGTGTCCGGACAGCCGGACTATCAATGTCCGCCGGACTATCAAGACTACGAAGATACAAGATTGAAGACTCCGCCCCGTGTCCGGATGGGACTTTCCTTGGCGTGGAAGGCAAGCTTGGCAATACGGATATGTAGATCTCCTACCATTGTAACCGACTCTGTGTAACCCTAGCCCTCTCCGGTGTCTATATAAACCGGAGGGCTTTAGTCCGTAGGACAACATACATTACAACAATCATACCATAGGCTAGCTTCTAGGGTTTAGCCTCCTTGATCTCGTGGTAGATCTACTCTTGTACTACCCATATCATCAATATCAATCAAGCAGGAGTAGGGTTTTACCTCCATCGAGAGGGCCCGAACTTGGGTAAAAAACATCGTGTCCCTTGTCTCCTGTTACCATCCGCCTAGACGCACAGTTCGGGACCCCCTACCCGAGATCCGCCGGTTTTGACACAGACACCCTCCATTGCCATGACACTCTCCCAGCCACTCCGACTCAGTCCCCATTGGGCTTGTCTTGGGTGGCCCCATGTCTACCAAATACACAACGACCACCGTCGTGGCCAAAACATAAACGATCCCACAAGGGGACCCGGTGCCATAAACTCAACAATGGCAGACAAGGTTATGTATGCTTACCGGGCCAGGGTACCACACGCTCATAACCTTCACTCGTTGGAGGCTCCGACCAGAGGCATGACAACAGACAGAATAAAGGCCTTCCCATAAAGGCAAATGTGGTTGCACTGGGAAAAACTCGATTCAGTGACACCATGATCCGGTCAAAAATATATTAGAGTTGAGTTATTATCAGGTTCAACTTAACGTGAAAATAACCGGTGTCATAGCATGCCATGAAATGCAACAACAACATAAGCATCACATATATTACCGGAAATGACTGAGTCAACTATATCCACACCAAGCATAACATCAACAACTCATGACACTTCTCTGGTTAAGATTAAACCTCACTTCAAATAGAATCTTTTCTAGCAAATTTTACCATTTTTACTCATGCAAGAAAATAACTCCACTAATTATTTAAATCCATAACCATATTATTCTTTCATCACCCAAAAACATATCCTAGTTTCTTTACCAACTAAACTAACTTCAAACTTTCTGTGAATCAAGCATATTAACACAAACAAGCAATTAACAGAACATAAATAACATAATAGTGATTTAAATGCATGGATTAAATCATTTGTTCAAGTAAGAAAATCACAAATATTGTAATGGCACCATGAAAATGTTGTTGTGGCTTGCCTTAGTGCAGATGAGGTTCACAAGCCTCCTGGTGATCCTCAAGACAAGCCTCACCCTCTGAAAATATTTAAAAACACAAAAACAAATCATAAAGAAACCTTCTAAAATTCACCAGAAAATGTAGACAGCAGGGAAAAATCCCATCTTTGGTGAGCTGTTAGATTTCTGTATAAAGAACAAAATGCAAAAAGAATCAATTCATTTGGACTTATGGTTAAAGAGTTTTGGCTGTTTGAAGCTCTCTGGATAAATTAAAAATTTGAATTTAAATAAAACAGACTCGGGGGGGGGGGGGGGGGGGGTGACGTCAAAGGCGTAAAGCCTCAGGGCGCCACCACTCGTACCGCTTCACGCGTGTACTGAGTGGCTGACTAGCGGGCCCTGCTAGTCAGGTGAGGGAGAGAGAGAGAGAGAGAGGGAAACAGAGGACGACGCTGCTTTGCCGGAGCGCACGCCAGCGACGAGAGCTCCTTTGCCAAAATGAGAGGGAGGGATCGAGAGAGGAGACAGAGGCGCACCTGCCCATAACCGTAGAGTAGCTAGGGGTGGTCGGATGGGGCCGGAATTAGCCTCTCTAGCGGAGGCCGAGAGCGGAGGTCGCCGGAGATGAAGACGATGGTGAACGGAGGCGACTCCAGGGGCTCCAACCAGGCGGACGGCACCACCGGAGAGTGGTGGATGGCCTGGAAGGGTTGCCCTGGCCTGGGAGGGACTGGAACTGCGGAGACGACCCGAGGGGATCGCCGGTGAGCTCGAGCTTGGGGACGGCGGCCCGCGGCCTGCACGACCGGGCTATGTCTATCTACTCGATCGTGGAGTGTGTGGGAGTGGTGGGTGGTGCTCGAGGAGGCTGGGGAGGGCGCTATTTATAACCGAGCGTCGAGGGGGAATCGGGCTCCGCCGGTGGACACCTGGCCACGGCGCTCAGCGACGAACGTCGTTAGTGACAAGGGGAGAAGAAGATGCAGCTCACTCGGGAACTATTGGCAAATGGGGATGAGCACATGGGCGAGAGGAAGGCGATGAGCACAGTGCACCACACACTGTTGTGTTGGCCGGACCGTGCCCGTGCTTGCTGCAGTGAGCTCCGGCGTTGGCGAGTGCCAGGGCAGGGTTAAGGGGGTTCAGACGATGATTGTGGCATAGTTTGGCACGCTCAGGTAGGCGGGGCAGTGAGCACGCGCGCAACAAAGCGCTCGGCGGCACTCAGAGCGCGTCGGTTGCATGCCAGCACGCCTGGACGAACACGGTCACCGCGTGAACTATGACCTCAGGCTGACCTAAGCCCAAACTTCATGTCTGCTGTGTTGTTCATGGTAGTTTTGAACGTTACCACGCTTGGGTTTGGTTTCAGGTGCAGTAGAAATGATTTCACATGCCAGGTAAGTTTCTCGACAGTAACTTTGAGAGCTTAATGTGGTCAAACTACTGGGAGTTGGGGGCTGGGCTTTGGAGGTTAGCAATCATCTACTAAGGTGATGAAGCACAAGAAAAACAAGCCACAGAAGAGCAAGTAAAATGGTAGTTGCTGTAGAAACTACCATTTCTGTCCAGAACAGAAAATATTTTCTCTAGCAAAAATATTCCAAAAAGTGATGAAATTTTTGCTTAGAAAGGTGCCCTAGGGTTCAAAGAATAATTGGGATTTTTCTCAGAATTTTATGGGCAAGAAAAATTGGGGTTGCTTTGGAGCACATTGAGCTAGCTAGAGTTTAAGAGGGCAAAAATGAATATTTTTCATTAAAGAAAAATATTCCAAATATTATTTTGAGTTGAACCAGAGAGGGAATGATGGTTAGAGAGAGAAATTAGGCACTTGGGTGAAAGCCAAGGGGTACCGAAGTGGTAAGTCCATATGAAAATATTCAAAACTCCAAATTTCAAATTCAAACCAACTGAAAATCAGGCAAAGAAGAGAGGGCAAAAACCAGGCCGTCACACGACGCCCCTCCAGAAAGTATGGAGTGGTTGGTAGATCTGTTCAAGGGTGCTCGGTGTCGCTTTGAGTTATGGAAGATGTCCGCATGCCGTGCAGGTACTGAAGAGGCCTGGTCCATGGTGAAGACACGCTATACCGGACTTGATCCGAACCATATGAGCCAAGTTGGACCGCAAGGTCCTGATGGGAAGGAAATTCCTGTAAGCTTGGTCTATGACCAAGTAATGATAGCAGCGAAATATTAGCAACAAGATTGTAAATTAGATAGCCTATTAGATGGCATAGGAAGAGAGTAGGCGTTCGATTTGATGCATCAATGTACTTTATGACCTAACTTATCTCCTGCCGATCCTTATGAAATTTTGTCATCGCAAACCTTCGGCTTCTACCTCCAAACCAAGAAGTTGGAGTCTTTCCGTATACTATGTTTAACGAAGAAACATTAAGTATTTTCGGAAACCAGGCAATCCGGTCATATTGCTCGAACAGACAAAATGTCGGGGAGTTATGTTATATTACTGTTTAACGTAAGAAACATCTTCCAAGAAAAATAGTTCCGTTAGGGGTTCCTTTCCTTGGGCTAGGCTTGTATACGAAGACAGGCGGTCAATTTTGTAGTTTTTTTTTCAAGAACAGTCCGTTGTATATGCGCCGACCAATTATTCCCTTAAGAACGCTAGCTTTCGGCTTCACCCGTCTGAGGTACAGGTCCGGATAACCCAGTTGTAACAATCGCAAGGTGCTCCCTTTACACCCTAGCCGAACAATCGAGAACATAGGGTATAAGAACAGGAGCAAGGCAACCCAACTTGGCAAAAACTTAAGTCATAGAGGTGCATAAAATGGCAAAAACAACAAACAGTATGGGCAAAGGAAGCTTGTAAGCTTTTCCATAAAATGCTTATTTAAAAGAAGCCCACTTGTATGGTGGGGTGTATGCATTTAAAGATGTGTACTCCCAACAATGCGGTCGATCCGGGCATACAATTAAGAAGAAAAGGGAAAAACAAAAGGGGAGAGAAAATAGAAAAAACCTAGTTCAAAATGAAACCTAAGGAGGCCGAACTATGTGAAAATCTTTGGAGCCGGGCGGCGTTCCATGGGTTCAGCTCAAGGCAATTATCCTCTGCATTGCGAAGGTGATACATTCCTCCAATAAGGACTTCATCTATTATGAACGGCCCCTCCCATTTAGGTTTGAGCTTATCCTATTTCTTCTCCGGGAGGCATAGAACAAGTTCTCCGACATTGTATGTTTTAGCCCGCACTTTTCTGCTTTTGTAATGCCTAGCCTGTTGTTGATAGAATGCAGAATGGGCCTTGGAAACGCCGCACTCCTCTTCAAGTCCATCTAGGTCGGCCTGCCGATCTAGTTTGGCCTCTTTCTCTTCGTACATGCACACTCTAGGTGAATCCTGAATAATATCGCATGGTAGTACGGCCTCTGCGCCGTACACCATAAAGAAAGGTGTATATCCGGTCGTTCGATTGGGCGTGGTCCGGAGTCCCCAAACTATGGAATCAAGTTCTTCAACCCAGCACACTAATCTAGGCTTAATACCGCTCATGATCAGACCATTGGCCTGTTCGACTTGGTCGATTGTTTGAGGGTGGTATATGGATGCGTACTCGAGTTTAATGCGCAACTTAGCGCACCAAGTTTTCACCTCATCAGCTATGAAGTTAGAGATGTTATCAATGATGATACTGTGCGGGACACCATAACGGTGGACTACGCCGGATATAAATTTGATCACTGGTCTGGCCTCAACTGTTTTTACTCGTTTGGCTTCTATCCATTTAGTGAATTTATCAACCATGACCAGCAAGTATTTCTTTTTGTGGCTTCCCCTTTTAAGGGGTCCAACCATGTCGAGCCCCCAGACTGCAAAGGGCCAAGTAGTGGGGATTTGTTCTTAATGTGGTGGGAGGCATGTGGCTTTGATTGGCGAAAAGCTGACAGCCCATGCAACATTGGACGAGGGCTTGAGCGTCTGCTCAAGCCGTGGGCCAGAAAAGCCCTGTCCGGAATGCCTTGCTTATGAGGGCTTGAGCTGCTGCATGATGATCGCCGAGGCTAGCATGTATCTCTGCCAAGAGCTTCCTTCCATCATCTTCGGAGATACACCTTTGAAGGACTCTGGTAGTACTTCTTTTATATCGTTCACCCTCATGCACTTTAAAGGCTTTAGAGCGCCGAACTATGCATCGAGCCTCGTTTTGATCGTCGGGGAGCTCTTTCCTATTAAGGTAGGCCAGGAATGGTTCGGTCGTGGGAGCAATAACTGCCATGATTGCATGAGCTTAGCGTGTTATCTCAATACCCGAACCCCCTATGTTGTCTGCATTGTGTTCATTGGCTGGGTGTGTGATTAGGTCCGTATTGCCTTCTCCGAGCTCACCCTGTCATACCACAGATGGCCTAATGAGCCTTTCTACAAAGGTGTTGGGTGGCACGGGGTCGCGCTTAGCGACCATACAAGCGAGGATGTCGGTTGCCTGATTACTTTCTCGAGCGACATGATGGAACTCAAGTCCGTCGAACCGAGCTAATATTTTTAATATGGCGTTTCGATATGACACCATTTTTGTGTCCTTTGCATCGAACTCTCCATTGACCTAGGAAATTTCAAGGTTCGAATCGCCGCACACCTCCAAGCATTGTATACCCATGGAGACAGCCATGCCAAGACCGTGTAGTAGCGCCTCGTATTCGGTTGCATTGTTCGAGTGCGTATACATAATTTGCAGTACGTAGCGGACTGTGTCCCGGTAGGGGATGTGAGGATTACACCAGCCCCAAGTCCGGACAACATTATAGAGCCATCGAAGTGCTAATCCAATTAGAGTATGAGCTATACTCTTGAGGGAGTTCGGCTTCCGTCCATTAAGCAACAAAGTCGGCCAATACCTAGGATTTAATAGCCCGACGTGGCTTGTATATGATTTCGACCGGTAATAGCTCGATGGCCCATTTGGTATGCGGCCAGTGGCATCCCTGCTATTGATAATGTCAGTGCACTACTAGGAAAATCCGTATACACTGAATCTTACTGGAGCCCTCCTTAAAATACGGCGCTACTTCTATTTAGTAGAATCGCGTGCTACAAAAACGCGCTGCTGAAAGGAAAATAGTAGTAGCGCATCCTGTGTAAACAGCGCTACTGCTATAATTGCCATGACCTCGCCGTTAAGCTATTTATAGCAATAGCGCCGTATTACATAGCGCGCTACTGCTATTGATGTTAGCAGCAGCGCCTTTCGGTAAAACTCGCTACTGCTAAGTTCAGTCCACAAGTTTAGTCCCAGCTCGTTTCGTGAAAAGGGAGTTTACCACCTTAAATATGTTACTTCTCAAGCTATCACAACCACTTGGTCTTCATTGAACTCTGTGTGTAGAATTTGTGGGTGTAATATGAGTCTTCTCCGGTTCATACCGGAGAGGACTCATATTGACAATTCAGATTGTACACAAAAAGATCATTGATGGCCAATGTATTTTTGCATGCTTACACTTAGCAGTAGCGCTTTTTATAGGAAGGCGCTACTGCTAGGCCGTTTAGCAGCAGCGTGTTACCAAGAAATGTGCTACTGCTAAAGCCATCCTATCACTAGGCCGCCCCCACTCTCCTCTCTCTGCTCCACTCACTCTCCCCCGCACCAGCCCTGTCGTCTGCCGCCGCCGCATTGTCTCCCCCTCCGTCCTCCATCCCGCCGCCGGCCGTCACCCCCTCCCTTCTCCATCTCGTCGCCGTCGCCCCCTCCCCTCCCCCCCGTCGTCACCACCACCGAGGTAGCTCCTCCTACCTCCCTCCCCCATCCTTCCCACCTGTTCCCTCCTTCCTCCTACTCCTCCCCCCTCCTTCCTACCCCTCCTCCCTCCCTCCTTCCTACCCCTCCACCCTCCCTCCTTCCTACCCCTCCTCCCTCCCTTCTCTCTGTTCTTGTAGAATGTAGGTAGTTTAAATGTAGATTTCAGAATGTAGACATTGTATAATGTAGGTTTCGTAATAGAATAAGTTTTTAGCCTATTTTAGGTGTTTTGAATAGAATAGAAAATTTTAGGTCTTTTGATTAGAAATTTTAGTAATGTAAATTTTTTGTTGGTAGAATTTGAAAAAATGTTATGTACTTGTTATATTCTGAACTTAGGGCATATTTTTAGGGTTTAGTAAAAGAAATAGTAATAGTGGATGATGATGTAGATGTTTTAGGTATAGAACATTTTGAATAGAAGATGATGTAGATTTTTTAGGACACCTAGTTTATTTAGTGTTGCTCAAGAATTGCTCATATGATGTAGATATAAACATGTATATCTAGTGTTGCTCAAATAGGATACGTGCTTGCCCAAGTGACCATGTTTGCAGGTAACACCTCCGAGTGGCCTATGTTTTGCCGGAGTGTTGAATAATTTCTGTTCCGGCAAATTTTAGGCACTCGATATGTCCTTTTTTAGCAAAGGTCATGCTGGATTTTTCCTCTGAAGTGGATCATTAATCCTTCTCTAATATTGCTTTAGAAAAATGGCGACACCACCACCACCACCACCACCATGTCCACTGTGCAAGTCAAGATGCGCCAGCAGCTTTGCAACTGGCACGTTGTTCGGCATCTACTTCCAGCCTGCGCCGGTAACAAAATATATGAAACTTGTAACAACTATTTTGTTTTTAGTTTTATTGGCACTAATGCATTGTGTATATATCATTGTGTATACAAAAATCGTCCCATGCAATCTGAGGTTGGAATTCAACAAGCTGAGCAGAGACACTGTGACCTTTGAGGCTCCTTGGGGCCCCTACACTATGGAGGTCGGAAAAGGATGAAATATGTCACAGATGGGAGGAGATGGATGGGACCGTTTCATATCCCACATGGGTATCACTGATGGTGAGTTGATCAGCTTATCCTTCAGAGCAGAAAGACCCAAGTTGGCCATCATTTATCTCAACACGAATGAAGATGATGAGGACCCACTTGATGAAGCCATATATACTCGAAGAACAAGGCCGAGCGAGGAGGAGTGTGCAACCTATGGGACATAATTCCGCCATGTGTTGACTTTGTCGGGGAGCCATTCGTGACCTGCCTGACAAGTACCATGGTTGATCAGCATGTTATTGTATGTTATACTTAGTGTAGAATCTGATTACATGCTTAGTTAGTGTAGAGCCCAACGACATGCTTAGTGAACCCGATGATATGGTTAGTGTAGAGTCCAATGATATGATGTGTAGAAGCTAGGCGATGACAAGATTAATTAGTCTAGAGTCCAATGACATGCTTACTGTCCGATCAATGACATGCTTAATGTCCGATCCATACTTATTAGCAGAATTCAAGCTTAGTAAAGAATGCAGTACTGTTTTTGATAGTGTAGAAACCCTTAATTAGTAGAAATATATTTGCAAGAGTATGTGCGAGGCTAATTATTAATTGATATGTTTTTCTTATTCAGAAATTGCCAAAGAGACTATCTGTGAGTTGTGGTATCGAGCCTGATGAAGAAGGCTCTGCCGGAATACGCCTTATCGCAAGGGGCTCCATCACCACCTCTGCGTATGGCGTGGACGCGGGCGGTCGCACACACTTCAGCTCAGTTGGGTGGAAGAACTTCCCCGTTGGCAAGAATGTTCGTGTTGGGCAGGCCATCCTAATTACTATCAGGAACACCCACCGCCATGGCTTGAGGATGATGGTCATCGTCGATATCATCTAGAACTACATATGTGTGTGGTTGTATGACTACCCCTAGTAGACTACTATATGTTGTATGACTACCTAGTACTGCTTATCATATATGCTCCTGTATGAACCATATATGTGTGTGAGGATGCATGTTGACTATATATGAGTACCTATAATGCTTAATGATATTGTATGACTATTGAATGACTATATGGTATTGTGGTTAATGATATTGTTATCTGGTATATGTGAAATTGCAGTTTATTGAAACGGGGTACTGTTCGAGATCAATAGGAAGCAGGGGAAAAATATTGAAAGATACAGCAGTAGCGTGGGTGAAGAAAAGCGCTACAGCTATATATTAGTAGCGCATGTTGGAAAAGCGCTAATGATATAGTCAATAGTAGTAGCGCTGGTACAAAGAGCGCTACTACTATCTGTTAGCTGTAGCGCCTTATTAGTAGCATGGCCACCCGCGGTACTGATAGCGTTACGCTACTACTAGGGTTTTCCCTAGTAGTGTTGCGTGGTACTTCAGATGCCACTGTGACCGAACACTCTTGAAAGTAGTGCCATGAAGACTGTGTAGGCTATCTTCTAATAGTGGGGGTATTGGGATTTGCAAGGTGTAAGGACCTCCAATACATAGTAGACTGGCTTTTGGGTGGGGAATTTATGTCCCTCCTCCCCTTGTTCGACGATGAGGACAGCGATGACTACTTGGTTAGTTGCCGAAATGTATAATAACATAGGCTCTCCAACACCTAGTGCGGCCAAGATTGGGTTGCTTGTGAGTAGGGCCTTCATTTTTTTCCAATCCGGTTGTGGCTGCATCCGTCCATTTGAAGTTGTTAGTGCGGCGCAGTAGCTTGTATAGTGGTAATGCTTTTTCTCCTAATTTGGAGATAAATCGGCTTAAGGCCGCGATGCACCCAGCTAGTTTCTGGACCTGCTTTAGGTCTGTTGGTATGGCTAATTGTGACAGAGCTCAGATCTTGGCTGGGTTTGCCTCAATTCCTCTATGGGAAACAATGAACCCCAACAGCTTTCCGGCCGGAACTCCGAAGACACATTTTTTCAGATTAAGCCGTATGTCGTATGTTCGGAGGTTGTCGAAGGTGAGGCAAAGATCATCCACAAGTGTCTCGACATGCTTTGTCTTGATGACCACGCCGTCCACATATGCTTCAACTGTTTTGCCTATTTGCTTTTCCAGGCAAGTTTGGATCATGCACTGGTAGGTAGCCCTAGCGTTTTTGAGTCCGAAGGGCATAGTATTAAAGAAGAAGGGATGATAAGGAGTGATGAACACAGTTTCCTCCTGGTCAGATTCCTTCATCTTAATCTGATGGTATCCAGAATAAGCATCGAGGAAACACAAGGAGTCGTGCCCTGCAGTTGCATCAATAATTTGGCCAATGCGAGGCAGTGGGAAGGGGTCTTTAGGGCAAGCCTTGTTAAGGTCCTTCAAATTGACACATAGGCGCCATGATTTATCCTTCTTTGGTAACCTAACCAGGTTGGCCAACCAATCCAGATGTTTAATTTCTCTAATAAACCCAGCCTCTAACAATTTGGCTAGCTCTTCTGCCATGACTTGATGCTTGTGTTTAGAGAATTTCCATAGGGTCTACTTTCACGGGTTTAAATCCCTTGATTATATTAAGACTGTGTTCGGCCAGTCTTCGTGGGATGTCGGGCATCACTACAGGAATCAGGCACTTTGCCGTCCGCCATGGCTGACGACAAAGGCATGCCTGGCAGATGGCAAAGGACTTTGCCGACCGTCAGCAGACAGCAATAGGTCCGGCTGAATAGGCTATGACAAAGGGCTGGTTGTCGTCCGCTGGCGGACGGCAAAGATGATATGGTCTTTCCCATCCGCCAGCCCACGACAAAGGACTTGGACGGAAGACATGGCAACTTATGGCCATTAGGGGGTTAACGGTGCGCTTTGCTGTCAGCTAGCTGACGGCAAAGACCATTTCATCTTACTGTCAGCCAGCGGACGACAAAGTAACCAAATAGGCCAGCCCCCAGGTTGCACAGGTAGCTGCTGATACGTCTCCAACGTATCTATAATTTTTTATTGTTCCATGCTATTATATTATCTGTTTTGGATGTTTAATGGGCTTTTATATGCTCTTTTATATTATTTTTGGGACTAATCTATTTACCGGAGGCCTAGTGCCAGTTTCTGTTTTTTGCCTGTTTTATTGTTTTACAGAAAAGGAATACCAAACAGAGTCCAAACGGAATGAAACATTCGCGAGGATCTTCTTTGGACCAAAAGCAATCCAGAAGACTTGGAGTTGAAGTCTCGGACTCTACGAGGAGGCCACGAGGTAGGAGGGCGTGCCCAGGGGGTAGGCGCGCCCCTCACCCTCATGGGCCCCTCGTAGCTCCACCGACGTACTTCTTTCAGCTATATATACTCTTATACCCTAGAAACATCAGGGGGAGCCACGAAACCACTTTTCCACTGCCTCAACCTTCTGTACCCGTGAGATCCCATCTTGGGGCCTTTTCTGGCGATCTGCCGGAGGGGCAATAGATCATGGAGGGCTTCTACATCAACACCATTGCCACTCCAATGAAGCGTGAGTATTTTACCACAGACCTCCGGGTCCATAGATATTAGCTAGATGCCTTTTTCTCTCTCTTTGATTCTCAATACAAAGTTCTCGTCGATGTTCTTGGAGATCTATTCGATGTAATATTCTTCTGCGGTGTGTTTGCCGAGATCCGATGAATTGTGGATTTATGAACTTGATTATCTATGAATATTATTTGGTTCTTCTCTGAATTCTTATATGCATGATTTGGTAACTTTGCAAGTCTCTTCGAATTATCTGTATAGTTTGGGCTACTAGATTGATCTTTCTTGCAATGGGAGAAGTGCTTAGCTTTGGGGTTCAATCCTGTGGTGTCCTTTCCCAGTGACAGTAGGGGCAGCAAGGCAGGTATTGTATTGTTTCCATCGAGGATAAAAAGATGGGGTTTATATCATATTGCTTGAGTTTATCCCTCTACTTCATGTCATCTTGCGTAATGTGTTACTCCGTTCTTATGAACTTAATACTCTAGATGCATGCTGGATAGCGATCGATGAGTGGAGTAATAGTAGTAGATGCAGAATCATTTCGGTCTACTTGACATGGACATGATGCCAATATTCATGATCATTGCCTTAGATGTCTTCATAATTATGCACTTTTCTATTAATTGCTCGACAGTAATTTGTTCACCCACTGTAATACATGCTATCTTGAAAGAAGCCACTAGTGAAACCTATGGCCCCTGGGTCTCTTTTCTATTATATTACGTCTCTTTTATTTACATCGCATCTTGTTTACTATTTTGCAATCTTTACTTTCCGATCTATACAACAAAAATACCAAAAATATTTACTTTACTATCTCTATTAGATCTCACTTTTGCGACTGACCGTGAAGTGATTGACAACCCCTTTATTGTGTTGGTTGCAAAGTTCTTGATTGTTTGTGCAGGTACTAGGTGACTTCTGTGTCGTCTCCTACTGGATTGATACCTTGGTTCTCAAAACTGAGAAAAATACTTACGCTACTTTGCTGCATCACCCTTTCCTCTTAAAGGGAAAACCAATGCATGCTCAAGAGGTAGCAAGAAGGATTTTTGGCGCCGTTGCAGGGGAGATCTATGCCAAGTCAAGACACACCAAGTACCCATCATAAACTCTTCTCCCTCGCACTACATTATTTGCCGTTCGCCTCTCGTTTTCCTCTCCCCTCTTCTAAAACCATTTTTGAAAACCTTTGCCTTTTCTTCGCCCCTCTTCCATTTGTCTCTTTTCGCTTGCTTCTTGTGTGTTCGTTCGTTAATGCGGTTAGTTGCCATCATGTATGAAACTGGGGAGGTTATCATTGAAAAAGATAGTAGTACTGGGGGAAACTTTGATGCTTTTGATAATCCTCATGAAGAACCTACTATTTTACACACTAAAAAGTTACGGATTGGTAGTGGTAATATTATTGGAAATGGAGTTATTCAGGATTTCTTTACTTGTGCCGGTGCTTTTCCCACTATGGGTAGGTCTATTCTTCATAGAACTAGTAGGCTTGCGGATGCTATATCTTTGCTCGTAGTTGAACTTGAAAGACAATTTATCCACATGCATCCTTGCATACAAAGGATTTTTCTAGAGTTTTCCAATATTGAGCATTCTTCTGTTAAGCGAGCGTCTACCATCTTTCTAGCACATGAGATCAGATTTATAATGAAAGAGGACAGTGAAATTTTTGCGCATTATAGGGTGGATTCTGTTCGTCCTCCCATAAAAGCAATTTTTTTAATCAAGAAGACATAATGCATTTACGATCTTTAGATCATGTTGCTTATAATGAAAATATTAGAAACAGGGTTCCTACCGATGTTCTAGTTGAAAGGATTTCTGAATTTAATGATAATTTTGCTATTCAGAACAATGGGTTAGGTTTTCCTCTTGAACAAAGGCTCATGGCTTTTTGCCAAAAGAATGCTTATAATGATGAATTGGTTGTGCAATATGAGGGGCCAAAGGAGGAACCAATTCCTCCCGAGCTTGATCTTGGGGACTTTTGTCTCATTAAATTTAGCCCATTTGATTACTTTTTCTTACCAGAAAGAAAACTCGCTGCTGAACGTAGGGAGTATGATATGATTTTTCTCGATTTGCCCAATCATTATTATAGCAATACCTAGATCTATTCTTGTTTTTATGCGTAGCTAGGGGCGTTAAACGATAGCGCTTGTTGGGAGGCAACCCAATTATATTTTTGTTCTTTACTTTTTGCTCCTGTTTAATAATAAATAATTCATCTAGCTTCTGTTTAGATGTGGTTTTATGTTTAATTAGTTTTTGTGCCAAGTAGAACCTTTGGGAAGACTTGGGTGAAGTCTTTGCGATCTATCTGTTAAAAACAGAAACTTTTGCGCTCATGAGAATAGCTGTAATGTTTTAGTGGATAGTGATTTTAGATTGATTCTTTTTTCAGATTATTAATAGACAAATTCCTCACGTCCACCAATTTATTTTAGAATTTTTTGAGTTACATTAGTATTCGAAAGTTACAGATTGCTACAGACTATTCTGTTTTTGATAGATTCTGTTTTTCGTGTGTTGTTTGCTTATTTTGATGAATCTATGAGTAGTATCGGGGGGTATGAACCATAGAGAAGTTGGAATACAGTAGTTTTAACACAAATATAAATAAATAATGAGTTAATTACAGTACCTTAAAGTGGTGTTTTATTTTCTTATACTAACGGAGCTCATGAGATTTTCTGTTGAAGTTGTGTGTTGTGAAGTTATCAAGTTTTTGGTCAAAGATTTGATGGATTTTGGAATAAGGAGTGGCAAGATCCTAAGCTTGGGGATGCCCAAGGCACCCCAAGATAATTCAAGTACAACCAAAAGCCTAAGCTTGGGGATGCCCCGGAAGGCATCCCCTCTTTCATCTTTGTCTATCGGTAACTTTACTTGAGGCTATATTTTTATTCACCACATGATATGTGTTTTCCTTGGAGTGTCTTGTATGATTTGAGTCTTTGATTTTTAGTTTACCACAATCATCCTTGTTGTACACATCTTTTGGGAGAGACACGCATGAGTTGGAATTTATTAGAATACTCTATGTGCTTCACTCATATATTTTGAGCTAGACAATATTGCTCTAGTGCTTTGCTTATATCTTTTTTAGAGCACGATGGTGGTTTTATTTTATAGAAATTATTGATCTCTCATGTTTCAGTTATATTATTCTGAGAGTCTTTTAGTACAACATGATAATTTTCTTTGGTTATAAAATTAGTCCTAATATGATGGGCACCCAAGATGGGTATAATAAAAACTTTCATATAAAGTGCATTGAATACTATGGAATGTTTGGTTCTTTATGATTGTTTCGAGCTATGAAGATGGTGATATTAGAGTCATGCTAGTTGAGTAGTTGTAAATTTGAGAGATACTTGTGTTAAAGATTGTGATTCCCGTAGCATGCACGTAGGGTGAACCGTTACGCGATGAAGTTGGAGCATGATTTATTTATTGATTGTCTTCCTTATGAGTGGCAGTCGGGGACGAGCGATGGACTTTTCCTACCAATTTATCCCCCTAGGGGCATGTGTGTAGTACTTCGTTTCGATAAATAATAAATTTTTTGCAATAAGTATGTGAGTTCTTTATGACTAATGTTGAGTCTATGGATTATACGCACTCTCACCCTTCCAGCATTGCTAGCCTCTTTAGTACCGTGCAACTTTTGCCAGTACCATACACCCACCATATACCTTCTTCAAAATAGCCACCATACCTACCTATTATGGCATTTCCATAGCCATTCTGATATATATTGCCATTCAACTTTCCACCGTCCCATTTATTATGACACGCTCCATCATTGTAATATTGCTAGCATGATCATGTAGTTGACATTGTTTTGTGGCAAAGCCACCATTCATATTTTTTCATACATGTCACTCTTGATTCATTGCACATCCCGGTACACCACCGGAGGCATTCACATAGTCATATTTTGTTCTAGGTATTGAGTTGTAATTCTTGAGTTGTAAGTAAATAAAAGTGTGATGACCTTAAATTATTTGAGCATTGTCCTAGTGAGGAAAGGATGATGGAGACTATGTTCCCCCCACAAGTCGAGATGAGACTCCGGACTAAATAAAAGGAAAGAGGCCATAAAAAATAGAAAGGCCCAAATAAAAAAATGACAGAAAAAGAGAGAAGGGCCAATGCTACTATCCTTTTACCACACTTGTGCTTCAAAGTAGCACAATGATCTTCATGATAGAGAGTCTCCTATGTTGTCACTTTCATATACTAGTGGAAATTTTTCATTATAGAACTTGCCTTGTATATTCCAATGATGGGATTCCTCAAAAGTGCCCTTGGTCTTCGTGAGCAAGCAAGTTGGATGCATACCCACTTAGTTTATTTGGTTGAGCTTTCATAAACTTATAGATCTAGTGCATCCGTTGCATGGCAATCCCTACTCACTCACATTTATATCTATTAATGGGTATCTCCATAGCCCGTTGATACGCCTAGTTGATGTGAGACTATCTTCTCCTTTTTTGTCTTCTCAACAATTACCATTCTATTCCACCTATAGTGCTATGTCCATGGCTCATGCTCATGTATTGCGTGAAGATTGAAAAAGTTTGAGAACATCAAAAGTATGAAAAAATTGCTTGGCTTGTCATCGGGGTTGTGCATGATTAAATACTTTGTGTGATAAAGATAGAGCATAGCAAGACTATATAATTTTGTAGGGATAACTTTCATTGGCCATGTTATTTTGAGAAGACATGATTGCTTTGTTATTATGCTTGAAGTATCATTGTTTTTATGTCAATATTAAACTTTTGTCCTGAATCTTTCGGATCTGAACATTCATGCCACAATAAAGAAAAATTACATTGAGAAATATGCTAGGTAGAATTCCACATCCAAAATTCTATTTTTATCATTTACCTACTCGAGGACGAGGAGGAACTAAGCTTGGGGATGCTTGATACGCTCTAACGTATCTATAATTTATTAGTGTTCCATGCACTACGGGAAATAGATAATTTGCCGTCAGTGGACATCTTTGTCGTTAGCTTTTCGTCGGGATAGACGGCAAAGAGGAGTTTTGCCGTCAGCTGCTGACGACAAATAATTACTAATGGCAAAACATATTTTGCCGTCTGCATTTTTTATTACAGAAGACAAAGTAGTCTTTGCTGTCTACTTTTTTTTATTACAGACGGCAAATGTCATACTTTGCCGTCTGTAATAGAAAATACAGACGGAAAAAACTTTGCCATCTGCGTTTTTTATTACAAACGGCAGAGTATCACATTTGCTGTCTGTAAATAAAAAACAGATGGCAAAGACATACTTTGTCGTTTGTATAAAAAACGCAGACAGCAAAGAAGAAGAACACCACGCGGATCGATCCCACGGATCGATGACGTGGTGGTCCTCCAAACGCACGCAGCCCCACCCATCCTGACACACCCACTAACCCAAGCCCACATCCCCACCCACCCACCAACGCACGCCCCCACCCACCCACGCACACCACACAACCACTCACGCTATAGAACGCACAACACACAACCACTCACGCCACAGAACACATCCATGGCCGGCGCGGGCAAGCGGGCCATCCGCGCGGGTGGTGAGCAGGGCGGCTGAGCGGGCGTGGAGCAGGGCGGCCGTGCTTGGCAGATGCACGAGCGGTGAGCAGGGAGGGCCCGCGGGCGGGGAGCACAGCGGCCGCGCTAGCAGCGAGCTTGGTGGATGCACGGGCGACGAGCTTGCTGGACGAGCGGGCGACGAGCATGGCGCACGGGGGCGGCTCACTCCACCGCCGACTGCTCAGCGCAGGGGCGCGGCGGCTTCTTCCCTCGGGTGCGCGACTGCCTCTTTGCTCGGGCGCGCGGTGTCCTCTTCCCTCGAGCATGGCGAATGACGGCGACTACAAAGGAGCTCCTACCTCCGGGCAGTCTCTCTCTCTCTCTCTCTCTCTCTCTCTCTCTCTCTTTCACACCCTAGCTAGTTCATGCACTAGAGTGCTTGCATCATGTTTACCATTCATCAGAAACTTGAAATGGGGATGACAGAACCACCAGCACCCCCCTGAAACCAACTAGGGTTTACTAAAAATATTTTCAATGAACCTGAAATGCCCTTCTAAAATGTTCATCACCTCTGCCTTGGTCTTAAACCACTGCCAAAAGGGATGCGCAAATTTCTAGGTCATCCTAAGGTCACCGAATTAAATCATTAGTTATTTGAATTTGGGCATTTAAATAATATAAAATATTTCAAATGCTCAAATAATCCCAAACTAAAATGTTCCATGTTGGATATATTCCAAACAGTGGCCATGTGCAGTTTGGTGATTTTTAGAGATGCGTAAGTATTTTTAGAAAAGCAACAAACTTACAGAAATAAAAAAATAGAAATAAATGGAAAACCCCACTTACCTGGCCAAACCCACGCCCCTGCCCACCTGGCGGCCCAGCACTATGATGGCCCGCGCCAGCCAGCTGCTTTGTCCCCGCCAGGCAGGCAGGGAGGTGACGCCGACGAGCGCAAGCTCGCCACAACGCCACCTACTTGCCTCTTCGCCGCTGGACGAGCTGGACGACCTCCACGTCGCGCCCCCGACCCCCTGGACACGTCCATTCGCCCCCAACGCCTCTCCGTCGCTCCCCTCCGCCATGGCCAACGCAGCCGCTGCCACCTCGCCGTCGTAGACGTAGCCACCGCTGTCCCTGCACCGCCTGACTGTGTCTAGCAGCTCCGCGTCGTCTTCTCCATCGAGCAGGCCGGGCCCCGAGCGCTCACGTGACCCGAAGCCACCGCAACGACCTCGCCCGACTCCGCCACTGACGGAGATCCCCTTCACCGTCACCACCGCAGCAGTACGTCCCCGGCCGTGCCGCCTAGCTCATCGTCTTTGCCGTGAGCTTCTGCCCCTCCACATCCTCTTCGTTCTCCCTCTCGAGCCCCATAGCGACTGCACGTAGCTCAGCCGCACGCGCCGCCGCCGAGCTCGTCGCCAATGAGACTCCGGCCACGCAACGGCCACGCCACCCTCTCTGCTAACCTCACAACACTCTCAGGAGGCCGTAGCACCACTCCATGCGCCTCGTCGTGCCTCCTATAGACGAGCCCGAGCTCACCCGAGCTCCGGCAGCTGCCAAGGTCGTCGCCGGCGATGTTTTCGGTGACCCTGAGCCCAACCACCACCACCACTAGATGTGTCTCGTCCCCAGCCGCACATAGATGCCCTCAGCCGCCTTTTTGGTCGCCGGAGCACAAAACCCGCACCACCCCGCCGCGTTTGGCCTCACCGGCGGCTAAACGCCGGCGAGTTTGACCCCACTGACCGTGTCTGACCACGGGTGGGCCCAGTTTGACCCCCCTGGGTCAATGACAGGTGGCGCCCAGCCCTGCTAATTAATCTAAGGTTAGTACTAATTTAATTAGTCAGTCTAACGACACTGACACGCGGGACCCACTGGTCAGGTTTGACCTGGACCGTCCCCGTTGACCACTGACATCACCCTGATGCAATGCTGACACAATAATTCAATTACTGGAATTATTCTTATACAGGAAATTCCAGAAAATGCTACAAACTTAAAAAATTCATAGAAATTAATCTGTAGCTCCAAATGCAAAGTGTTACATATGAAAAATGATCAGAAAAATCCAATCTATCCATCTGTACTGGTTTCATGCATGTTTAAGAAAGTTAACCTGCTGTTTAGTGCAGAACAAGATAAAGCACTATTAAGGGCCATGTATGAGCTTGGAACTTGAATCTTTGATTCAAAATGGTCCAAACCCATCTGGTCTTAGTTGCATTAGCCCAATACACTCATTTTGCCATGTCTCATGCATGCATCATATTGTTGCACATTGTTTGGTGATGACTGTATATCGGTGCTCTCTGCGGCAGGATCTGCCCTCGAAGAGTATCGCGAATATCCTAACGAGGAGCATTACTAGTCCACGAACCCGCAAGGCAAGCAACCAACCATTTGATCACATCGATACAATCCCATGTTCTCGCCTCTGCTCTCTTTTACTGCATTAAGACAACGCGTTTCAAACTGCTGTGTGCTATGGTAGTTGAACCATTTCCTCTGCATGACCTGTCATTGCCACAGTAACTAGATGAAACCCACTAGCATGTGTAGGAGTTGATCGAGCCATGTGTTTGTGTTCCTAGCTTGCTATGCCTGCTATGCTTAGAGTCGAGTCAGGTCTAGTTCATCTGGGTGATGGGCTAGAGTGAAATGATCATGTCAGTAATGAGAATGATGTGTTGAACACGATTTGGTAAAGGTATCAATGAGAGGCCATGTAGGAGTACATGGTGGGTTGTTTCATTGGCACCGTCCTTAAGCACCGAGATCTGTATGTGTGATTTAATAATCAGCTACTACCATGCATTGGGCCCGAAACCAATGGACCCTCTCGGCTTCTTATTCACCCTAGTCCTCTGTCCAGGAGTTGCAAGTAGTTTCTGGTGTTTGTAGCTTACTGGAGGCTGTGGGCAGCGCTGACCTGCTGGGTGGGCTGTGATGTGGTAGGTACGTGGCACGGTGTATCGGATGCCCGTTTGGTATCTCAGGAACCCTGCACACATCATTCGGGGCCGTATGTGGAAACCTCGGCCGGACTCCCTGCGGATGGAATCTGGATAGGCGATAAACCTGGACTAGAGACTTAGGTGTTTAGGTAGGCTGTGGCCGACACCCACGTTGGGCTTCCGCTTGAAGGTTGCCGAATACATCATCTATTTGAATAGCCGCGTCCGCGGTAAAGGACTACTTGGTTGCCTATACAGTTCATAGACAAGTAAATGGATACTACTAAAAGCCCTGCAGGGTTAACATCATCTATTTGAATAGCCGCGTCCGCGGTAAAGGACTACTTGGTTGCCTATACAGTTCATAGACAAGTAAATGGATACTACTAAAAGCCTCAAGATAGGCGTGAGTGTCGAGGATGGCTCCTACGTAGGCTGACGGAGGTGGATCCTCAGTAGTGTATTGAAGTGGTGTGTAGTGGACTCGAGTGTGCAAAACCATTTCAACTTGGAGTCTCATAAGATAGCTTAGCTAAGAGTCAAAGCTGGCTTGCTGCAATAACTCCACCATCCCTTCTTGGTAATGTGCATGTATGTAGGATCTGATGTAAGTCTTGCTGAGTACCTTTGTACTCATGTTGCTTAATTTACGTTTTACAGAAGACGCTGCAACCCCTTTTGATGGGTTCTTCATAGACGTCGATGTCGACGAGTAGGTGATACGTCTCCAATGTATCTATAATTTATGAAGCATTCGTGCTATTTTATTATCTGTTTTGCATGATTATGGGCTTTACTATACACTTTTATATTACTTTTGGGACTAACCTATTAACCGAAGGCCCATCCCATATTGCTTTTTTATTGCCTGTTTCAGTATTTCGAAGAAAAGGAATATCAAACGGAGTCCAAACGGAATGAAACCTTTAGCAGCGTGATTTTTTGGAAGAATATCATCCAAGAGACTTGGAGTTCATGTCAGAAGAGCCTCGAGGAGGCCAGGAGATAGGAGGGTGCCCCCCTACTGGGCGTGCCCCCTGTCTCGTGGGCCCCTCGAGCACCTCCCGACCGACTTCTTTCGCCTATATAGTCCCACGTACCCTAAAAACATCCAGGGAGAAGATAGATCGGGAGTTCCGCCGCCGCAAGCCTCTGTAGCCACCAAAAACCTCTCGGGAGCCCGTTCCGGCACCTTGCCAGAGGGGGAACTCATCACCGGTGGCCATCTTCATCATCCCGGCGCTATCCATGACGAGGAGGGAGTAGTTCACCCTTGGGGCTGAGGGTATGTACTAGTAGCTATGTGTTTTATCTCTCTCTCTCTCTCTCTCTCTCTCTCTCTCTCTCTCGTGTTCTCTCTATGGCACGATCTTGATGTATCACGAGCTTTGCTATTATAGTTGGATCTTATAATGTTTCTCCCCCCTCTACTCTCTTGTAATGGATTGATTTTTCCCTTTGAAGTTATCTTTTCGGATTGAGTCTTTAAGTATTTGAGAACACTTGATGTATCTCTTGCCGTGCTTATCTGTGGTGACAATGGGATATCATGTGCCACATGATGTATGTTTTGGTGACCAACTTGTGGGTTCCTCCCATGAACCTATGCATAGGGGTTGGCACACGTTTTCATCTTGACTCTCCGGTAGAAACTTTGGGGCACTCTTTGAAGTACTTTGTGTTGGTTGAATAGATGAATCTGAGATTGTGTGATGCATATCGTATAATCTTGCCCACGGATACTTGAGGTGACAATGGAGTATCTAGGTGACATTAGGGTTTTGGTTGATTTGTGTATTAAGGTGTTATTCTAGTATGAACTCTATGATAGATTAAGCGGAAAGAATAGCTTCATGTTATTTTGCTACCACCTCTTGAATAGATATAACAGAAAGGATAACTTTGACGTGGTTTCGTACCCTACCATAATCTCTTTGTTTGCTCTCCACTATTAGTGTCTTTGGAGTGACTCTTTGTTGCATGTTGAGGGATTGTTGTATGATCTATCTATGTTATTATTGTTGAGAGAACTTGCACTAGTGAAAGTATGAACCTTAGGCCTTGTTTCCTATCATTGCAATACCGTTTACGCTCACTTTTATCATTAGTTACCTTGCTGTTTTTAAAATTTCAGATTACAAATACCTTTATCTACCATCCATGTTGCACTTGTATCACCATCTCTTCGTCGAACTAGTGCACCTATACAATTTACCATTGTATTGGGTGTGTTGGGGACACAAGAGACTCTTTGTTATTTGGTTGTAGGGTTGTTTGAGAGAGACCATCTTCATCCTACGCCTCCCACGGATTGATAAACCTTAGGTCATCCACTTGAGGGAAATTTGCTACTGTCCTACAAACCTGTGCACTTGCAGGCCCAACAACGTCTACAAGAAGAAGGTTGTGTAGTAGACATCAGTAGGGTGAAGCCCAGGTGGTGATCCTGAGCTCACGATGGACCATGTAGTATAGTTAGGCTTTCTCAAGCCTCTTTTATTTCCTAGTTGTCTGTACTCAGACAAGTTACTTCCACTGTTGGCTTGTATGTTTGTATGACTTAAATGCTGGGTTGTGTGACCCGTACTTGTGTGTATGATATGTATGGCTCTCTGAGCCTTTAAATAAAGTACTCGAGTTGTAGAGTCATGTTGTGATGCCTTGTTGTATTTGCACATATCGAGCATATTGTGTGTATGATTGAAATGCTTGGTATGTGTGGGATCTGACTATATAGTTGTTTATCCTTGGTAGCCTCTCTTACCAGGAAATGTCTCCTAGTGCTTCCACTGAGCCATGGTAGCTTGCTACTGCTCCGGAACACTTAGGCTGGCCGGCATGTGTCCTTCTTCGTTCCTTTGTCTGTCCCTTCGCGGAAATGTCGTGCGATGAATACCGGAGTCCTGTTATCCCGCTACAGCCCAGTTTACCGGAGTCCTGCTAGCCCAGTGCTACAGCCCGAATTCACTCGCTGATGACGGACACGTTCGTTGCTGGGTCATGTATGCCTGTCCCTGTAAGTTAGTGCTACTTTGGGTTCAGGACTAGCCATGTCAGGCCGGGCTCCTTGTCATATGGTTGCTAGCGATACTATCATATACGTGTGCCAAAAGGCGCAAACGGTCCCGGGCAAGGTAAGGCAACATCCGTGGGAATACCGTGCGTGAGGCCACAGAGTGATATGAGGTGTTACATGCTAGATCGATGTGGCATTGAGTCGGGGTCCTAACAGCGTTGGCATCAGAGCCGGACTGCATGTAGGTTCTCTAAGACAAACTGGTCGATGTTGAGTCTAGAAATGCTTTAGTTATATGTGGGGGAATTGATTGTGGGATGGAACGTATGGTTCTTTTTACTCCTTTACCTCAGGGCATTCTGATCTGAGTCAGTCCACTCTTTCCACAGGGGGTTAAGGATTAGGATCTCTTCTCTCTATCAGGTTCACGTGTTACTAATCAGTAGTACCTTATACATTTGATGGATACAAGCCTAGCTCAGTTCTACTACCCCATTATGTTGCTAAGATGGACCCAGAATCTTGATATGATGTTGTTGAGTGTCTATGCAATCCTTTGCAAGTGTCTCAAAATCTTATTTGAGCATTTACAGCCGTTATGCTGTCCAATTTCTGCTAGAAATTCTAATGCCTTTGCATTACATCGTGTTTCAGATGGCCTCCCGCACCCAGAATCAAGTTGTTCGTCTGACTCGGTGTCTCGATGTACCTGGCCATACTGCTATGTTGGTCCGTGTAATGATCGAGGCTGGTTACCAATGGTATCCCGAGTACACCGTTGAGGAGAAGTATAGAGACTTCAATCAAAGCCAATATCTTTGCACCGTCAGGATATTCCCTTCCTATCCTGGATCCACTGAACCCCTCCATTGCTCATATGGACTTGGGGTTACCATCGAGATGTCCGTGCAGGATGCTTCTTATTCGATGATGACTATTATGCGGGCGAGAACCTCCTTGCTTCGGAACACTGACTTCCGCTATATGCCAGCGTCACTCCCTGGGGCAGAAGGTTACTTCCCAGCTATTTACACCGACTCTTCTCATGAGGATTCGCTGGTCCGCACCACCGCACAGATGCGTGACGATAGGGACCGTGAAAATTGTGCTTTGCGATTGGAGCTTTTCAACTCCCGGTCTGATCACTAGGCCACTTTGACCTGGTTTGCACCTGCTGTGCAGGCAGGGTATATGGATATATGGGATCTGTACCCCGTGCGGTCTAGTCTGCCGGATCGTATGGATTCCCGTGATGTAGGGGGCATCACTCCTACCCGTGGACCTCTTCTGCCGCCGTTTGTTGGACCCACGCCACATCCGAGTCCTTATGGACCGCAGGCTCCACAAGATCGACTGTTTCCAGATGATCACGTCCAGCTCCCAGGGCATGGGGGTAATCTCTATGAAGATTACTACAGAGATGTCTGAGCTGAGGGTAGCACCACTAGTATTATAACAGTTATATCGTCCACCGTGCTGCGTGACTCGTTGGATATGACTTAGTGTGTACCACTTTTCGGAGGTGTAGAAAAATAATGTATAGGAGCTTGGGATGCCTCCGATGAGATGTAATCTTCCTTTCATCGCAGTTGTACTTCGTTTGGTCTTGTACTAAACCTTGTATGGTGTGTATGACGATGGAATAAATGTAGCAGTATCTGTATTTACCATGTCATACGGATGATCATCTCGCATTCCAAGTTATCCCTTACATTCTGCATTTCCATGTAATAATCTTATCATTCTGGACTAAACCATTGTCTCATTTTCCTAGGATGGTCAACACCCGCAACAACCCTGCTCCCCAGGAGCAGGTTGAAGGCAGTGGAGCTAGAGACGTGAACCTGCCTCATCCTCCTTCTCTGGCTGAGGTCATGCTGGAGGCTGAGAGGAACAAGCGGGAGACCAACCGTTTGCTGGAACGCGTCGAACAGAACACATCACTGCATCAGAGGAATAACTTGGTGTCGCTTGGTGAATTCATCAAGTTACCTCCACCCACCTTCCATCACTCTGTCGAGCCCCTCGACGCCAATGATTGGCTTCGCAGCATTACCCACAAGCTACATTTTGCACTCGTAGCTGAGGCTGATAAGGTCACTTTTGCTGCCTATCATCTTGAAGGCCCCGCCTGTCTCTGGTGGGAGAATTATGAGGCCATGCGCCCAGCTGGCCAGGTCAC
The DNA here is from genome assembly GCA_963921465.1 of Triticum timopheevii. Lineage (NCBI taxonomy): Eukaryota > Viridiplantae > Streptophyta > Magnoliopsida > Poales > Poaceae > Triticum > Triticum timopheevii. The sequence continues at coordinate 491,470,631 of OY997270.1, read as the reverse complement.
TTCTTGGGCAGCATTCAGTGAGGCTTTCCGTGAACATCACATTCTGGAGGGTCTTATGGATCAGAACTGTGAGGAGTACTGAAATTTCACCCAAGGTAGACTCTATGTGGATGCATACAACAGGGAGTTCGGTAACCTAGCACGTTATGCAACTGAGGAATTTTCCACTGATGCCAAGAAGCAGGCAAGGTTCCGCAAGGGACTTAGCCCCGTGCTTCCCGTGACCTCCGTCTGCATGAATGCACCTCCTTTCAGAAGCTTGTAAACAAGGGCATCAGTGCTGAGATAGGTCAGACTGATTTCGAAGCAACATGCAAGCATGGCCGTGACATCGGTTCTTCATCCGGTTCTGGTCCTCAGAAGTGCCAGGTGTGGGTGCCTAACACTGCCCTGCCACCCAGGTTCACACCGAGGCCATCCTATCAGGCGCCTCGCCCAGCTCAGCAGTATGCACCAGCCAAGCCCTATGGTGGACCAACCAACAATGCACCTCCACGCACCAGCTCTGTGACGTGCTTCAAGTGTGGGGAACCGGGCCACTACATGCGTGAGTGTACCTAGACCAACCCCAACCAGTCTGGAAAGGCTGTTGCCGTGGCAAGCCAACAGGGAAGGTGTTCTATGCCAAGCCGGCCACCGCTGCACGTGGCCATGTGAACTGTGTCTCAGCTGAAGAGGCTCAGGAGGATCCTAACTTCGTTCTCGGTATGCTCCTTGTTAATTTCCATCCGGCATCTCTCCTTTTCGATATGGGAGCATCTCATTCATTTATATCCGAGAGCTATGCTCGTTTGCAAAACACCACATTCTGTGATATGCCCACCTCCATGGTAATTCAAACCCCGGGATCCAAATGGCAGACTTCTAGAGTGAGCCATGGAAATGAAATTCAGGTCGACAGACTTGTTTTTCTTGCGTCTTTGATAGCTCTCAAATCCTCGGATATTAATATCATCTTGGGTATGGACTGGATGTCAACCCATCATGCCAAGATTGATTGCTTCTCTAGGACTGTTCAACTTACACACCCATCGGGAGAGGTAGTCAATGTCTTGACCCGAGTAGCTAAGCAACAACTATATTCTCTTAATGCCAGTCCTTTGCCAGACCTCGAAGATGTTCCGGTAGTCCGTGACTTTCCGAATATCTTCCCAGAAGAATTGCCAGGTGTTCCACCTGACCAAGATGTCGAGTTCGTGATAGATCTTATTCCAGGAACTGTCCCAATTTCTAGAAGACCCATGGCACCACTAGAACTAGCCGAGCATAAGAAACAACTCGATGAGTCCTTGAAAAATGGTTTCATCTGTCCTAGTTCGTCTCCATGGGCTTGCCCCGTCCTCTTCGTCAAGAAGAAAGATGGTACGGATTGGATGGTTGTAGATTGTCGATCCGTCAACTTGGTCACAATAAAGAACAAGTATATGCTCCCTAGGATCAACGACCTGTATGATCAGCTCACTGGATCCTCAGTCTTCTCTAAGATGGATTTGAGATTGGGCTACCATCAAATCAAAATCAGGAATGGGGACATTCCTAAAACGGCCTTTGTTACTCGTTATGGCCAATACGAGTACATCATCATGTCCTTCGGATTAACCAACGCCCTAGCCACCTTCTCTTGGTTAATGAACTCAATCTTCATGGAGTATTTGGATAAATTCGTCATGGTTTAACTCGATGATATACTCATCTACTCCAAGAACGAGGAAGAACATGCCGAGCATCTAAGGCTAGTGTTGATGAAACTTCGTGTCGGAGTAATGGGCCACGGGTAGGCTGACCCGAGCCCCAGAACCTTTCAAGACATTGGGATCAGTAGCGCCGCCTAGGACAAGTCCCAACGGCGACTCCAAGATATGCCGAGTCCCAGACGGCGACTCCAAGATATGCCGAGTCCCAGACGGCGACTCCAAGATATGCCGAGTCCTAGCGGTGACTCCAAGATATGCCGAGTCCCAGACGGCGACTCCAAGATAAGCCGACTCATGGCCGGCGACTTCCAGGGAGGCCGGCTATGGAGAGTCGGCCCGCGACTCCACCCTCGTCTCGAAGGGCGAGGCGGGGTACGGCCACGGCATGGCCGTTCCCCCTGCTTACAAGGGGCCGGCATGGCTACAGTAAGCCGTATCGCTGAAGATCTCCAGCGAGGCGCGGCACTATTGCCATGCCTGCCCTGACCTCAGCCACAGTGGGCGGCGCACTGGGCCCATGATGCTTGCCTGTACGACCCAAGGACGGCGGGGCCGCCTGTTAGTGGGTAGACAGAAGACGGCACGATCGCCCTGAAGACGGACCATGGGAGTCGGCCCCTTGGAGTCGGCCGACCCCTCTCCCACGGGCCCCGCCCGCCATTAACCATACAAGATGGGGAATGGCAACAGTGAACGCACGCCAGACGGCGGCGCTGTTGCCATGACTGCGTGACCAAGCCCGCGTCATCCAGAGTACCTCTACAGTATCAGGCCTGTCCGCGGGGCCCGCCAGTCGGCGGGCCCTAGTAGTCGGCAGAGGGGATGACGGCCTGAGAGACAGACGGCTGGGACCTGCGCCCAGCCAGATTACACTTGTACCCCTGGGGGGTAGGCCTATATAGACCCCCCGAGAAGCCCATGCAAAGGGTTCGGACCCAGATAGGAAAAGACCTTAGATCACAGGAAGGAGAGAGCTAGCGTTGCCCTCTCCTACCACCAGAAACAGCTCCAGGAGCACCATTGTAACCACTTTGCCATAGTGACCATGTGGAGACCCCGCAGAGAAGCAGTAGGGGTGTTATCTCCTCGGAGAGCCATGAAGCTGGGTAAGTTCTGCCGGCGTGCATGTCTTCGCCTCATCCCGCTTCCGGGCACCGGCGACGTTCTACTCGCTCCCACCATGATAAGCCATCCTTTGGCATATGTCGTACCCAACCCCCGACATTTGGCGCCCACCATGGGGCGAGGTGCACCGTCGTCCGGAGACCTGCTCTGGATGGGAACCATTTTCCTCCCTGGCGAGCGCAGCCAGCCTGGCATGCCAGATGGAGTTTGCGCCGACGCGCTGCGCGGCGCCGATATCGCCCGCGCGGCCAGCAGCCTCGCCGAGCTTATCGGTGAGGTTCACCTCTCCGACGAGCCTGCATCCGACGCAGGCATGAGCAGCCCCGAGAGCCTCCTCGCGGGTCTCCTCGACCAACTCCACGTTGCTGGCGATCCTGCCGTGGACCTGGAGTCCATAGGATCCACCGACCCGATGCTGGTCGACTCAGACACGGCGTCGCTCGACGCATTTCCCACCAACGTGGTGGTCTACGACGAGCCGCTCCCTTGCGAGGGGAGCGGTGGGAGCACCGTCACGGAGGTTCTCGTCCTCGATCACGGCGAGCGTTCCGGTGAGGGAGCGCACGACCCGCTCGACGCGGCTCTGCGAGACCTCACTGCGCCAATTCCGGGAGACGCCGACGCCGAGACGCTAGAGGCACGCCGCCTTCAGCTTATGGAGTGTGCTAAGAAGCTGGCAAGCATGAGGCGCTTGTCAGAAGCATACCAGCGCGAGATGGATCGCGCCGTGGGCGGCTCGCCGGCTCCGACTAGGCCTAGCCGCCTAGGTGCGGTCCGACAACGCGGCGCGGTAATCACCAATCTGTTCGGGGCTGATCGCCCTGTGTATGCCACGCCTGCGGAGAACAACCATGCCGCCCACGCGGCGGCAGACGAGCTCGACAACTTCGAGGGCGAAGAGTGCCGCATGATGACGGAGCGAGTTCAGCAGCTCCTCGATGCGGCTGCCGTGCAGAACGAAGCCGGCTGCCGCGCAGAGACGCCGTAGCGACAAAACGACGACCCGCCACCCCGCCGACACCAAGGCGCGACGTCCCGGACGCCTACTAGCGGGGCCCGCGGGAAGAAGGACAAGGAGCCGGCTGCTAGACAAAGTCGGACTCGCATTACCATCGAGCGCGACCAAGACGGCCGCCCCAAAGCGGTGGAACGGCGGGATGACTATCTGCCTCGCCTTCCTCGCAGAGAAAGGCGAGTTTCCCCGCCGCCCGTGGAACATCCGACTCTCGGCGACCGTCTTGGCCGTCGAGAGGGAGTCGGAGAGAACGATGCCCGTCACCGGATCGACCGACTCCACCGATCCTTGGCGCTGGAAGAAGAAGATGAGTTGGGTCCTCCCTACTTTGGACCCCGCATCCGAGAGGAGCCCTTCCCCAAAGGGTTCACGCTCCCCCGAGACACGCCCATATATACCGGCACCGTGAAGCCGGAGGACTGGCTGATCGACTACTCCACCGCCGTCAATATAGCGAACGGCAACAACCGTGTTACCGTAAGATATGTCCCACTCATGCTCCAGGGCTCGGCCCAGACATGGTTGAACAGTCTAAAGCCTCGCAACATCAACAGCTGGGTCGACTTCACCGAGGCCTTCGTCCGCAACTTCGCAAGCAGGTACAAGCGACCTCCCAAGCCTCGTCAACTCTCCTTATGCGTGCAAGGCCCCAACGAATCTACTCGCGACTATCTCACGCGCTGGGGCGAGCTCCGGAACTCCTGCGAAGGCGTGCACGAGGTGTAGGCTATCGAGTACTTTACTGCCGGGTGCAGAGAAGCCACCCTCCTCAAGCACAAGCTTCTCTGCGATGAGCCGGAGACCCTCGATGAACTGCTGATCACGGCAGACAAGTACGCCACGGCCGACTCCTCCATGAAGGCGGAGATTCAAGTCAGCGAGAATGGCAAAGTCGCTCCTCAGGCTCCAAGAACTCCGGCTGGGGACCCCAGTCAGCGGCAATAGCAGAACGACCACAAGTGCAAGGCCCCGCAGCCAGCCTCCAACAGCCGGCAAGTGGCGACAGTCGAAGACCAACAGCCGGAGGGACCGCCTCCGGCGAAGCGGCAGAGGGGCGGCAAGTCCAACTGGTTGCCGGCTTTCTCCTACCAGCAGACCCTGGATGGCCCCTGCAAGTTCCACAGTGGCGCGAAGCCGTCAAACCACACCACCCGGAAATGCCACTGGCTAACCAGAATCGCCAAGGGAGACGGCCTACTCCCTCCCCCGCCTGCTAGGCCACCTCCGCCACAGTCGCCCCAGCAGCCGGCTGTCAGGCCAGTCGGCGCGGCACAAGATGAGTTTCCGGATGAACATGGGGCCTATGTGGTGTTCACCAGTGTGGCAGATGATCGGTGCAGCAGGCGCTAGTAGCAACAAGAAGTGAATGCAGTCGCGTCAAGCTCCCCAGAATTCATGCACTGGTCCAAAAGGCCCATCAGTTGGAGTAGAGCCGATTACCCAGAGGTGATGCCGAGTCCCGGCTCCTACGCTTTGGTCTTAGGCACCACACTAGCCACAAATAGGCGGGCCGCTCGCTTCTCACGAGTGCTGATAGACGGAGGCAGCAGTATCAACATCCTGTACAAGGATATGATGGAGAAGTTAGGAATCAAGCGAAGACAGCCTCAAATCAGCCGGACTGTGTTCCACGGCATTGTCCCTGGCCTTTCTTGCTCACCAATCGGCAAGATTCTGATAGACGTCCTCTTTGGGGACAAAGATCACTTCCGCCGAGAGCCAATTTGGTTTGAGGTGGTGGACCTTGAAAGCCCGTACCATGCGTTGCTTGGCCGACCAGCGTTGGCAAAGTTCATGGCAGTCCCCCACTATGCCTACCTCAAGATGAAGATGCCGAGTTCCAAGGGAATCCTAACCGTAGCCGGCGACTACAGAAAGTCGTCTGCTTGTGCAGCCGAGAGCAGTCGGCTGGCCGAGTCCTTGGTGATCGCGGCTGAGAAACGGCTTCTTGATCGGGTCGTGGCGATCGCCGGCAAGCAGCCCGAGTTATCGCCCGACCCCAAGGAGTCGGAAGCAGAAGGATCATTCAAGCTGGCCAGAGAAACAAAGAAGGTACCTTTGGACCCGGAGCACCCAGAGAGGTACGTTGTCATGGGTACCAACCTTGACAGCAAATAGGAAGGCGAGCTCGTCGATTTCCTCCATGATAATCGAGACATCTTCGCATGGTCCCTTAAAGACATGCCTGGTGTACCGACGGAATTCGCCGAGCACAAGTTACATGTCCGGTCTGATGTGAAACCCATCAGGCAGCCCTTGCGCCGCCTGTCGGAAGAGAAGAGAAGAGTCGTTGGAGAAGAAATAGCCCGGCTCCTGGCGGCCGGCTTCATCATGGAAGTGTTTTTCCCAGAGTGGCTAGCAAACCCAGTACTGGCATTGAAGAAGAATAAGCAGTGGCGGATGTGTATCGACTACACAAGCCTTAACAAAGCCTGCCCCAAGGACCCATTTGCTTTGCCGAGAATTGATCAGGTGATAGACTCCACAGCCGGATACAAGCTGTTGAGTTTTTTGGATGCATACTCTGGATATCACTAGATCAAACTGAACCTGGCCGACCGACTGAAGACCGCCTTCATCACGCCGTTTGGTGCGTTCTGCTACCTGACCATGACGTTTGGCTTGAGGAATGCCGACGCCACCTTTCAGCGTTGCATGCAGAAGTGCCTCCTCAAGCAACTCGGCAGAAATGCCCATGTCTACGTAGATGATGTGGTGGTAAAGACGGAAAAACGTGGGACTTTGTTGGAAGACCTCAATGAGACTTTCGAGAACCTGCGCCGATTCCAGATCAAGCTCAACTCCAAGAAGTGCGTCTTCGGAGTACCAGCCGACCAGCTACTTGGTTTCTTGGTCTTCGAACGCGGCATAGAGTGCAACCCTGTGAAGATCAAGGCCATCGAGAGGATGGAAGCACCCAGACGACTTTTAGATGTGCAAAAGTTCACCGGCTGTTTGGCGTCCGTCAGCCGATTCATCAGTCGGCTGGGCGAGAAGGCTCCCCCCTTGTACCAGCTCATGAAGAAGACAACCTTTTTTGATTGGACTCCCAAGGCGGACGAGGCCTTTCTCCAAATGAAGAAGATGTTGACTACTCCCCCTGTGCTGGCGGCTCCGACTCCCAAAGAGCCCATGCTCCTATACATTGCCGCCACCAGCCGGGTAGTCAGCATTGTCATTGTAGTCGAGCGCAAGGAGGAAGGCAAGGCGCTACTTGTCCAGAGACCGGTATATTACCTGAGCGAGGTACTGTCGGCCTCCAAGCAGAACTACCCCCACTACCAGAAGATGTGCTATGGCGTGCATTTTGCCGCCAAGAAATTGAAGCCTTACTTCCAAGAGCATCCAATCACTGTGGTCTGCACAACCCCACTTGCCGAGATCATCCGAAGCCGAGATGCGTCCGGACGAGTGGCCAAATGGGCCATCGACTTGGCTCCCTACACCATCTACTACGAGCCCCGCACCGCCATCAAGTCACAAGCGCTGGCCGACTTCCTCGTCGAATGGGCCGAGACCCAGTATCTGCCGCCAGCGCCCGACTCCACCCATTGGCGGATGCACTTTGATGGCTCCAAGATGCGCACTGGCCTGGGAGCCGGCGTCGTCCTCACTTCCCCCAAGGGTGAAAAGCTCAGATATGCGTTGCAGATCCATTTCACCGCCTCCAACAACGTGGCCGAGTATGAGGCGCTCATCCACGGGCTCCGGCTTGCTAAAGAACTCGGCATTCGCCGGATCCTGTGTTATGGCGACTCTGATTTGGTGGTCCAGCAATCATCTGGCGATTGGGACGCCAAGGACGCAAACATGGCGAGCTTCCGGATCCTTGTGCAGCAACTCATCGGATACTTCGAGGGGTGCGAGTTCCTCCACATGCCAAGGAGCGACAACGACCAAGCAGATGCCTTGTCACGGATCGGCTCCACCCGCCAAGCAATACCATCCGGTATCGCCCTTCGGCGCCTCCTCAAGCCTTCTATCAAGCCGTCACCAGAATCAGACTCAATCTTTGTGCCAGCTCCACCCGAAGAAGTCAGATCCGACTCCAAGAAAGACACAGTCGAAGCCGGCCCGGGGACTTTAGAACCCGCCCCGGGGACTGCAGTGGCAAGATCGAAGACTCCAGAGCCCGGCCCAGGGACTGCTCCAGTCGGCCCGGGGACTTCGTCAAGTCAGCAAGTGGCTACGAACTCCAACCCGCCGCCTCCCAGCCCAGCCGCCCTTGTCCAAGTCGCACTAGTAGCAATTGAAGAAATAGCAGCACCCGCATGGGCCCAGCCCATCCTCAAGTTCCTAGTAAACAGAGAGCTGCCAACCAATGAAATCTTGGCTCGGCAAGTGCAATGCAGAGTAGCAGCTTATACCATAGTCAACAGAGAGCTCGTCAGGCGCAGCGTCACTGGCGTCTACCAACGCTGCGTCGAGGCAGAACAAGGCCAAGCAATCCTCAGAGACGTCCACGAAGGCGAGTGCGGTCACCATGCGGCCTCAAGAGCACTCGTCGCCAAAGCCTTTCGGCATGGTTTTTTCTGGCCGACTTCCCTAGAAGAGGCCAAGAAATTAGTCCAAAAGTGCAAGGGGTGCCAGATGTTCTGTTCCAAGCCACTTCAGCCAGCTTCCGCACTCAAGACTATCCCCATCGCCTAGCCCTTTGCAGTCCGGGGTCTAGACATGGTGGGACCATTCAAAACGGCACGAGGTGGCTTGACTCATCTACTTGTCGCAATGGACAAGTTCACCAAGTGGATAGAAGTGAAACCCATCAAGAAGTTGAATGGTCCGACTGCAGTAATTTTCATCGCCGACATCACGACTCGATACGGCATCCCGCACAGCATCATCACCGACAATGGCACAAATTTTGCCAAAGGCGCCTTGGCCCGTTTCTGCGCGACGCAGGGCATCCGACTGGACTTAGTGTCCGTTGCCACTGGAGCGATCGGCCGGCTGCTGGCTTGAGGAGCTGCCGGCCGTCCTCTGGAGTCTGCGCACGACTCCAAACAAGTCAACCGGCTTCACACCTTTCTTCCTTGTCTATGGCGCCGAAGCCGTCATCCCGATGGATATAGAGTTCGACTCCCCGCGAGTCACTATGTACACTGAGGAAGAAGCAGAAGAAGTACGCTCGACAAGGGCGCCCTCCACTGCCACCAACTCTGCCTGAGCCTCCGACCGGAACGCAGCCAGCCGGTCCAGGTCCAGCCCTGGATACCATGCCTTGACGAATTCCAAGGCCCGGCGCGCTCCGGCCCCGGCCGAGGAACCCTTCCAAGCCTCAAGACCGCCAGCTGCGACCTCCAGCCAGTTGGCGGTCCGACTGGCGGTGCGCAGGGCCGACATGTCTGGCCACAGAGCGGCAACCGCCTGGGTGCCGACACGCTGAAGTCGGTGCATCAGCCGATGGGCAGGATGAAGACGGGCCTTGATGCTCAGGAGCTGCTCATTGACGGTTCGGGGGGCGTTGGCGGCGATCTCCACGCCGCTTGCCCTTCGCATCTCGCGATGAACCTCTATGGCCTGAGTGACCGCCTGAGAGTGGCCAGGGAAGAAGTCTGCCAAGACAAGAAAGAAGTGAGTCGAAAGAGCCAGAAGTCGGCCCGACCTATAGTCGGAAGCTCGAAGAAGAAAGGAAGAAAAGAAACTCACCATCGACGATGTCTTCGATCTCATGGAAGCCGGAGGTCAGCATCGCCTCCCTGTCAGTCCAAGAGGAGCGCTCGCTCTCGAACTCGGCCAGGAGAGCGGCCTCCTTCTTCTCGGTCTCGTCCTACGCCTTCTTGAGCAGCTCCTTCTGCTCGGCCAGCTGCGCGGCCAGTAGGTCGCGCTCTGTGGCGAGGTTGCTGCACTCCTCCTCCTTGGCGCGCAAGGCGGTGTTGGCCTCGCCCAGCTGCTGCTGAAGGGTGGCGTTGGCCTCTGAAGGAGAAAAAGACGAAAGATGATGAGTCATCAACAAAGAAAGTCGCTGAGAAGATCCGGCCCGACTGCTCAGCAGTCGGCCCGAATCTCGGGGACTACAGCCCGCGGGTGCGCCAGCGCGCCCCCGCGAAAAAGAAGAAGGACTCACCCCGGCTCTCCGACAAGTCGGCGGTCCGCCTGCCTAGCTCCTCAACATTTTGGTTGAAGGCGGTAGCACAGAGGTTGTGATACTCCTGCAATAAAGCATTTCAGACAAAGTTAATATTTGGAACTCACCAGAGGGAGTTCCGAACCGCCTGCTCAGCAGCCGGCCCGAAACTCGGGGACTACACCTAGTGGGCGCGCTGGCGCGCCCCCATAGAGAAAAACAAGAATCAATAGATAGAGACATACTCGGACGGCCGTTCGCGCTGCCAGATGCACCTTGGTGCAGTTTTGAAGGGCTTCGCCTTCAGCTCGCAGCTTCGCCTGGACGTCCAGGAGCGCTTGGTTCAGCGGCCCTGTGCCGCCTCCACGCAACCACCCAACGGGCGCGGTGCTCATCGCCTTGGTGTCTGGGATTGCCGAACTGGCGGCGCCAGTCTCCTGGGGACGCGGAGACGAGGTCGCCCTCTCAAGACGACAGTGCACTGGCGAGGCGACTTTGAGAAGCAGCCTTGCCTCGGACTCGTTCGCAGTCGGCGGCACCGGCGGGCCTGCCGGCTGTTTGCCGTGCGCTTTCCCAGATGGCGGCAGAGGCGGCGGTGGCGGCACGAGCGTGTCCGACATGGAGGCCTTGCCGCTTTCCTTCTCCACGACGGGGTTCTCGGCGCCGGCTTCTCCAGTCTGCCCCGTGAACTCCGGGGGCGGCAGCGCCGATGACAGCGGGATGACGAGCAGCGCCGATTGGCGGTGAGCGGCCTCCTCGGCTTGCCGCCTTGCTGCTGCGGCGGCTTCGGCTTCTTCCAGTTTTTTCTGGGCAAAGGCTACCGCCTTCTCGGCCTCCACTTTCTCCAAATGGGCGGCCTCCTCCTCATAGCGCTTCTCCCGTGCGTTTCGCTCCGTTGCCTCCCGGAGGTCGGCGGCAGGGTCAACCGGCCGAGTGGTGGCTGACATCTCCGCCGACCCCATGACGGAGGGGATGGCGACCCTCTCAAGGGTGAGGGTAGCCCTGAAGCAAAAAGAAATAAAAAAGAGAAACTCGGACGAGATTCACCGAAGAAAAATAAGGACAAAGGAGGAAACACTTACGCAGAGACTAGCGGCGCCCTCTTCACTTCCTTGCGAAAGCGGTTGGCCCTCGCGGCCGCCTCCTCCTGTTTAGTGGCGGCGGTCGCCCCCTTGAGCTTCTTCGGCTTGCAGCCGAACGAACTCGGCCTAGTCTGGCGCCTCTTCAAGCCGCCTTGGCTGGCCAGGCCGGCGGTGGAACCCGCGACCGATGGGCCGACCCTTGGCTGGTGGCATGGGACGACTTCCCCTTCGACGTCGTCATCAGGCCAGTCGGCAAAGGTGGCCAAGGGCCTGAGGCTGCCTCCCGCTCCTCCTCCCCCGCCTTCAACGTCGGCTTCCATCGCCGCCGCCCCCAAGTCGGGGTCGTCCACGTCGCGCTCCGCTCGGTCGGGGACGAACTCGCGGGGCAGCCTCGTGACGCCGGCCGCGGGCTGCATGAGGGGGTTCTAGTTCAAAGAAACCAATGAAAATCAGAAGTTGGAGTCGGCTATGAAGAAGACAAAGTGGTAAAGAGATGCGACTTACCACTGGAGGGTGGTTGGCGCGCGAGTACGGCTCCTTGCCGAATTGCCATTCCTCCCTGAGCTCGCAGTTCGCGATGTGGTTCACCATGTTTGCCACCTCTGTACGGGGCATTTCCCTAGTGCACATCCGACTCGGGTCTCGGTGGTTGCTCATCTGACTGATCAGATGAGGCCGGCCTTGAAGAGGGAGGACTCGGCGCACCACGAAGGCGGCTAGCAAGTCGGCCCCAACGAGGCCCTCCGACTGTGTCAGAACTCGGAGCCGCACCACGGCGGCGGCGGCTCCGGCGGGAGTCAGCGTCTTGGCCCGATTAGACCAGCTGGGGAGCCTCCTAGCCGGCGGGCCGGCTTCATAAGGTGGCAGATTGACCCAGTCCCCGTCGGGGGCGACGCTCTTCACATAGAAGTACGACCGCTGCCACATCTTCACCAATTTGATCAGCGCGATGGCGGGGAAAGGATTGTCGGCCGTCGATCACCGGATCGCGATGAAGGCGCCGCATTGAGCCGGCACGCCGGCGACGTGCGTGCCGAGCTTGGACGAGAAGAATTCTCCCCACAACTCGATGGTGGGGAGGACGCCAAGGAAGCCTTCGCACAGAGTGGCAAAGGCGGACAACAGCACCACCGTGTTTGGGGTGAGGTGGTGCGGCTGGAGCCCGTGGAACTCGCCGGCAGCCCCAGGCCACGCATAAGGTTCAAGCGGAAGATGACCCGCTCGCCCTCCTCCGGCGCCGGCAGAATCTCCCCCTCCGACGCGGCGCGGGCGCGCACGAGGTCTGCGCCGGGGAGGCGGCACGTTCGGCGGAGGAACTCGATGTGGTCATCATCCACCTCCGAGCCGTCCCACACACCGGAGCGCACGGCGGGAGCCGCGGCGGCGAAGGAAGAGCTCATCGCTGTGGTGTGGTGTGTTTTTGCTCGACGGCGGCAAGAGGAAGGAAAGGAGGCAAGAGGAGGCGGGGGAGCAGGGAAGATGGGCGCACGTGCTTGCCGCTCCACTCCCCCCCGCCTACTTATAGCCTTGAGGGCTGAGAAGCCGATGGGGTGGGTGTGGGATTAACTGCGCGCAGGACCCCACGCCCCCTCCACGATTTACCCCACGGAGTTACTGCACGCAGTAACGACTTGTGAAACCCAACCGTCCGCACGGCCACAACGGATCCGTTTGTGTGCCGAGGCGCGGTAGTGGCGGGCCCTGCCTGACGGCCCGTCCCGTCGCGCGCGTGGGTAGGCAGACTATCCTCGCCGCGTGGCACCACGCGATAGGCCCGCGGTGGGCGGCCGCGGGGAAGCATATCAGGCACGCCGCCTAGTCTCCCGCCACGACTTTCGAACTCTCTACGAAGCCAGATGGCCCTCTGCGAATCCGACTTTCGGACAGTCGGCCTGAAGGAAGAAGGAAAGCGAAGTCCTAAAAAATGAAACTATTGAGGCCCCACGACGCAGTATCCACGGAGCCTCACCAGCTTCGGGAACTACTGTCGGAGTAATGGGCCACGGGTAGGCTGACCCGATCCCCAGAACCTTTCAAGACATTGGGATCAGTAGCGCCGCCTAGGCCAAGTCCCAACGGCGACTCCAAGATATGCCGAGTCCCAGATGGCTACTCCAAGATATGTCGAGTCCCAGACGGCGACTCCAACATATGCCGAGTCCCAGACGGCGACTCCAAGATATGCCGAGTCCCAGAGGCGACTCCAAGATATACCGAGTCCCAGACGGCGACTCCAAGATAAGCCGACTCATGGCCGGCGACTTCCAGGGAGGCCGGCTATGGAGAGTCGGCCCGCGACTCCACCCTCGTCTCGAAGGGTGAGGCGGGGTATAGCCACGACATGGCCATTCCCCCTGCTTACAAGGGGCCGGCATGGCTACAGTAAGCCGTATCGCTGAAGATCTCCGGCGAGGCGCGACACTGTTGCCATGCCTGCCCTGACCTCAGCCATGGTGGGCGGTGCACTGTGCCCGTGATGCTTGCCTGTACGACCCAAGGATGGCGGGGCCGCCTTTCAGTGGGTAGACAGAAGACGGCACGAGCGCCCTGAAGACGGACCATGGGAGTCGGCCCCTTGGAGTCGGCCGACCCCTCTCCCACGGGCCCCGCCCGCCATTAACCAGACAAGATGGGGAATGGCGACAGTGAACGCACGCCAGACGGCGGCGCTGTTGCCATGACTACGTGACCAAGCCCGCGTCATCTAGAGTACCGCTACAGTATCAGGCCTGTCCGCGGGGCCCGCCAGTCGGCGGTCCCCAGTAGTCGGCAGAGGGGATGACGGCCTGAGAGACAAACTGCTGGGACCCGCGCCCAGCCAGATTACACTTGTACTCCTGGGGGGTAGGCCTATATAAACCCCCCGGGAAGCCCATGCAAAGGGTTCGGACCCAGATAGGAAAAGACCTTAGATCACAGGAAGGAGAGAGCTAGCCTTGCCCTCTCCTACCACCAGAAACAGCTCCAGGAGCACCATTGTAACCACTTTGCCATAGTGACCATGCGGAGACCCCGCAGAGCAACTATAGGGGTGTTATCTCCTCGGAGAGCCCTGAAGCTGGGTAAGTTCCGCCGGCGTGCATGTCTTCGCCTCATTCCGCTTCCGGGCACCGGCGACGTTCTACTCGCTCCCACCATGATAAGCCATCCTTTGGCATATGTCGTACCCAACCCCCGACACTTCGAGAGCATTGCCTTTATGCAAAATTTTCTAAATGTGAATTTTGGTTGCCAGAAGTGACCTATCTAGGCAATGTAATCTCTGGTAAGGATATTCCTGTCAATCCCGAGCGAGTTCAAGCCGTTCTTAATAGGACTCCGCCTAAATCGGTCAAGAAAGTTTGGAGTTTCCTTGGCTTAGCGAGCTATTGTCGCCGCTTTATCGAGAACTTCTCCAAGGTTGCTATACCTCTAATTGAACTCCTCAAGAAAGATAAAAAGTTCGAGTGGACCCCACAATGCGAGCACAGTTTTCATGAACTGAAAAGACGCCTGACATCTGCTCCCCTACTGGTACCACCAGATCTCTCCAAGGACTTTGTTATCTATTGCGACTCCTTGCGACAAGGACTAGGTTGCATTCTCCTGCAAGATCGTCACGTAATTGCTTATGCTTCACGGATATTGCACCCACATGAGGAAAATTATCCTACACATGATCTAGAGCTTGCAGCTGTACACTACTAGGGAAAAGGCTAGCAGTAGCGCGGGTTTTAGATGTATCAGTAGTGCGGGGATAGGCGTTACTAATAAGGCGCTACAGCTAACAGATAGCAGTAGCGCGTGCTCACCGGCGCTACTGCTACACAAGTGTAGCAGCATCGCTGTTAGTGGAAGCTCGCTACTGCTAGTAGCTCTAGCGCGCTTTGCCTTGACGCGCTACTGCTATCGCAGCGCTGCTGCTAACTTTTATACACTTGCTACTGCTAATTTAAGTAGGTTTTTTTGTTTTTTTGGCATATTTGTTTTGTATTTGAACAGGCTTTTTAGAAGAATCTTTAGCACATAGAAATGTCATCATGATACACATACAAATGCCCGCGAGACCACAAATGTAATCATAGCATGTACATACAAATAGTCTCATCGTAATCATCATCCAACACAAAGTGCTATCTTGTCATCATCTCGAAAATAGCGATACATGAAAGTCTCGAATAATTGCAACTACAACAACGTCATCCATCTAAACGAAGGTATATGCAAGAAGTGCTATCACTATGAGTGAGAGCGGAACTATGCAGTACATTAGGTGGCGGTTACGAGTCCTCTCTTGTGCTAGCGTGAACCTCGAGTAACTAGCTTCTCCTTCTTGTCTGCTTTTGAAGCCTTTATGGCTGGCGCCCGTGAACCCATTCACTTGCGCCTGACACTCATGCCACTTGTTGTACACCCCCGGAACCTTCCCTTTGTACACGACATAGCAATTCCATCTCGCCATCAAGAAACTAGGTACCTGTTAGAGATGCATGTTCATGAAGAGGATGTACAATCATATATATGCAACAAAATATACTAGAGCAACACCGAAAAAGAAAGGGTTAGCAACTAGATGCAACATACAGTACGCAAATTAATTAACTAGAGGTACGCAGGTCATCGTACGCAAACTAACAAAGTAGTGTTACGCAAGTTCGGCAGGGACCGTGGACATCACAAAGTTTCATCGCTATAAAAAGTATACAAGTTCAACCGACACATATCATCATCATCGGCATCATAAATCACTAGAAGTTCCATCCTTCCATATCATCGAGGATGAACCCTAGCTTCTTGAACGGCGTGAGGTCTAGACGTTGCATGCCTATGCGAGTTCGGACGTCAGCTCGCGATATAGGGACGTGGTGGAACATTCCCTTCTCATCGATGACTTCTTTCATGATGATTGTCGCAATGTCGCTTTGGATGCGAAATAATTCATCTCTGAGTTTATAATCCGCTTCTCCATGAGATTCTAGCCACTTGTGGATATGATCATCATTTCTGCTGTTAATGCGAAGCTTTTGGTGATCCGTGTTGAACTAAATCATGAGATGGACGATGTAGAATCCATCCTTCTTGCTTGGTTTTGGGACATGAATGCAGGAGAAGTTAGTTTTATGCGCGAAACCCATCTTCTTGTTCCTTTGTTTCTTGATCTGCACGTGGCCACCTCTAAAGCTGAAGCCTTGGAGAGCATCATCTAGAATATTCATTATGTGGGTGTAGTCTTTTTTCTCGTAGTCTCTGGAAGGGTCAAAATACACGACGTGGGAGACTTGCGGGTAAAGAACGATAATGACGGCGCGCCCGTTGCTGTGGGGAAAAGATACCTCAAATTATTTCCCATATGAGAGAGAAGGAATGATTGAAATGTACGAAAGGGTTGTCCGGAACTGACTTACTTTGGATGATAAGGCACGAGGACAATTTCCCGGTCCTTATTCTGTACCATGAAGTTTTGGAGGTACCCCCTAGCAGTTTCACGCTCAAAGTCGCCGAGACTCAAGAAAGACTCGTGCATGTAGTACGGATCCGCCACACAGATTTGCGAGACTTCTTCACTCTTTATGACGGAGCTCATATGTAGCACAAAAAGGAGGACGATAGTAAAATCAAGCCGCCTTGTTAGAAACACCTCCGCAGGCCATGTGTCGACGTAGCACTTCCCCCCAGGCACACGAGCCGCGTATGTCGGATATCCTGGATCCTTTGAGGCTAGTAGGCTTTTCTCAGTCGACAGCACATGGTCATGCAGTCTCCTGAGATCCCCTGATAGTGCATCCAGCGGTTTCGGCGGTAGCATCGGCTCGCCCGTGAGATGGAACATGACCGCACCTTTCATGGGTACACGCTCTTCAGAATGCATCGTCTGGCTGCTATGTGCTCTGGCTTGTTTGGAGGCAGTTACCTTCCCCGATCTCTTCCTCTCATTTTTCTTGGGCACACCTTCCAGACCCTTCCTTAACCCCTGCCCCAGTGTTCCCAGGCTAAGTGTTGTACGACCCTCGCACCCGGCTAGTTCATCCTGTGTTGAGGCGGCATCTTCAGGCGTGTCCTGTGAGGATTTCATGAAGAGAGACTTTTTGCAATCCATGGTACGACCCTGCCCCGGGCATATCATCCATATCCTCATTAGCAAGATGATAGCCCGATTCGTCATATGGTTGACTCATCATATCTATGTCACAGTCATACACGTTTGTATTGAGGTAATCCATAAGGTTGACCTCCGTCTCATCATCCATTCTCTGTTCTACAGGAGAAATTACATTAGCCAATACTATTGCACCCCCTTCATCATGTCGTCCGCCGCTCTCACCCGGCATTACAGGCGCTGGTAATTGCGTAGGCGGGGTGGTGGTCTTCGCACATGCTTGTGGATGTGTGGTAGTTATTGGTGTGCTCTCGGCCGGCTCTAGACGAATAAGATTCTTCGGCCATAGCAGCACCCAATTCTTGCAACTTCCAATCCGCGGCGGGTCTCGTCGTCCGCTCCCACATGCTGTACTAGAGGAGGCAAATCCTCGTGCCCTGATTTCACACTGGTCAAGCTAACCCTGAAGTGCCCAGCGGGGATCGGCTGGTTGTGGAACGTGCGTTGAGAGGGGTCCATTATCATCCCCTTTCCCACGTCCACCTTCTGGCCTTTGATCAAGTAGAGTATGGTGCACGGGGTTTCTTTCGCCTACAAACACATATGTCTGTGGCGTAAAACAACCGAAAGGCAACAAAAATGGAATATTATATATATATATGTATATGTTGGTGCGACATGTAATTACTGTGACGACGTCAAGCTCAGCCAAAGATGAAGGCCCACCTAGCGCGCCTGAGACTGAGGACGGGCTGCTATGTGCGGGAGCGGCTGCGAGAGGAGGCTCGATTGCGTGAGCAAGTGATGGTGCGATGGTGTTGTTGTTCATGGAGTTGCTCCCGACCAAACTGGGCATCGGGAAATCATGTACCATCTTGTCTGGATTTTCCTTCGCCCAGTTGATGATAACTGGAACCAAGTTAGTAGCGAAATCATTTCTGCAGGCAGTTACAGCTGCATTGACTGCCTGCTGTAGCAACTCATATTTGTCCTCAGCTATTTTTTTTGCGTCCTCAGCTGCTTTTTTCTCGACCGCAAGCTTCACCTTCGTGTCGATGTCCGCCTGACTAAACTTCTTTTTCAGCTTCTTGGCCTCCGGGCCCTCGTTGTAAAACACCTTCCACGTGGCGCCGTCTCCAGCGTCGTGCACACAACCTTATTGCGGCCGCTGATCCAAAGAGAGTCCCTTAAGTTCGTTCAAGGCCCGGTTGAGAGAGGTGTCCCACATAGGCTCATCGGAGAAGTAGGGCTTTCGGCTGCAAGATGGTGTTGCTTCTCCAGTAGTCTAATCAATTTCCTCGTGATCTTGTCCGTGTAAAAAACCTTTTTCTCCTTGTCCCACTTGTAGCGGGCCCTGATGAAGTCATGCTCCAAGGGGTTGGTGAACTTCGCGAAGGGGTCTGGGAGACCCGCGGCTTCATGTTCCGCGTCCTCCTTATCCCATATGGGCCTTTTACCGAGGTAGACACGGCTTCCGAGGCGATGCTTCCCCGTGTTCCTTTGCTGAAGGCTCTTGAATTTCGCATCCTCAACCTTGGCTGCCTCGGTAGCGCAAGTGTCCTTGAACTTTTTGAACTCCTCTTCCGTAAGTGTCGGATTTTCCTCTAGAATCTTGGACAGGGGTTCATCAGCCTCAATAGCTCGTTTCACCCAACCTTTCCAGGAGGCCAAATCATTGCTGAACATGCCCATGGCATGATTGTTAATCTTTTTTTATCTTCGGATCATCCCACGGTTGTTCTATGTTATCATCCCGGTCGGGGAACTTGAATCTCTTGTGCAACTTCGCTAGGAGCAACTGCGTCAAATGTTCTTTACTCCTTAAGTCATCGTCGTTGCTGCTCGCGCATTCCCGTAGGATGCATCCTACTTGGTTCCCATAGCACTTGCGAGGTTCTTCCGGCTCTAACGGCTCAAACTTGCCAGGTGCCATCTTTGTGATCACAAGTCGTCCAATCCCTAGTTTGTTAGGTTTTTGTATCCTCTGCTTCTTATGCTTCCTCTTTTCAGTAGTGGCATCGGGGCCGGTACCTTCCCTGCCGGTACATTCCCCGCCGGTACCTTCCCCACAGGTCTCGGTGCCGCCATCGGTGCCGGCGCCATCGGTGCCGGCGCCGTTGGTGTCGATGTCGGCGTTAGTACCATCATCGAGGCCGACCTGCAAACCTTGCTTAGAAGTCAAATAGTCGAGGTACTCTTGTTCACCATCATAATCCATCTCGTCTGCATCTTGGTCAGAAGGCCCAGTTTCTTCGTTGTTCGACATGTTTCCTATGATTAAGTGTCCTCATTTATTTCTATAAGTATGAATAAATGAGAAATGACATAAAAAATCTATGTAGCACAAAATCATGCCCTTATTCACGGGAAATTTTTGCATGACCTTTGCTAAAAACTGGACATATCGAGCGCCTGAAATTCACCGGAACGGAAATGAATCAACATTCCGGCGTAACATAGGCCACTCGGATCATTTTCCAAACATGACATGTCCAAAACATAACATATGCACATATCACATGTCCAGTTCAAATTTGCATATAAATTCAGCTAATTTTGAAACCTAGCTAAATTCTAACTAAATAGATAACCTAATTAACATACTGCCCTAACTAAAACCTAAGTAAATTAACCGAAGAACCCTAGCAGAGAGAGAGAGAGGGGGGGGTTTACAGAGGGTGCAGGGGCGAGGAGGCAGGCCCGACGACGGCTGGGAGGGGAGAGGAGGGAGGCGAGGGCCGATGGGTCGGGGGCGAGCGTGCCGGGGTCGGGGGTGAGCGCCGGTGCCGGGGTCGGGGGCGAGCGCGCCGGGGTCGGGGTCGAGCGCCGGCGCCGAGGTCGGGGGCGAGTGCCGGGTCGGGGGCGAGCGCCGGGGTCGGGGTCGGGGGCGAGGGCCAGGTCGGGGGCGAGCGCCGGGGTCGGGGGCTAGCGCCGGCGCCGGAGTCGGGGGCGAGTGCCGGGGCCGGGTCGGGCGCGGCGGTGCGAAGGGGGAAGAGAGAGTGGGGATTTGGGGGGAAAAGGCGGGATGAAGCAGGGCGGGTGAGAATTTTGTGTCAAGTGGACGTAGCAGTAGCGCATTTGGACAAAACGCGCTGCTACTACCTTTAGTAGTTGTAGCGCTTTATATGAAATTCGCTACCACTAACTTCAGTAGCTGTAGTGGTTTAGGCAAAACACGCTGCTACTACCTTCGCTACTGCCAGTTTTCCTTTTTCTTTTCCTTTGTTTTATCCCACTTTTATTTCCCGAGGGCAGTGAACGAAGGGAGGGCGATATATATTGCATCATTTGACGGTTAAATATGTATGCAAAATAGGAACATATATATTACACATCATTGGACCCATGCGTAATAATGGCTAAGTGTGTATCCAAAATAGGAACATATATATATATATATTACATCATTTGATCGATAAAATAAGTTTCCTCAGTGCTGACGTTTTCGTTTTTGAGTCAGCTTCTTTCCCTTCTTGTCCGTCGAGGAATAATTGAGCCCCTCATTGTGACTTTGCCTTTTCCATGGAGTACGATTTTTCTTAGGTAATGTAGTATTGATTCTTCTTTTGACGTATACTTCATCATCATCGTCATCTTCCCTCATTGGATTGCCGTACTGATCATAGTCTTTCTCGTTGGCGACTCCATCCATTCCAATGATGTTCCTTTTGCCTCTCCTCACAACAACACGGCTGGGATTGCGCGGGTCAGTTATGAAGAAGCATTGTGTCACATGCTTAGCGTGTACCCATGTCTTGCTTTTTGCGATAGCGTTCACGGTAGCGCTCTTGGCGTTGGGTATAGTCATAGTAGTGAAAATCCGGCTTCTCTTTCGACATTCTTAGCCCATCTGACATGGAACATCGTCGTGTTGTGCAGTCCAGAGTAGTCAAGCTCCTAGATCTCCTCGACCCTTCCGTAAAATCGTTCAGTTGCGCCGTTGTCGCTGCCGGTCATGCATTCCATCGTCACCCCTGAGTTCTGATCATCACTGTCCATATCTTTGGCCTCCGTGTAGAACGTGTATCCGTTGATATCATATGCCTGATAGGTTACGAGGTTGGGCGAGGGGCCATGTGCTAAGGCGTATATGAGCAATCCGTCCTTAGAGCCCTCCTCCGGGGGATTAGCAATAATATGCTCTTTGAACCAATGCAGGAAAGTGGAGTTGTGCTCTCTAGTAACTTTGGCGTCTGTCCTGCATACCCCCCGGTCACGATACTTCTTTGCAATTATTTCTTTGTGCAATGCCACGAAAGGATCTACCTCGTCTAGGTGTTGTAGAACTACCAAGTTTGCTCTGTCAAAGTCGCTGCGTCGATCTGAGTATGCCAGTGCAGTTCCCTGTGACCGTTGCAGTGACCATCTCCTTCGAGCCTCCGATCATGCTTGTTAATGGGCAAACCAACACTAACACCAGGCGGCTGGTCTGCGCCATATAGAAAATTCTCACAGAAAGAGATGCACTCTTGTGCCAAATAGCCCTGGACGATGCTTCCATCCGGATGGGACATGTTACGAACGAGTCCATTGATGATCCCATTCATCCTCTCAAACGGCATTATGTTGTGCAAGAATGACGGCCCCAGGTCTATTATGTCATCCACAATATGTACACACAGATGCACCATCACGTCAAAGAACGCAGGCGGGAAGTACATCTCAAGCTCATTCAGTATCACAACGATCTCTTCCTGTAGCCTTTGGAGCTGCTTCACACTGATCGACTTTCGAGAGATGATGTCGAAAAAGTTGTAGAGACCAATAAGCGTGTCATAGACGTGCTTGTCCATTATCCCTCTAAGGGCAACAGGTAGTATCTACGTCATCATCACATGACAGTCATGAGACTTCATCCCGCTGAACCTTTTCTTGTCCCTGTATAGATATCTGCTTATCTTGCCACAGTAACCGGAACTAACTTTGACTCCGGTAAGGCACTTAAAGAAGGCATTGATCTCAGCCTGACTTAAGGTGAAGCAAGAAGGGGGGCAATAATCCTATTTCTTTATTTTCTTGCCCTTCTTCTCCCGTGCCTCTGTCTCCGTCTCTGTCTCGTCTGACATTTTATGTGGCGGCATGTGCAGATCTTCCCTGATTTTCAAATCTTGCAAGTCTTTTCTTGCCTTCGGCCCATCCTTGGTCTTATCCGGCATGTTCATCAGTGTTGCGAGCAAGCTCTCAAGGACATTCTTACAGATATGCTTTTGATCAAGGCAATGAGGTGTATCAAGTTTGTGCGAGTACTCCAAGTCCCAGAACATAGACCTCGTCTTCCATACCTTCAGCAGAGGCTCCGATGCCTTTCTCATCGTCTTTCCTGGCGCGGGGCACTCCTTCCAGTTTTTCAACAGCTCATCGATTTTGGCAACGCTCTGCTTACGTGGAGGTCCTCGATGCTCAGCGTGACCATTGAATAGATCTCCACGGTTTCTGCACGGGTCATCCTATTCAAGCCATCTTCGATGCCCCATGTACACGATTTTCCCAGACCCACCATCTTTCCTTGACGTTAGCTGCTGAGACGTCATATCATCCATGCACAGCGTGCATCCGCAATATCCATGGCACACCTGGCCTGCCACATATCCGTAACTGAGATAGTCCTGCACTGTCATGATCAGTGCGGCTGTCATGTTGAAATACTCACCTTTGCTGGCGTCCCATGTCTTGGCCGGTGTTTTCCATAACGTGTCTAACTCCTCTTGAAGTAGCCCCAGATACAAATTAATATTATTTCCTGGTTGTTTCGGCGCTTTAATAAGCATGCTCATGTGAATGTACTTCGATTTCATGCACAACCAGGGGGGAGGTTGTACATCCATACAAACACGGGCCATGTGCTATGGTTGGTGTTCTGGTTGCCAAACGGATTCATGCCATCGGTACACATGCCGAGCACGATGTTCCTTGCATCACATTCAAAATACCGATAGAAGCTGTTCAACGCTCTCCACTGGCTTCCATCCTTCACGTGTCTCAGCTTCGGATCATCTCCATCGTCGGGCTTCTTCCTCTCCGCGTGCCAGCGCATTAGCTTTGCTTTCTTGGGATCTACAAAATACCTCTGGAGACGGGGAGTGATCGGTAAGTACCATACAACTTTCTGGGGACATTTCTTCCCGGCCTTCTTGTATCGAGAAGCATTGCACACCGGACAGCTTGTTTTTTCCGCGTGCTCCTTCCGATAAATTATGCAATCATTGATGCATGCATGGTATCTAACGTGTGGCAGATCAAGAGGGCACACGATCTTCTTGGCCTCATCAACACTAGTTAGTGTCGGTCCATTTGTTTTTAGCCTTCGTCTTCAGGAGTTGGAGTGTGAAACTCAAGCGGGTCACCTCAGGATTGCAACCATCATACAATGGAGTGTTTGAGTCTACCACCAGTTGCTCCAGCTTAGCCTCCTCTCAAGAAGCAGCTCTCTCAGTACTCGTCTCCTTGCGAAGCAATGCTTGAACATGAGGGTCCCGCATGATTCAACTTAGTACCGACGAACTCTGCTGCGTGGAGTCCATGTCATTCCCTCCACAGCCATGTCCGGCCCCTTCTCCTCCGCCATGTCCGGCCCCTTCTCCGCCGCCATGTCCGGCCTGTTCCCCACCGCCATTATCGATCATCTCTTCATCTTGCCCCGTGTCATCATTGCCTGCCCCGTCAGCATCCTCAACATCGTCATCCTCATCTTAAATTATCCACCGAGTATAGCCATCCATGAAACCAGTCATGAGCAGGTGCGCTTCGACACGACCATCGTCATGGGGTCCGAGCCAATCTATTCCTTTGCATTTTCGACACGGACATAAAACCTCTGTCCGGTTATTTTCTTTCATGTCCTGCACCGCCGACCGCAACCACCTGTCCACCATCGTTCCACTGACCATCGTCAAATCTGCACGGTAATAATAAACAAATTGATTATAAAAATGCATGCATGCATCAAAGTCATACAAAAAATTGGCATGACCTTCCCTAAAAATAGGACATATATGGATCTAGAGTTTGCCCGGAATTCGCCGAAACGGAAATAAATCGACATTTCGGCAAAACATAGGCAACTCAAAAGCACAATTTGGCGTTAACTCATGCCACACACACAATTTCCACAAACATGTCACACACACATTAACATATTTCCATTTTGCAAAAGCATGAAATTTTCATCACCTCTATCTCGATCGAGATCGAGCACACGGTGGAGATGATGTTGTAGGGAGATCAAAAGTGCACAAAGCTCTTCTTGACAAAGATAGATCTAGTTAGGGGGCAAATAGGTCACTTAACTAAATCCTACATCTACCTAGCTACCTAATTTTGGAGGAGACAACTTCAACTAGTGGAGGGGAAAGGAAAAGAGAAAGGAGATGCATTAATGGAGGTGGTGTAGTTAGGTAGGAGTAATGAAGAGAGAGAAAGGTGGATAGAAGAGAAAGAGTAATGGGGGAGAAGTATTGAGAAAGAAGAAGAGTGAGAATGGGAGCATGTGGGGGAGGTAGGGGGAAGGGAAGAGAAGAGGGGGAGGGGAGGGACGGGTGGGGAAAAGGTGGTGGGTTGGTGCGGGTTAGCAGTAGCGCGGGGGCAGAAACGCGCTACTGATAAGGAATTAGCAGTAGCGCGCTTTGGGCCACGGCGCTACTGCTAACAGTGACAAAAAAGTGTGCCAATTTGAAATTTAGCAGCAGCGATCTCAGTAAAAGCGCGCTACTACTATGTCCGTAGCAGTAGCGCGGTTCGGGCCACCACGCTACTACTAAATGGAGTTAGGTGAACACCGCCGGTCGATATTTGTAGCAGCGCGGTTTACACAGAGCATGCTACTGCTAAAAACTTATCAGCAGCGAGTTTCTCGCACACGCGCTACTACTAATTAGCAGCAGCGCTCCTTTTTGAGCCGCGCTGCTGCTAAGATTTTGTGTATAGGCTTTTCCCTAGTAGTGGTAGTCCATGCACTCAAAACCTGGCGACATTACCTCCTAGGTAATCGTTGTGAAATCTTCACTGATCACGAAAGTTTGAAGTATATATTCATGCTACATCTTGAGCTTGCGTTGGTTTTCCTTGAAGAGGAAACGGTGATGCAGCAGAGTAGCGTAAGTATTTCCCTCAGTTTTTGAGAACCAAGGTATTAATCTAGTAGGAGGCTCCTCAAAAGTCCCATGCACCTACACAACCAAACAAAGAACTCGCAACAAACACAATAAAGGGGTTGTCAATCCCTTCACGGCCACTCGTGAAAGTGAGATCTAATAGAGATAGTATGATAAGATAAATATATTTTTGGTATTTTATAATATAGATGCAAAAAGTAAAGATGCAAATAAAAGTAGATTGGAAGCAAATATGTAAGAGATAGACCCGGGGGCTATAGGTTTCACTAGAGGCTTCTCTCGAGATAGCATAAGTATTACGGTGGATGAACAAATTACTGTCGAGCAATTGATAGAAAAGCTAATAATTATGAGTTTGTCTAGGCATGATCATGTATATAGGCATCACGTCCGCAACAAGTAGACCGACTCCTGCCTGCATCTACTACTATTACTCCACACATCGACCGACTCCTGCCTCCATCTAGAGTATTAAGTTAATAAGAACAGAGTAACGCCTTAAGCAAGATGACCTGATCTAGAGGGATAAACTCATGCAATATGATATAAACCCCATATTTTTATCCTCGATGGCAAAAATACAATACGTGCCTTGCAACCCTTTCTGTCACTGGGTAAGGACACCACAAGATTGAACCCAAAGCTAAGCACTTCTCCCATGGCAAGAAAGATCAATCTAGTAGGCCAAACCAAACTGATAATTCGAAGAGACTTGCAAAGATAACTCAATCATACATAAAAGAATTCAGAGAAGATTCAAATATTATTCATATATAAACTTGATCATAAACCCACAATTCATCGGATCTCGACAATCACACCGCAAAAAGAGATTACATCGAATAGATCTCCACAAGAGAGGGGGAGAACATTGTATTGAGATCCAAAAAGAGAGAAGAAGCCATCTAGCTAATAATATGGACCCGAAGGTCTGTGGTAAACTACTCACAACTCATTGGAAGGGCTATGGTGTTGATGTAGAAGCCCTCCGTGGTCGATTCCCCGTCCGACTGAGCGCGGGCGAAGGCTCCAAGATGGGATCTTGCGGATACAGAAGGTTACAGCGGTAGAAATTTTGTTTCGGGTGCTCCCTGGATGTTTTCGGGGTACGTAGGCTTATATAGGAGTAAGAAGTACGTCGGTGTCTGCCCGAGGGGCCCACAAGACAGGGGGCGCGCTCTATAGGGGGGGGGGGCGCCCTCCTATCTCCTAGCCGCCTTGGCTGCTTCTTGACTTGCACTCCAAGTCCTCTGGATCACGTTCGTTGCAAAAATCACGCCTCCAAAGGTTTCATTCCGTTTGGACTCGTTTGATATTCCTTTTTATCCAAACACTGAAATAGGCACAAAAAAAACAGCAATACGGGTTGGGCCTCCATTTAGTAGGTTAGTCCCAAAAATGATATAAATGTATAAAATAAAGTCCATAAACATCCAAAAGGGGTAATATAATAGCATGGAATAATCAAAAATTATAGATACGTTGGAGATGTATCAATTCACCCAACCGGATTTGAATCTCAGGCAAAGACGTTGGGTCGAGTTGATCACATATTTCGACTTAGGGATAACTTACACCCCAGGAAAAGCCAATGTCATGGCTGATGCACTAAGTCGTAAATCTTATTGTAACAATCTGATGTTACAAGAAAGTCAACCACTTCTCCAGGATTCCTTTCTACCCTTGTGGAGAAACCTACCCTTACGGATCAGATCATCAAAGCTCAGAAAGTAGATCCGGGAATTTCTTGTATCAAAAGAAACATCAAGAAAGGAGTTGCGGATTGTTTCTCCATTGATGATCAAGGAGTCGTATACTTTGGGAACCGTCTAATGGTTCCCAAGGTGCAAAACCTGAGGTGATTGATCCTTAAGGAGGCTTATGAATCTCCTCTCACCATTCAACCCGGTAGCGCCAAAATGTATTAGGACCTACGCCAGAGGTTCTGGTGGACTGGGATGAAGAGAGAAATTGCTCAATTTGTTGCTAATTGCTACGGCTGCCATCGCGTAAAAGCAGAGCATCAACGGCTTGCTGGCACCCTTCAACCCTTAGCTATTCCTGAATGGAAATGGGATAAAATTGGTATGGATTTCATCACCGGTTTTCCCAGGACCAAGAGAGGGAATAACACTATCTTTGTCGTTATCGATCATCTTTCCAAAGTGGCCCCTTTTCTTGCCTATTCGCGAGAGTATAACCGCTAGCCAGCTAGAAGACTTGTATATGTCCCGGATAGTGTCTCTTCATGGTGTTCCACTAGGAATCAACTCAGATCGAGGAAGTCTCTTCACCTCTCGATTTTGGGAAATTTTCCAAAACATTATGGGAACCCGTATTTCCTTTAGCACCGCCTTTCACCCTCAGTCAAGTGTGTTAGTGCATCTAGTGCCCCTTAGTGATTTTGGTGTATTGAAGACTTATAGGTTAAGAGATTGATGCGTTTGTGAGTGTACACAGGTCTATAAGTCTATGAGGAGTTTGATATTTACAGCGAAAGTCGACACCTAAAAATGAAGTTATTCGACTGACACGAAGTTCTTCTGGTCTCTGAGGAATTTGTTCTGACTGAATAGTTAGGAATTCGCCAGTGCAGATTTCCTACCAAGTGAGGAACATGATAGCCCTGAGGAATTCGTACCTCAAAATTCCGACCGTTGCTGTGCTACGCGCCAGTTGTCCCAAAATATCTACCCACCTAACAGTCATATCACACAAGGGCATTTATCTCTTATCATGTCGGGCTGCTCCCCGGCTATAAATAGCTGCCCCCTACAACCACTAGCTGGTTGGCTGCTCCAAGAGAAACTGACACTTGACATTTGAGAGCAACCCATTCTCCGAGGACTTTGAGTGAAAATCATCAAGTGAGGAAATCCCAAACCCAAACCTACAAAACCCCAAGTGATTGAGCATCACTGAAGAGATTGATCCTGCGTGGATCCGACGCTTGTTTCCTTTGAAGACTGTGCTTCTTCCAGACGGTTAGGCGTCAAGGTCTAGAGCATCCAAGAGGAATGACAAGTGACCGAGTTTGTGAAGGTTCGGAAGTCACCTGAAGACTTAACACGAGTGATTGGGCGAGGTCTGTGTGACTTTAGCTCAAGGAGAATACGGTGAGGACTGTGTGTCTGGGACTGGGTGTCCTCGAGTTTAAATACTCAGCCGCTCCAACCAGATGTACAACTGAGACAACATGTATGTTGTTGTGTGATTTTTCATTTCCTCATGTATGTTGTTGTGTGAGTTTTCATATCTGTTTGAAGACTTTGACTGAAGACTTTCTCAATTTCCTCATCTCTATTTCTTCAGTCTGTCCGTCTTCTTCCCTTGTTATCCTGTGCTTACGCTTTCTGTACTCTTTGCTTGTCTTCATTTCATCATGATGATTATGCTTGTGTTCTATTATGTTCCTTTCTGAGTACTTATTCCGCTGCTAGTAGTTCTTCATTTAGGAATTTCCTCACCAGCAAATTCCTCAGTGAAGAATTCATAAAAATCGCCTATTCACCCCCCCTCTAGTTGATATAACGCACTTTCAATTGGTATCAGAGCAAGGTACTCCCTTGTTCTGTGTGATTTTGGTTTAACCACCTGGAGTTCTAGTTATGTCGACTGCAGGATCAAGGAACGTCTCCTGCCCCATCTTTGACGGTCATGAGTATCCTTGCTGGAAGGCCATGATAAAAAGTGACTCATGGCGATGGACATCGAAATGTGGACCATCACCGAAATCGGTCTTACCGATCTATGCAAGATGGCTGAGGCCGATGACATTCGCAAGTACACACTACTTAACCTGACAGCAAAGGATGTCATCTGCTCCAGTCTGTCCCGAAACCAGTTCAGGAACGTCATGCATCTCAATCATGCAAAACTTATCTGGGACCGTCTCTCTGAGGTCTATGAAGGTCATCGAACTCGTAATGATCCTTGGTTTGAGGATTACAAGGAATCACTCAATGCGATGACATTTGAACCAGCATCATCATCATCTACCCCTGCCTTATGGCAAACAGTGCTAAGGTAACCGAATGCTACCTATCCGAGTCTAGTGATGATGAATCTGGCAATGAATTTGGACCTAGCTATGTTAAACTTTCTTCCCTTGCCACTAAACAACAAAGACCTTTAAAAAAAGTTCAATACATGCTAAATAAGAGCGATGATATGTTGGGTGAAGAAATGGATCAGTCAAAAGCCTTGGCTGAAAGTGTTCAGGGACTCCATTCCAAGTTTGACGACCTCCAAGGTCATCATAACGCTCTCTTATCTGATCACGAGAAGCTTTCTCTTGAACTTCTTCAAAGAAAGCAAGATCTTGAGAAGCTAAGAGTGTGTTATGAAGATCTCCAGAAGGAGCGCGATTCATTACTTGCTCAACAAATCAGCACTACTCAGGAAGAATTTGTTCCTCCATGTTTAAAGTGCATTGAACGTGAATCTGCTAATTCTTCACCTGAATGTTCAAATGCTTCAACTATTACAAATTCTTCACCTGTCTCTGCTATCACTAATTCCTCATCTGAGGGCATTTCTAGTACTACT
Source organism: Triticum timopheevii (assembly GCA_963921465.1). NCBI lineage: Eukaryota > Viridiplantae > Streptophyta > Magnoliopsida > Poales > Poaceae > Triticum > Triticum timopheevii. The sequence goes on along the minus strand of OY997270.1, from coordinate 491,440,913 downwards.
AATGATGCACGGCTGAAGGAATTGTACACGACCGGCATGCACAAAAGCCTCAAAGGGCATCAGATTCTGTGTGATGTGCTCAAAAAGCAGATCCTCAACCGAAACCCTAGGAAAGAGGGTATTGCCTTTGAACGGAAACTCAATGCTGATGGAACATATTTGAAGCCTGAGCAGTACCCCAAAACCTCATCGGTTGCTGCAAAGGGACCTCCAGTTGATCCATCTAACCTATCTGGCTTTACATGTGAATCTTCTCATTCTTCTGATGAGTCTTTTGACTCCAACTATAAACTGTTCAAAAATCAGAATGGTGAAGTATTTGCTAGAGATGTTGGCACTAACTGCTGGAACGGTTCACCTATGAAGAAAATCTGGGTTCCCAAAAGTTATGTTGAAAGTCTTCAGGTGAATGTCCTCATGACACCACCAGTGAAGAACAGGAACCCCAGATCAAATTCTTCATATGGACCTAATTCTTCACATCGATCAAATTCCTCAAATGGATCAAAGTCCTCATATGATCATCATCGTGCTAACCCTTCTGTTTCACAGGGTAGAGCTAAGGGCTATGAATATGCGCATTATTCTTCAAATCATTATGTTCATAAGTCCTTGAAGAATTTCTCTGCTTATTCATATGCTTACCCTAACCCCTCTTATGTGAAACGAAGTGGACTAGCTTCTATTCCACCTTTCTCATATGGTGCTCGCAGAGTGATGAATTCTTTGCTACCCCTTCATATGAGGGTGGTGAAGAAAAAGAAATAATCTCTTATGCAGGGTCAGGTCTCCAGACGTTCTCAAAACGTCTGAAGAATTTGCTGGAGACCCGAAAAATGCCTGAAAGGACGCAGGCTAATCATGAAGAAATGAATTTTCATTTCTCACGTCCTCATACTGTTTATCTGTGCTATTGCTTGATGAAATTGAAATCATATTCTTCACTTATGAAGTATATGAGTTCGTAAGATGCACTAATTCATCTGCAGGATGATCATCCCAAAGCAAACAAGTGAGTCCTCGATAGTGGATGCACAAATCACAAGACGGGTGACAAGAATCTATTTATGGGTGCTCCTTTATCACCGTCACATCTGAAGCATATCATCTTCGCTGACAAAGGCAAATGTCAGGTATTGGCTCTAGGTAAGGTTGCAATCTCAAAGGATCGACACATGGACAAAGTCATGCTTGTCGAGTCCTTAGGATACAACCTCATGTCTGTCTCAAATGCTTCGTGATCTCGATATGGTTGTTGTCTTTGGAAGATATCGTTGTGTTGTGATCATGGAAGTTGACCATTCCAAATTCTTCGAAGGCTTTAGGAGAGGAGATCTGTATATTGTTGATTTCTCTACAGGACCACAACCAGTCATGTGCTTACTAGCAAAAGCTTCAGAAGGCTGGCTATGGCATCGACGACTTGGTCATGCTGGCATGAGGAATCTGAACACGCTTGCGAAGAAGAAGCACGCCATTGGCATTGAAAATGTCAAATTCCTCAAGGATCACTTATGCGGAGCTTGTGAAGCCGGAAAGATGTCAAAGGCCAAGCATCCAGCGAAGACTATCATGACCACCACTCGTCCATTTGAATTGCTTCACATGGATCTTTTTGATCCTAATCATTATTCTGCTGTTTCAAATGATGCATCTCTATATGGCTTTGTTATTGTTGATGACTATTCTCGTTACACATGGGTACACATTGTCACTTACAAACATGAAGTGCAGGAAATCTTCAAACGTTTTTCTCGAGGGCTTCAACCAACTTTGGTGTGAAGATCAAGCACATCAGGATTGACAATGGGACCGAGTTCAAGAATTCCGGTCTTGATGGCTATCTTCATGAACTTGGTATTACTCATGAGTTATCTGCTCCTTATACTCCTCAACAGAATGGCGTCGTGGAGCGCAAGAACAGAACCCTCACTGAAATGGCTCGCACTATGCTTGATGAATACAAGACGCCTCGTCGCTTCTGGATTGAGGCAATTGATACTGCGTGCCACATCATCAAGAGGGTATATCTTCACAAATTCTTCAAGAAAACTGCTTATGAACTCCTCACTGACAAAAAGCCAAATGTGAGTTATTTCAAAATCTTCGGTGCAAAATTTTGTATTAGAGATCCTCAACACACATCTAAATTCTCACCGAAAGCACATGAAGGTTTTATGCTTGGTTATGGAAAGGACTCGCACACCTACAGAGTCTTGAACAACGTTCTTCACAAAGTTGTTAAAACTGTAGATGTGCGGTTTGATGAATCTAATGGATCGCAAACAGAGCACCTACCTTCTGTGATAGATGAACCTGCACCTGAAGATTCTATCAAGTTCAAGGCTACTAAGGACGCCATTCCTACCGAAGAATCTGCTGAAGAATTCATTCCTGATCATGATGATCACTGAGCTGACACACTTGAAGAAAATGGTGCTTGAGAAAATGCTCCTGAAGGGAGTGCTGATCAAATTCCTCGAAGAAAACCCACTCATCCTCGCATCGCTAATGAAGTGCAAATTGAGAAGATCATTCATGACATTGAAGCACCAGGTCCTGTCACTCGCTCAAAATCTTCACATTTATCTAACTTTTGTGGGCACTTTGCTTTTGTCTCTATCATAGAGCCCACTAAGGTAGATGAAGCATTTCTGGAGCTTGAGTGGATTCAGGCAATGCAAGAAGAATTACATCAGTTCGAGCTCAACAATGTCTGGGAACTGGTGAAATTTCCAGATCCTCGCAAGCACAACATCATTGGCACAAAGTGGATCTACCGGAACAAGCAAGATGAAAATGGCCTTGTAGTGAGGATAAGGCATGGCTTGTAGCTCAAGGCTACACACAGGTTGAGGGAATTGATTTCGATGAAACTTTTACAACTGTTGCTAGACTTGAGGCTATTCGCATATTACTTGCGTATGCTAACCATCATAATATTATCTTACAACAAATGGATGTGAAAAGTGCATTCCTCAATGGTAAGATTGAGGAAGAAGTATATGTTGCTCAGCCCCCAGGTTTTGAAGATCCAAAGAATCCCGACAAAGTCTACAGACTCAACAAGGCCCTGTACGGCCTCAAGCAAGCCCCTCGGGCGTCGTATGACACGTTGAAGTAATTCTTCGTGAAGAATGGCTTCAAACCCGGTTCACTCGATCCAACTCTTTTCACTAAATCCTATCATGGTGAATTGTTTGTGTGCCAAATATATGTTGATGATATTATCTTTGGCTATACTGACCAACGTTATAGTGATGAATTTGCCTATATGATGAGTGAAGAATATCAAATGTCTATGATGGGAGAGTTTAAATTCTCCTTAGGTCTTCAAATTCGTCAACAGTGCAATGGCATATTCATATCGCAGGAGAAATACCTCAAAGAAGTATTGAGGAAATCCGGCATGCAAGATTGCAAAGGGGTCAAAATTCCTACGCCCACAAATGGCCATCTATGCACTGATGAAAATGGTAAAGACTTTGATCAAAAGGTATACCGCTCCATGATTGGATACTTATTGTACTTATGTGCATCTAGGCTAGATATTATGCTTAGTGTTTGCATGTGTGCCCGATTTCAAGCTACACCGAAGGAATCACACCATAAGGCTGTGAAGCATATTCTTCGATATCTAGCTCACACACCAACACTTGTATTATGGTATCCCAAGGGCTCTTCATTTGATCTCGTTGGATATTCAGACTCTCACTATGCTGGCGATCGAGTGGACCGCAAGTCAACGTCAGGCACATGCCATTTCCTCGGACGATCTTTGGTCTGTTGGTCCTTGAAGAGACAGAACTACATATCTCTCTCCACTACAGAAGCTGAGTACATTGCCGCTGGATCGTGCTGTGCTCAATTACTATGGATGAAGCAAACACTCAAGGACTATGGCATCAACGTGAAGAATGTGCCTCTCTACTGCGACAATGAGAGCACAATCAAGATTTCTCGCAACCCAGTTCAGCACTCGAAGACAAAGCACATCCAGATTTGTCATCATTTTCTTCGCGATCATGTGTTGAAGGGCGATATCTCCATCTGCCATGCAAGAACTGAAGATCAGCTGGCCGATATTTTCACTAAGCCCTTGGATGAGAAGAGATTTAGCAAATTGCAGCGTGAGCTAAATATCCTAGAATCTTTGAATGTTCTCTAAAATAGAACACTCATCCTAACACTTATGCTGACTTGATGACCTTGATGCGCAACACACGAAGTAACGTTTTTCTTCAATCAATGAAGACTAACCCTCTAAGTGTGAAGAAATTAATGAAGAAATTGATTCTCAGAAACCTATGACAATTGTACGCGATGTCTGAAACCAACTTTCTTATACGGTGGGTTACGCCACCACAAAAGTTGAAAATCTTCAATTTGAGTTTTTCCTCAGTTTTGAAATTCCTCAGTTTCTCAAATTCTTCAACTTGCAATGTCTTCACTACTTCTGTCGTTTGTCTTCAGTTGAATATATATATATATATATATATATATATATATATATATGAGTTTATGTCCTCTACAGCATTCACTTATTGCTAATTCTTCAAGTTGACTTTTCCGCTAAATGAATGTGATCGGACCCTTCCCCTTCTATGCTAAACTCAACCCAGTCTATTCACAAATTCTTCATATGCGTTCTGATTTGAAACTCATTCAAAATCTTCACTGTGTCCTTGACAGCTGAAGAAATTGCGAACGGTAATATTAAAACTTATCTTATCCAAATTTTCGGATTTGCCGCTCAAACCGTTCCACTTCTCATGACAAATACTTATCTATTCACCCACGATCCTACACGATCGCCACCTCACAGTACGTGGGTGACACATGTCATGTGAATGAGAAGAGCCAGGGGCATGTGCTTCCAAAATCCCCGGGTGCACAGTTATTCACTGCCGCTATAAATACCCCTGTCTTCTCCTCACTTCACTTTTACTCCACTCGACCTCTCTCTCCCGCTCGAGCTTCCAAAACCCTAGCGCCGCCGCTACTCCATCGTCGTCAATGAGGAAGAGCTTCACTGCCTCGACCTCGTTGCCGTCGTACTCGCGCCGGTTGCGGATTTCTTCACTCCGTCGCCGCCGTAGCTGTCTTCCTCCGCCGAGTTAGGGCGTGGAAGATATGAACGGACGAACTTCACTTCTACACTTCCCAGTTCATCGTGTTCTTCAATTCGGGTAATTAAAAGTTACTTTTACTGCCGGCTTTGATTCATGTGTTTTCCAAAAATTCTTCAAAGGTGTCTATTCTTCAAATCTTCACACACTAAACACCTCACATGTTATATGTTCTTGATTTGTTTTCCTAAGCAATGATTTTCTTCAAGATTTTTCAGTTGTGTGGATTTCCAAATCTATACAACTCTGGAACCTAAGATAAAGAACGCTTAATGAAATTCTTCAAGACTCATCGGTCATATTCCTCAAACCTTCTCATTTTTGAAAATCTTTTGAGAACGCATATGACCTCTCCAAATTCCGTGCAACTATACTCTGTTCACAGGTACAAAATGTCCGCTGCTGAATCACTAGGTTCTCATCAGCTTAACTCATTTGCAGTGTTCCTCGAAGAAAAGTTGCATACCTCTTCAGAAACTTCAGTTGTTCATATTCCTCAGCTGAAGAAAATGGCTGACAAGAAGCCACAGAAGGGAGGAAAAAGGCCTGAGGTCAACACAGCGTTTGAAATCCCTCAGGATAGATATGCTGGATATTGCACTCCAGATGAGGCCAAGTTTGGCAAGGAGGACAAGAATCAGCGGAAAGTGCGCATACAGCGTATTGAACGGAGATGGGCACGAGAATGGAGGGAGTACAGATATGTTACTCCCAAGTACATGAAGAAATTTGCGCTCAACCCTCCATGCTCAAGACCTCCATTGAGGCATGTCCAACTGGCAGATCCCACCAGCCTCAAGCGCGGTGAGGACTATGCTGATGAATGGGCTAGGCGCCAGGCCAAACTAGCCAAGAAAGCAAAAGAGGCAGTGAGGAAATTCAATGAAGATTCTGCTGCTGCTGCTCAAGCAGCTGAGGCCTGTGGTAGCAAGACCAGGAAGGCTATGCCAAAGAAGCCTTCCCACAAATCCAGTGCTTCTCCGTGAATGCCCTCACGGACAAGCTCTTCAGAAATGCCCTCACGGCCAGCATCTTCAGAGCCCTCATGGAAAATTCCTCAGTCTGCTCCTCCTCCAAAATCCTCAGCACCTCCGACAAAGTCTTCAGCTGCTCCAACAAAATCTTTGACACATGTGCATCTTGCAACCTGCCAAAGGACTGAAGGCATATCTATTGCCTCAGGAGCATCTGCAAGCTCCACTGAACCAAGTTCCTCAGCAGGACCATCACTGCTGAAGAAAAAGGCCATTGCAGGACGAGACCTTCGCCCAAGTCCTCACAAGAAACAGGTTGCCTTCCAAATCCCGTCTGATGATGATGAAGCTGATGATGAAGAACTTGCTGAAATCATTAGGGACAGGCAAGCCAAGGCCGCTAGAGCCAAAGGCAGCAATGTGCCTCTAATGCTGGATCCCAAGTTGATCCCGTACTTCATTGACCTATGGCACAAGGACCCCACTACACCTTTGCGGGAGATGAATCTCACTCCTGGTCAAAGCCATGTTCTCTCCCATTTCATCAAGGAAGAGAAATGGAAGTATGAAGAAGGACGAAGATTGAAGAAAGCGTAGTACAAGAAACAACGCTACCTTAAGGACAATATTGTCTCCCTCACTCCTGAAGAACTCATTTCTGTACAAGCTGAAATCAAGAAATTGAGTGATGATTTCAATCGGTAGTATGCTGATTGGAAGGGAGCAAAAGTACGTTTCATCAATCTGACGAAGACTTTCACTTCAACTACCACTGCTCCGGTGCAGGTTGAAATTCCTCACGCTGAAGAATCTGCTCAGCCCACTGAGGAACATGCCAGCACTGCTGATGTCAGTATGGCTGCTATAGAAAGTGAGAATACCAGGGCTGATGACTCAATTCCAGCCGCTGATGATATTGCCAGGGCATCCACTAGTGATGCGCCTGAGGAAACTGAACAAGTCAGGGCAACTGAAACAGTTGTGCCTGAAGAAAATGCACCTCCTGCGCCTACACAAACTCCTATCCTTCCATCTGCTCTTAATGTGAAGAAGACCAAGGTTGCATAACATGCAGCGATAAAGAAGAGGAAGGCATCAACTTCTTCAAATTCTTCAGCTTTGAAGAAAATGAAGACGCTGACAAGTTCAACTGATAATCCAATTGATGTTGTTCTAGTCTCCTCAATGCCATCCAAGGACCTTGATCCTTATGGTGAAGAATATGAGATTCCTGAGGAATCCGATGAAGAAACTCCATCTGCTGCTTCCACAGAGCAGTTGGACGAAGAAATTGAAGTGGACAAGCTGCCTTCAACTCCAGTTATTTCCTCACCTATGCCTCAGTTCACAGCTGAAGAGGCAGGTGATGAAGAACTTGAAGCTGGGGATGTGGACATTGGGTGTACCACTCCTGTGCTGAATGATGACTTCTAGGAAAGTCAGCACCCCAATTCTCCTCTGTTCACTCCTCTCCAAGCTGTTCCTCAGTCCCCAGCCACTACTGAAGTACAAGTAGGGTCTGATGAACCTCGTGCAACTCCATCCATCAATGAGGAAATTCCAGCGACTAGCGCTGAAGAAACTGTGAATGAAGAAGAAATGGCCCGGGCTGCTACTGCAGAAGAAGCTGAAGTTCCTCGGCATGAGGAACCTGAGATTTCTATTCTTGAGGTAATTCTGCAAATCACAGACACTCCTCAGCCCAAGCCCAAGAATCCTTTCTCCAAGAAGCCAAAATTCAAGGCTGATGATTTCTTCGGCGAGCAAGTATTCTTCACGGAATTCAACCCCTATGACAATGCTCATCTTAGAAGGAAGCGTTTCTGGACAGCCAGCCATGCCAACTTCTATTCCTCAGTTCTTTTTGACAAGGACAAAGTCTTCGATCATGAGCACATTCCTCACGTGGACATGGACTCTATGCCATGTTTCACGCTGGTTCTCAGTCTGCTTCACAATGCAGGCTTGCTAAATTTCTGCACTGACATTGTTGACTATAATGAAGAGCTAATTCTTCAGTTCTATGCAACCTTGCACATCACAGGCAACGCAGCTGGCATCAACTCTTGGGTGTTGGACTGGATGACAGAAAATACTCACTACAAGGCACCAGCCACTGAATTGCTTCGTGCCTTGCCCATCAGTCCTCCACCAGAAGGCGCTCGCTGTCTGTATGATGAACCTGAACTTTCAAATCACTATATGCAAGTGCTCATGAAGCCGCTTAAACCAGGACAAGTTCACAGGACCAAATTCCTCGTGAAGGATTTGTTGTATGTTCCCAGAACCATTTACCGCATTCTGACAAAGACTATCAGCCCAATCAAAGGACATGATTCTTCAGATGAAGAAATTGTGGGGATGATGAAGAATATGCTCTTCAACATCATGCATGGAATTCCTATCAACTACCATGATTTCTTCATGAGGACTCTGCGAATGTTGCACTTTCACCTTTTGAGCTGAAGCATTATGCACCTTGGATCATGAGATTCCTTAGATCAAGGACTTCACTCAACTACAAGGCTGATACTCTCAACCATGGCAGCTACTTGCCCCCAATTGAAGTCCTCAAGCATACCATTTCCTCATCTGATGATAAGGGTAAGTCACCTGCTGTGATAGATGAAGGCACACGTCCATTGGATGGTCAGTTCCGCAAAGCTGCATCCTATTCCACCAATGACGACTCTGCCACACATGATTCTACTGCAGATGCTTCAAAGTCAAGTCCTCAAGCTACTGTTCCCCGTGTGATGACTGACCGTGAATTGCTCATAAGTCTTCACCAGAAGGTTGATCGAAACCACAAATGGGTCAAGCGTTAGTTTGGTTCAATTCTTCACAACATGACTCCTACACACAATGCAGTGAAGAAAAACCACTACTACCTCCTTGAAGTGTTTGATCGCACCTGGGCTATACTGTCACATCTATATGGCGAAGAACATTTGAAGCAAATGGGCTTCAAGGAAGACTTTGACTGGTCTGCACCTCCACCGAAGAAATACAAGAAGGTCAAGGTTCCGTCCTTGTTGGCCAGCTCTTATTCTTCATCACGCGCTACGGATGAGTATGATGATTTGGACGACACTGCAGCAGGCCCTACATCGACTCAAGACCCTGACAACACTGGCGCTCCTTCATCATCAGGAAAATCTTCCGGGGCGTTAGTCCTCAGTTTCAACCATTTTGGTCTTCGATGACAAAGGGGGAGAAATTTGAGTTAGTCTTCAAGAGGGTCTATATATGGGCATTTTTTGGCTAAGTTACAACTCTCATTCTTCTGATGACTTTGCTAGATCGAGTTGTAAACTTAAACTCTATGGTGACTTCATACTTTTGCTGTGTTCTTCTGCATGCTTATTCCTCATCAATGTTAATGCGCATGCTGAATTACATCAGTCACCATATTTCATCATGCATTTCAAATTCTTCATATTATATATCAAATGCGTGTATGAATTACAAGATATAGGGGGAGATCTCCATGATTATACTCTTCAAGTGTGCATTGCTTCAAAAGCAAATTCCTCACGATGCACATCTTTAGGGGGAGTTCTTCTATATCTTGCAATCAAATTCCTCAATATCAGCATTTACACTTCACATGTTTATCCCCGTTGAAAACTTAACCTATATTGTCATCAGTCACCAAAAAGGGGGAGATTGTAAGTGCATCTAGTGCCCCTTAGTGATTTTGGTGTATTGAAGACTTATAGGTTAAGAGACTAATGCGTTTGTGAGTGTACACAGGTCTATAAGTCTATGTGGAGTTTGATATTTACAGAGAAAGTCGACCCCTAAAAATAAAGTTCTTCGACTGATGACTTTGGATTTCTGAAGACTTTCTAAGGACTTTGAAAGTGAAGAAATTGGTGTGACCTTGAAGACTTGGTATTCATTCGAGGAACATGAAGCGCGAAGTCTTTTGTTTTCATAGTTTCATTTTCTCTTTCTTGAGTCATAGGAAACACCGTACTATTAAAGGGGGTAGAGGAAATACTAAGGATAAATTTCCATGTGATGCTCAACTCAAAATCCTACACGTACCAATCCTTTCGAGTGAAGCCATTGGAAATCTCGCACAGTTCAGCCATATTCTTCAGGAACAGAGACGAAGTTCTTCTGGTCTCTGAGGAATTTGTTCTGACTTAAGAGTTAGGAATTCACCAGTGCGGATTTCCTACCAAGTGAGGAACATGATAGCCCTGAGGAATTCGTACCTCAAAATTTGGACCGTTGCTGTGCTAAGCGCCAGCTGTCCCAAAATATCTACCCACCTAACGGTCATATCAGACAAGTGCATTTATGTCTTATCATGTCGGGCTGCTCCGCGGCTATAAATAGCCTCCTCCTACAACCACTAGCTGGTTGGCTGCTCCGAGAGAAACTGACACTTGTCATTTGAGAGCAACCCATCCTCCAAGGACTTTGAGTGAAAATTATCAAGTGAGGAAATCCCAAACCCAAACCTACAAAATCCCAAGTGATTGAGCATCACTGAAGAGATTGATCCTGCATGGATCCGATGCTTGTTTCCTTTGAAGACTGTGCTTCTTCTCGACGGTTAGGCATCAAGGTCTAGAGCATCCAAGAGGAATTGTGGATTGCCGAGTGACCATGTTTGTGAAGGTTCGGAAGTCACCTGAAGACTTACCACGAGTGATTGGGCGAGGTCTGTGTGACTTTAGCTCAAGGAGAATTCGGTGAGGACTGTGTGTCCGGGACTGGGTGTCCTCGAGTTTGAATACTCAGCCGCTCCAACCAGATGTACAACTGAGACAACAGTTGGAACTGGTCTACCAAATCATTGTCTTCACCGAGCTTACTGGTTCTATTTGCTCAACTCTTTCATTTCCTCATGTATGTTGTTGTGTGATTTTTCATATCTGTTTGAAGACTTTGACTGAAGACTTTCTCAATTTCCTCATCTATATTTCTTCAGTTTGTCCGTCTTCTTCCCTTGTTATCCTGTGCTTACGCTTTCTGTACTCTTTGCTTGTCTTCATTTCATCATGATGACTATGCTTGTGTTCTATTATGTTCCTTTCTGAGTACTTATTCCGCTGCTAGTAGTTCTTCATTTAGGAATTTCCTCACCAGCAAATTCCTTAGTGAAGAATTCATAAAAATCACCTATTCACCCCCCTCTAGTCGATATAACGCACTTTCAAAGTGGTCAAGTAGAATGCATCAACCAAATTCTAGAAGACATGCTTCGAGCTTCTGTTATCTCGTTCGGAATGGATTGGGAGAAATGCCTTCCATTTGCCAAATTTTCTTATAACAACAGCTATCAATCTAGCTTGGGTAAAGCCCCTTTTGAAGTTCTTATGGACGAAGGTGTCGAACGCCTCTTAACTGGTCAGAAACCTGGGGAGAGACAGTTCTTTGGCCCGGACATGATCAAGGAAGCAGAAGAGCAAGTTCGCATCGTTCGTGAAAAGTTTAAAACAGCCCAATCTCGTCAAAAGAGCCAATATGACCGAAAACATAAGGCTATGACTTTTGAAGTTGACGAGAAGGCTTACCTTCAGGTTACTCCTCTGAAGGGAACCCATCGCTTAGGTATCAAAGGCAAATTATCTCCTTGCTACATTGGACCCTTTCGCATTCTTGCCAAACGAGGAGAAGTTGCCTACCAATTGGAACTACCTCTGCATCTCTCGAGATTCCACGATGTCTTCCACATCCTATCTGTGCAGTGGGCCACGAAACGCTTGATCTTCTAGATAATCTCATGTATCAAGAGTACCCCGTTCATATCCTCGATCAAGCTGAGCGTACCACTCGACGTCATAATATGAAGATTCTCAAGGTTCAATGGTCACACCATTCTGAGAAAGAAGCAACCTGGGAAAGGGAGGATTGTCTTCGACTCGATTATCCCGCATTCTTTCCGGATGATCCTAAATCTCGGGACAAGATTTTTCCGAGTGGGGGTGGGTTGTCACACCCTAGCTAGTTCATGCACTAGAGTGTGTGCATCATGTTTACCATTCATCAGAAACTTGAAATGGGGATGACAGAACCCCCAGCCCCCCCTGAAACCAACTAGGGTTTACTAAAAATATTTTCAATGAACCTGAAATGCCCTTCTAAAATGTCCACCACCTCTGCCTTGGTCTTAAACCACTTCCAAAATTGATGCATAACTTTCTAGGTCATCCTAAGGTCACTGGATTAAATCATTAGTTATTTGAATTTGGGCATTTAAATAATATAAAATATTTCAAATGCTCAACTAATCCCAAACTAAAATGTTCCATGTTGGATATATTCCAAACAGTGGCCATGTGCAGTTTGGTGATTTTTGGAGATGCCTAAGTATTTTTAGAAAACCAACAAACTTACAGAAATAAAACAAAACATAAATAAATGGAAAACCCCACTTACCTGGCCAAACCCATGCCCCGGCCCACCTGGCGGCCCAGCACTGTGCTGGCCCGCGCCAGCCAGCTGCTTCGTCCCCGCCAGGTAGGCAGGGAAGTGACGCTGACGAGCGCGAGCTCGCCACGACGCCACCTGCTTGCCGCTTCACTGCTGGACGAGATGGACGACCTCCACGTCGCGCCCCCGACCCCTGGACACGTCCATTCGCCCCCAACGCCTCTCCCTTGCTCGCCTCCGCCATGGCCGATGCAGCCGCTGCCACCTCGCCATCGTAGACGTAGCCACCGCCGTCCCCGTGCCGTCTGACCATGTCTAGCAGCTCCGCCGTCGTCTTCTCCATCGAGCAGGCCGAGCCCCGAGTGCTCGTGTGCCCCGAAGCCACCACAACAACCTCGCCCGACTCCGCCACTGCCGGAGAACCCCTTCGCGGTCACCGCCGCAACAGTTTGTCCCCGACCGTGCCGCCTAGTTCATCGTCTTCTCCGTGAGCTTCTGCCCCTCCCCATCCTCTCCTTTCTCCCTCTCGAGCCCCGTAGCGACTGCACGTAGCTCACCCGCACGCGCCGCCGCCGAGCTCGTTGCCGACGAGACTCCGGCCAAGCAACGTCCAGCCACCCTGCCCGCTAACCTCACCGCACCCTCAGGAGGCCGTAGCACCACTCCACGTGCCATGCCGTGCATCCTAGAGACGAGCCCGAGCTCTGGCAACCGCCAAGGTCGTCGCCGACGCCGTTTTTGGCGACCCCGAGCCCAACCACCACCCCAACTGGATGCGACTCGTCCCCAGCCGCACGTAGATGCCCTCCGCCGCCTTTTTGGTCGCCGGAGCAGAAAACCCGCACCACCCCGCCGCGTTTGGCCTCGCCGACGGCTAAACACCGACGAGTTTGACCCCGCTGACCGTGTCTGACCACGGGTGGGCCCAGTTTGACCCCCCCCCCCTGGGTCAATGACAGGTGGGGCCCAGCCCTGCTAATTAATCTATGGTAAGTACTAATTTAATTAGTTGGACTAATAACACTGACACGCGGGACCCACTAGTCAGGTTTGACCTGGACCGTCCCCGTTGACCACTGACGTCACCCTGATGCAATGCTGATACAATAATTCAATTATTGGAATTATTCTTATACAGGAAATACCAGAAAATGCTACAAACTTCAAAATTTCATAGAAATTAATCTATAGCTCCAAATGCAAAGTGTTATATATGAAAAATGATCAGAAAATTCCAATTTATCCATCTGTATTGGTTTCATGCATGTTTAATCAAGTTAACATGTTGTTTAGTGCAGAACAATATAAAGCACTACTAAGGGCCATGTATAAGCTTGGAACTTGAACCTATGATTCAAAATGGTTCAAACCCATCTGGTATTAGTTGCATTAGCCCAATACACTCATTTTGCCATGTCTCATGCATGCATCATATTGTTGCACATTGTTTGGTGATGACTGTATATCGGTGCTCTCTGCGGCAGGTTCTGCCCCCGAAGAGTATCGTGAATATCCTAACGAGGAGCATTACCAGTCCATGGACCCGCAAGGCAAGCAACCAACCATTTTATCATATCGATACAATCCCATGTTCTTGCCTCTGCTCTCTTTTACTGCATTAAGACAACGCGTTTCAAACTGCTGTGTGCTACGGTAGTTGAACCATTTCCTCTGCATGACCTGTCATTGCCACAGTAACTAGATGAAACCCACTAGCATGTGTAGGAGTTGATTGAGCCATGTGTTTGTGTTCCTACCTTGCTATGCCTGCTATGCTTAGAGTCGAGTCAGGTCTGCTTCATCTGGGTGATGGGCTAAAGTGAAATGATCATGTCAGTAATGAGAATGATGTGTTGAACACGATTTGGTAAAGGTATCGATGAGAGGCCATGTAGGAGTACATGGTGGGTTGTTTAATTGGAACCGTTATTAAGCACCGAGATCTGTATGTGTGATTTAAGAAGCAGCTACTACCATGCATTGGGCCCGAAACCAATGGACCCTCTTGGCTTCTTATTCACCCTAGTCCTCTCTCTAGGAGTTGCAAGTAGTTTCTGGTGTTTGTAGCTTACTAGAGGCCGTGGGCAGCACTGACCCGTGGGGTGGGCTGTGATGCGGTAGGTACGTGGCACGGTGTACCGGATGCCCGTTTGGTATCTCGGGAACCCTGCACACATCGTTCGGGGCCGTATGTGGAAACCTCAGCCGGACTCCCTGCGGATGGAACCTGGATAGGCGATAAAACTGGACTAGAGACTTAGGTGTTTTTGTTGGTTGTGGCCGACACCCACGTTGGGCTTCCGCTTGAAGGTTGCCGAGTACATGTCGTGTAAACGGTGATAAGTGGTGAAAGCGTGTATGAAGAAGTACACCCCTGCAGTGTTAACATCATCTATTCGAATAGCCGCGTCCGCGGTATAGGACTACTTGGTTGCCTATACAGTTCATAGACAAGTAAATGGATACTACTAAAAGCCTCAAGATAAGTGTGAGTGCCGAGGATGGCTCCTCCATAGGATGACGGAGGTGGATCCTCGGTATTGTATTGAAGTGGTGTGTAGTGGACTCGAGTGTGCAAAACCATTTCAAGTTGGAGTCTTGTAAGATAGCTTAGCCAAGAGTCAAAGCTGGCTTGTTGCAATAACCCCACCATCCCTTCTTGATAATGTGCATGTATGTAGGATCTGATGTAAGTCTTGTTGAGTACCTTTGTACTCATGTTGCTTAATTTACACTTTACAGACACTACTAGGGAAAAGGCTAGCAGCAGCGCGGGTTTTAGGTGTATCGGCAGCGCGGGGACCGGTGCTACTAATAAGGCGCTACAACTAATAGTTAGTAGTAGCGTGGGAGAAACCCGCACTACTACTAACTTTGTTAGTAGTAGCGTGTGCCACCCACGCTACTGCTATTACAGACTCGCGCTACTACTAATGAAGTAGTAGTAGCGTGCCTACAATACCAGCGCTACTAGTATCCTAAATACTAGTAGGGCACTTTTTTCCCAGCGCTACTAGTAGCAAATTAGGAATTAAAAAAATAAAAATAGATGCAGTATTCATGAATGGAGATCAGAGACACGTCCAATGCAAAATAAATTTCATAGAACCATCTTAACACTTGCAGTGTTCATGGATGCAACATTCAACATCTCAATTCGAAGAGATCACGAGGACACACACAACCATCATCAAAAGGTTGGTACCTTCCCTAGCATTTCACCACCAACCTAACCAGACCACTTCTCTAGATGTATGTACAAAGCGTCGAGGTCATCCACCTTGAGGAACACCGGACGGTGGCGTCGTCCTCCACCTCGGTGACCTCTGGATGGTGGCGTCGAGGTCCTCCACCCCGGGGACCTCCTGCGTCGCAATCACCTGGACGATAATCTCTATGACACGGTCGCGGAGCTTCACGATGAAGTCTGCCTCTAAGTAGTTGAAGAGCACGACTCCCATCGGGCCGCAGTAGTCCTCGTCGATCACCCTGCACCCAGTCGAGAAAGTGAAAAGTTGTTAGTTCGCGCCCTCGTGCAGATCTAGTAGGGTATTTTCTTCAGTTATCTGTCTCTTTTAGTCTATTATGAATCTTCAAAACGAAAAAAACACCTACTAAATGCATACCCTAACTGTACGTGTTCATGCTATCTTCTTGTTTTGGTGCATTTAAGAAATACTAGTGTATTTGAGCTATATATGCTTGAAATATTTGACTAGATAGATAACACTGCTGAAGCTTACAAGAAAATACATGGGGCATACAAAGATGAAGAACATGCAGTTCTTCAAGTAAATATGAAGACAAAACGAATGATTTACTTGCTATTCTATTTGACCCCAGTATTTGTCATGCATACAAAATACATATGTGTATTCGACAAAATCTGTAGTTATGCATTATAGTTGCTATAAAAAAGACATTGTAAACCTATCTTGGTTGTAAATTACTGTGATGTAAGATGCCACCAAAAAATGTATCTCCATCTTGAAATTTAGATTTTTATTGACACTATACATAGGTCAGACAAAATACTGTAATTCAAGAAAAAAACAGTAGCTTTGCTTAAGAACATGATACTGAGTACTTACAATTTATCATAAAATTTCAGGATCAAGACGCTGAAGGAAACAAAGGCGAAGTAAGAATGCGAGGATGAGTCATACCTGCAAGATGAAGAGCATGCATCCCTTCATGTAAGCCGAAAATATTCAAGTAAACTAGAAGTGACACATTACTGAAAATTACGGTCCAAAACCACTTTAAATTCAGGCAACCAAAAAGAGAAGGAATGCACATTACTGGGCAAAAATGCACATTAAATTACAGTGCATATTTTCATTCTAAATATTTTCAGTTGAGTAACAATGATTTGGACTGTAGTTTCAGTCTTTTATTAGTCTATCTTACACTGAAATTGTACATTGCAAACACTACCATTATAAAGGGAATTCACTGAAAGTACATAGGGATTTACAGTGTAAGTATGAATATTAGATTGACTGAACTTATTCTTTGCACAAGTGAGAAATCTGAAACCCTTCTTGTACTTGTGCTGCTGCTACTAGTACAACCTAAGCACTAACAACAATTGAGCAAGAAATATAGTGCAGGACGAAACTCCGTTGCCGGCCGGCGAGGCTGAGCAGCAGGTGGTGGATGCAAGCGCCGGACGGGGAGAGCAGAGTCACTTAGAGTGAGTGTAGTTGTGCCTTGCTTGACTTGATCGATGAATCACATGTCACTACATATGTACTAGTTGTTCTTGACTTGTCCGACCAAAGTCTTAAACTATGATTAGCATCGACTGACCCGGCAAAAAGGAGATTAGCCTCTAATGATGATCATACTTATGCTAGTACTTGAAGCAGGCAAAAGTATATGCGAAAGAAACGCATTGGATGCCCTGCTCTGCTCTGCCCTCCCCTCTTGCTGGACCAGATGCATTCATTCAGCGACTGGAATCATTCAATGTGGGTTAGTGAGCACTAAACAAACAATGAGGATTGTAGGTGGGTAGAGGCTGTAGGCTGCCATGGGGGTGTCGGTGAACAGAGAAACAATATGGGCATAAACACAAGCAGCTCGCGGGCACGCGGACGAGACCTCACCTCGTGGATGAAATGAGATGGTACTGCACTTGCTTCCAGTAACAGCAGGCGGAGGAGGGATATGACGACGGTGCGTGCAGCTTCACTTCGTCCTTGCCCGCCGCTCAGTTCGGTGCCTCCTCGCCGTCCGCTATCCTCATACCAAACACATCCATCCATGGCTTCAGGCCCACACCTTGCATCTTCTCCATGGCCCGCCCCCTTCCTTTAACTGTCTGCACACAACCACGCGAACACACACACGCATCAGATCCGGGGAAGAAGAAGAAGAACCAGAGGAAGAAGAAGATGCTACTTTTGGAGGGGATCCCGTGATGCTGCACCTCTGCCGGATTCGGGCTAGGGTTTCAATCGGCGTTAGAGGTTGGATGCCGCAGCTAGGGATGGAAGCAGGAGTCGTCCCCCTCTGCTGGTGCCTCATAGTGGAGAAGGAGGGAGCTCCCGCTGCAGTGGACCACTGGTGGTCGCCGCAGCCCGACCACGCTGCGCGCGCGAAAGGAGGCTCCTCCAAAGCGGCCGGCGAGAAGACGAGCTGGGGGAGGTGGAAGGAGACACGGGTTAGTGCGCCGGCGTCCCTGTCACCGTCGTTGGGGGGCGGAGGAGGCATCTGCGGTGTGGGCAAGATTGGTTGGGGGAGGGGCGGTGGAGGGGGTGGGGCAAGGGACAGGGGAGATAAGGTTGCGGCGCGGTGCCACTAGCTGTAGCGCGGGCCACGGGTACTTCGCTGCTGCTCAAGTGGGGTATTCTGTAAATTTATAGTAGTAGCGTGGGGATTGCAGACCGCGCCACTACTAGAAAATAGTAGTAGCGCGGTTTTTATACCCCTCGCTACTACTATAAGCTGTCCTGGGGGGATATTTAGTAGTAGCGTGGGAACGGTAGACCCGCGCTACTACTATTTTTTAGTAGTAGCGCACTGTTTTTACCCGCGTTACTACTAAATTGTAGTAGCGCGGTTTCCATTCCCACGCTGCTGCTATTGCTCTGTCTATAAGCTTTTTCCTAGTAGTGAGAAGACGCTGCAACCCCATCTCATGGGTTCTTCATAGACGCCGATGTCGATGACTAGGCTGAAGCCCAGGTGGTGATCCTGAGCTCACGATGGACCGTGTAGTATAGTCAGGCTTTCTCAAGCCTCTTTTATTTCCTAGTTGTCTGTACTCAGACAAGTTACTTCCCCTGTTGGCTTGTATGTTTGTATGACTTGAATGGTGGGTCGTGTGACCCGTACTTGTGTGTATGATATGTATGGCTCTCCGAGCCTTTAAATAAAGTACTTGAGTTATAGAGTCATGTTGTGATGCCTTGTTGTATTTGCACATATCGAGCATATTGTGTGTATGATTGAAATGCTTGGTATGTGTGGGATCTAACTATGTAGTTGTTTATCCTTGGTAGCCTCTCTTACCGGGAAATATCTCCTAGTGCTTCCACTGAGCCATGGTAGTTTGCTACTGCTCCGGAACACTTAGGCTGGCCGGCATGTGTCCTTCTTCGTTCCTGTGTCTGTCCTTTCGGGGAAATGTCACATGATGAATACCGTAGTCCTGTTAGCCCGCTACAGCCCGGTTTACCGGAGTCCTGCTAGCCCAGTGCTACAGCCCAGATTCACTCGCTGATGACCGACACGTTCGTTGCTGGGTCATGTATGCCTGTCCCTATAAGTTAGTACCACTCTGGGTTCACAACTAGCCATGTCAGCCCGTGCTCCTTGTCATATGGTTGCTAGCGACACTATCATATACGTGTGCCAAAAGGCACAAACGGTCCCAGGCAAGGTAAGGCGACACCCGTGGGAATACCGTGCGTGAGCCCTCAAAGTGATACGAGGTGTTACATGCTAGATCAATGTGGCATTGAGTCGGGGTCCTAACACACTCTCTCTCAAGGAACCAGCGAGCACGGCCGCGTGGCGGTGCAGATACTAGGGTCGGGCGAGCGGCGCGGGCGAGCGTGGCTACCGGTGGCGCTGCGAGTAGGGCCAGGTGAGCGACTCGGTGAGCAGGGCGAGGCAACGACAGTGGTGTCCTTGTGGTATTGTCCCGAGCAAGAAGAAGGACGGACCAGCGGTGAAGTATCTGTTGCTGCGATGGAGGACTTGATTGCTTTTCCTTTTTAGTTTCTAGGGGTCCTTGTGTAAATTTTCAGGATAGTTGATCTGTAAGTTCTTTGTAACTCCACCGACGATGAATGCAAGACAACATGCCCTGTCGAATCCAAAATCTCCATGAGCTAAACTTGTTTTGGTCTGTTGTTCCTGTGTCCAGCAAGATGCTCTGCTCGGACATCACTTTAAAAAATGAAAAACAATCTATGCCGTCTGTACTTTATTCTGGATGACGGCAAAGCACAGGTTTTGACTGATTGCAAATAACGTGTTTTTGCCGTCTATTATTGTTGCGGAAAAATCTTTGCTGTCATCTCAACAAAATGCTAATGGCAAAGTACTCTTTGCAGACTTATCTTTGCCGTCTGCTTCCTGACAGCAAAATATTTGCCGTCCTGATTTGGGTCTTTGCCGTGTGTGATCCACAGACGACAAATTACGTATTTCATGTAGTGATGCTATTATATTATCTGTTTTGTATGTTTAATGTGCTTTAATATGCTCTTTTATATTATTTTTGGGACTAACCTATTAACCAGAGGCCCAATGTTAGTTTCTGTTTTTTTGCCTATTTTAGTCTTTTACAGAAAAGGAATACCAAACGGAGTCCAAGCGGAATGAAATCTTCACGAAGATCTTTTTTGGACCAAAAGCAATCCAGAAGACTTGGAGTTGAAGTCTCGGACTCTACGAGGAGGCCATGACGCAGGAGGGCGCGCCCAGGGGGTAGGCGCTCCCCCACCCTCGTGGGCCCCTCATAGCTCTACCAACGTACTTCTTTCGCCTATATATACTCTTTACCCAAGAAACATCAAGGGGAGCCACGAAACCACTTTTCCATCGTTGCAACCTTCTGTACCCGTGATATCCCATCTTGAGGCCTTTCCCGGTGATCTGCCGGAGAGGGAATCGATCACGGAGGGCTTCTACATCATCACCATTGCCTCTCCGATGAAGCGTGAGTATTTTACCACACACCTTCGGGTCCTTACTTATTAGCTACATGCCTTTTTCTCTCGCTTTCATTCTTAATACAAAGTTCTCCTTGATGTTCTTGGAGATCCATTCGATGTAATATTCTTTTGCGGCGTGTTTGCCGAGATCCGATGAATTGTGGATTTATAAACTTGATTATCTATGAATATTATTTGGTTCTTCACTGAATTGTTATATGCATGATTTGATATCTTTGCAAGTCTCTTCGAATTATCGGTTTAGTTTGGCCTACCAGATTGATCTTTCTTGCAATGGTAGAAGTGCTTAGCTTCGGGTTCAATCGTGCGATGTCCTTTCCCAGTGATAGTTGGGGCAGCAAGGCACGTATTGTATTGTTGCCATCAAGGATAAAAATATGGGGATTATATCATATTGCTTGAGTTTATCCCTCTACTTCATGTCATCTTGCATAATGCATTACTCTGTTCTTATGAACTTAATACTCTAGATGCATGCTAGATAGCAGTCGATGTGTGGAGTAATAGTAGTAGATGCAGAATTGTTTCGGTCTACTTGACACAGAGCTGATGCCTATATTCATTATCATTGCCTTAGATGTCTTCATAATTATGCGCTTTTCTATCAATTGCTCGACAGTAATTTGTTCACCCACTGTAATACATGGTATCTTGTGAGAAGCCACTAGTGATACCTATGGCCCTGGGTCTCTTTTCTATTATATTACATTTCTTTTGTTTACATCGCATCTCGTTTACTATTTTGCAATCTTTACTTTCCAATCTATACAACAAAAATACCAAAAATATTTACTTTACTATCTCTATTAGATCTCACTTTTGTGACTGACCGTGAAGGGATTGACAACCCCTTTATCGCGTTGGTTGCAAGGTTCTTGATTGTTTGTGCAGGTACTAGGTGACCCGTGTGTCGTCTCCTACTGGATTGATACCTTGGTTCTCGAAATTGAGGGAAATACTTACACTACTTTGCTGCATCACCCTTTCCTCTTCAAGGGAAAACCAACGCATGCTCAAGATGTAGCAGCTGCCACGCGGCAGCTTTGCCGTCTGCTGGCTGAAGGCAAATCTCTTTGCCATCTGCCAGCGGACGGCAAAGAGCCTGTATAGCCCCTGTTTTTTTTTCTGTTTTTTCTTAGATTCATTCAATTTGAACACACAAGTTTGAACACACAAATTTCCCAGCAGACATATCCAACACACAAGTTTCATCATATATACATACATAACCAACACATAGTTCCATCCAGACATATTACAATAGTTTCACATTGTTCATCCAACACCTATCCATCCATATAATAAGTTCCACATTGTTCATTGATAAAAAATAAAAGCAAAAAGGGAAAAGAAGCACTCCATCCATGCAAGCTTCCGTGAAGTAAATGATATCTGCAAAATGGGAAACAAAAAAGTTAGAAGAAGAATACTACAAGAAGAAGAAGACTAGAAGAAGAAGTAAGCATACTATGCCATTTTTGAGTGAACTAAGCATATTATGCCATTTATTATATAAAGCAACTAAGTATAGGTATTTATTGAGCTAACCTAGGTAAATAAGCATATTAGAGCTAACTTAGAGCTAACTTAGGTCATTTTGGAGAGGAAAAAGACGAATAAGAAGACTAGAAGAAGAAGAAGAATAAGGAGAAGACAAAGAAGAAGAAGAAGAAGAAGAAGACTAGAAGAAGAAGAAGAAGGTTTTTACCTTTTTCCTTCTCATTCTTCTTCTTTTATTCTTTCTTTTTCTTCTTTTTCATCCTCTATTCTTTCTTTTTCTCCTCTTCCTTGTTTTTCATCTTATTATTCCTTATTTGTGTCATTTTAGAGCTTACATAGGTAATTATGCCATTTTTAGCTAACTAAGCTTATTATGTCAATTTGGATGAAACTAAGGTAAGTATAGGTCATTTTTGTGCTAACATGAGTAATTATGCCATTTTTTGAGCTTATGTAGGTAAAATGGATCATTTTGGAGCTAATCTAGCTAAAATGGATCATATAGGAGCTAACCTAGGTTAAATGTGTCATTTTGTAGCTAACTTAACTAATTATGCAAATTTTTTAGTTAACTAAGCATAAATATGGCATTTTTTACACAAGTAAGCCAAGTGTATTTCATTATTGAGCAAAACTCCATAACTAAGCATATTAGAGATAACGTAGCATATTAGAGCTAACTTTGGTCATTTCGGAGGAAACAAAGCTAAGTGTAGATCATTTTGGAGATCTGACATAGTTCACTCCTCCTTCTTCTCCTTCTCCTTCTTCATCCTGATGCGCCAAGAGCGGCAAGGCAGTGAAGGAAGTGGGATGCAATCTTCTACCACAATTTGCATGGTCATGTCGCCCGGCTGTGGGATCGCCGGCGCCACCACCATCGCGAGGTCATTGTCAGGCACCACCACCATCGCGAGGCCATCTTCAGGCAGCACCATCACTAGGTCATCCTCAGACACCACCATCTCTTGCCCATCATGAGCCACCACCATCTCTTGCCCATCGTTAGCCACCACCATCTCTAGGTCATCCTCAGCCACCACCATGTCTTGCCCATGATCAGCAAGCACCTCCTCATCCCCACTCTGCTCCTCTTCTTACCCACTCCATTCCAGATCATCCTCGCTACTGCTTTTGCTGTAGCCAGAGTCAGTGCTACTTTGGCTATAGCCAGAGTCGCTGTTGCGGCTCCCATTGCCTGACCAAATGCAACAATGACCGTTAACAATCGATGTGAGAAAAATCCCAATGTAGAGGAAGAAGGGGCTGAATCTACTAGCATCGTCGTCGTCCTAGTAGCGCATGTGGCACATAGTCGTGTTGAACACCTTCACAGTCAGCATGGTGTCGCTGTCGTACCTGAAGAGAAGGAAGTACCCGTGCCACAGGTCATAGGCACGGTATAACTGCTCATAGCTGTCGGTGTCAAAACCGGCGGATCTCGGGTAGGGTGTCCCGAACTGTGCGTCTAAGTCTAATGGTAACAGGAGACTGGGGACACGATGTTTTCCCAGGTTCGGGCCCTCTCGGTGGAGGTAATACCCTACTTCCTGCTTGATTGATCTTGATGATATGAGTATTACAAGAGTTGATCTACCACGAGATCGTAGAGGCTAAACCCTAGAAGCTAGCCTATGATTATGATTGTTCTTGTCCTACAGAATAAACACTCCGGTTGATATAGACACCTAAGGGGGCTAGGGTTACATAGAGTCGGTTACAGAGAAGGAGCTCTACATATCCGAATCTCCAAGCTTGCCTTCCACGCAAAGGAGAGTCCCATCCGGACACGGGACGAAGTCTTCAATCTTGTATATTCATAGTCCAACAGTCCGGCCAAAGTATATAATCCAGTTGTCCGGATACCCCCTAATCCAGGACTCCCTCAGTAGCCCCTGAACTAGGCTTCAATGACGATGAGTCGGTGCAGATTGTCTTCGGCATTGCAAGGCGGGTTCCTCCTCCGAATACTCCAAAGAAGATTTTGAACACGAGAATCGTGTCCGGCTCTGCAAAAGAAATTCCACATACCACCATAGATAGAACGATATTTCACAAATATAATCTGCTGACAACTTTTCATAGTGTGACATCACGCCCGGCCCGGTCATTATTCGAACCGTTTTTCACAACCAGATACTACACATATTGCGAGGCGGTTTCCTTGGCATGTCTTGTCGAAGCAGAGATCGTGTCCCCTTATTGCTGGATTCACATCAATACGGGCGTGGGTATCCCAACCACGCCAGCAACCGTGGTGCTTGGGGAATAAGCGATTTTAACAGGGAAGAGGGGAGGCACACAGTTCCTACCGCCTTTATAAAGAGATAAGGATTCCCCCTTTTCACCCACGCCTTCTTCCTCCTTTGCTCATCCATTCTCTCACTCTACGAGCTCCAGCGCCCAAGTTCTCAACTTCTTTGTAAAGCCATTCCAGACATGTCCGGAGCAGGAGGCAAGTGGATGGCCTCCTCCGTCATGGAGGAGGACATTATGAAGCTTTGTGAGGCCGAATACTTAGCCGCCGACATCGCGCACCGGCTCCCGGATGAAGGGAAGGTCATCCCCACTCCAGAACACCCCGAGAGGGTTGTATTTCTCCCCCACTTCGTCTGCATACTTGGATTTCCCCTCCACCTGTTTGTCCGCGGGCTCATGTTTTACTATGGGCTAGATTTTCATGATCTGGCCCCAAATTTTGTCCTCAACATCTCAGCGTTTATCATCGTGTGCGAGGCCTTCCTCGGCATCAAGCCCCACTTTTGCCTATGGCTAAAGATCTTCAACATGAAGCCGAAGATAGTGGGCGGCCAGCAAGCAGAGTGCGGAGGCGCCATGGTGGGAAAAATGCCCAATGTTACCTGGCTCGAAGGCTCCTATGTGGAGACCGTGAAGGGGTGGCAGTCGGGGTGGTTCTACATCACCGAGCCGCGTGACGCCAACTGGGCGGCAGCCCCCGAATTTCGATCCGGCATCCCCATGCTGCTCACCTCTTGGGAAAAGAAGGGTCTAGCCTGGGGTGCACCTGCAGAGCTGACCAGACTCCAGAACTGTATCAAGAATATGATAGGCAAGAAGATCAAGCTCGTCAACATGGTCCAGGTCATTCTCCTTCACCGGATCCTCCTGTGTCAAAGACGGGCATTCAATATCTGGGAGTTCGATTCATCCAAACATCAGACGCTGTGAGAGCTCTTCGACAAGACGCACAAAGACGTCTAGAAGGTACTGTTCAAGGCCACCGAAGTACCTCATCCCCTCATCGAGGACCGTGGACTCAGCACAAAGCGCCCCGCCAATCTGGTAAGCCTTCTATATTTCAAGATGGTCCTTCCCCAGTGTGTTCGTGAGGGGAGCCGAAGCCACTATGCCGATTTAACAAGACTATGTGGCGACAATAGAGCGGATCGACTGTCCGGCTCCGCTACCTGAAGATCCAGCAACCGTTCTCCTGACGGAGATGCTGGTTCCGGCGCCTTACAAGGTGCCGGAGAATAAGGCCAACAAGAATGCCACGAGGATCAGGAAGGGTCTCCGGTGCAAGGCCGTATCGGACACATCCTCCGAAGACGCCGAGGCACCCTCCTCCAACAAAGAAGAGGAGGAGGAAGAGGAAATTCCTCCCCCGACCAGGGAGGAGAAGAAAAGGAAGGTCGCCCCATCTGGGGAGGCTGAAGGGTCCAAGAAGGAAAGGACCCTTCCTCCAGACCAATCCACAATAGCCGCCTACAACGACGAGGAGTGGCTGCCCAGGGACAAGCCCCGAGCAAAGTCGTAAGTATCCGGATACTATAATGCTTCCGATATGTTTCACTTTATTGCCTCTTATCATGTTTTACATGATCGTGCAGTCTGTCCAAAGCCCACATCGACGTATCTTCCTCGGATGGATCATTGAGTCAGTCGGAGATGAATAGCTATTCGCTCCCGACAGCCACCTCCCCCCGGCCGTGGACGACACTGAGGTGTTGTCCCAGAGCATACCGGAGTAGGAGGAGATGATTCTAGAGATGCCCCAAGGTGAGATCCCATACGCCGGGCTCATGGGGGGAAAGACCCCCATGAGTCTTAACGACGGGGGCCGCAGCAAGCCCGGATCCCGACCGGATACTGCGCCGGAACCACGAATGGTTCCAGATTCAAGTAGGCAGCCCCTCGCTAAGGAGGGTGAGCCGCCCGTTATGATGACCTCTGTCCAACCAGAGGCATCGGACACATTGCTGGAAGCACTTCAGGGCGCTTCCATTGACGAAGAGCACCGTACTCTTATGAGTACGGTGATTGAGAAGGTTCGGTCCGCCAAAAGCGGATTCACCAAAGCTTGCGCACCCTCGTAATAGGCTTTCTGGTAAGTAATCAAATTATGAGAAAATATCATAGCATAGATAATAGCCCCTGATGTTCTGTTTGGTGTTCGGAAAGAAAGGCCGAACAGAGGATCAAAACATCCGCAGGAGTCTAATCATATTATGTGTATGTGAATAAGCAGGCACCACAGCTGGCCGCTGCCGCCTGCACTGCGGAGGTCTCCGGACTGAAGCGGGACCTGGGGCGGGCCGAGGAAGAGCTCGGCCTCGTGAAGAGGCAGCTCGAGGAGAACAAAGGTAAGTGATACCCCGTTCATGTGTTATATGGAGGAAAATTTATGATGCTAATAGAAGCATCATGAATTTTAATAGGAGCTACGACCGAAGTGGCGGCCCTTAAGAAAGCGTTGTCCGAGGAGGAAGACAAGGCGTACAAGGAGCGCATCGAGCGCGAGAAGCAAGAGGCTCGGGTAAATGAGGTCCAGCAAGACCTGGAGGATTTCGTCAAGAAATACGAGTCCCTGGAGCGTGACTCCAAGATGCAAGAGTCCGAGCTTGCGAAGGCCCTCCAGAGGGCACGAGACGCCAAGGCTAAAGCCCAAAAGGCCCTCCAGGAGATCCAGGCGGCCAAGAAGATAGCAGCGGGTAAGGCTTTCATTATGCAAAGCAAGCATGTGAAGGAGACTTTCCTTTTACTTACCCGAATACGGAGCTCTCCAGGAGCGTTCGCAGATCTGCCGCGCAGCATATCTGATGCCGCGGATTTCTACCGTGCAGAGGAAGGGAGCTCGACGGAGAAGCTATTCTGGTCCCAGTATATTGGAGCCGAACAGCCGATGTCCTTGAGGGACTAGCTGAAGCAACTGGTCGAATTGCACAAGGCGGCCGAACTGGCCATGAAGGACCTGATAGTCTGGCTATGGCCTGGCGAGCCCTTGCTCGATAGTTACTTTGTCCTTATAAAGCGGATGGTAAATGCCTGTCTGCGGCTTGAAGTCATTAAGCGGTCCGTCTGCATTGAAGGTGCGCGCAGGGCCTTTGGCTGTGCGAAAGTGCACTAGGCTAAGATGGACGCCGAGAAGCTGGTGACGGAGGGGCCGCCGAAGGGCAAGGAGCATCATCACACTGAGAAGTATTATGAGGGTGCCCTAAAGAGTGCCCGCCTTGTGGCAGATGAATGTGCTAAGGATGTAATATTGGAATGAATGTACTCATGTCATCCTGTAATATGAAAAACGAGTTCATGTGCGCTATCGAATGCTTGTTAATTTAAAATATTACATTCTGTGCGGCCGTTTATAAAAATCTGAGAGTTGGCTAGCCGTCGGCTTCCACCCCTATGTAGCTAGTACCGGGGTGTTGGGATAAATCTAAACACTCTTAATCCAAATCTTTGGTCCTTTAAGGAGGTGTTTAGCGCAGCGAAGAAGGCAATCGGACTATACAGCTTCATCACTCTCACTTAGCCATAGAAGTCTACAATTTTAAATTTTGGCGAAGCCCCTAGTATTCGGAAGGCCGAAGTTGGGGCAATATACACGCCTAAATCAGACAAGGCCGATTCCTCGCCCGAAGCGGAAAAAATGTTTAAGGATTTGAGACCTCTTGAACAGCGACTAGCTCTCGCCGCATCATGACAGTCAGTTTTCGGCTTTCTCTACTAAGGTGCTCGTCCGGAAGAACCGGGACACAATCGCAGTAGTTCTCTCTATGCTACCTTAGCCGATATAGCGGAACGCAAGGTACCAAAATATAGGAGCCGGGCAAACCCAACTATTGACCCAAGACATGATTCGGAGCTGATGCATATAATGCTATAATGCCGCACTGTCGAAAGTATTCAGACTTTTCTTGCCGTGTTATGGGATACACTGAAGCCCCTGGCGAACTGAACGTACCAAAGTGTATGGATGCAATTTAAAATAAGCAATAAAAAAAGGATGAAGAAAATCTAATTATAAGCTGACATTGTATATTTTTTCCATAGTTATTCAAATGATACGTCAAAGCGTATGTATACAAGTGATGCAATAAGCAAAATTGGACTATTTAACATGTCCTAACCAAGGGTAAGCTGCGTGTGGGCATATAAAACAGGTATAACGATCGCTATCAAATACCACCTGGGTATTCCCGTATATGTCAAAGCTTCTTACCTCCTTGGTTTGTCCATCCCTTTATGAGTCCGATAATCCAGCTATCTGAAAAGGGCTTCTAGAAAATTGGGTCCTGAAAGAAAGAAAATAATGAAGGAATGCGGGTCCTGGGGCGGTTGAGCCGCATTGTGGACCGCGTCATAGCCGTGCCTCCGCCTGTGTCCATGGTACTTTTAGCGCGTAATTATGTACACGCGACACAAATTTCTCCGCTTGACTGGGACTAGGACGGAGGCCGAATTTATAGTCGATCTCTGGACGTGCTGGATGATCCTGCTGTGGGGTACTCTGGACTTGCTTGACGGTGTTCGGGTTCTTCATCGCCGAATTGGCTGTATGCCTAAGAAGGCTACTTTGTACTTCTGCCACGAGGGCCGCAGTGTGCTCTTCCGTACGGAGCGAGCGCTCTGTGTTTCCATTGACTGTTATAACCCCGTGGGGACCTGACATCTTGTGCTTGAGGTATGCATAGTGCGGAACCACATTGAATCGAGCTAATGTGGTTCGTCCTAGTAGGGTGCGGTAACCACTACGGAAGGGGACGATATCGAAGATTAACTCCTCGCTTCGGAAGTTGTCCGGAGATCCGAAGACTACTTGCAATGTGATTGATCCCGTACAACATGCCTCTACACCTGATATTACACCTTTAAAGGTGGTTTTGGTGGGTTTGATCCTTGAGGGATCAATGCCCATTTTGCGCAATGTATCTTGATAAAGCAGGTTGAGGCTGCTGCCACCGTCCATAAGGACTCGTGTGAGGTGGAATCCGTTAATGATTAGGTCAAGGACCAATGCGGCCGAACCACCATGACGAATACTAGTAGGATGGTCCCTGCGATCGAAAGTGCTCGGACGGGAAGACCATAGGTTGAACTTTGGGGCAACTGGCTCCATCACATAGACGTCCCGTAGTGCACACTTCTGTTCCCTTTTGGGAATATGGTTTGAGTATATCATATTCACCATTTTCACCTGGGGAGGGAATTTCTTCCGTCCTCCTATGTTCGGTGGCCGGGGCTCCTTGTCGTCATCGCTATGCAGCCCCTTTTCCTTGTATTCGGCATTCAACTTGCCGGCCTGTTAAAACACCCAGCATTCTCTATTGGTGTGGTTGGCTGGTTTATCAGGGGTGCTGTGAATTTGACATGAGTGATCGAGTATGCGGTCCAGACTGGACGAGCACGGATTGTTTTTTTTGAATGGCTTTTTTCGCTGTCTGGATTTAGTTCCTCTGAATCCAGCATTGACTGTCGTGTCTTCGGCATTGTCGCCAATGTTCCAACGCTTGTGTCTATTGCATCGTCGCTTCGTGTTGCTATCTCTGGCGTCTGAATCGCTGGCGTTTTTTGGTGTGATGTTGCTGCGAGCCAGCCAGTTGTCCTCGCCCGCGCAAAAGCGGTTCATGAGTGTCGTGAGAGCTACCATGGACTTTCGCTTCTCTTGGCCGAGGTGTCGGGCGAGCCATTCATCACGGATGTTATGCTTGAAAGTTGTAAGGCTTCGGCATCCGGATAGTCGACAATTTGTGTTCTTTTTGGTTAGGAACAGAGTCCAGAATTTCCTGGCTGACTCTCCGGACTGTTGGGTTATGTGAATTAAGTCATCAGCATCCGGTGGTCGCATGTAAGTTCCCTGGAAGTTATTGAGGAATGCGTCTTCCAGGTTCTCCCAAGTACCGATGGAGTTTGCCGGCAAGCTATTCAGCCAATGTCAAGCTGGTCCCTTGAGTTTTAGTGGGAGGTACTTGATGGCGTGTAGGTCATCTCCG
Source organism: Triticum timopheevii (assembly GCA_963921465.1). Taxonomy (NCBI): domain Eukaryota; kingdom Viridiplantae; phylum Streptophyta; class Magnoliopsida; order Poales; family Poaceae; genus Triticum; species Triticum timopheevii. The sequence continues at coordinate 491,410,491 of OY997270.1, read as the reverse complement.
TTGGCCATGTGAATGGGTAGGAGAAAATCTTCAATCCATACCGCGCGGTCCGTTGTGCCATCGTATGATTCAATGTTCACGGGTTTAAACCCTTCTGGGAATTCATGATCCATTACTTCATCAGTGAAGCATAGGGGGTGTGCGGCGCCTCTATGCCGGGCTACATCTCAATGCAGCTCGATTGAATCTGGTCTGTTGTATTTGGCCCGGCCAGACTTTTGTTTAGTGTATCCGACGTGACGGTCATCATAACGCATTGTGGCCCGCCCCCGTGATCCGTACATTGATCTTGACTGTCCTGCTTGATTGTCCAATATGTCTTGCAGGTCCTTCATGTTTTTGCTTGTTTGGTGATGGGTTGCGGTCTGGACATCGGGCTTGTTTGCCGCTTTGTCTCGGCCACGGGGTGGCCGGTCAGCCACATCATGCGCTGGTAGTGTGGGCTTTAACACCTCCTCCTTGAGTTGAGGTAGCAACTTGTGCTTTGGGTAACTTTTGGTAGGGCGCCCGAGTCCGTATTCCTCGGCATCTAGGACCTCGGTCCATCTATCAGTTAGAATATCTTGATCAGCTTGAAGCTATTGCTGCTTTTTCTTCAGGCTTTTTGCAGTGGCCATAAGCTGGCGCTTGAAGCACTCCTGCTCGGCGGGTTCCTCAGGCATGATGAATTCTTCATCGCCCACGCTCACTTCATCTTCGGAGGGAGGCATGTAATTATCATCCTATGATTCTCCATCTGTTGCCTGTTCTTAGGGCTAGCTTGCCATATTCTTGTTCGGCCTGTTCGAAGCCTGGCTCGGCGGGATTGTTTTCATCTTCGGCACCATCCGGATTGTTGTGATCTCTTGTGCCGGTATCACTATTTTTGCTGTGGCATGGCTTGGAGGGGCGCCTATGACGCCGGTGCCTAGATTGCTTCTCCGGGGATGTATCTTTCGTTGCCTCATCACCATTGCCTTCTTTGGGAGTGTCCACCATATATATATATATATATATATATATATATATATATATATATATATATATATATATATATATATATATATATATATATATATATATATATATATATATCATATGATGAGGTGGCAGTCCAGCGCCCTATAGGTGGTGGTTCCTGTTCTTCTCATGCATCGTCGTCCATACCGTCGATGCCTTCGGAGTAGAAGTCGAGCACGTCAGTTAAGTCATCGATAGTGGCTATTAAGTGGGTGGTGGGTGGGGAACGAATTTCTTCGTCGTCCGCTTCCCACTCGAGCCGGACATAATTCGTCCAAGAGTCCCCTGACAAAGCGAGAGACCTTAATGAGTTTAGCACGTCGCCCAAGGGCAAGTGCTGAAAGATATCCGCGAAGGTGAACTCCATGACAGGTACCCAATCAGATTCGATTGGCATGGGTGTACGCGGTTCGGATCCTGCAGCCGGAGACGAGTTCGAGGGTCCGATGGTACCGACCTCATAGGAGGTGGGATCAATGTTCGGCTCCAAGGCCAACGAGTGTACGGTCTCCGTGGCGGGGTCCATCCACCCGTCCTCGGATGAGACAATCTGCTCCAGATTGATTCCCGGGGCAGCCACAAGCACGATCCCCCGAATACTGTCCGATGGCAGATCTAAGTCATGCTCGTCGGGACTGTTCGGCGCACCTGACATGGGCTCGAATCCGTCGAAGATCAAGTCTCCATGGATGTCGGCAGTGCAGTTCAAGCTTCCAAATGCAACCTGATGGCCAGGGGCGTAGCTATCGATCTGCTCCAGATGGCCAAGCGAGTTGGCCCGCAGTGCGAAGCCGTCGAATACGAAGATCTGTCCGGGAAGGAAAACCTCCCCCTGGACTACATCGTTGAAGATGATTGAACGAGCCATCAAGCCTTACTGACGACGACACAATGGAACTCTCAATGAAAGCACCAATGTTGGTGTCAAAACCGGCGGATCTCGGGTAGGGGGTCCAGAACTGTGCGTCTAAGGCTAATAGTAACAGGAGGCCGGGGACACGATGTTTACCCAGGTTCGGGTCCTCTCGATGGAGGTAATACCCTACTTCTTGCTTGATTGATCTTGATGATATGAGTATTACAAGAGTTGATCTACCACAAGATCGTAGAGGCTAAACCCTAGAAGCTAGCCTATGATTATGATTGTTCTTGTCCTACGGACTAAACCCTCCGGTTTATATAGACACCGGAGGGGGCTAGGGTTACATAGAGTCGGTTACAGAGAAGGAGATCTACATATCCGAATCGCCAAGCTTGCCTTCCATGCAAAGGAGAGTCCCATCCGGACACAGGTCGAAGTCTTCAATCTTGTATCTTCATAGTCCAACAGTCCGGCCAAAGTATATAATCTGGCTGTCCGGATACCCCCTAATCCAGGACTCCCTCACAAGCCACGACACAGGTACATGTGGCCATACCTGATCACCAGCTGCACGTCCCAATGCCTGCGAAGCCCGCTGCCGGCCTGTTACGGCTTCACGTTCTTTGGCCGATGGTCGTCCAGCATCTTGATAAAAGTGTCAGGCAACCTCTATAGCATGGGATAAGGAGTGATGTAGCAAACAACAGAGTTATCATAAATACATGGGTGAAGGGGAGATTGTTGGTGTCAAAACTGGCGGATCTCGTGTAGGTGGTCCCGAACTGTGCATCTAAGGCTAATGGTAACATGAGGCTAGGGTCACGATGTTTACCTAGGTTCGGGCCCTCTCGATGGCGGTAATACCCTACTTCCTTTTTGATTGATCCTGATGATATGAGTGTTACAAGAGTTGATCTACCACGAGATCGTAGAGGTTAAACCCTAGAAGCTAGCCTATGATTATGATTGTTGTTGTCCTACGGACTAAACCCTCCAGTTTATATAGACATCGGAGGGGGCTAGGGTTACACATTGTCGGTTACAGAGAAGGAGATCTACATATTCAAATCGCCAAGCTTGCCTTCCATGCAAAGGAGTGTCCCAACCAGACACGGGACGAAGTCTTTAATCTTGTATCTTCATAGTCCAACAGTCCAACCAAAGTATATAGTCCGGCTGTCCGGACACCCCCTAATCCAGGACTCCCTCAGTAGCCCCTAAACCAGGCTTCAATGACGATGAGTCCGGCGCGCAGATTGTCTTCCGCATTGTAAGGAGGGTTCCTCCTCTGAATACTCCATAGAAGATTTTGAACACGAGAATCGTGTCCGGCTCTGCAAAACAAATTCCACATACCACCGTAGAGAGAACAATATTCCACAAATCTGATCTGCTGACAGCTTTTTTGTAGAGATACATCACACCACGGCCCGGTCATTATTCGAACCGTTTTTCACGACTAGCCACTGCACATATTGTGAGGTGGTTTTATTGGCACATCATGTCGAAGCAGAGATCGTGTCCCCTTATCGCGCGATTCTCATCAATACGGGCGTGGGTAACCCAACTGCTCCATCAAACATGGCGCTTGGGGAACAAGCGATTTTAACGGGCAAGAGGGGAGGCACATGGATTCTACCGCCTTTATAAAGAGATCAGGATTCCCCTTTTTCACCCACGCCTTCTTCCTCGATTGCTCATCCGCTCTCGCACTCTCAAGCTCCAGCGCCCAACTTATCACCTTCACTACACCACAGCACTACATCCCCAACAGCCAGGTCGGTCGGGAATACAAGTTTTGCCAACAGACAGTCGGTCAGGAAAGACTATTGCCGACCGACACTGTCTGTTGGGGAAAGTCCAGACGGGAAAACCCTTTCCCGACCGGCGTGTCTTTCCCGACCGACTACTTGTCGGCTATGGTGTACCTTTCCCGACCAACATTCTGTTGGGCCTACCATGGGCCTTTCCCGACCAACAGTCTGTTTGGACTGCCATGGGCCTTTCCCAACTGACTATGGGACAGCGTATTGTTTCCCGACCAACAATCCATTGGGGTTGTTGTGAACCTTTCCCAACCAATGGTCAGGTGGGGGTTTGTTTTACCGACCAACAGCTTGACAGCATTTTGTTTAGGCAATCAACATTTAATACCCACCAATTATTTGGCATTTGCCTCACCAAAATAGTGTCCGTCTAGTAATATATTTCATTACAGTATAATATCAATCAAATTAAAGTAACATGCATGTACTCCAAAAATATTAAACCAAAACCAAACAAAAATAGCACATTAATTACTTCTCAGAAACGGAGGAGGTAGCCAATTAAGAGGAAACATTTATGGTTCAGTGACCGAGAGACCGGATAGGTTTACAAAATGATAGCCAATATATATATCTCCTACAAATCATGCGTCTTCCATTACACAGAATATCCACTTGACCGAGACACCATATATGATAGCTAATAGACACATGTCCAGCGATTCATAGTCTGCTCCATTACACAGTTAACGCAAACTGGAAGCTTCATGGTTCCTGGTCATCTTGTATGTCTTTCCTACAAAGAATCAAGGCAATGGGAAAGTTTCAGCTTATATTCCTAACGAGGGAAAGCTCCTAGTTCAACAATTAGTGGCCAATCTTAAACCCACATACACCTGAATATAGCAGCAACAACAGAATAGGAAAATTGATTCACCTCATACATTTCCCTGCACTCTGGAAAGAATAGGCAAATTTATATAAAACATAGCTTTGCACTATTAAGGTCATTACAGCAGCCCACTTATGGAAACATGATATCAGTGATTACACCACAAGGCAACTGATTTGCAGCATATATAAGAACTTTATTACCCTACAGTAGACTAACTCGAAATTTCTTGCTCTCTAATTCGAGAGTACTATTGTTTAGTTCATCTTCACAGCAGTTTTAAGTTATTAGGAACACCACAACAGCTAAAATATTCCAATATAGAACCATACATTCTGTTCTAGTATAGTAATTAGCAGTAGCACACTTTTATTTTGTCTCAGTGCGATTTGAAACAACTTGTTGAAAAAGAGGTCCGTCTGTTTAATGTTTGTAACGAGTAAATCTTCTGGTATGCATATAAAATTCAAAAAAGCTAAGTGCTCGTAATTATATTTCATCAATTGTGATAGCTTGCAAGAATGTGTCAGTTGAAGAAGAGGATATTAATAGTGGGCGAATCAAAATGGAAAAAGTACAGCATAAAGGTCGAATGTTAACAAATCCCTATTGTTGTTCTACAAGATAACATCGCCATATGACAAATAGGTACTTTCTTCTAGAGAATAGTTGAATTAAGTTCATTTCATATCTAACACTGCTTTTACTTAATCTGCTATTATACGTCATTGAAATTGGTAAATCATATCATTTAAAGTTCCACTGGCAGATTGTAAAAGCATTATATGGATAAGACTTACCTATGTGCATCTGTCCAACTTTTATCCAACACTAGGTGAACTAAGCTGAAAAAATAAAAGTCAAAATCGAATCATTTATATACCTCGCAATGGATCAGAGGAACAATGTACAATCTTATAGGGACATCTATCAACCATGAATACCACCTTCCAGCATGGTGTTTGTGTGTGTGTGTGTGTGTGTGTGTCTGTGTGTGTGTGTGTTTGATGATTAACCGGCCAAGTTTACATGCATATATCTGAAAATTAACGACCTTATTTCTGATAGCATAGAATAACTGTATGTGCTTCTATGAATATGAGTGCTTTGTTTCATGCTTCTCTTGAACAAGAGAAATAGAGGCATGATAATGATAGGATCCAGGAGTTATGCACATGAATTAATTTTCAAATAGATATCAGTGTTTTAAATGCAATATCTTGAAGCTTTCCCTTCCCCACTTAAAAACTGAGTGAGATTTATCTTTATAATGTTTCAGTTATGATAAAAGAGAAACTATCTATGCATACAAGTGTTTCAGAAGCTACAGTATAGTGGTGGCAAGTCAGGATATAGGTTCCATTTGTTTAATCCATCAGTATACATTTAAATTTCAATGGATTGACAGTAGTGACCACAATGCGCATGCAACAGACTGGAAAACACTAACACAAGTATTGTTCGCTCTGTTCGCTTGGTAAGTTTACCTTCTATTATAATAATCTGCAGTATATGATTTGTTCAATTGTCGAATGTCGAAACCTAAGTAGTAAGAAACCAGCATGTAATCTGTCAGTCATAAATTCTGCAAGGTATAAAATTGAAAATTAGGTTCCAACAAAAGCAGCAAAATTCTAGAATGACATATCAACATGTCAATTATAGTTAAAAAATAGCACATAATCGAGTGAAAGGTCCATATAATGTAGTCCACATCAGAAAACAACAAAACAAGTTGTTTCCCAACTTATTATACCAAAAAAATAAGTAATGGGATGTATATTGTGTAGGGGCAGAGTTGTTATGATGCACTGTACCCGTATGACTTGTGACCAACTATTATTTACAAGTTCAGACAATTGTTTTGCAGAAACAATACAAACCAACTCCAAGATGAAATAAATTGAGTGCCATCAAAATCAGGTCAAGGACAACAAACGTATATCTTGGCAATATTAGATTAGTCATCCTCTCCCAAATATTACAAAGAGTAGTGGTGTACCGGCTTTTTCCTCATCACGCTTCTTTGCAGCTTCAACTCTCCGTTGCCGGATCAATCTGCGGATGCAAAAAAGGATAGGTAAAGAATGATTATTTGCCAATAATCAAACAACTATGACCTAGTAAGAAAAAATAATTTAATGGAGGTCTAGGAAAGATGTGTAGTTCTACTACAAACTGAGTAACTGACCGACAGGGATCTGAGGGAATTCAAGATAAATGGAGAAACTACAGTTGCACATCAAAATTCGAAGAAAACAGGAAGGTCTTACTGATTACAGGTAGGGGTCGAAGGGCACAACCGCTTGGAGAAAGGCAACACAGCGGGTAGAGCGCCACCACCGGGAGGAACGCGTAGTCACCACCAAGAAGAACGAGCCTCTGCCCGGAGCGCGAGCGCAGGGGTGGCGGTCTCGCTGCAGAAAAACGGCATGGCAGCATGGGCCGTCGCGTGCGGCAGGCTTGGGGAGGAATGGAATAGTGCGGCAGTCACCGGCGGCCGGTGTGGGGCGGAAGCAGGGATAGTGGATCTACGCCGTGTGGGCTGCTAGCGCTCCGTGCGGACGAGGCGCGCGAGAGGGGCGAGCCCTCCATGGCTAGACGGGCACAGATCAACGGCCGCGTGCCCTTTCCTTTGGGGCGGAGCTCAATCTGAGGGAGAGGAGTGGAGGAAGAGGATGGGAGCCGCCGCCGCCTCCACTCAGATCGGGAGAGAAAGAGATAAGGGAGAGGGGGCGGAGAGATAGGGGAAGATTAGGGTGGGCTCTGTGCTGCGGGATGAGGAGCAGTAAATTTTGGATGGGCTTCGCGCCCTAAGTTTCCCCAGGCACGCGCGCGGATATTTTGGGAGGCCCAACTGGTGACCCACGATCGGTCGGCATTATTTGCCGGCCAACAGTTCGACAGTAGTGCACTTTTTACCGACCAACAGTTTGATGCTACACACTTCAGCATTCCCGACCGACTGTTGGGTGGTACACGTGAGTATTACCGACCGACAGTTCGATAGAAGTTTTCTCGACCTGCAGTCGGTCGGCGAAAGTGACTTTTGCCAACACACGTCTGTAGGGAATGTAGTGTCGTGGTGTAGTGCTTCTCCGTTAAGCTATTCCAATCATGTTTGGAGCAGGAGGCAAGTGGATGGCTTCCTCTGTTATGGAGGAGGACCTTACGAAGCTTCGGGAGGCCGGATAGTTAGCCATAGACATCGCGCACCGGCTCCCGGATGAAGGGCAGATTATGCCTACTCCCGAACCCCACGAGCGGGTTGTATTTCTCCCCCACTTCGGCCGTGGACTGGGATTTCCCCTCCACCCGTTTTAATTTTCCACGGGCTCATGTTTTACTACGGGCTAGATTTTCATAATCTGGCCCCAAATTTTGTCCTCAACATCTCGACGTTTATCGTCGTGTGCGAGGCCTTCCTTCGCATCAAGCCCCACTTTGTCCTGTGGCTAAAGATCTCCAACGTGAAGCCGAAGATAGTGGGTGGTGAGCAAGCGGAGTGCGGAGGCGCCATGGTGGGAAAGATGCCCAATGTTACCTGGCTCGAAGGCTCCTTCATGGAGACCATGAAGGGGTGGCAATCGGGGTGATTTTACATTACTGAGCCGCGTGACGCCAACTGGGCGGCGGCCCCCAAATTTCGATCCGGCATCCCCATGCGGTTCACCTCCTAGGAAAAGAAGGGTTTGGCCTGGGGTGCCCCTACGGAGCTGACCGGACTCGTAAAATGTATCAAAAATATGATAGGCAAGAAAATCAAGCTTGTCGACGTGGTCCAGGTCATGCTCTTCCGCCGGATCCTCCCGTGTAAAAGACGGGCATTCAATATGTGGGAGTTCGATTCGGCCAAAAACCAGATCCTATGGGAGCTCTTCGACACGACGCACAAAGACGTCTGGAAGGTGTTGTTCAAGGCCACCGAATTGCCCCTTCCCCTCACCGAAGACCGTGGACACAGTGCAAAGCGCCCTGCCAATCTGGTAAGACTTCTATCTTTCAAGATGAGCTTTTCCCAGTAAGTTCGTGAGGGGAGTCTAAGCCACCGTGCTGATCTAACAGGAATATGTGGCGACGGAGGAGCGGATCGACTGTCCGGCTCCGCTACCTGAAGATCTAGCAACTGCTCTCCCGACGGAGATACTGGTTCCGGTGCCTTACAAGGTGCCGGAGAAGAAGGCCAAGAAGAAGGCCACGGGGACCAGGAAGGGTCTCCGGCGCAAGGCTGTGTCGAACTCATCGTCCGAAGACGCCCAGGTACCCTCCTCCAACGAAAACGAGGAGGAGGAAGAGGAAGTCCCTCCCCCAACAAGGAAGGAAAATAAAAGGAAGGCCGCCCCGTCTGGGGAGTCCGAAGGGTCCAAGAAGGGAAGAACCTTCCCTCCGGACCTATGCACCACCGCCGCCCACAGCGATAAGGAGTGGCTGCCCACGGACAAGCCCCGGGCAAAGTCGCAAATGTCCGGACACTATCTTCCGGTATTTTTCGCTTTATTGCTTTCTAACATGTTAAACATGATCATACAGTCCGTCCAAAGCACATATTGACGTATCCTCCTCAGATGGGTCTTTGAGTCCGTCGGAGATGAACAACTATTCGCTCCCGATGGCCACATCCCCCCAGCCCACGGACGACACCGAGGTGTTATCCTAGAGGATATCGGAGCAGGGGGAGACGATTTTGGAGATGCCGCAAGGCGAAATCCCAGACTTCAGGCTCATGGGGGAAAGACGCCCATGGATCTTGACGACGGAGGCCGCAGCAAGTCCGGCTCACGGCTGGACACTGCGCCGGAAGCTCGAATGGTTCCGGATTCAGGTAGGCAGCCCCTCTCTAAGGAGGGTGAGCCACCTGTTATAATGACCTCTGTCCAACCAGAGGCATCGGACAATTTAATGGATGCGCTTCACGACGCTTCCATTAACGAAGAGCACCGTACTCTTATGAGTACGGTGATTGAGAAGGTTCGGTCCGCCAAAAGCGGGTTGACCGAAGCATGTGCCAGCCTCCTAACAGGCTTTGAGGTAAGTAATCGCATTATGAGAAAATATTGTAGCATAGATAGTAGCCCCTGATGCTCTGTTTGGTGTTCGGAAAGACAAGCTGAACAGAGGATCAAAAATGTCCGCATGAGTCTAATCATGTTATGTGTATGTGAATAAGCAAGCATCGCTGCCGCCCGCTGCCGGCCGCACTGTGGAGGTCTTCGGACTGAAGCAGAACCTGGGGCGGGCTGAGGAATAGCTCGGCCTCGTGAAGAGGCAGCTCAAGGAGAACAAAGGTAAGTGATACCCCGTTCGTGTATTATATGGAGGAAAATTTATGATGCTAATAGAAGCAACCTGAATTTCAATAGGGGCCACGACTGAAGTGGCGGCCCTGAAGAAAGCGTTGTCCGAGGCCGAAGACAGGGCGGCCAAGGAGCGCACCGAGTGCAAGAAGCAAGATGCTCGGGTAAATGAGGTCCAGCAAGAGCTCCAGGACTTCGTCAAAAAATGGTAGTTCCTGGAGCTTGACTCCAAGACACGAGAGTCCGAGCTTGCGAAGTCCCTCCAGAGCGTGCAAGACGCCAAGGCCAAAGCCCAAAAGCCCCTCCAGGAGATCCAGGCGGCCAGGAAGATAGTGGCAGGTAAGGCATTCATTATGCAAAGAAAGCATGTGAAGGAGACTTTCCTTTTACTTACCCGAATTCGGAGCTCTCCAGGAGTGTTCGCTGATCTGCCGCGCAGCATATCGGATGTTGTGGAGTTCTACCGTGTGGAAGAGGGGATCTCGACGGAGAAGCTGTTCTGGTCCAAGTATATTGGGGACGAACATCCGATGCCCTTGAGCGACCAGCTGAAGCAGCTGGTCGAGCTACACAAGGCGGCTGAACTAGCCATGAAGGACTTTATAGTCCGTTGTGGCTGGCGAGCCCCCGCCCTGCAGCTACTTCGGCCTTGTAAAGCGGATGGTGCATGCCTGTCCGTGGCTTGAAGTCATTAAGCGGTCTGTCTGTATTGAAGGTGTGCGCAGGGCCCTCGCCCGTGTAAAAGTGCACTGGGCGAAGATGGACACTGGGAAGCTGGTGAAGGAGGGGCCGCCGAAGGACAAGGAGCATAGTTACCCTGAGAAGTATTATGAGGGTGTCGTGAAGGGTGCCCGCCTTGTGGCGGATGAATGTGCTAAGGATGTAAAATTTGAGTGAAATGTATTCATGTCATCCAGTAATATGAAAACAAGTTCATGTGCGTTATGTAACGCTTGTTGATTTAAAATATTACCTTCTGTGCAGCTGTTTATAAAATCTGAGAGTTGGCCAGTCGTCGGCTTCCACCCCCAGGTAGATAGTATAGGGGTGTTTCGGATAAATATAGATACTCTTAATCCAAATCTTTGGTCCTTTAAGGAGGTGTTTATCACTCTCACTTAGCCATAGGAGTCTGTAATTTTAATTTTGGCGAAGCCCTAATATTTGGAAGGCCGAAGTTGGGGCGCTATACACGCCTAAATCGGACAAGGCCGATTCCTCGCCCAAAGCTGAAAAAATGTTCAAGGATTTGAGACCAGCTCTCGCCGCATCATGAGGTGCTCGTCCGGAAGAACCAGGACACAATCGCAGTAGTTCTCCCTGCGCTACCTTAGCCGATATAACGGAACATAAGGCACGAAAACAAGGGAGCCGGGAAAACCCAACTATTGACCCAAGACATGATTCGGATCTGATGGATATAGTGCTATAAGTTCGGGGTGCCGCACTATCGAAAGTGTCTGTACTTTTCTTGCCGTGTTATGGGGTACACTGAAGCCCCTAGCGAGCTGAACGTACCAAAGTTTACGGGTGCGATTTGTAGTAAATAAACGGTTTAAGGAAAAATAAGAAGAAAATAGAATAATAAGTTGATGTTGTGTGTTTCTTCCATTATTATTTAAATGATACGTCAAAGCGTATGTATACAAGTAGTGCGATAAGCAAAATAGGACTAATTAACATGTCCTAACCAAGGGTAAGCTACGTGTGGGTATATAAAGCAGGTATAGTGATCATTAAGAGAGACCACCTGGGTATTCCCTTGTACGTCGAAACTTCTTAACTCCTTGGTTTTTCCCTCCTGTGATGAGTCCGACGATCCGGCTATCTGAAAGGGCTACCAAAAAGTTGGGTTCTGAAAGAAAGAAAATGATCAAGGAATACGGGTTCTGAAAGTAATTATGTATGCGCGGCACAAATTTCGCCGCTTGGCTAGGACTAGGACGGAGGACGAATTGCTAATCAAGCTCTGGATGTGCCAGATGATCCTGCCGCGGGGTACTCTGGACTCGCTTGACAGTGTCCGGGTTCTTCATCGCCGAATGGGCTGTTTGCCTAAGAAGGCTGCTTTGTACTTCTGCCTCTAGGGCCGCAGTGTGCTCCTCGGTACGGAGGGAGCGCTCTGTGTTTCCATTAATTGTTATAACCCCACGAGGTCCTGGTATCTTGAGCTTGAGGTATGCATAGTGCAGCACCACATTGAATCGAGCAAAGGTCGTTCGTCCTAGTAGGGCATGATAACCACTACGGAAGGGGACGATGTCGAAGATTAACTCCTCGCTTCGGAAGTTGCCCGGAGATCCGAAGACTACTTCCAATGTGATTGAGCCCGTACAATAGGCCTCGACACCTGGTATTACACCTTTGAAGGTGGTTTTGGTGGGTCTAGGAATAATGCGTCCGAACCGCCATGACGGATACTGGTGGGATGGTCCCTGCGATCGAAGGTGATCGGACAAGAAGACCATCGGTTGAACTTTGGGGTGACTGGCTCCATCGCATAGACGTCCCGTAGTGCATGCTTCCGTTCCCGCTTGGGGATATGGGTTGCGTATATCATATTCACCGTTTTCACCTGGGAAGGGAATTTCTTTTGTCCACCTGTGTTCAGTAGCCGGGGCTCCTCATCGTCATCGCTATGCAACCCCTTGTCCTTATATTCGGCATTCAACTTGCCGGCTTGTTTAAATACCCAACATTCTTTGTTGTTGTCGTTGGCTGCTTTATCGGGGGTGCCGTGAATTTGACATGAGCGATCGAGTATGCGGTCCAAACTGGACGAGCCCGGATTGTCTCTTCTGAATGGCTTTTTCCGCTGACCGGATTTCGAGCCTCTGAATCCGGCGTTGACTGCCATGTCTTCGCGTTGTCGCCAATGTTTTGACGCTTATGTCTATTGCGTCGTGGCTTGCCGTTGCCGTCTCTGGCGTCTGAATCGCTTGAGTTTTTCGATGTGATGTTGCTACGAGCTAGCCAGCTGTCCTCGCCCGCGCAAAAGCGGGTCATGAGTGTCATAAGGGCTGTCATGGACTTTGGCCTTTCTTGGGCGAGGTGTCAGGCAGGCCATTCGTCACGAATGTTATGCTTGAAAGCTGCCAAGGCTTCAGGATCCGGACAATCGACAATTTTGTTCATTTTAGTTAGGAACCGAGTCTAGAATTTCCTGGCTGACTCTCCGGGCTGTTGTGTTATGTGACTTAGGTCATCAGCATCCGGCGGTCGCACATAAGTGCCTTGGAAGTTGTCGAGGAATGCATCCTCCAGGTTCTCTCAGCTACCGATGGAGTTTGCTAGCAAGGTATTCAGCCAATGCTGAGCTGGTCCCTTTAGCTTTAGTGGGAGATAATTGATGGCGTGTAGATCATCTCTGTGGGCCATGTGAATGTGTAGGAGAAAATCTTCAATCCATACCGCGGGGTCTGTGGTACCATCATATGATTCAATGTTTACGGGTTTAAACCCTATTGAGAGTTCATGATCCATTACTTCGTCAGTGAAGCATAGGGGGTGTGCAGCGCCTCTATGACGGGCTACATCACGACGTAGTTCGAATGACTCTGGTCTATTGTATTCGGCCCTGCCGGACTTTTGTTTAGTGTATCCGGTGTGACGGCCATCATCGCACATTGTGGCATGCCCCCGCGATCCGTAGATCGATCTTGACTGTCCTGCTTTGTTTTCCAATACGTCTCGCAGGTCCTTCGTGTAGCCCCCGGCCTGCATGTTTTTGCTTGTTTGGCGACGGGGTGCTGTCTGGACTTCGGGCTTGTACGCTGCTTTGTCTCGGCCACGGGGTGGCCGGTTAGCCACGTCATGCACGGGTAGTGTGGGCTTTCATGCCTCCTCTTCGAGTTGAGGTAGCAACCTGCACTCTGGGTAACTTTTTGTAGGGTGCTCGAGGCCGTATTTCTTGGTAGCCAGGACCTCGGTCCATCTATCAGTTAGCAAATCTTGATCAGCTTGAAGCTGTTGCTTCTTTTTCTTCATTCTTTTTGCAGTGGCCATAAGCCGGCGCTTGAAGCGCTCCTGCTCGAGGGGATCCTCAGGCACGATGAATTCGTCGTTGCCAAGGCTCACTTCGTCTTCAGAGAGAGGCATGTAATTATCATCCTCTGATTCCCTCTCTGTTGCCTGTCTCTTAGGGCTAGTTTTCCCATCTTCCTGCTCGCCCTGCTCGAAGCCTGGCTCAGTAGGATTGTTGTCGTCTTCGGCACCATCCAGATTGTTGTCATCTCTTGTGCCGGAATCATTATCTATGCCATGGCGGGGCTTGGAGTGGCGTCTATGACGCCGGTGCCTAGATTGCTTCTCCGGGGGTTTATCCTCCGTCACCTCGTCGCCATTGCCTTCTTTTTGGGTGTCCACCATATATATATAATATGATGAGGTGGATGTCCAGTGCCCGATATGCGGTGGTTCCTGTGCATCTCCTGCATCGTCGTCCATACCATCGATGTCTTCGGAGTCGAAGTCGAGCACATCGGTTAGGTCATCGAAAGTGGCTATTAAGTGGGTGGTGGGTTGGGAACGTATTTCTTCGTCGTCCGCTTCCCACTCGAGCCGGACATAGTTCGGCCGAGAGTCTCCTGACAAAGAGAGAGACCTTAATGATTTCAGCACGTCTCCCAAGGGCGAGTGCTGAAAGATATCCGTGGAGGTGAACTCGGTGACTGGTGCCCAATGAGATTCGATAGGCACGGGCGTTCATGGTTCGGATCCTGTAGCTGGAGACGAGTCTCAGGGTCCGATGGTACCGACCTCATAGAAGGTGGAATGAGTGTTCGGCTTCAAGGACGATGAGGGTGCGGCTTCCATGGCAGGGTCCATCCACCCGTCCTCGGATGGCGCAGACTGCTCCAGATTGTTTCCTGTGGCAGCCGCAGGTGCGATAACTCGAATACTCTCTGATGTCAGATCTAAGTCATGCTCGTCGGGACTATCCGGCGCACCTGACATGGGCTCGACTCCGTCGAAGATCAAGTCTCCGCAGATGTCGGCAGTGTAGTTTAGGTTTCCAAACCTGACCTGGTGACACAGTGGAAGTCTCAATGAAAGCACCAATGTCGGTGTCAAAACCGGTGGATCTCAGGTATGGGGGTCCCGAACTGTGCGTCTAAGGCTAATGGTAAAAAGAGGCTGGGGACACGATGTTTACCCATGTTCGAGCCCTCTCGATGGAGGTAATACCCTACTTCCTGCTTGATTGATCTTGATGATATGAGTGTTACAAGAGTTGATCTACCACGAGATCATAGAGGCTAAACCCTAGAAGCTAGCCTATGATTATGATTGTTGTTGTCGTACGGACTAAACCCTCCGGTTTATATAGACATCGGAGGGGGCTAGGGTTACACAGTCGGTTACGGAGAAGGAGATCTACATATCCGAATCGCCAAGCTTGCCTTCCACGCAATGGGGAGTCCCATTCGGACACTGGACGAAGTCTTCAATCTTGTATCTTCATAGTCCAACAGTCCTGCCAAAGTATATAGTCCAGCTGTACAGATACACCATAATCCAGTACTCCCTCAGAGATCTATCCTTTTACATACCCACCTCCTGGATGAATTCTCAAGTATGATACTCAAGAACTCGAAAGCATCCAACTCGTACTATGGTGTGGCAGAGCGCAGCCTGTGGTGGCGGCCTCCCTCCATCTCTGATAAGCAGCCGAAGATACCAATTAGTACCCTTACAACATTATCATACAACATTACAGCAGCACAAGTTTTGAGCAGAAGATAATCAACTACACTTAATTAATGAGAGCCAAGTTATTAGACATGAAAGAAAACTGAGAAAAAAAGCAATGCACTTGTGCTTAACAACATCAACATAGCATAGTAATCTAAAAAACAAGGCATATTTTAGGTGGCTCTAGGTTGACATACTAGAGTTGAGCACAAGATTTATTATCGCTAGAAAAAAAAGACACATCCGTGACATTTTGGGTCGAACGGAATTTTTTTCTGTCATACTTATGACACTTCTATGACGATAATTGTGACAAAACCCGGTATCATCATAGATGTGGTGGGGTCCTACTTCTATGAAAAAAAATCATGACAGAAAATGGGCTTTTCATACTGGGCGGGCCGGAGACGCAACTGCATGACATTCTTTGGGCCGTCCATGATGGAAAAAACCATGGTAGAAGCGAGGGCGAGGAAAATTTCGGGGATATCCCGATTACGGTGGGTGGTCGGGGGCCGAGCGATGCGCGTTTCTCTCGTACACGTATGCACGTATGTGCGAGGCGTTGGCTCTAACTGAACCTGAGCGAGGCGTTGGGCTCTAACTGAACCCAAGTGATTGCACTTCAGGCTACGCGTTACAGAACCCGAGCGATCGATCGATGGCTGTTAACTGAACCCGATCGAGTGATTCCTTCGCTACAACTGCTAACTGAAGCCGATCGATGCTGCCTCTCTGGATGAACAGTGAGCGTTGCGGGGGGTTTTTGATGAACAGTGAGCGGTGGGGGTGGATGAACAGGACCCCGTGGTGTTGCCACTTGATGAACAGGACCATGATTGATCGAGCCGGTTGGGGATGGATGAACAGGACCCCGTGGATGGCTGGATGAACAGGAAGACCCCGTGGAGGGCTGGATGTATAGTAGATGGTGGATGGGTGAATGAATAGTATCCCGTGGAGGGGTGGTTGAACAATAGCCGGTGGAGTAGCGCATGGTGGAGGCTGGATGAACAGGAGCCCGTGGAGGCTGGAGGAGGTCGAGGGTGGATGAACAGTAGCCCATGGAGGCTGGAGGAGGTCGACGGTGGAGATGAACAGTATCTCGTGGAGTCCCGTTTTGCGGTACACCACACCCCTCCCGATGAACATGACCCCCGTTTCGACCGTAGTGCTCGAACACAAGTCTGTTTCGTCCATTTTGTGGTATGCCACACCCCTCCCGATCAACAGGATCCCTGTTTCGACTGTAGGAGGTCCGTTTCCTCCATTTTGCGGTACGCCAGACCCCTCCCAATGAACAGGATCCCGTTTCGTACGTGGCCGGTCGAACACAAAGCCGTTTCCTCCGTTCTACGGTATTGCATGCCTCGTTTCCATCGCTTGTTCTGTCCAAGCCCTCCCGATGAACACGACGTCGCATTCCATTCTGACCCAGCTGGTTGGCTCCCCATGAACACGATGACGCCGCTATTTCTCCGTTCCGACCCAGCCATGTACACGCGCCCTGGCCGTACGTATGCGCGAGTAGGAGTTCGAGACCCCGCCCGTATGTACACATACGTGGCCGTATTTTCTTTCTTGCACACTGGCCATTGTACATACGTGTACGTGCTACGTGCGCACCTCTACTACGACACATGCGCGCCTCTACATTGTAATGCCCCGAACACACCCGCCGGAGGTTGTTACTCCTGGCGGGATCTAGACTGGCCCCACAGATCAATACTAGTATTTTCTGTGCACTTTGTCCTCACTCGTGCGCACCCGGGACCAACTTCCGGGTCGGTCACCCATCCTGAAATTACTCCAACCTGAGCACGCTTAACTTTGGAGTTCTTTCCGATTGGGCTCCCGGAAAAGAAGGAATTCCTTATTGATATGAGTAGTCTATCATCCCTATTAAGCTAGGCTATCACATACACCCCCACTCAGAGGAACCGACGTCCTCGTCGGGCCACAGGAACATTCCCTCTTGGCACATACGTCTGTGCTTCCAGTCCGGCACATGTGCCATGCCGTGTGCCACGACGGGTCACAAACGTCATGCACAACATTACCGCGCACCTGTCCGCAACCATCCTGTAACCGTGAGGGTCGGCTCTGATACCAACTTGTAACACCCTGGACAAACCCGCCGGAGGTCGTTACTCCTGGCGGGATCTAGACTGGCCCCATAGATCAATACTAGTCTTTTCTGTGCACTTTGTCCTCACTCGGGCGCACCCGGGAGCAACTTCCGGGTCGGTCACCCATTCTGAAATTACTCCTACCTGAGCACGCTTAACTTTGGAGTTATTTCCGATTGGGCTGCCGGAAAAGAAGGAATTCCTTATTGATATGAGTAGTCTATCATCCCTATTAAGCCAGGCTATCACATACACCCCCACTCAGAGGAACCGACGTCGTCGTCGGGCCACAAGAACGTTCCCTCCTGGCACATACGTCTGTGTTTCCAATCCGGCACGTGTGCCATGCCGTGTGCCACGACGGGTCACAAACGTCATGAACAACATGACCGCGCACCTGTCCGCAACCATCCTGTAACCATGAGGATTGGCTCTGATACCAACTTGCAACACCCCGGACACATCCGCCGAAGGTCGTTACTCCTGGCGGGATCTAGACTGGCCCCACAGATCAATACTAGTCTTTTCTCCGCACTTTGTCCTCACTCGTGCGTACCCGGGAGCAACATCCCGGTCGGTCATCTATCCTGAAATTACTCCAAGCTGAGCATGCTTAACTTTGGAGTTCTTTCCGATTGGGCTTGCGGAAAATAAGGAATGCCGTATTGATATGAGTAGTCTATCATCCCTATTAAGCCAGGCTGTCACATACATCCACCAGTATGTACATACACGTTCGCGACCAGAATGACAACGCTATGTACACTTCGACCAGGTGGGTCCCGACTGTCAGGCACTTCCTTGCGAGCGAAGATGTAGCTGGTGGGTCCCAGCAATCAAGGGGCGAATTGTTTTTTTTGCCCGGACGCACTTCCTTGCGTGCGAAGATGTAGCTGGTGGGTCCCAGCAGTCAGGGGGTGAATCGTTTTTTTTGCCCGAACGCACTTCCTTGCGTGCGAAGGTGTAGCTGGTGGGTCCCAGCAGTCAGGGGGGAAACGTTTTTTTCGTGAAATATGGTGGCCCGTTCGGTGGGCTCCTGCTATCAGGTGGAGGAATAATTATTTTCCGCGTAATAAGGAGGCACTTCCTTGCGGCTGCCGTGGACCTAGCTGTCTGCCTCTCCACGTATAGTACTCTTTCGATGGAAGTCGGTCGCTGACCAAATTGACCACGCCGCGCCGAGAGCACCACAGCGGTGGACGACAGCGAGGCCTAGGAAGGGGACAACATGGAGCCGGGGAAGATGCGGCAGTGGAAGCCCGCGCGGAGAGGAATACGAGGGTTCACTGGTTTAGCTGCGTGCTACGTCTTGAGCTTGCGTTGGTCTTCCGTGAACAGGAAAGGGTGATGCAGCAATAGTAGCGTAAGTATTTCCCTCAGTTTTTGAGAACCAAGGTATCAATCTAGTAGATGGCTCCTCAAAAGTCCCACGCACCTACACAAACAAACAAAGAACTCGCAACCAACACAATAAAGGGGTTCTGAATCCCTTCACGACCACTTGAGAAAGTGAGATCTGATAGAGATAGTATGATAAGATAAATATATTTTGGTATTTTATAATATAGATTGGAAAAGTAAAGATGCAAATAAAAGTAGATTGAAAGCTTATATGATAAAAGATAGACCCGGGGGCCATAGGTTTCACTAGTGGCTTCTCTCATGATAGCATAAGTATTACGGTGGGTGAACAAATTAATGTCAAGCAATTGATAGAAAAGCGAATAATTATGAGATTATCTAGGCATGATCATGTATATAGGCATCACATCCGAAACAAGCAGACCGACTCCTGCCTGCATCTACTACAATTACTCCACACATCGACCGCTATCCAGCATGCATCTAGAGAATTAAGTTCATGAGAATAGAATAACACATTAAGAAAGATGGCATGATGTAGAGGGATAAACTCATGCAATATGATATAAACCCATCTTTTTATCCTCGATGGCAACAATCCAATATGTGCCATACTGCCCCTGCTGTCACTGGGAAAGGACACCGCAAGATTGAACCCAAAGCTAAGCACTTCTCCTATTGCAAGAAAGATCAATCTAGTAGGCCAAACCAAACTGATAATTCGAAGTGACTTGCAAAGATAACTCAATCATACATAAAAGAATTCAGAGGAGATTCAAATATTTCTCATAGATAGACTTGATCGTAAACCCACAATTCATCGGATCTCGACAAACACACCGCAAAAAGTGTTACATCAAATAGATCTCCACAAGAGAGGGGGAGAACATGGTATTGAGATCCAAAAAGAGAGAAGAAGACATCTAGCTAGTAACTATGGACCCGAAGGTCTGTGGTAAACTACTCACAACTCATCGGAGGTGCTATGGTGTTGATGTAGAAGCCCTCCATGGTCGATTCCCTCTCCGGCGGAGTGCCGGCGAAGGCTCCAAGATGGGATCTCATGGAAACAGAAGGGTACGGCGGTGGAGATTGTGTTTCGGTGGCTCCCTGGATGTTTTCGGACTACGTGTGTATATATAGGATGAAGAAGTACGTCGGTGGCCACCCGAGGGGCCCACAAGATAGGAGGGCATGCCCTATAGGGGTTGGCGCGCCCTCCACCCTCGTGGCCACCTCGGCTGCTTCTTGACTCGCACTCCAAGTCCTCTGGATCACGTTTGTTCCAAAAATCACGCTCCCGAAGGTTTCATTCCATTTGGACTCCGTTTGATATTCCTTTTCTTCGAAATACTAAAATAGGCAAAAAAAACAGCAATACGGGCTGGGCCTCCGGTTAGTAGGTTAGTCCCAAAAATGATATAAATGTGTAAAATAAAGCCCATAAACATCCAAAACAGTTAATATAATAGCATGGAACAATAAAAAATTATAGATACATTGGAGACGTATCAAGCATCCCCAAGCTTAATTCCTGCTCGTCCTCGAGTAGGTAAATGATAAAAACAGAATTTTTGATGTGGAATGCTACCTAGCATAATTCTCAATGTAAATTTATTTACTGTGGCATGAATGTTCAGATCGAAATGATTCAAAATAAAAGTTCATATTGACATAAGAAATAATAGTACTTCAAGTATACTAATAAAAGCAATCATGTCTTCCCAAAATAACATGGCTAAAGAAAGTTCATCCCTACAAAATAATATAGTTAGGTTATGCTTCATTTTCGTCACACAAAAAAGTTCCCAAATTCTACACCCCCGATGACAAGCCAAGCAATTGTTTCGTACTTCAAGAATCTCAAACTTTTTCAACTTTCACCCAATACATGAGCGTGAGCCATAGATATAGCACTATGGGTGGAATAGAATATGATGATGGGGATGTTGTGGAAAAGACAAAAAAGGAGAAAGTTTCACATTGACGAGGATAATTAACGGGCTATGGAGATGCCCATCAATTGATGTCACACATGAGGAGTGGGGATTGCCATGCAACAGATGCACTAGAGCTATAAATGTATGAAAGCTCAGCAAAAGAAACTAAGTGGGTGTGCATCCAATTTGCTTGCTCACAAAGACCTAGGGCATTTTGAGGTAGGCCATCATAGGAATATACAAGCCAAGTTCTATAATGAAAATCCCACTAGGATATGAAAGTGACAACATATGAGACTCTCTATCTAAAGAACCTGGTGCTACTTTGAAGTACAAGTGTGGAAAAGAGATAGTAACATTGCCCCCCTTTTTTTTCTTTTTTTCTTTTTCTTTCTTTTTTTTCTTTTGGCCTTTCTTTTTTTTCTTTTTTTCTTTGGCCTTTTTTTTCTTTGGGCCTTTCCCTTTTTTTTTGGGGACAATGCTCTAATAATGATGATCATCACACATTTATTGATTTACAACTCATGAATTACAACTCGAAACTAGAACAGGATATGACTCTATATGAATGCCTCCGGCGGTGTACCGGGATGGGAAATGAATCAAGAGTGGCATGTATGAAAAACTATGCAATGTGGCCTTGCCACAAATATGATGTCAACTACATGATCATGCAATGGCAATATGACAAAAGTAATGCGTGTCATGATGATAAACGGAACGGTGGAAAGTTGCATGGCAATATATCTCGGAATGGCTATGGAAATGCCATAATAGGCAGGTATGGTGGCTGTTTTGAGGAAGAAATAAGGAGGTTTATGTGTGATAGAGCGTATCATATCATGGGGTTTGGATGTACCGGCGAAGTTTGCACCAACTCTAAAGGTGAGAAAGGTCAATGCATGGTACCGAAGAGGCTAGCAATGATGGAAAGGTAAAAGCGCATATAATCCATGGACTCAGCATTAGTCAAAAGAACTCATATACTTATTGCAAAAATTTAGAATTCATCAAAAATCAAGCACTACGCGCATGCTCCTAGAGGGATAGATTGGTAGGAAAAGACCATCGCTCGTCCCCGACCGCTACTCATAAGGATGCACAATCCAAGGACACTTCATGTTTCAAATTTGTTACACAACTTTAACCATACGTGCATGCTACGGGACTTGCTAACTTCAACACAAGTATTCTTTAAATTCATAATCACCCAACTAGTATGACTTTAATATCACTACCTCCATATCTCAAAACAATTATCAAGTATCAAATTGATCATAGCATCCAATTCACTTCCTATGATAGTTTTTATTATACACAACTTGGATGCCTAGCATTCAAGGACCAATTTTATAACCATAGCAAATACCATGCTGTTCTAAGAGACTCTCAAAATAATATAAGTGAAGTATTAGAGACTAGCAATTTCTGCAAAATTAAGCCACCACCGTGCTCTAAAAGATTTAAGTGAAGCACTAGAGCAAAAACTATTTAGCTCAAAAGATATAAGTGAAGCACATAGAGTATTCTAATAAATTCTAATCAAGTGGGCTTCTCCCGAAAGGTGTGTACAGAAAGGATGATTGTGGTAAACTAAAAGGCAAATACTAATATCATACACGACGCTCCAAGCAAAACACATATCATGTGGCGAATAAAAATATAGCTCCAAGTAAAGTTACCAATGAACAAAGACGAAAGAGGGGATGCCTTCCGGGGGCATCCCCAAGATTAGGCTTTTGGCTATTCTTGAATATCTTGGGGTGCCATGGGAATCCCCAAGCTTAGGCTTTTGCCACTCCTTATTCCATAGTCCATTAAATCTTTACCCAAAACTTGAAAATTTCACAACACAAAACTCAACAGGAAATCTCATAAGCTCCGTTAGTGAAAGAACGCAAAACCACCACATAAGGTACTGTAATGAACTCATTCTTTATAAATATTGGTGTTAAACCTACTGTATTCCAAGTTCTCTATGGTTCATACCACTTAATACTAGCCATAGATGCATCAAAATAAGCAAGCAACAAACGAAAGGCAGAATATGTCAAAAACAGAACATTCTGTAGCAATCTGTAACTAAGGCAAACTTCTCGAACTCTAAAAATCCTACCAAAATAGGAATTCCTGGAAAAAATTTCTATAGATCCACATCAAAAAGAATCAATGCAAGAGCTCGTTTCTGTGATTTATTGAATTTTTTCTTGTGAGCGCACTATTTCTGTTTTTCAGCAGAATCAAATTAACTATCATCATAGGTTATCTATATGTTCTACTTGGCACAAACACTAATTAAAACATAAAAACACATCTAAACAGAAGGTAGATGCAAACTTTATTACTAAACAGGAACAAAAAAATAGAACACAGAGAAAATAGGGTTGCCTCCCAACTAGCGCTATCGTTTAACGCCCCTATCTACGCATAAAAGCGAAGATAGACCTAAGTAGTGCCATCTTTGGCACACGATTCTTCAATAGAGCACTTATGAATTTTAGGAGTTTCCTTCTTTTTTGTAATGATAGAACTCCTAGGCAAGAAATCAAGATATTCATTTGAAGCAAAAGGTTCCTTTATGATAGTGCAAAAACTAGGGTGAACACTTATGGATTTGAGATCCGCATTTTCCTTATTAGAAGATTCACCCTTATTTTTAGGAACATATATTAATTTGCCAAATTTAATAGGAGGAGTTGGAGTATTTTTCATAGATGAAAAGGCAGACCCTAAGTTAGTAATTATATCCTCTAGTTTAGCAATTCTTGTAGAATCTTGTTCTATCCTTTCATTCACTATAGGTTCCTTTTCTTTAAAAAAAATCAGAGTAGTCCCAACCTTAGATCCATATTGGGTAATTTGGTTGTGGATCTTTTTATCCAAATTTTTAATTAACTCAACAGTGGTAATTTTATTTTCAATAATTTCAAGCCTTTACATCACATGTTCTAAAGTTAAAACAGTTCCATTAATCAAAAGAGGTGTTGGGCCAAACAAATCTAACAAAGCATTATAAGCATCAAACGTATGGCTACTCAAGAAATCCCCTCTTGCAATGGTATCAATAATGCATCTATTCCAAGGAGTAATGCCTACATAAAAATTGCAAAGAAGAATGGAAGTAGAAAGCTTCCTAGTAGATTTATTTTGAGAATTGCAAATTCTATGCCAAGCATCTTTTAGATTTTCTCCCTCCCTTTGTTCAAAATTAAGAATTTCATGTTCGGGAGTAACAATAAGGATAGGAGGACTAGACATTACGACAAGGTGAACGATCTAACACACGAGCAAACAGAAAAAGGCAAGCGAAAAGGGGAGGAGAAGAAGATTGGGAAAGAGAGGGCGAATAAAATGGCAAGGGTTAAGTGGGGGAGAGGAAAACGAGAGGCAAATTGCAAATAATGTAAATGCGAGGGAGATGAATTTGTGATGGGTACTTGGTATGTCTTGACTTGAGCGAAGACCTCCCAGGCAACGGCGCCGGAAATCCTTCTTGCTACGTCTTGAGCTTGCGTTGGTTTTCCTTGAAGAGGAAAGGGTGATGCAGAATAGTAGCATAAGTATTTCCCTCAGTTTTTGAGAACCAATGTATCAATCCAGTAGGAGGCTCCTCAAAAGTCCCATGCACCTACACAAACAAACAAAGAACTCGCAACCAACACAATAAAGGGGTTGTCAATCCCTTCATGGCCACTTGCGAAAGTGAGATAGGATAGAGATAGTATGATAAGATAAATATATTTTTGGTATTTTATAATATAGATTGGAAAAGTAAAGATGCAAATAAAAGTAGATTGAAAGCTTCTATGATAAAAGATAGACCCGAGGACCATATGTTTCACTAGTGTCTTCTCTCAAGATAGCGTAAGTATTACGGTGGGTGATCAAATTACTGTCAAGCAATTAAAAAAGCGAATAATTATGAGATTATCTAGGCATGATCATGTATATAGGCATCACATCTGCAACAAGTAGACCGACTCCTGCCTGCATCTACTACTGTTACTCCACACATCGACCGCTATCCAGCATGCATCTAGAGTATTAAGCTCATAAGAACAGATTAACGCATTAAGAAAGATGACATGATGTAGAGGTATAAACTCATGCAATATGATATAAACCCCATTTTTTTATCCTCGATGGCAACAATACAATATGTGCCTTGCTGCCCCTACTGTCACTGGGAAACGACACCGCAAGATTGAACCCAAAGCTAAGAACAACTCCTATTGCAAGAAAGATCAATCTAGTAGGCCAAACCAAACTGATAATTCAAAGAGACTTGCAAAGATAACTCAATCATACATAAAAAAATTCAGAGGAGATTCAAATATTTCTCATAGATAAACTTGATCATAAACCAACAATTCATCGGATCTCGAGAAATACACCGCAAAAAGAGTTACATCAAATAGATCTCCACAAGAGAGGGGGAGAACATGGTATTGAGATCCAAAAAGAGATAAGAAGCCATCTAGCTAATAACTATGGACCCAAAGGTCCGTGGTAAACTACTCACAACTCATCGGAGGGTCTATGGTGTTGATGTATAAGCCCTCTGTGGTCGATTCCCCCTCCGCGGAGCACCGACGAAGGCTCCAAGATGGGATCTTGCAGATACAGAAGGTTACGGTGGTGGAAATTGTGTTTCGGTGGCTCCCTGGATGTTTTCGGGGTACGTGGGTATATATAGGAGGAAGAAGTACGTCGGTGGCCGCCCGAGGGGCCCACGAGACAGGGGGCGCGCCCTCCACCCTTGCGGCCGCCTCGGCTGTTTCTTGGCTTGCACTCCAAGTCCGTTGGATCATGTTTGTTCCAAAAAATCAGGATCCCGAAGGTTTCATTCCGTTTGGACTCTGTTTGATATTCCTTTTCTTCGAAATACTGAAATAGGCAAAACAGCAATATGGCTAGGGCTCCAGTTAGTAGGCTAGTCCCAAAAATGATATAAATGTGTAAAATAAAGCCCATAAACATCCAAAATAGGTAAGATAATAGCATGGAACAATCAAAAATTATAGATATGTTGGAGACGTATCACTGCGGTGTGAGGCTGCCGTTGCCGCAGAATAACAGGGGGTGTGGGTGAGTAGAGGGATGCCCTGGCCAACGGTGGGAGTAGTAGGGGGCGCTGAGGCCTACGCGGAAGCACAGCCGGCCACGGGAGGCGGGAGCAGGCGGTCCCGCTGGCGCTGCTTTGGCAGCTGGAGCAAGAAGATCAGAGATTGAAGAAACAAGACGGCCGTTGGATTGACATCCAACAGTTACGTCTGCTACAATCGTTTGTTGACGTATATAATAACTAAAAAATCTTGCATACACGTCAACTAAACAGGCCCACAAGTCAGACCACTCCCTCTTTTTTTAATAATTTATATATAGCTCATGGCAACTTCTTATGCAATTTATTGCAGTCATTTTTTTGGTTGGCCAGGGCCAATTTCGCATATTTCTATGGGTTCCAAACTATTTTTAATATCGAAATGTCGAGCCAGATTTAAAGTACTTTTTAGATATATTTAAATTAGTTAATGCCAAGTGAAATAGGAATCTAAAAATGTGAAATTTTTTAGAAATTAAAAAGAAATTGCCAATTTGTCATCTGTTTTTATATTTACAACCCATTTCATATTACTTTCAAGATTTGCAGGCGTCTTGAAAGAGTCGCAGCCCATCAGGGCGTAGAAAAATAAGTAGGCCTGGATTGGCTATTCTTCAGAAAAAATAAACTGGGCTCATTTTCACAAAGAAAAAATAGTTGGGCTGGTCACATGGTGAACAGAAAATATAAGCCTGGGCTAGACGGGCCACAGCCCAGTTCATACCCTGCTCCGTCTCAACAATAACAAAAGAAAATACCGCTCGAGCAGCTACGTCCCAGGTGTCAGCCAATATTGTGTCGTTCTCTTGTTTATTGACTATATACGCTCACAATGTCGTGGGTCCCAGATGTCAGGAAAACACTAGGAGGAAGCATTTTATTTTTCCGTACGCTGACGTGGTGGGCGCCTACTGTCATCCTCTCCATGTACTTCTGCCTATTTCTGTTGTTTGTTGACCATGTTGACAACGCGAGAGGGCAGCGCCGTTGCAAGCGCACCAAAGCGCGTGGAGGATGTCGGCGTTAACGATTTAGGAGACGGTGGGGCGGCGATGCATGCGCTGAGGCGCAGCCAGCCGTGGGAGGCGGAAGCAGGCGGCCCCGTCGGCGCTGGTTTGGTTTTGGCGGCTGGAGGAAGATAAGACTGAAGAAACACGACAGACTGTAAAAGCAGCAGGAGTACTTAACAACCTTAACTGAAACCAGCAGGGGCACTTAACAACGAAAGCTGAAAGCAGTATGAGTACTTATACAGGTTCAACCGTACAAAGCATGCCTCGAACAGTGCTACTTTCCCTACAGTTAACCAAGGGTGATGCCGCCAAGCCCCAGGACAAGGCCCATGCGCCACCCTGCGCATCCACAACCTTCTGAAAGCGGCTTCATCTCACAATGTGGTCAATAAACAGGATATTCGCTTTAGAACCATGGAAAAGCATGAACATAATCTATTGTCCTATTCTCCAAGATGGACGGGCCTTCATTTTTTGAGACCACCCGTGAATAAGTATCTTTTCACGTCCAATGGGAATTGAGTAGGTTGACATAAACATCATGTTGTGACCAAGCGCAAGTCTGACCCGACCATGGTCAGACATCTGTATAGGAACAATAGAACTGGGCAGTATCTCTTTCAAGAAGATCACAACTGTAAAACTGTGTATAAGCAATAGTTTATGAACAAGGTATATAACAGAAAACAGCTCGTACCATAAGTTTCTCGACACAGTTGGACCTGTTCAACGAGTGCAGTAGTGGTACACATATCCCACGTGACCTTCCACCATTGAAACATCCCACAAGGACCTCAAGAATATCAATAAAGTGTAGGAACTTGTGGATGTCGTCCCAGTCAACTTCAGTGCCATCAGTAACAGCCGAGTTACTACAGAATAACAAACGAACAGCCTTCTTAACTCTGAAAGAACCTACACGTGCCACCAATTATAAGAAAATATTAGTTGGAAGTAGCATCTTCGTGAGAAATTCGTTGCTACTTCTAAAGTTAAATTGTGATTAGTTAGACAGAATAGGTGGATTAATAAGTAATCGAGGCAACAATCCAGGATGAACAATTGAACGACGTCGGGGTGGAAGATTGCAATGAAGATGAGACTAGGTTCTACTATTTCCATCAACATTCGTGCGCCAACTTTCAGTCCGTAACACTTGAGAAAGTTTATCCAAGTTCGGCCATAAAAAAGCAGCGATCTTCTTGGTTCATGAAGCCAACTCGGAACTTATATCCATGGCTTGTCTTCATTGTGACCATTAAACTAGTGTATTCAGTTATGGCAAGGCCGAGCATCTTGAGTACATGTGTTCTGGAAATAATACACTGCAGGAAACATAATATGAGAACACAATGTATTCCCTTCCAAATCTAGAAATAACTTCCTCCTTCACGTCAGTGTTGACCATCGTACTAGTAGTACCTTTTATCCAAATATAGCAATTCAAATTTCCAAATTAGTCGACAGCATGTTCAAAAACCCCCCACCCTCCCGGATTGAAAAGAGGATTCTAGGAACATACTGTGCGCGTTTCAAAATCTTGTGTTAGGATGAGAAGGAACATGTGTGGCGTCTCGCCGAGGGTGCATAAACCTGTCGGGTACTCGCACTTTGGGCACTGCAAATGAAACACACTAGATTCAGTAGGAAGAAAAATGCATCAACGGCAGCGGCTGCCATCCCGGATTACCTGCGACCAAGGGACTTGGATTTATCGGGGATGGATGAAGAATTCGTAACTGGTTCTCCATGAGAAAAGCCTATGCAATCACCGAGAGGGAGTTTTCTCTGAACAAGCAGACAAGGGAGAAGGGGATTCAGGCCCACTGAAATATTGCCACTTTGTCCGTCCAGCTTACTGCTAAAGCTGGAAGGGGGGGGGTTGTGATTTGATGGCTCATTGGGCATTACTGCGGCGCTACGACCGGGGTGTGTCTACCATGCAGTTGTGCACTCTAATTTGTGAATATGGCACATGGACCCCGTTGCCAGTTGCCCCACATATCAGCGAAAGGAAGTACAAAGACCGGAGTAACTAGTTACACATAAATATATTTTTTGGCAGAGAGATACTCCCTCGGTAAAGAAATATACAAATCTTTTATATCACAACTTTATACATAAGAAAAATCAAGGGGAATATATATAACATATATAATTATAAAAAATAGAGTTGTTTTTAACACACAATAGACGAATTGGTGATGATGGTGTGCCCGCCATCCTGCAATATAGGTCGTCCAATTTATATCTGACGGATAGGATGGAAACTATGGCAATTTTGTGAAAAGGTACCCACACACCTCTCCACATTTGCAAATAAGGCCTTCCTTTGTTCATACTTTTCTCTCACAAGATAAAATACTCATACAAATGCATCTTGATGTTACGTGCAACGCACGGGCATTATGGGGGTTCAGCTTTTTTTATGGGGGTTCAGCTGAGAATATAATACTCAGACATGCTAACGGTTCTGGACTTTGGGCCGCAGGCCCACCCTGCATGTTTGGGGGCCCATGTGTTCTACCTGAGCGCTTTTCATATTGCGAGCAATCGGTACGGTGCTGGTTTTAGATGTTGTCGCAAGGCGAATACAAAAAATTGAATAAAGCATGACAGTTGTTGGAATGAAATCGAACGACAGTTCCTAACCAGCAACCAGAGTTGCAATTCTATCAACGATATACCATGTGATAAATAATACTGCCGTACTACTTATACACACAGGACACTTGTTTCACCATGCCAGATTATTACATCAAAATCTCTCGGAGGATAGATCAGTTCGACAGTTGCGTGCTGCTACTGAAGAATTTCAATGTTGATTTGGACCAGCTCTCCTTGCTGAGAAAGTTCGAGTTTGACATCATCCCCTACCGCAAGATATGATTTAGATTTGAACCTTGACCATCCTTTAGCATCAATCATCATGCGACCATCCTTTGTACTTACGGTATATTGAGCATGTTCATTCACACCAAGGCTGCCCATGGTAAGAGAAACTTGGTCGCGGTCGCCCGGATTGTTGAACGACTCCCTAGTTGTTCTAGGAATTCTCTGTTTGCAAACAAGAAGACATACCCAAATAGTTAGATCAACACAGTGAATCATGTGAAACAACATAGAAAGAAAAAAGAACGAAGCACTTGGGCGGCCAATGCTTACCAAGAAGGTGGACATGTCTGTTTTGTAAGGACTTTGGTATATGAAGTGCGAACTGCAGCCCAGTCTGTTGCCGGTGCAACTGCACGGGCCGGAGCAGATGCAAGTGCAAGTGTTGGTGTAGGTGCCAAAGCCGCTACTGCTGCCGGAGATGGTGCTAGTTGTAGAGCTGGTGCCGGTGTCGGAGCAGGTGCCTGTGTCGATGCCCGATCCACCAGTAGATCAGACTGATCTACTGACGCGGTCGGTGCCCAATCCTCAGCTGGATCAGACTGAGCTGCTGCCACTGTCAGTGCTAGAGCAACTGCTGGTGCTCGATCTATTGCTGAAGGTGGTACCGATGTGCGAGACAGTGGCGATCGTGTTTGGTCTGGTATGATCAGCTTTATAACTTGACTAGGATCCATGACCGTGATCCAGTTGTTTTCTTCATTTCTTTTAAATGCGAGAAGGACTAATTGTGGTGTTTTTGTTAAACCAAACTGCAATTCATCATAGGGATTCAGCTTGTACTCAGACAATAGACTGATCCAATTTTTTCTAGTAATATAAGTGATGGACAGTGCCTGGGTTACTCACACGACATACGAAGTGAAACCTGCAAAAATAGCTATCATAGAGCAAACCAAACGGGTTATTCTGTGATGAATGTTACATGGCAAAACCTGCATCATAAAATTGCAGGAAAAGAAAGAAAACATGACATTAAATCAATAAGATTTAGACAGTAAATCAATAAGATTTACTTGATGTGACACGAGTGAATCCTTACCAAGAAATCACTATGTTGAAGTACTAAACAGAAGATTGATCGTCCAACTATGGGTGCCATGCAGGGGGCCCGCCTACTTTCATAAGCAGGACAGTCCAAAGGTCGTGACAAACCGTATGGACGAACATCCATGGGGCTGGAAATCCTTGTGGGTGCGATAAACCCTTCAATGCATACATATATTGGAGTGTAACCATAATTGATAACCTGTCCTCACAAAAAGGATGATCTGGATACTTCAAAATATACAGACTGAATTGAGTGGACAGACATTAACATAGATCGTTCTCAGGATTGACCACACACCAAAAGCGGCAGTACTAATAAACAATACAGGGTTCACAAACACAAATCAAGTACTGAACAATAGTACTTACTACAAACAAGCAAAGTTGCACTAATTAAACTCTACAGACTATTTCTTGCCACCGACCTACGGGATGAACACCGCATAACTGACTAGGCCATGAACTTCGTGAGAGATGTCTACATGCACCATCACCATCTTATCAACCTTGGAGAACCTAACAGAGTGGTCTTTCCACTCATAAACATGATGATGAAGACATGCCGCATCAGATTTGTTGGGAAGCTTTACAAGAACCACACCCTTCGTAATTGAAGGCACAACTAGGAAATTGTTGTGGTCAAGTACAGCCTCGAGAACACGCCTGACAACAATGCTACAGGAAAAAACTAGTTAAGGACACGTGGCGACAAGGACACAACAGCTGGATAGTTTAGAAGTAGAACTCATCCCCAGGTCTTCCAGTTCACATGGCATGACTTTGAGAACTTTATCTCCACCGCAGACATGGTTCTAATTCAAACAGACACCATATTTTATTACTACCTCTGTTCAGAAATATAAGATGATTTTCGATATTATACTCCATATATGACTACATATATGCACAGAAATGAGTGAACAAAGACACTAGAACATGTCTTCAAAGGCATGCGAGCAGATGGATTACTTGCAATATCCATAACAAAAGTTACTGAGGCAAATATACCCTTTTCAAAGGTAGCATTGATGTTCATAAAGTACTCCCTCTGTCCCAAAATTCTTGTCTTAGATTTGTCTAGATACGGATGTATCAAGTCACATTTTAGTATTAGATACATCTAAGACAAGAAATTTGGCACAGAGGGGGTAGTTGAAAGTAATCTATAAGAAATCAGTGTCAACCTCTCGCATGTTTTGGTCAAAAGAGGAATTTAGAACCGTCATTTGGCACACTAAAATCACATGCATGATCACCCAGAAAGTTGTACTACCAGTACTAGTACTGTGTGTTAGATGAAAAAACACGATCAAGATCGAGAAAAAGATCGTCAACAAGAGACATTACCTGGACTTGCTTAATGAGGGATCCCGGAGAGGGGGGCTTGGACAGGGCGATGGCTTTGAGCTTGTCTGTGATAGTCTCGGCGGGGTGCTTGTGCTTCTTCGTACCATGAGCCTCGACGGTTTTGGCTAGAGCCATAGACATCACGTCGGCTGGTGCTCCTGCGTCCATCCAAGAGAGGAAGCTGAGAGAGAAGAGAGAAAGGAGGAACGAGATGAGGGAGAAGCGAAGCGAGTGGGGGTTTTCTTGAAGAGAGGAAGATGAGAGAGAAGAGTGAAATGATGGTCGCTTCATCCGTCGAGCTTACTGCTGGAAAGGAGGGGGTTTTGTGATTTGATGGCTCATTGGGCATTACTGCGGCGCTTCGATCGGGGTAGTCTACCATCACTCTACTACGGAGTAATTTAGTGCATGGCTGGTGGACCCAGGTACATGGCAGTCCCACACGTCGGCGAAAGTGAGTAATTTAGTGCATGACTGGAGGAGGATCCGCATGGTAGAGCGTGTCCATTGTTTTTCTGAAGAAAAAAATGATTACAGCAAGCATTTCCACTGTTACGATGGAGGAGCGCGAAACACGACAGCCACTTGAACATACACAGTTCTCCTATTACTAGGCATGTGCAGTGGTTCATACATAAGTACTACACAATCTTGTTGCTAGTGTAGTAAGATATGACGATAACAAATGACATTGTGCACATGTCAACTAATCCTATATGTAACATAGTACCGCTTTTTTGACTGTCCGGTCGAGAATGAATGGTGAGATCAATGTTAACAGTAGTAGGTCTACAGCGCACGGAGAGTACGGTGCTACAGTACTACATGAAACATGAACCATATGAAGCACGAATAGTGTTAGGCAGGGTGTATGAAGGGTGCACGGGATGGGAGCAAAACTTCCCTTCTCGACCCACTTTTGGGTGTTTGGCAGAGTACATGAAGGGTGCATGAGTTCACACTAGTAGGTTAACAAAAATACACGAAGAGGAAACAACTATATTGAGATGAGAATGCAACCAAACACACCCACACGCTTTGTGCTACAGTGACTGATCTGCACCGTCTGAGTTTGATCCAACAGTCATATTGCGCCAAGACATGGAAATGCCCATGTAGAGGGTGCCTAAACACCACCAAAGCCCTTCTACTTCTCGAGGTGCACGATGTTGGTGCTGGAGGGTGCAACCGCCCGTAGAGCCCGCTCCCGGTCGACGGGAGCCAGCTCGTCAAAGACGGCATCCAATGGCACGAATGGATTACAATGATGGAGCCCTGAAAGGATTCGCCCGGCAACGCTGACGGCAGCCCGCAACCCCTCCTTGTCCAGCTTAGCCCCCACCATCGCATGGAGACGGCTCAGCTCCTCGGAGATATAAGTGAAGAAGGAGACCAGGTTAGGAAGCCGCAGCTCGTTGAAGTCGACCGGGTGGTCGAACAGGTTTAGCCCGATGGCCGGCATCGTTGCGCTGGCACGACGGTAGGCATCGCACAGCCGCAACACGTGCGTGGCAACTTGGTTCACCAAGTGGCTGAGGCGATCCTGTACCTCGTCACGATCGGCCCGCTCGCGCTCTAGCCGGCTCCCCTGACGGCCTATCGTATCTCCCGCTTTCTGCAGCTATGCCGTCGACGCCTCGCACATCTTTGTGGTGGATGTCTGCCGCTTTTGAAGCTCCATGAACTCCTGAACATAACGAAGGAGCATGGCACTCCTCTCCTCCTTGAGCTCACGGAGCTCCACGTCCTTGGCCCTGAGCTCCGCATCCTTGGCATGGAGCTCCTGTGTCAGGCGCCTCACCTCGGACTCCGTGATCTGCTGCCCCGCCATGGCACCAGGTAGAAGCAATGGGAATAGGAAGCAAAGGGGGCGAAATGGCTGAAAGGCAATGCAATCTACGGGTAGGTGGAGGGAGCCTGCCGAGGAGCGGGGAATCTTTTGGTTTTCACCACGGTAAAACACCAGTCGACGACTTCTCACATCAGGGAGCAGTGGGTTTTACAGGAGGAGTCATCGTGACTAACTGCCACCGCGCCTGCTCCTGTAAATCAAAAAATTAAAAATCCTGCCGCGCCTGCTCTCATCAATCAAAAAATTAAAAATCCTGCCGCACCCAAACACCAGAGCAACGCCGCGGTGGATATTTAAATTTACCTGCCGGCAAGTAGAAAAAAAGGGGTGAAAAAAAATGTGGCGGCGGCCTAGCTAATCGGTCGAACTAGCCCAACTAGCTAGCCACCGTGCTTCACTGATGTACTCGGCGGGAGAGGTGGTCTTTCGTGATTTGAAGACTCATTTACTTGCTTCGGCGCTACGACCGAGGAGGACCCAGAGAACACGCGGTAGGGCGTCCCACGTTAGGAAGAATATATGCGTGCACCACGGGGGAGGACCCTGAAACAGCGCGGTAGAATGTGCCACGTCTCAGCATGGATGAAAAATGTGTGTGTAAAAATATACTCCCTCTGTCTAGGTGTGTAAGTCATCTTACGAAAATCAAATAATCCCAAAACACTTAGGCGTGGTGCATTAACTTCTATCTCGTTTCTTGTTTCTTGATATATCAACCAATAAGAGATGAGGGGTGTGCAGGCTTTAATGATTTGAGACTACCAAACACGACATGCAGTGGTTAGTTCATTCCATGCAATGTTATTAGTTAGCAAATAAACATTAAGGTCTCTCGTTTTCCCCTCCTCGGTCACGGTGACTTACTCAGACGTCGGCAGTAAATCTAGTACCTATGGTTCGACCTCGGGACCCAGCCAGTCAGTCGAAAACACCCCACTAGCCACACAGCTTCATCATGCAAACGTGGCACAGAGGATAGATGTGGTTAGCTCTGTCTCGACCAGCCACAGCGTCTCTTGTTCTAGGCGATTCCTCTATTTTCCAAGCTTTTTTAGTTGTAATAACACCACAGCAAGCTAGCGCCGCTCTTCGTGTGTGCCCGTGCAAAGGTTAGACATTTGAGAGAAGAGAGATTGAGATCGCAGACCAAGGACCCACCAGTAAGTGAGACAACGGTCATGCACGTGTTGACGAGGCACACCGTCTAATCTACTCAGCGTAATACTATATAAAATCAAGTTATGGGAGAAAACCAACAACCGTTGTTGTATCAGGCTATCGACTTACGCTTTGTAGTCCAGGTTGCCAGTTCGAATCTCGTCTTTCAGATTTGTTAGTTTTAGGTCCAAATTTGATTAATGACAAGTGGGACCCCCGTGTGTTGTTCCGATATTTTAGTGTAGGATGGTTTTTTTGAACAAACACTTTGCGCGGTTAGACAAGTAACAACACGAGTTACATATATTTTGCAAGTTTACGGACAAAAATGACAGCGGCATAGAATATCACATCCACCCCATAGCTTAGATACTATGGTGATACGAGTTTTTACACCGTTGGAAGTGAGATCCAATGGCTTGGGAGTAGTCTTTGTAATTATGTGCAATTTCCAAACTCTCCAAAGGGTTTTTTTCAAAGAAAACTTTCAGGCCTCGTGTGTGCCGCTGCATCTTCGATCCAACGGCTCCCTGTTGCTCATATTAGGTGCTCCCATAGCTTAATTACCCTCTACGGTGATATGACCATCTAGGTCGTATGATGAGTGATCAGATGGCACATGCGTAGTACTTGTACTTTTTGCGCATTTCGCAAACTCTATCAGCCTTACATTGCAAAAACATTCAAACCTCCTACTGTGGGCCGTTAGACCTTAGTGAATTCGTATCACCATAGAATCTACGGTGCGGGAGCACCTCATATACTCCCGTGCGAGAAAACATAAGGTGCTATCGCAGCTTGGATGCTACGGTGATATGAGCTTTGAGGTCGTTAGATCTGAGATCCAATGGCATATGAGCAGTCTTTGTGCTTGTAAGCAGTGGCCGAACTCTTTGGTGGCTTTTGCAAAAAATCATTCGAACCACCGAGGAGGTGTTGGGCCACAAATCCAACGGCTCCAAAGAGCTTGTATCACCAAAGCATCTAAGGTGTGGTAGCACATGATATTCTTACATATAGGAGAATATGATGTCCTCCTTCATCTTAGATGCTATGGTAATACAAGCTTCAAGGTCGTTGGATATGGGATCCAAGGGCATCTGAGTAGTTTTTGTACAAATTGTGTGCAATTCTCAAACTCATCAAGGTTTCCTGTAAAAATATTAAGACACATCATGTGAGCTGCTATATCTCAAATCTACAAGCTCCAAGCAACTCGTATCGGCATATAGCATCTAAGGTATGGGGGCACATGATATTCTCCTAGGGACGAGGGGTGGGGGGTGCACAACCAATCGGTGGTTGGGAGGGTGGGGACAAATATAATCTAAACAACTCTAAACAGAGCTGCATAATTTTATCTAAGGTCGAGGGGTTAACCCCCGACAATCATAGCCCCACCGAAACACAACATTTGCATGTACTGTTGTACTAGACTTAATATTCATGTTTCATTTTCATGTTCATTTTAAATATTGAACTAAGGACGATGCATGTCTTACATTTTACTCCCTTTGTTCCTAAATATTAGTCTTTTTAGAGATTTCAAATGGACTGGCACATACGGATGTATATAGACGTATTTTAGAGTCTAGATTCACTCATTTTGCTCGTATGTAGTCACTTGTTGAACTCTGTAAAAGACTAATATTTAGGAATAGAAGGAGTATTTTTGAATTCGTCTCATACATGCATGGTTCGGAAAAATAGATGCACTATACTTATTGGATTGTTGTTGTGTTCGTGCGTGTGTCTCTGTGTGTGTGTGTGTGGTCATATGCTTGATACATACAAAGTTTTCTCACCTCCATACTGTTCATCTTTTAAATTTGAATTTGCATTGGAAAAGTTACTAGGGATACCATGTAATGTGAAATCCACGTTGAGATCACTATATCACAAACTCACTCTAATTCAACAACTCGTCATAAATCAATTAGCATGTTGAGATTAGTATTTGCAAGGAAAATACGGGTATTGTAATACACATAGATTCATTCGGCAATTGAAAAGGTTCCTTCCGTATTCTCGAATGGTAGGACCCAACGGTGTACCAGCCAGACCTTGGCTCCTGTTGATCCTAAAAAATTAAAAAATTAAAAAACCGGGCTCTTGTCCTTCGGTGGCGTGCGTGGTACGCACATTAGGCAACCCCAACCAATCAAGCCTCAGCGTTTCAAGTCGAAATATCTGGCGGCCACAATTCCAGCCCTAGGAAATTCCCCTCATGTCCCCAGTCCATAATGACTACCGATGAACAATGGAGGGATGCTTTAGTAACTAGACAACGTTATCTACCGTGCCGAGCATGGTTAAATTCCCTCGGTCGCCGCTCGTCATGGTCACCCGTCAACTGCATTGCCTAGTACTACTACTACTACTACTACTACTACTACTACTACTACTACTACTACTACTACTACTACACCAGGATGAGCATAGAATTGATCCCGTTTGGTTGTGCCTAGTACTTGAGTTAATATATCAGGCAATACACTGGTGCGGAGGGATTATCCATTCACTCAGCATATATAACTTGTCTGAAGTCTAACTAAGCAAAATGTTTGACCAAATCCTTTCTTAAGAAATACAACAGGACAGATGTACGACTTGAAAATTTATTGCATGATGCAGGTTATGATATTGTTTCGAATCCTGGATCTTAAATTTCAGAAAATCCAAAAGTGAGCATAAATTCTTGAAACTGTGCATGGTCACATGATACGGCACAAATATTACATCGTGAGTTTTTTCTTCAATTTGAGACAAGCTGCTTATGACAAGTTACATCGTGAGTTTTTTTCTTTAATTTGAGACCTGTCACGTTAAGGTGACCGCTTTCACTATTGAAACCGTGGGCGTTTATGTGACGCCATGAGTCCCCGCTTCTCATCGGCAGGTGCCGTCCGAGCAAGCGTGTGATAAGTCGATGGGAGGCGTGCGAGCAGACCACTGCGCGGGCTAACTGGGAGGCGTGCGAGCAGACCGTTGTGTAGGCTCACCGGGAGGCGAGCACTTTGACCAGGCTCCACCGCCCACCTTCATCCCAACTGCTCCCACATTTAATGTTGCTGGCCCCACAGTTCAAAATCAACCCCGAACTACCCGGTATCGCTACAATCTTCTATCTTCCTCTCCGATTCTCCTGTCGTCTACCTCCAATTAGCCTGACCTAAACGTATGCCATGCCACATCATGATGGTCTTCCCTTAGTGTGCCAGTTTCCTGAGGAAGACACCTAGCTGGAGTCTCAAGAACATAAGGCACTTTGGGACGAGCTTGAACTGGCCTGGCGGGAAGACGCCACGCCTATCCCTGCTCCCGTTCCTGCTCCCATCGCCCCGACTGTGCCACCACCCATCCCCGTGGCATTGATGGGCTGGGAGCCGCACATTGTCACCGAGCTTGATCCCACAGGGTTCCACGAGGTCCCCGCCGACTTTCACGCGCCCGTGCACCTGCCAGCACATGGGCCTGCGCGTGCACTAACGCGCACGCCCATGCCGGTGCCCGTGCACCTGCAAGCGCATGCGCCTACGCGTGCACTGACGTGCGCGCCCGTGCCGGTGCCCGTGCACACGAATGTATCCGCCGCGTCGTTGACAGTGCATGTCCCCGTGCGGGTGCTAGTGCCCCCCTCAACGGCATGGATGGCCGCCGTCAACCACTTCCTTGCACCAACACCAGTCACCTCCTCCCACCAGTTGACTCGCTCCGAAGTCCAGAACATTTTGGCCTTCCTTGAATCTAGGCTAACATCCATGAGTACTCCAGCAATGGCGCAAGACGACGCCGTCACCGTCTGTCAGTGGCCCGACAACACACAGAGCACGGCAGAGGAGCCGTTCCCACCGCAAGAGGCTCCCATCACTGACGCGTAATCTAAATTTGCAATGAAAAACGTTCGGATTACCATGCTTAAAATCTGAACGTTTATCATTTCCGTTTATTTTATATCGATCGTCGTATAATGTAAAGTCGGAATCAGACTGAACGAAATGTATGGTTTGATTGATTGAATGTTCTGCTAGAGTCGTATCAAATTAAATATAGAACGTCATCAAGCCACATGTATTCCTTGTCATCCAACGACCTAGACTGCTTCAATGTCGAGCGCTCAACACGTTTAGCGTGCAGTTAATTTCATGCCAAAAATAGTGCTAATCACATAATAACACGCAAATAATATCCTACTTAATATCTGCATGCACTTAATATACTTCCGCATTAACGTGCATTGCATGTACACACTGACTAGTGCCGCTAGTACGTGAAACTGGTGTCGTGAGTTGTGAACGCATCCAGATATAGTCAATGGCAACATCGCCCGCGAGTTCTTCATGTTTTCCCATGCGTCTAAACGCAGAAGGGGAGGAGAGAGAGAGAGCACACATGGAAGCCACCAGTAAGTGAAGGCGAATAGTACTATAAATAATATTACATGTTATCCATTAAATAGGTTGTGGTAATATAAAAACATTATGTGAACAAAGGGGGGGGGTACAACAAACATTGTTGTTCTACGTATGTTGCATATTAACGTGCGGCCTGAAGGCCCGGTCGCATGTTCGATCCTCGTCCTTTATTTTTTAATTTGTATATGGGTCCAAATTTGTTTCATGACATGTGGGCCCCTCGATGTGTAGTTTGTAGCACTTTAATTTGTGGGTCGAAATTTGTTCCACTCCAAGTGGACTATCGGTGTGTAGTTTTGTAGCTTATTTATAATACCATGGTGCGATGTTGAAGGCGAGAAAGGACGTGCGAGAGAGCGATGACCGAGCCAGAGGGAAATCAACTAGGGGAGTTGCGGGGATTGCAACGGTGTTTGGAGTAGTTGTGGGCCGAATGCCACAAAAAATATAATCTAAACCGACCGGAATAAATGCCTACACAAATTAATCCAAGGTTGGAGTGCCCCTCGCAATCTAAATAGCTCCGGCTTTGCGAGGGATGGAGAGGTAGTAGCTTCAATGTGTGGAAGATACGGTGTGAGAAAGCAAGGTCAATCGAGAGACATATAGATAGAGAGACAAAGTGAGTGTGGTCCGACATTCATGAACAGATATATATGCTCTGGAGAGATATTGTCTGATTGAGCTTTTGGCAAGGGTGAGGGCTGTAAGATAGAGCTTGAGAGATGATCCAGTCACAAACGTGTAGATATATTTTGTGCGTGGGAGTAAGCAAGGTCAATTGATCACATAGGGTCGCCGTGCGATCGAAAGAGTGAGACGGGTTGGACAGAGTGACCTTGATAGACAATGTGCGTGAGAGACTATACAATGTGAATAGGTCGAATTGGGCTCAAACATGGTGATATATCGTTTTTGTCCGAGAAAGAGCGAGGTCAATCGATACATACAGAGAGAGAGAGAGAGAGAGAGAGAGATTGAGTGAGCGTGGCCCGCCATGAGGTCGAAAGAGTGGCGGTGGCTTGGATGGACTGACCTAGATAGACAATCTGCGTGAGAGAGTATAGAGTGTGTCGATCGAGGCCTGAACGGGGAGATATATCATTTGTGTGTGAAAGAAAACAGGGTTAAACGAGACTCAGATAAAAAGAGCAAGATTGAGCGAGTGTGGCCCGCCGTGCGGAAGAAAGAGTGAGATAGTCTCGTGGGAGTGACCTAGATATAAAACGTGTGTGCGTGCTCATGAGAGGTTGGGGGGGGGCTAGATAGGCAATGCATGTATTTAGAGAGAGAGGGTGAGAGGGAGAGGGGGAGAGAGACAGAGAGAGCTCGACATGGGGTGCAATGGCGGACGTGTGAGCTAAATACATTTGGTAACAGAGCGGAAAAAGGGTTGTGTAGTTGAGAGACTTAGAGATCGAAACATGGAGAGAAAGAATGAATGTGTGTTGGAAACCGATAGCTTCCTAAGGTGGTTAGGAGAGGAAGATTGACCGATACAGGAAGTATGTAGCGTGTGTGCGGGGGGGGGGGGGG
This sequence comes from Triticum timopheevii, assembly GCA_963921465.1. Lineage (NCBI taxonomy): Eukaryota > Viridiplantae > Streptophyta > Magnoliopsida > Poales > Poaceae > Triticum > Triticum timopheevii. Next base: position 491,369,186 of record OY997270.1, on the reverse strand, counting down.
GGGGGGTTGGACGTACATAGTACGAGACTTAATATCGATGTTTCAATTCGGTGTACATTGTAAGATTTGAACTGAGGACCATGCATACAAGTTATTATTTCGAATTCGTGCCATACTAAGTTTCGAAAAGTTGACATTGACTCAATTTGTTATTTCGAACTGTAGGTCATATGTTTGAATCCATCCAAAAGTTTTCTCACTACCATGGTGTTCATCATATACATAGGAATTTGTATTAAAAAAAGTAGCATCGATACAGTGAAATGCGAAATCCACGTTAGAATTGGAGAGCGCTATGTGACACACACTCTAATTCAAATAACTAATTATGTGACACACACTCTAATCCACATTAGCATGGATACCGTTTCAATTTTTTTTCAAATAACTCCTCATTAATTTATTTATAGTACTCCCTCTGTTCACTTTTATAAGACAAGACATTTCAGACAATGTGCAAAACAGTTCATTTTAAGTTGTCTGAAACGACTTACGAAAGTGAATGGAGGGAGTATCTCGTTTCGAATGACTAATTATTGCAAGGAAAACACGGGCATGGTAATACATATAGATGCGTTGGCAAATGAAAGAAGATTCGCTTGCATTCTCAAATGTAGGTGCACCAGGCAGACTAGGGTCGTGTCGGGGTGGATGCTGCTTTGGTGCCTTAAAGGAACCTACCTTTGGGTCACTGACATGTGGGCTAGCCACCTGTTGGGCCCACATGTCATGGACACAAAGGCTGGTGCCTTAAGGCACCGAAGCATAGTCTTGTCGGGGTGGTCACGTGAGTCGGACAGACGCGTAGCACCCAGCCACCCACCCCCTCCCTCGTCCCTCCCTCCCCCACTCCCCCCCAAAAAAGGACGACAAAAAAATAAGTTGTTCTTCCACGTTGCGTATTGAAATATCTGGCGGCCCCAATTCCAGCCCTACAAAATCTCTCTTCTCCACCGTCCCCTTCCACGCCCAGATTGCTCCAATCCCTAATTCACCGCCAACCCAACCAAAGTTCGAATCGCCCCTCATCTCGTCTCTTTCCCCACCTCTATGCCGAACGACAACGACGAAGACGACGGTCGCGCTTCACCATCGCACCGGATCTACCTCATCTATGCCCTCATACACCGCACCGGGTGGCCCACCGACAACGTCGGCTACCGCAACCGATGTGCCTCACAGACAACCTTGATAACCTTGATAACCCGCAAGTATATGGGATCGCAACAGCTTTCGAGGGTAGAGTTTCGAGGGCAGAGTATTCAACCCAAATTTATTGATTCGACACAAGGGGAGCCAAAGAATATTCTTGAGTATTAGCAACTGAGTTGTCAATTCAACCACACGTGGATAACTTAGTATCTGCAGCAAAGTATTTAGTAGCAAAAGTGGTATGATAGTAATGGTAACAGTAGCAACAGTAAAGATAAATGTTTTTGGGTTTTTGTAGTAGTTGTAACAGTAGCAACAGAAAAGTAAATAAGCGAAGAACAGTATATCAGAAGCTCGTAGGCAATGGATCAGTGATGGATAATTATGCCGGATGCGATTCGTCATGCAATAGTTATAACATAGGGTGATATAGAACTAGCTCCAGTTCATCAATGTAATGTATGCATGTATTCCGTAAATAGTCATACGTGCTTATGGAAAAGAACTTGCATGACATCTTTTCTCCTACCCTCCCGTGGCAGCGGGGTCCTAGTGGAAACTAAGGGGTATTAAGGCCTCCTTTTAATAGAGAACCGGACCAAAGCATTAAAACATAGTGAATACATGAACTCCTCAAACTACGGTCATCACCGAGAAGTGTCCCGATTATTTTCACTTTGGGGTTGTCGGATCATAACACATAATAGGTGACTATAGACTTGCAAGATAGGATCAAGAACACACATATATTCACGAAAACATAATAGGTTCAGATCTGAAATCATGGCACTCGGGCCCTAGTGACAAGCATTAAGCATAGCGAAGTCACAGCAACATCAATCTCAGAACATAGTGGATACTAGGGATCAAACCCTAACAAAACTAACTTGATTACATGGTAAATCTCATCCAACCAATCACCGTCCAGCAAGCCTACGATGGAATTACTCACGCACGGCGGTGAGCATCATGAAATTGGTGATGGAGGATTGTTGATGATGACGACGGCGACGAATCCCCCTCTCCGGAGCCCCGAACGGACTCCAAATCAGCCCTCCCGAGAGAGATTAGGGCTTGGCGGCGGCTCCGTGTCGTGAAACGCGATGAAACTTTCTCTCTGTTTTTTCTCTCCGCGAGACGGTATATATGGAGTTGGAGTTGAGGTCGGGGAAGGTCCGGGGGGCCCACGAGATAGGGGGGCGCGCCCTAGGGGGGGCGCCCCCATGTCTCGTGGACAGGCCCTGGGCCCCTGGCCCTGATTCTTTCGCCAAAAATTCTTATTAATTCTGAAAAGTCCCTCCGTGGATTTGCAGGTCATTCCAAGAACTTTTCTTTTCTACACATAAAACAACATCATGGTAGTTCTGCTGAAAACAGCGTCAATCCGGGTTAGTTTCATTCAAATCATGCAAGTTAGAGTCCAAAACAAGGGCAAAAGTGTTTGGAAAAGTAGATACGTTGGAGACGTATCAACTTCCCCAAGCTTAAACCTTTGCTTGTCCTCAAGCAATTCTGTTGATAAACTGAAAGTGATAAAGAAAAACTTTTACAAACTCTGTTTGCTATTGTTGTTGTAAACATGAAAAGCCAGCATTCAAGTTTCAGCAGATATTACGAACTAACCATACTCACAATAACACATAGGTCTCACAACTACTCACATCTATAGCATAATCAACTAGCGAGTCATAATAAGAAAATTTGGATGACAACACTTTTGCAAAATAATTATAACATGATATAACAAAATGGTATCTCGCAAGCCCTTTCTGAGACCGCAAAACATAAATGCAGAGCACCTTTAAAGACCAAGGATTGACTAAACATTGTAATTCATGGTAAAAGAGATCCAGTCAAGTCATACACAATATAAATCAATAACAATGAATGCAAATGACAGTGTTCTCTCCAGCAGGTGCTTTTAATAAGAGGGGTGATGACTCAACATAAAAGTAAATAGATAGGCCCTTCGCAGAGGGAAGCAGGGATTTGTAGAGGTGCCAGAGCTCGATTTTAAAATAGAGATTGAATAACATTTTGAGCGGCATACTTTTGCTGTCAACGCAACACCTATGAGATGGCTGCATCTCCGACGCTAAATGCATTATAGGCAGTTCCCAAACAGAATGGTAAAGGTTTATACTCCCCCAACCACCAACAAGCATCAATCCATGGCTTGCTCTAAACAACGAGTGCCTCCAACATACAACATCCCTGGGGGAGTTTTGTTTAATTATTTTGATTTGCTTTGATCTTTTTGGATCATGGGACTAGGCATCCCGGTTACCGGCCCTTTCTCGTGAATGAGGAGCGGAGTCCACTCCTATGAGAATAACCCACCTAGCATGGAAGATATAGGCAACACTAGTAGTTACATGAGCTGCTCGAGCGTACAAAACAGAATTTCATTTGAAGGTTTGGAGTTTGGCACATACAAATTTACTTGGAACGGTAGGTAAATACCGCATATATGTAGGTATAGTGGACTCATATGGAACAATTTTGGGGTTTAAGGAGTTTGGATGCACAAGTAGTATTCCCGCTTAGTACAGGTGAAGGCTAGCAAAAGACTGGGAAGCGACCAACTGAGAGAGCAACAACAGTCGTAAGCATGCATTAGAATTAATTCACACTGAGTACAAACATTAGTAGGATATAATCCACCATGAATATAAATATCGTAATGGCTATGTTGATTTGATTCAACTACATGCGTGAACATGTGCTAAGTCGAGTCACTCAATTCATTCAAAGGAGGAAACATACCATCATACCACATCATAATCATTCTAATAGCATGTTGGCACGCAAGCTAAACCATTATAACTCATAGCTAATCAAGCATGGCACAAGTAACTATAATCTCTAAATGTCATTGCAAATATGTTTACTTCATAATAGTTGACTCAGGAACGATGAACTCATCATATCAAAAACAAGAGAGGTCGATTTCATACCAGCTTTTCTCATCCCAATAAGTCCATCATATATCGTTATTATTGCGTTTCACTTGCACGACCGAACGATGTGTATAATAATAAGCTGGAATCTGCAAGCATTCAACTCAAGAGAGAAGACAAGTAATATGGGCTCTAAATATAAATAATCATGCAAATGAGAGCCACTAAGCATTTTCAATATAGTCTTCTCGACCCCCAAATGAAAGAAAAGAAAAGAAAACTATTTACACGGGAAAGCTCCCAACAAGTAAAAGAAGAATGAGAAATCTTTTTGGGTTTTCATTTTAATTTCTACTACAAGCATGGAAATTAAACTAACTATTTTTTTTGGTTTTTCTCAAGGTTTATCAATCACACAAGAAGAAGAGTAGAAAAAGAAATTTAAACTAGCATGGATAATACAATGAAAGAGTATGAGCACCGACGACTAGTGTGTGAACATGAATGTAATGTCGGTGAGAAATACGTACTCCCCCAAGCATAGGATTTTGGCCTAAGTTGGTTTAATACCAAGGACCGCCGCTACTCTCTCCGGTGTAATGAGAGGTATAATCAGGATACCACTGACTGGTCATCTCCGGATCCCACTGGACAGATGATGCACGATAAGGGTCCAGCTCAGGTTCCGGTTCAGGTTCTCGAGTAATGGCTTGAGCTCGATGATTGTTCACAGCCTCCGGTGTGACAAGAAATTTTTCTCCAAGCAACTCAAACAACATAGGCGCAGGCAAGATAATAATCTCAAAGTGTTTCTTATTGAATCTAAGTTTATACAAGAGCATCCTATCTTCGTTATCAACAATAAACTTATGTGCTACCATGCTCTTGTAATCTAAAATGTGAGGAGGCAATATTGACTCCTTTTCCTCATGGTGCCTAATGGGTATCTGAAAATATCTAGCAAGACGAGCATCATAGATTCCTCGGAATATGGGGCCTTTTGTACAATTAAGGGCTAGCCGTTTAGCAACAACGGCACCCATATTAAAACTATTGTCTCCAAGCAAAGCATGTTGAAGAATGATAATATCAGGAACACTCAAGTTTCCACTATTCCCATGACCAATTAAGCATCTACTAGCAAATATGGCAAAGTAGCGTCAAACGGGAAAGTGTATGCTAGAGACTTTCGCCTCGGAACCCTTCTTTGGCTCTTCTACAGCAATAATATTAAGAAAGCCTGCCACATCTTCGCGATAGGGTTCCTCTAGTTCTCCCTCATAAGGTATCCTACATACCACGCAAAAATGACGTAAAGACATTTCCTTGAACTCGTCATATAAGTAAAATGATACTTCAGGCGGTGACTTCTCAGGGTAAAAATAAAAGTTTTGCATGAAAGTATTGGTGAGTAAGAGATAATGATCGATTCGGTCATTGATGAAACCGGTGAGGCCTGCAGTCTCTCTCAAGAAATCATCACATGGCCATTCACAAGGTCGTACTTCCGCTAAGCGAGGAAGATTATACTTGGCCCTTTCCTTCTGTTTAGCTTGTTTTTCTTGGGAGCTTTGGCTTGAAGAGCCTCTCAAAAGTTTCCTCAACATTTTCTGAAATTTTCTGAAATTTTAGTAACTTCAAGATAAAAGTGCATAAAACTAAACAAGATTAATAACAACTACTCCTACAAGTGCCTAGAGTCTATATCATGCATTGGAATTGCTTGGGACCTCAAAAATTTAACATGCAAGCTCAAGAACAGCGTCACCAAGACAGCGAGGATTTGCAAAGAATAAACCACTAGAACAAAAACTAATTGGACCAATGGAGGAGTCACATACCAAGCAACAATCTCCCAAAGTAGTTTTGCAAATGGAGCTTTGAGCTAAGAGATCGAAAATCGCAGCAAAAGGAGCTAGAACTCGGGCTTGAGCTGGATGGTGAATTTTTTGGGTACAAGATGAAGTGTGTGGATGCTGGCATAAGTGGAAGGGAGCTACCAGGGGGCCACGAGACAGGGGGGCGCCCTCCTCTCTCGTGGCCTGGTGCTTGGCCCTCCTGTAGTGTTTTCAGTGCCTAAAATCCTCAAATATTCCAGAAAAAATCATACTAAATTTGTAGGGCATTTGGAGCACTTTTATTTTCGGACTATTTTTTATGCACGGATAATTCAGAAAACAGACGGATAATACTATCTTTGCTTTATTTATTCTAAATAACAGAAAGTAAAAAGAGGGTACAGAAGGTTGTGCCTTCTAGTTTCATCCTTCTCATGATCATCAAAATGAATCCACTAACAAGGTTGATCAAGTCTTGTTAACAAACTCATTCCGAATAACATGGAACCGGAGAAATTTCGAATAACACTAAGTTACCTCAATGGGGATATGAAAATCCCCAACAATAAGAATGTCATACTTTTTCTTGACAGTAGGGAGAGGAAATTCAAAACCTCCAAAAATGATAGTTGGAACTTTTTCAATAGAATTGATGCTATGAACTTGAGATTGTTTCCTCGGAAAGTGTACCGTATGCTCATTACCATTAACATGAAAAGTGACATTGCCTTTGTTGCAATCAAATAACAGCCCCTGCAGTATTAAGAAAAGGTCTACCAAGGATAATAGACATACACTACAGGAATCTGCTACTTTGCCATCTGCCACGGCGGACGGCAAAGGCATGGATGGCGGACGGCAAAGACCTTTGCCGTCAGCCGCGGATGGCAAAAGGTGATGGCAAAGTAGGGGACGGCAAAGAGCTGCGTTGCCGTCTGCTTCGGGCAGCTGACGACAAAGGGGCCTTTGCCATCAGCAGCGGACGGCAAAGAAGACGGACGGCAATAAATGCGATGTTACTCCGTTAGGTGGTTAATGGCTGGCCTTTGCCGTCCGCTGCGGACGGAAAAGCCTTTGTCGTCAGCTGCTGATGGCAAACTTACCAAATTGGTCAGCCTCCTAGGAAGCACAGTTGCCTGCCACGTGGCCTCTTTGCCGTCCGCTGCTGATGGGAAAGAACCCTTTGCCGTCGGTGGCAGACGGCAAAGAGCCTGCATATTGTCTCTTTTTTTCTGTTTTTTTTAATCCAACAATTTTCACAGCAAATATATATGACATATATAGATATATTTCCATATCACATATCCAGCACATAAGTTTCATCCATACACGTTGTTCGTACATAAGCAAGTTTCATCCATACACATTGTTCATACATAAGCAAGTTCCATCCATATACATATTACAATGCAAAGTTTCGTCAAGATAGCAAGCTCTATCATAGCAAGCTAGATACAATGCAAAGTTTCATCAAAGGAAAAGAAAGCACTCCATCATAGCAATCTAGCTTCCATGAAGTGAATGAAATATGCAAAATGGTAAATAAGAAAGTTAGAAATAGGTGACTAGAACAAGAAGAAGACTAGAACAAGAAGTATATGTCATTTATGAGCTAACTTAGGTGAAATGGATCATATATGAGCTAACAAAGTTGAAATGGGTTTTTTATGAGCTAACTTAGTTGAAATGGATCATTTATGAGCTAACTTAGTTGAAATGGGTCGTTTATGAGCTAACTCAGGTGAAATGGATCGTTTATGAGCTAACTTAGGTGAAATGGATCATTTTTGAGCTACTTAGGTGAAATGAATCATTTATGAGCTTTTATGAGCTAACTTAGTTGAAATGGGTCGTTTATGACCTAACTTAGGTGAAATGGATCATTTAAGAGCTAATTTAGGTGAAATGGATCGTTTTTAGCTAACTTAGGTGAAATTGATTGTTTAGGAGCAAATTTAGGTGAAATGGGTCATTTTGGAGCTACCTCCTCTCCCGCGACCACGTGCTCCACCTCGGCCCTTCTTCTTACGTCGTCCCCTGCTGGGCATCGCGGTCGACGAAGAAGGGCCCGGCGGTGTCGCATACTGTCCAGCAACGCTCGGCGGAGAGGTGCGTGTGGAATGGAAGACCTCACACTACTCGCCGACGAAGAAGGGGCCTCGGCGCGTTCCCGACCAGCGCCCACTATCTTTCAACACCTGCCATGACAAAGAATAAAAGAAATTAGTACAACATGAAAAAAAGTACCGACATGAATAATAATATGTATATCACTTAAGTGTATCATCATCAAGTACAACATAAACAACTGCACATTTAAAACTACCGGATCAACACAATTATATATGATGTTTTTCATAACAAAATCGAAAAATATATGACCTAACTAATAATTCACAAATATATAACCCCGTCGGCGTCTGGAAGGCCAAAGAACACCTTTCCGGGAGGTGTCGGGGGACGGGCTGTCGTGTCGGTGTCGGGGTGCCGTGTCGGGGTCGGGGTCCGGGTCTCGGGGTCGGGTTGTCGGGTCGGGGTCGGGGTGCCGTGTCGGTGTCGGGGTCGGGGTGTCGGGTCAGGCTCGGGGTCGGGGTGTCGAGTCAGGCTCGGGGTCGGGGTGTCGGTGTCGGGGTCGGGGTCGGGCTGTCGGGGTCGGGGTCTCGAGGTTTGGGTGTCGTGTCGGGGTGCCGGGTCGGGGTCGGGGTGTCGTGTAGGTGTCGGGGTCGGGGTGTCGGTGTCGGGGTCGGGGTGCCTTGTCGGGGTCGGGGTGCCATGTCGGTGTCGGGGTCGGGGTGTCAGGTCAGGCTCGGGGTCGGGGTGTCGGTGTCGGGGTCGGGGTCGAGGTCGGGGTGTCGGGGTCGGGGTCGGGGTCGGGGTCTTCGGGTCAGGGTGTCAGGTCGGGGTGCCGGGTCGGGGTCGGGGTGTCGTGTCGGTGTTGGGGTCGGGGTATCGGTGTCGGGGTCGGGGTGCCAGGTCGGGGTCGGGGTGCCATGTCGGTGTCGGGGTCGGGGTGTCGGATCAGGCTCGGGGTCGGGGTGTTGGTGTCGGGGTCGGGGTCGGGGTCGGGGTCTCGGGGTCGGGGTGTCGGGTCAGGGTGCCGGGTCGGGGTCGGGGTGCCGTGTCGGTGTCGGGGTTGGGGTGTCGGGTCAGGCTCAGGGTCGGGGTGTCGGTGTCGGGGTCGGGGTCGGGGTGTCGGGGTCGGGGTCTCGGGGTCGGGGTGTCGTGTCGGGGTGCCGGGTCGGCGTCGGGGTGCCGTGTCGGGTCGGTTTTTTTCTCTCTTTTTTCCTTTTCTTCTTCTTCCTCTTCTTCCTTTTCTTCCTTTTTCCTTCTTCTTCTTCTTCTTCTTCTTCTTCCTCCTTTCCTTTTTCATCTTCTTCTTCTCCTCCTCTCCTATTTTTTCTTCTTCTTCTTCCTCTTCTTCTTTTTTCTTCTCCTCCTCCTCCTCTTCTTCTTCCTTTCCTTTTTCCTCTTCTTCTTCTCCTCCTCTCCTCTTTTTTCTTCTTCTTCTTCCTCTTCTGCTTTTTTCTTCTTCTCCTCCTCCTCTTCTTCTTCTTCCTTTCCTTTTTCCTCTTCTTCTTCTCCTCCTCTCCTCTTTTTTCTTCTTCTTCTTCCCCTTCTTCTTTTTTCTTCTCCTCCTCCTCCTCTTCTTCTTCCTTTCCTTTTTCCTCTTCTTCTTCTCCTCCTCTCCTCTTTTCTCTTCTTCTTCTTCCTCTTTTCTTTTTTCTTCTCCTCCTCCTCTTCCTCTTCTTCCTCTCCAGTTTTTTTCTTTTTCTTCTCCTCCTCTCCTCTTTATTCTTCTTCTTCTTCCTCTTCTTCTTTTTTCTTCTCCTCCTCCTCTTCTTCTTCTTCCTTTCCGTTTTCCTCTTCTTGTTCTCCTCCTCTCCTGTTTTTTCTTCTTCTTCTTCTTCCTCTTCTTCTTTTTTCTTCTCCTCCTCCTCTTCCTCTTCTTCCTTTCCTTTTTCCTCTTCTTCTTCTCCTCCTCTCCTCTTTTTTCTTCTTCTTCGTCTTCTTCTTTTTTCTTCTCCTCCTCCTCTTCCTCTTCTTCCTCTCCTATTTTTTTTTCTTCTTCTCCTCCTCTCCTCTTTTTTCTTCTTCTTCTTCCTCTTCTTCTTTTTTCCTCTCCTCCTCCTCTTCCTCTTCTTCCTCTCCTGTTTTTTTCTTCTTCTTCTTTTTCTTTCCTAAAACTCAACTAAACCTAAAACTAAACCTAAATCTAAACCTAAATCTAAAACTAAAACTAAATCTAAACTAAACATAAACCTAAAACTAAAAAAACAGAAAAAACAGAAAAAAAGGAAAAACAGAGGAGGTAGAGCTCACCTGGGCTGGTGGAGGAGGTGGCCGGTGGAGGAGGGGGGCGGGGCGGCCTGGGGCGGCGGCGCCGGGCCCGGGGCGGTGGGGTGCGGGGGGCACTGGGGCACCGGGGGGCCGGGGCGCAGCGGCACCGAGACGGCAGGGCGGCGGGGGCGACAGGGCGGAGGGCCGGTGGGGCGACGGCGCCGTGCGGCAGTGGAGACGAGGCGGGGGGGGGGGGTGGAGGAGGGGGGCGGGCCCTCCTGGGGCGGCGGCGCCGGGCCCGGGGCGGTGGGGCGCGGGGGGGCTGGGGCGCCGGGGGGCCGGGGCGCGGCGGCGCTGAGACGGCAGGGCGGCGGGGGTGACGGGGCGGGGGGTCGGTGGGGCGACGGGGCGGGGGCCGGTGGGGCGGCGGGGCGGTGGGTCGACCGGGCGGCGGCGAGTGCTGGGGGCGGCGGCGAGCGTGTAGGGAGAGAAACTGAGAGAGAGGGCGGGGTGGGGCGCGCCGTTAGATATGTTGAATCTTTGTCGTCCGCTTTTTTGCTCTTTGTCGTCTGCTAGCAGACGGCAAAGAGGGGGGACGTTAAGTTTTTTTAAGCAGCTCCTCAGTGGGGGCCCCCCCTCCCTCTTTGCCGTCTGCTAGCGGACGACAAAGAACTGGCTGATGGCAAATGCTTTCTTTGCCATCAGCCAGTTCTTTGCCGTCTGCTTTCTGGTAGCTGATGGCAAAGAGCTTCTTTGCCGTCTGCTAGCTGACGGCAAAGAGCTGGCAGATGGCAAAGTAGCTGATTCCAGTAGTGATACTATCGTCCTCAGGAATATCAAGAATAACAAAGTCCGTTAAGATAGTGACATCTGCAACCACAACAGGCACATCCTCACAAATACTGACATGTATAGCAGTTGATTTATCAGCCATTTGCAAAGATATTTCAGTAGGTGTCAACCTATTCAATTCAAGTCTACGATATAAAGAGATAGGCATAACACTAACACCGGCTCCAAGATCACATAAAACAGTTCTAACATAATTTATTTTAATGGAGCATGGTATAGTTGGAACACCCGGATCTCCAAGTTTCTTTGGTATTCCACCCTTAAAAGTGTAATTGGCAAGCATGGTGGAAATTTCAGCTTCCGGTATCTTTCTTTTATTTGTGATGATATCCTTCATATACTTAGCATAAGGATTTACTTTAAGACATATCAGTTAAGTGCATACGTAAGAAAATAGGTCTAATCATTTCAGCAAAGCGCTCAAAATCCTCATCATCCTTTGACTTGGATGGTTTAGGAGGAAGGGGCATGGGTTTGTGAACCCATGGTTCTCTTTCTCTACCGTGCTTCCTAGCAACAAAATCTCTCTTATCATAACATTGATTCTTTGATTGCGGGTTATCAAGATCAACAACAGGTTCAATCTCTACATCATTATCTTTGCTAGGTTGAGCATTAACATGACCATTATCATTAACATTACTACTAGGTTAATGTTCATCTCCGGATTGTGTTTCAGCATCAGAGATAGAAGTATCATTGGGTTCTCAAGTGTTTCTACATTAGGTTCACTAGAAGTTTGCAAAGTCCTATCATTCTTCTTTTTCTTCTTCTTAGAAGAGCTAGGAACATCTAGATTATTATTCTGAGAATCTTGTTCAATTCTTTTAGGGTGGCCTTCAGGATACAAAGGTTCCTGAGTCATTCTACCAGTTGTAGTAGCCACTCTAACGGCAAAGTCATTTTTATTATTGAACTGATCAAGCAAATCATTTTGAACTTTGAGTACTTGCTCATCTTGAGTAGCAACCATAAAAGCCTATTTGCTAACGTGGTGAAGTTCATCTTTAACTCTAGCCAGATTATCACCTACGCGTCATATCTCGAAATCATTATTCTTTAACTCTCTACTAACATAAGCATTAAAACTTTCTTGTCTAGCCATAAAGTCATCAAATTCATCTAAGCATGGGCTATGAAATTTAGTAGAGGGTATTTCAACTTTATCATATCTATAGAGAGAATTTACCTTTACTACCTGCGTCGGGTTATCAAGACAATGTGGTTCTTCAGGCGGTAAATTAAGACCATGTATATCTTCAGTAGGTGGTAAATTCTTAACATCTTCATCTTTAATGCCTTTTTATTTCATTGATTTATAGGGGGGTGAACTTTGCATATGCAGGGGTTTATAGGGAGACACTCTTCGAGTTGAATCCGCAATGCATTCCATTGATAATCTGACTACTTTTTATGTTTTCATGAATCTCAAATTCTGAACAGCATCATAATGATTATGAGCTTGCCCGCATGAAAAGAATAAAGCAGAACAATGCCATGGCTGTCAAACTTGGTATTAAGGGACTGAAATCAAGTCTGGATGCAATGCAATGCAAATGCTCTCCACCTACAGATTCATGCTCAGAATATGATCCTAAAAGTGATTCTGAGCTAGAGGGAGACCTAAGTCAATATAGCTCCCTAGTGGAGGAGTCATAGGAAGATGCCCTATCTTATTCACCCATCAAGGTACTTGCTCTAACTTACCAAGGTTACATTGCTCGCACATATCTTGCAACTGATGCTTTGCATTGCTTCTACTTTGTTGAACTGCCATTAGCTTAGTTTACACATCGTGTATGTGAATCCACCCTGCCTATCTATTTTCATTACATATTCCATCTGTCATCATACCATATTTATCCATTCGAATGTTGTTCTTGTGTATCAGACGTTCAAAAGGAAGAGGGCGATTGCTGATCATGGAGGAGCACAAGCAAAGCATTTGGAAAAGGTTGTGGCACCTGATAAATCAAATAGCCCATTAGGTGTAGTTGCAATATCACCTGACCCACAAAACACCCCAACTCTAGCAGACTCTAGCCCTACTACACTAGTCATTTCTGATGCCCCAACTCAGCAGACCCCAACAACAGCAAACAATATGAATATGCCAGTTGACATAACACCAGCTCTACGACGTAAAACCCCCATTCCAGCAAAGGGTACACCAAATCCAGTTGCCAAATCCCTTTTCAAACCAGAGAGAGCCCTAATTGCAGCAAATAGGACCCATGTTCCATTTCTTCCCAGTTTGGAAGACGAAGCTTATGTTGTTATCAGGAACTTTGTGCACATCTTTCCTTCATGGAAAGATTATACCATAGACACAGAACAATTTCTAGTCTTAATAGATATGTTTCCAATTCATGGTCATCACTGCATATGTTTCTGCTGACAGAAGACACAAGACTTCAGTTTTTTAAATAGGCGAGGAGCAAACTGGATTGTGAAGATGAGCAAGGGTTGGTTGCGCTTTTCAAGATCTCGTTGATGAAGTATCGTTCCTACCTGAGGCAAGCGCACTTCGATGGCAAGCCTCTGAACGAAATTTCTGTAAAGTCTCCGGTGCTACATTTATGCGATGGTGACTGGAATAATCTTGTTACACATTGGTCTCGGCTGTAGCGTAAGGTACTGTCCATGATATCACATCACAATTTGAACTACATTTCTGCATTTCCCTTAATGTCTCACTTGTATGAAAACTGTTAGCAGAAGAACATTCGTTCAAGGGACCACAGAATCTCACAACTATACTGCACACTGCATTGCCCTTGTGAGTACCTGTTGCCCTGTATGACCATACTTACTTTCATAGCTATTTGATTATGTAGCATCACTGCACATGTCAGCCTCGTAATTGTCCATTTGGTGGACATTATAAGATCCGTATGGACTCTTACATAAATTTAGAATCAACCCAATGCTTTTGAAGAGGTTTAGCTCTGCAGTCCTCTTGTAAGGACTGAACTTGGTCTACCACTGTACTTACATTAACAACTACACCCTCCGTCCCATAATAAAAGAACGTTTTGTACAGTACACCAGTGTTCAAAACACTCTTGTATTATGGGAAGAGGGACTGGTTCATTGTGTAGCATTCTGCATCTTATCTCCCCCGCCCACCATTTACTAAAAAAGATCAGATCTATATTTAATCTTACCAACAAGTAGAATACAGACAATGCCAATGCAGAAGTGTAGCCCATTGCTCTTGTCAGTAAATTTTGTCCTGTGACGCTTGTACTTCCAGGGACTGGTAGTTGATTATGTAGCATCAATCTGCATCTTATCTTCATTATCCTCTATCCCTTCTAGTATTATCATATCTATAATTACTCTCTACCAAATGTAGAGTACAGGCAATGCTTATGAAGAACATTCTGTGCTGAAATTCTTGAGTTATCCTTCCCTTGACATGGATAAGGGCATTATAAAGCCAGTGTTAACTGTTAATGTAAGTCAGTCTTTCTAAAGCCTTTATCCTCAACTGCTGTTTAATTTGCTCATACTCCATATCGTTTACTGCTGTTTAGTGTGCTGTTTCTACCAAAATTCATGTTCGCAAGAACCGTAAGTTCTAAGTTTTACTTGTAAAACCAAATTCCTTATTCATACCATTGCACATTACTTAATACTCCCTATATGTATGCTTGTTTGTGGATCTATAATCCAGTGTGTGGTGAAGCAGCCCACGTTTGCACCTTGTCATCTCATGTTTTATCTTACTGATGTGGCTGAAGATATGAACAGCATGCCATGCACATTATCCAAAATAGATACAATGATTTTCTTTGCCCTTCATCTATGCTTGTTATGTTGACATGGTAATCCAGTAGTGTGGTGAAGCTCCCCGCATTATGAACAATGACAAATTATGCTATTGATATTTTGAACTTACTCTTTATTTTCTAATTTGAAATTGGATGGAATTGACAGCACAGTTATTATCTTTGTTTATACACATGCAAATCATGTCATCTCTATGCTTTATTTCAGGGTGATATGCCCGATGGCATGCACAAGTCTGCTGAAGGCTGTGAGACAAACCCAACATATATTGTAGCAAAGAAGGCAAAACAACTTGAAGATAGCGAGACAACCCCAAAGTCTTGTCTTCATGCAGTGTTCAAGTTACTTGAGACTAGCAGTCACAGAAGCTCACAGAATTCGTTATCTGAATCAGTTCGACTTCTTCAGTCCCAAGTTCTAGCAGAAAGGCATTCTGCAACTCAACTTCGACTTGAAGTCCTATCTCTAAGAAAGATTGCGGAGAACACCAATGAGAACCTCATCGCTAAACAACTACATCTGGAATCTATGACCGACATGCTAGGACGGTCTCACAGCCTTGCTTAGTAGCTTGCACAGTAGTTCCCCCGCAAGGCTAACCTTTCTTGAACTATCTTGGAAGTGCTTTCGGTGTAGTAGTATTTTGTTACGCTGCAATGGTGCCCTGTTTTTGTAATCTGCTTCTTTGTTGCGCTTTATGATCACTAGTGGCAAACTTCGATGCCCAGTGGATGTAATATACCTTAAATCCTTTATTGTATAGTGTAGGTTTATTTTTAGTTACTATACCGTAATTTCTTTATTGTATAGAGTAGGTTTGTTCTTAATTCCTACTAGTTACTTCCATTATTCGCTATCTGAAAAAAAATCAGATGTACTCGACCGGCCGAAACATTCGACTCAAACAGGCCTGGTTTTTAGCGGGCCACAATTGGGCTGGCCTGTATCTTTCTTGAGCCCAAATGATTGGGGCCTTAACAGGCTGAATATTGTACTGGCATGTTACGGCCGAGATGAAACCACGGGCCTTTAGCAGGCCAAAATGCATGTTGGGCCTCAATTTTCACTAGTCGTCGACGGGCCTTCAGCAGGCTGAAATGTAGACCTGGCCTTTTTGGGCCCAGTTCGCTCATGGGCCGTTACCAGGCCAAAACATATCTCGGGCCTTAGTTGGCCCACTGATATCATGGACCTTTAAGAGGCCGAAAGCTTAGTACAGGCATCAACGGGCCGAATTACGCGACATGCCTTTAACAGGCCCAAAGTCACATTGGGCTTAACTGTTGCCACCTTTAGCATGGGCCGTTAGTGGGCCCGATGTCTCGTTGGACCATATATGGCCCATGGGCAGCATGGACCATTCCCAGGTCGAAAGTCACACCGGCCTGAAATGGGCCCATGTCTACATCAAGCCTCGAACAGGGCGAAAGTCACATCGGGCTGAAATGGGCCCATGTCTACATCAGGCCTCTAACAGACCGAAAGTCACTGGGCCGTAGTTGGGCCCAAATATTAGGCGAACAATTAATGGGCCAGATCCGGCTTTGGTCCATAAATGGGCCCAAATTTTGGGAGAACAATTAACGGGCCAGATCTGTCTTCGGGCCATAAATGGGCCTTTATTAAGTAGGCTGCTATTGGGCTGGCCCACTAGTACTTGATTAAGTACTACGTGCCTTTGACTGGGCCGGCCTTTTTAACCTATATGGGCCTCTGTTGGGCCCAACCACGTGTCGACGTAGCATAGGCATGTCTCCTCCAATGGACGGGCGAAATCTGGCCTACTGACGAGATGACAGGTGTTCCCTTCGGCCAATCAGAATTTTACACGTGGAAATTTCCCATTGATCCGGGCTGTTAACGTGTTATCGGATCCAAAACCTGACCCGATAGCTTAACGGCTTTCCGTTACGGTGGATGCCACGTATCAAATTAAGCTCCATAGAGATGTATACGTACAATATATATGAGACTATAAAGAGACTGAGACCAGATTTAGAAATGAACAGTAACACAGAAGAAGTAAAGTGTGCAAGATACTCTTGTCAAGTGTAACTTATGCCAGGTTTGAATTGCCATATATGCAGTATCAATTAGAATGAGTCAAATGGAATAGGCTGCTAGCAGAGAGTAAGAGCATGCCAACCAGATCGACTTAGCCTAGTCGGAGAAATACTAGCTAGGACTAGTCCCTTGCAAGCATATTTGAATTAATGGCAGATTAGAAGTGACAGGTGCAATGCAACTGTATCATATACATTGTCTTAAACATGGTCTCAGCATCCAGAGATCGCCTTCCACAAGCAATGCATACAGCTTAGGTAGTCAGATAACAGAATAACTCGGGAAAATGCTGGTACAAAGCAATACTAGCGACACATATGCAAGACGTGCGGCAGCTAACCGACATGTGAGATTGCTGTGAGAGAAAGGACTAGACTGACCGCAAAGCCTAGGTAATAGAGTTGCCATTATTAATCTCGCCGGCACATGCGCAAGAAAAACATCACGGAGGATTGATTTTGACTTACTTCCCTGTTAGTGGCAAACTTCCGGTGTGAGAGTCTCAATTCTAAACTCTGAACGTATCGAGGGCATGCCGACAGGTATTCCAGTGTACCTGCATCCAATCAAACAATAGAGCACATGTAAGGCAACACTGGAAACAAGCAAAGGAGGTAGTATCTGCATATATAATATAACTGGAAAGCAGCTTCATGCCTAAGATAAATGGATGGGTCGGTCATTTGCCTTGACGATGTTCTCCATTCCTTTGGTGATCAAGTATTTGAAGGAGTCATTGCGCTCCTTCACAAGACCTCTAACTTATGGATTCAATCAGCCAGACATACACATGTGTCAAAGCAAACGAATCGATGTGAGTTGAGGCATAAATCAAATGACACACATGTCAGACCAAACGAATTGAGGCATAGATCAAATGAGTAACCCCATTGAAAGGAAAGGCCACAAGGTGGATCAACTAGCGCACGACAAAGAGGAACACAACCCTGTTCAGCATCTGCTCAGTTGAATGAACTGAATCACGCGCCAGATGCAGAATCCTACACATCCAGAAAAGGGCAGGAGAGGGTGCACGCAAAGACCAGCTGAGTGCTACCAATTTAGCAAGTTGGGGAACAATTTAGCAAGGGCATGAAAGGGTGTACCTTGAGGAAGGCATGGGGGGGGGGGGGGCGAACTTGTTGACGGGGCTGTGGCGGCGGCACGTCAGGTCTCTCCGGCCGCCTCATGGATGCGCCAGCAACAAGAGAATTAGTTACTCGATTACTCTGAATCGGGGGTTCGTGTGAGGGCGATGGGCACGGAGGAAGGAGGGGTACCATCCGCGGCTGCGGTGGCCGAAGCCGGCGACCTCCACGGCGGTGCAGGGACGCACGAGATGAGACGGCGGTGGAGTTCCCTTCCCTTGGCAGAGGAATAGAAGGTGGGGCCGGCGGCGCTGGGGGGGGTGAGGAGATCGCCTGTTGCGGGGTTGGGATTAGGATCCCGATCAGGATCGGGGTCGCGACATGAGAGCGTGGGCGGTGTTGATGGGGAGGGAGAGAACAAGGGAATCGGGACGGGGTCACGACAAAGAAAGAAAGGAGGCGGGGGTGGATGGAAGATGTCTAAAGGACAGTGCTAGGGTTTACACTGAGGTGGGGTTGACGGGGCGGCGAGGGGTGAGGGCAGCCGTTGGATCCGGATGATCCAACGGTGTTCATGCATGATCCGCATGTGTTGTTTTTGGACCAATCAGAACGCAATACAATATTATGGCCATTTAAATTGGTCGCAGTAGATTTAAATATAATATGTTAAATCATGTAGCTATTTTCTTGACTTGAGAAATTCGAACAAATTGAAAAAATGAAAATCCTTCTCATCGTGTCATCAAATGTGACCTAGTTTTAAGAAGAAAATAAATAACAAACTAGTAATAAGACAAATATCTTTAAAAGTACTGTTCTTAGAAATGCCCATCATAGTTTTTTTCGAGTGTCTAGAATGAGTTTTTTGTGAAGGACCTACCATATATTTGTTGGAAAATTGAACCAAATCAATTTTCTAAAATATTAGGCCATATTTAATGAACAATTGACCAAATGGTTGGGTGTCAAAAGTTTTTATTAACCTCTGGTGAAAAAGACAAAATACCGCCAGTTCAGTTGGAAGTGGGTCAAATTTGAACTGCAGCTACCTCATAGTTTGCTCTTTATTTTTTCCAAAAATCATTTTTAGGTTCAAAAGTATCTATTTAATCAGAGAAACACCAAAAAATTCTAAGATTCAACCACTAGCTAGGAACGGTCATTCCCGCCGTTTTGACCGCATTTTGAAACGGGCGTAAAAAATTCAGAAAAAATCAAAAAAATTTAAAACCTCCACATGGTGTCATTTTATGTTACCAAGTTACTAGAAAAAATAATAAACTTGTAATACATCAATTATTTTAAAAAAATGTTCTCAGAAATGAACTATCATGTGTGAAGATTCATGGCTTTCAAGTCAAATGATTAATCTTATGGCCACATTCATGGCATAGTTTGTTTAAATGATCAATATTATGCACAAGGGTGTATCTTGGAATAGCAAATAATATTGCCTAAGTTAGTTTTCATTTTATTTGGAAAAAAAAATTCATTTTCCATTTTTAAGTGCCCAAAATGAGTTTTTTTTGTGAAGGATCTACCATATATTTGTCGCAAAATTGGACCAAATCAGTTTTGTAATTACTAGGCCATATCTAATGCACAATGGACCAAATGGTTGGATGTCAAAAGTTTTGAACCACCTCTAGTGAAAAAGACAAATTTCCGTCGATTTAGTAGGAAGTGGGTCAAATTTGAACTGCAGCTCCCTCATAGTTTGCTTTTTTTTTCCAAAAATTATTTCTAGGTACATAAGTATCTATTTAATCAGAGAAACACCAAAAAATTCGAAGATTCAACCACTAACTAGGAACGGTCTTTCCCTGCCGTTTTGACCGCATTCTGAAATGGGCATAAAATTTAAAAAAAATTCAAAAAATTGGAAAACCTTCGCATTGTGTCATTATATGTAACCAAGTTACCAGGAAAAACAATAAACTTACAATACGGCAATTATTTTAAAAAAAATGTTCTCAGAAATGAGTTATCATGTGTGAAGATTCATGGCTTTCAATCCAAATGCTCAATCATATGGCCACATTAATGGCACAGTTTGTTTAAATGATGTAATATTGTGCACAAGGGTGCATCTTGGAATGACAAACAATGTTTCCTAAGGAAGTTTTCATTTTATTTGGACAAAAATTTCATTTTCCATTTTTTGAGTTCCCAAAATGAGTTTTTTGTGAAGGACCTACCATATATTTGTTGCAAAATTGGACCAAATCAATTTTCTAAAACATTAGGTCATATTGAATGCACAATTGACAAAATGGTTGGGTGTAAAAAGTTTTGATCCACCTCTCGTGAAAAAGACAAATTTCCGCCGATTCAGTAGGAAATCGATCAAAGTTGAACAGCAACAACTTTATAGTTTTCTCTTTATTTTTTTTCCAAAAATAATTTATAGTTACATAAGTATCTATTTAATGAGAAATATATGGTTTGGTGGTGATATGTCGAGGTTTCGACGGTAGCCGAGGGCCCCAAGTCCAGAGCGCGTAAACTCGCGTGCCCGCCGCATGGTCACCGCATGACCGTGACATTGCCATGCGTTTTGGGTAGCCTATGCATGTCTAGTAGGTTGGGCACTCCCTAGGTAGGTGCTAGGAAGAAAATGACAACTGAAGGTTCTCACGAGGAGACCGAACTATGCTCAAACATGAATTAGCAGCCAAGTGTTTCATTAGCGGTACGGGAAATGCACAAGGCTAATGGGCATGAGTTTTGGCTGAGGAAGATCAGTTACTAAGAAGACTGTCTTCACAAATTTTCAGCTCCAAACGAGGAGCCTAGGTGGTACTTGCTTTGCAAAGTACCACACTGGACATAAATATGAATGGTGAAGCTAGGCTCAAAATAATGAAGGGATTGAGCTGAAATTTGGTGGAGGATGGTTATTTGGGCATAGGAAAGCACTGTAGAAAATAGATACCATTTGGACATGCCAAAGTGGTACTTACTTCACAATGCTCTTCTCTGGACAAAAACTTTAGAAAATTACTGAGAGAAATTGGCTAAATGAAATGAGCTCAAATTTGGTGTAGGTAAGTTACATAGGCATATAGAATATGTGTCAAAAATGCAACTCATTAGGATATGCATAGCTAGTACTTCTTTCACAAAGTTTCTAGGTGGACAAAAACTTTGGAAAGTTGCCGAGGAAGATTTCTGGGCAAATGGAGCTGGATTTTGTCATGAGGCAATGATTTGGATAGGAAAGAGTGCCCAAAATTTTTGATGGCAATCAAGAATATATAAATAGCACTTCCTTCACAATGCTCTTCTATGGACAAAAAATTCGGAAAATTAGTGAGACAAATTGGTTAAATAAACTGAGCTCAAATTTGGTGTAGGTAAGTTACATAGGCATATAGAATATGTGGCAAAAATAAAACTCATTAGGATATGCATAGCTGGTACTTTTTTCACGAAGGTTCTAGGTGGACAAAAACTTTGGAAATTTGCCGAGGAAGATCTACTAGGCAAATGGAGCTGAATTTTGACATGAGGCAATGATTTGGATAGGAAATAGTACCCAAAAATTTTGAGGCCAATCAAGAACATACGAATATCCACTACAAGAAATATGTCAAGTAGTGACCTTTTGTTAGTGACCCTGGAAGAATTGGTCATAGATCTATGACCATTTCAGACCAATTGGTTAAAAGCTGTTTGGGGGGCTCCAAACCCTAAACTATAACGACCATTTTGGTCAGAAAGGTCGTAATTTCCTTACACGAAATGGTCATAAAGCAGATAGCATAGGTCCGCTGCCTTATTTCTAGCTGATCATGACCAATATAGATGGTCATAACCTTGTAAATTGTGGTGGGTTGCTATCACTAGGCACCACCTCATCAGTTTTGCCTATGTGTCATGTCCATGTGGCAGTTTTTGCCCTAGGTTGTGAAGCAACCTATATTTCTGTCATTCCCAAAATTCCCAAAAAAATCTCATAAATTCTTTGGGTCATATATTAGTCAAATATGTAAAAAAACCTTCCTTGCATAGTTCAAAAATAATTCAAAAATATTCATTTTCCTATTCTGTTCAGAAAAACACTTTGTGAAGGAAGTACCGCTTTGCCATGTCCAAATGGTATCCATTTTCTACAATGCTTTCCTCTACCCAAATAACCATCATCCACCAAATGCCACCTCAATCCATTCATTATTTTGAGCCCGTCTTCAACATTCGTATTTATGTCCTGTGTGGTACTTTGCAAAGCAAGTACCACCTACGCTCCTCCTTTTGAGCTGAAAATTTATGAAGCGGTCTTCTTAGTAATTGATCATCCTCAGCCAAAACTCACACCCATTAGCCATGTGCATTTCCCATACCGCTAATCAAACACTTGGCTGCTTATTCATACTTGAGCATTGATCGGTCTCCTCGTGAGAATCTTATGTTGTGATTTTCTTCCTAGCACCTACCTGGGGAGTGCCCAACCCACTAGACATGCCTAGGCGACCAAGAACACATGGCAATGCCACGGTCATGCGGTGACCACGCGGCGGGCATGCGAGTTTACGCGCTCTAGAGTTGGGGCCCTCGTCCACTGTCCAAACCTCGACGTATCGCCACCAAACCATGTATTTATGATTAAATAGGTACTTATGTAACTAGAAATGGTTTTTGGAAAAAATAAATAGCAAACTATGAGGCAGCTACAGTTCAAATTTGACCCGCTTCCACCTGAATCGGCGGGAATTTGTCTTTTTCACCAGAGGTGGATCAAAACTTTTGACACCCAACTATTTTTTTGATTGTGCATTAAATATGGCCTAGTATTTAATAAAATTGAGTTGGTCCAATTTTGCAACAAATATATGGTAGGTCCTTCATAAAAAAACTCATTTCAAGCGCTCGGAAAATGGAAAATGTTATTTCCATGCAAAGAAAGTGAAAACTCCCTTAGGCAACATTGTTTGCCATTCCAAGATGCACCCTTGTGCACAGTATGAGATCATTTGAACAAACTATGCCATGAATGTGGCCATAAGATTGATCATTTGGCTTGAAAGCCATGAATCTTCACGCATGATAGCTCATTTCTGAGAACACTTTTTTAAAATAATTTCCGTATTACAAGTTTATTATTTTTCCTAGAAACTTGGTCACATATAATGACACAATGCGAAGGTTTTCCAATTTTTTGATTTGTTTAGATTTTTTTTATGCCCGTTTCAACATGCGTTCAAAACGGCGGGCTTGACCATTCCTAGACAGTGGTTGAATCTTGGAAAACTTTTGATGTTTCTCTGATTAAATAGACACTTATGTACCTACAAATGATTTTTGGAAAAAATAAAGAGCATACTATGAGGCAGCTGGAGTTCAAATTTGACCCGCTTCCAACTGAATCGGCGGGAATTTGTCTTTTTCACCAGAGGTGGATCAAAACTTTTCACACCCAACCATTTGGTCAATTGTGCGTTAAATATGCCCTGGTATTTTTTAAAATTTATTTGGTCTAATTTTGCAACAAATATATGGTAGGTCCTTCATAAAAAAACTCATTTCAGGCACTTGGAAAATGGAAAATGAATTTTCCATGCAAAGAAAATGAAAACTTCATTAGGCAACATTGTTTGCCATTCCAAGATGCACCCTTGTGCACAATATGAGATCATTTGAACAAACTATGCCATGAATGTGGCCATAAGATTCATTTGGCTTGAAAGCCATGAATTTTCACGCATGATAGCTCATTTCTAAGAACACTTTTTAAAAATAATTTCATTATTACAAGCTTATTAATTCTCCTGGAAACTTGTCACATATAATGACACAATGCGAAGGTTTTCCAATTTTTTGATTTTATTTGAATTTTTATGCCCGTTTCCAAATGCATTCAAAACGACAGGCTTGACCGTTCCTAGCTAGTGGTTGAATCTTGGAAAACTTTTGATGTTTCTATGATTAAATAGATACTTATGTACCTAGAAATGATTTTTGGAAAAAATAAAGATGAAACTATGAGGCAGCTGCAGTTCAAATTTGACCCGCTTACAACTAAATGGGCGGGAATTTGTCTTTTACACCGAGGTGGATCAAAACTTTTGACACCCAACCATTTTGTCAATTGTGCATTAAATATGGCCTAGTATTTTATAAAATTGATTAGGTCCAATTTTGCAACAAATATATGGTAGGTCCTTTACAAAAAATACTCATTTCAAGCACTCGGAAAATGGAAAATGTATTTTCCATGAAAAGAAAATGAAAACTCCCTTGAGTAACATTTCTAGGAATTCCAAGGTGCACCCTTGTGCACAATATGAGATCATTTGAACAAACTATGCCATGAGTGTGGCCATAAGATTGATTATTTGGCTTGAAAAGCCGTGAATCTTCACGCATGATAGCTCATTTGTGAGAACATTCTTTTAAAATAATTGCCGTATTACAAGTTTATTATTTTTCCTGGAAACTTAGCCACATATAATGACACAATGCGAATGTTTCCAATTTTTTGAATTTTTTTGAATTTTTATGCCCGTTTCAAAATGCGGTCAAAACCGCGGGCATGACCGTTCCTAGCTAGTGGTTGAATCTTGGAATTTTTTTGATCTTTCTCTGATTAAATAGATACTTATGTAGCTATAAATAATTTTTGAAAATAATAAAGAGCAAACTATGAGGCAGTTGCAGTTCAAATTTGATCCGCTTCCTACTGAATCGATGAAAATTTATCTTTTTCATGAGAGGTGGCTCAAAACTTTTGATACCCAACCATTTGGTCAATTGTGCATTAAATATGGCCTAGTATTTTAGACAATTGATGGATTCCAATTTTGTAACAAATATTTGGTAGGTCCTTCACAAGAAAACTCATTTTGGTATTCGAAAAATTGAAAATAAGTTTTTTGTCCAAAGAATATGAAAACGTTCTTAGGTAACAGTGTTTGCTATTCCAAGATGCACCCTTCTGCACAATATGTGACAATTTGAACAAATTTGATCCACTTCCAGTTAAATCGTCGAAAATTTGTCAATTTGACGAGAGGTGGATATACAACTATTGAGACACAAGCATTTGGTAAATTGTAACTAAAATATGATCTAATATTATTGAAAAATAGAGTGGTGCCATTTTGCAACAAATATTGGTAGGTGATTCAAAAAATATATACCATTTTCGACACTCCAAAGGTAGAAAATGTTTTTCTTTGCAAAAAAATATATACCATTTTTTAGATCAATTTTTAAAGATATTTGTATTGTTCCAGGTTTGTTATTTTTCTGAAAAACAAGTCTCACTTGTGACACGATGCTATTGTTCTTATTTTTTTTTCTAATTCTATGATGTTACAAAATAGCTGACATGATTTAACATATTATTTAATCGATTACGACCAATTTAGATGGTTATAAAATCGTCAAAGTGCATACTACATTGTGATTGGTGGAACCGTTTGTGGCACGGATCGATGAGATGGAAAACATCCTACCATCCATTGCTAGCAATCCAACGTCCATCCATCCGTCCATGCAAAGAAAAGGAAAAAAAACCACCGCACCAAACCCTACCTCTCTCTCACCTCTCCTCCCTTCCTTCCGCCCGCCGCCTCCCTCTCTCTGTCCCCGATCCGGATCGGCCTCTCCCTCACCCCTCGCACGGCGCCCTCCTTCCCTCACGCTGTCACCGGCGGCGCCCTCCTTCCTTGCTGTCACCGGCGGCGCCCTCCTTCCCTCGCGCTGCACCTGAACCTCGCTCCCGCTCCTAGCTCTTCTTCCTCCTCCGCTGCAGCTAGGGTTTTGTCTCCCTGATCCCCAATCCCCGAAACTCGGATCCAGCAGCAGTAGCAGCAGCGATGGCGGCTGCGGGAGATCCTCTCCAAGGTCAAGCATGTCCAGGCCAAGCCTGCTGGCCACCCTCGCGGGTGACTACCTCTGCGGTGACGACGACGGCCTCGTCGTCCCCGGAGGCCATGGCGCCCCTCAAGGCCGACCTCCGCCACGTGAGTGATCCGTCGTTCTCATCTCTCCAACAGTTCGGTTCTCGCCGCTTCGATTCCTTCGATTCAACAAGATATTGTGTACCACTGCGGTACGTGCGTGCATGTGAGATGACTCCTCTTCTGCGTGGTTAGTAGGTGTTCTGGATGCATGCACGAGTTCGACCTGGACAAGCCGCCGGTGCTGCAGGAGGTGGTGGATTTCTTCAGTGGGCACGAAATCGAGGACTTCACCTTCAGCAGGGGAAGGCTGGTGAGTGCAGCTCCCACGAATCTCTAGCAGGAAATGTGTGGGATGATGTGTCTATTTGGTTTCCACTAAATTAGTTTGCATAGCTTCTGGTCACCTGATCCAGTAAGGGAGAAGAATTTTAGGGTCAAAATGTTCCCACTTCCTTGTAAATGTTTTAGGTGCATAAGCAATTGATGTGATTAGTTGGTGGATTTTCTTTGTCGCTAAGTGTGAATGTGGGAACCTTGTTTTTAGTCAGAATGGCGGTGCCGGGCAAAGCTAGCGGTACGCGGAACACCAGAGAAACCACTGATTGGCCTGTATCAGGAATGGACACATACTATTCAAGATATTCCCGATTGCAGAGGTTAGCTATGAAATTCTATTAACTGTAAGAGTTACAACAGTTCGGCTCTCGTCATCTCTTATGGCATAGACTTTTCCAGCTTATACCAAAGAGACATCCCAGTTTGAGCTGAAGTTTATATCCAAATAGGACGATTGAGTAGTCACTTGAGCTACTAGACAGGAAGGATTAGTCCATGCGTGTACTAATTCAGCTACTATATATAGATAGGAGTGCAGCATGCTTACATTGACTAGTCTGTACGCGTACATACTACTGTATCTGGTTGGTGTTCAAGTCAACTTAGAAGACCAATGTTTTTTCTACCTCAGTCAGGAGTATTATGCCTAGACAGAGCATGGCTTCTCAATCAAGTTTCTTGCTGCACACACTACATTCTAAATATCACAAAACTGACAGTGATGTGAATTTGTTAAGGGAGGTAGCTGCCTTTATGTGAGCAGAGGCATAAACAGTGCAGTTTTAATTTTCCAGTATGTCTTTGGGGTAATAATGTCATGGAAGTCCTTGGTAATACTCATATTATGAGTTCTTAGTATACTCACATCATGGTCTACACGGTGTCAGTTGTCAACTAGCTGTAACCCATATTAGTGCTTAATATACTCATGAAAAGGGTTATTTCTCCTCCTATAGTTCATGGTTTATGCAGCAGATGTTCTACCAATCTGTTGCTCGATTGTGTTGCGGATTCATATGATATTGGTGTACACTCAATTTGGTTATTTCTTGCTAGTTCTTCTACTAGTTGATGTGTACTCCTAGTACTACAGGTGGATCAATCTCCCCCTCCATCTCACCCCCGTCTCTGTCTCTACAAGTTGGACAGGAGGAACAACGACAAGCGACGGGATGAAGCCCGACCATGGAACATGATCCCTCCTCACCCACAGCAGCCTTCAAGACCTCGACGGTGGTCGGTACTATGGTATGAATCCCTCCTCCACTTCAAGACCTCTACATACGGCGGTCGGCAGCACGCGCGCGCATTGCACTCTTCCTGTTGCTTTGTTCTTGGGCTGATGTTGGCGGCAGTGCAGGGGATCCTGATCAACATGTAGATCCCGGGGCATACAGATCGACACCGTCACCAATGACAACATCGTCATCAACCTCTTCAACAACCTGATCTGATATTGTTCTCAGATCCAGTGGCATCTCTATCCTCTTACAACTCATAACATTTTTTTACTTCTTTTGGTCGTGCTTTCGCTTTCACTATAGATCAGATCAGTGGTGAACAAAAGAAACAAGTGCACAACTAGTGTTAGTGGGCTTGTATTTTTCTTGTGTAGCTGCTCTGCACTTGTTGTAGAGCATGGCTTGCATCCGTATTTTTACCTATTTTTGACCTCTCATTCTGAAATACATCTAGCAGGTGCGGCTAGTACTCTATTATTCTCCTACATATAGCTATATATGCATCTAAAAGGGCAAGTACTTGGATGATCTTGACAACATCATCCTGATTTTAATACCTTTGCATAAGACTCTGTATTCGAAGACTTCTCGCAATTTATGATGCAATTCTAAACAATAGCATATGTCTATCTACCCTGCTGGGAATTTTCACTTTATATAAAAATTTGAGAGGCAAATGCTGGGACTTCCAGTCTTGTCTGATGACTAGGAACTCAACTCTGCTTCTTGTTGTTGGAGTTTCAGGCTTGTTGCATAGTTCGTAGCTTCAAGTGTACTCTGGTTCTAGCCACAGTGCACTATAAATTATTATAGAATTACAAAGTGTACACAACATTGCACCTTACACATTGTTCTCTTGTGAAATCAAATGCCATGACTGGGCATTCTTTTATCAATTTGTTGTACACTTGCTCTGCTTGAGGCTACTATATAACTTGTGCCTTTTAACTTGATGTACATAGCATGCAATTTTTTACTGTATCACATTCACACATGATACTCTTAATATAGAGTTGTTATTCTTGATCTCAGAAATACTGTGTAGCGGACGCCTTAGAGTAGTGCACTGTGACCAGAATAACTTTTCCATTCCATGTTCTTCTTGATCTCAGAAATACTGTGTAGCATCGGCATCACTCTTTGAAAAATCTAAGTATGCGTTAGGAGAACTCCATAATTGATCGAGAGAGGCATACTTCAGATCGCCAAACTTAGTTCGCAGTAAAAACGGCTTCCCAGCCGCGATCTCACCGGCTTGCCGGAGCTCCTCCCGAGCCGCTCTAATCTCATAGCGACTTTCCTTTGCTGCCTGTAAGGCCTTCTCAAGGTAAGCAAATTTTACTTGATTATCTTTCTTGAGAAGCTCATATCGGCTAGCGGCCTCATGTAGCTCAAGGGCCATGCTGGCCATTCTATCCTCACTCCGGCGATGAGCAGCCTGTTCGGCTTTCAACTCACTAGCTTCCTTCTGGATAGCCGCATTGCTTCTCCTGGCTTCCTCCTGGGCCTGGGCAAGCTCTGCCCGAAGGGTCTCCTCTGTGGCAGCACCATCTGCAGTAAAGGCATATTATAAATCCCAGCATCATGCTCTTACTAATATTTGCTGACCACCCAAATATACATACCTTGTGCCTTGTCAAGCCGCTTGTTCACAAGCGTGATGTCTTCATCCGCCAAATCAACTTGCCGCTTTAGTTCGGCAAATTCAGCAGACCGGGCAGCTACAAGGGCTGCAGCTGCTTGTGTAAAAAGTTGGCAAAATCATTAGCTGAGATTATTTCTATTTTTGATCCTCTGATCGTCCCGTTCGGGTGGCAACCAGAGTCTCAGGGGCTACTATCTATACATAGTGCCCTTTGCGTTTACGGTACAATCAAAAAAATTCATATTGCGTACCTCCAAGCCTCTTAGTAGGCTCGTAAAAGCTTCATTCACCCCGCTTTTTGCGGATGAAATCCTCTCAACCACCGTACCCATTAAGGTACGATGTGCCTCTGAGATGGGCGCTTGCCGCAAAAGACCCGTCAGCGTGTCCGGCTGCATGTTGGACAGTCCCGGGCTTTTACTATTGGTCTCTCTAGGAGCCGAACATCCCGGACCTCGGGAAGCCGAAGAGTTACCTTCTGGTCTTTGAGGATCGGGATTGATCCTCTGGGACGACACCTCCGGGACGTCCGCCTTATGAGGTGGAGAAGTAGGAGGAGGCATTTCACTCTCCATCATCTTCGGAAGAAGATCCCCCGAGGACGAAGATTGTTGAGGGAGGCTATAGGCCGAGCTGCAAAACATACGTCTCAATCGTTATTCTCAGGAAAAGAACGGGGTATGCTTACTAAGCAACTTTCTTCACTCACATCTCGGTTAACAGCTGGCCCCCTTGTGGGTGCCGTGCAGCAATGTTGCCCTCTGGGGCAGGGCCCCCTGATAAAGATTTCTTCCCTCGTTTGGAGGCCTTTGCTTCCAAGTCTTCGGGGGGCAGCCCTTTTCTTCCTATGGGGGGAGGGGATACTAGGTTCTCCTCCCCGTTCACCCTCCGACACAGGAGTACCAATTTCCCCAGTTATGGTGCGTAACGTATCTCCAGTATGAAGTCCGCTTTTGGCTTCCCCACTCCTCTCCTGGTCCTTCCCTGATGGCACCTGATAAGGTGCACGAGCCAACATCCTAGTCAATACAGGATCCGTCGAGTCTTTGGGAAGAGGGTCGAACACCTGATCCTCTCTACCTTTCTTATCCAGCCCTGGCCGAGGATGGTTTTTCAGAATAACGATGTGTCAAATATAACGACAGTATGTTCGGTTACTGAATTACTTACCTGGGTATTTGGATGGTTGCAATCGAGGAATGCATCCTCCGTTCTGTCCGGACAATTTATTCGTGATCTGAAGAATGATTGATACATCCCTTCGAGTGTCATGCCGAAGAAGTGCTGAATAGTTCGTGGTCCTTCCGGGTAGAACTCCCACATACGGAGAGGTCGACATTGGCATGGTAGGACCCGAAGAACTAGCATTACTTGGATTACTTTGACAAGAATGATGTCCTTCTTGATGAGATCCTGAATGCGGCTTTGCAGTGTCCGCATGTCATCAGCCGATCCCCAGTCCAACCCCTTGTTGACCCATCATGCAAGTTGCAGCGGAGGAGCGGAGCGGAAGGCTGGGGCGGCCGCCCACTTTATACCTGGAGGTGCCGTTATATAAAACCACTCACGCTGCCATAGGTCGGAAACTTCCGGGAAGGAACCCTTTGGCCATAAAACATCAGCCCCTTTTCTTATTATAGCGCCGCCGCACTCCGCGTCTCGCCCATCGATCATCTTCAACTTCACATTAAAGGTCTTGAGCCATAAGCCGAAGTGTGAGGGAATGCGGAGGAAGGCCTCACACACAATGATGAATGTTGAGATGTGAAGGAAAGAATCTGGAGCTAGATCATGAAAATCTAGCCCGTAATAGAACATAAGCCCTCTAACAAAGGGATTAAGACCGAAGCCTAGCCCTCGGAGGAAGTGGGAGATGAATACGACGCTCTCGTTGGGTTTGGGAGTAGGGATAACCTGCCCTTGAGCAGGCAGACTGTGAAGGATCTCGGCGGTCAAGTACCTAGCCTCCCTAAGCTCTATGATGTCCTCCTTTGTGACTAAAGAGGCCATCCACCGTCCTTGAAGGCTAGATCCGGACATGGTTGGAGGTCCAGAGCACTTGGGTTGAGCCTTGGGTGTTGGAACTCGAGGTAGGGGAAGGGAAGGATCAAGCGTGGAAAGAAAGAGGCAGGTCTTGGCCTATTTATAAAGGGGATGAATATCAAGCGTCCTCCGCGCAGCCATTTGGAACTTGCCTAATTCAAGGAGTCGTACTAAGGGGACGGTTGGGTTACCCACACCCGTATTGATGAGAATCCTGTGATAAGGGGACACGATCTTTGCTTCGACAAGACGTGCCAATAAAAACTGCCTCGCAAGATGTGTAGTAGCAGGTTGTGAAAACGGTTCGAATAATGATCGGGCCGCAGCGTGGTGTCACACTATGGAAAAGCTGTCAGCAGATTAGACTCGTGGAATATTATACTCTCTACGGTGGTATGTGGAATTTGTTTTGTCGAGCCGGACACGATTATTGTGTTCAAGATCTACTTTGGAGTATTAGGAGAAGGGACCCGCCTTGCAATGACGAAGACAATCTGTGCGCCGGATTCATCATCATTGAAGCCTGGTTCAGGGGCTACTAACGGAGTCCTGGATTAGGGGGTCCTCGGACAGCCGAACTATATGCTTATGTCGGACTGTTGAACTATGGAGGTACAAGATTGAAGACTTCGTCCCATGTCCGGGTGGGACTCTCCTTTGCGTGGAAGGCAAGCTTGGCAATTCAGATATGTAGATTCCCTTCTCTATAACTGACTCTATGTGACCCTAGCCCCCTCCGGTATCTATATAAACTGGAAGGTTTAGTCCGTAGGACAACAACAATCATAATCATAGGCTAGCTTCTAGGGTTTAGCCTGTATGATCTCGTGGTAGATCAACTCTTGTAATACTCATATCATCAAGATTAATCAAGCAGGAAGTAGGGTATTACCTCCATAGAGAGGGCACGAACCTGGGTAAAACATCATGTCCCCCACCTCCTGTTACCATTAGCCTTAGATCCACCAGTTTTGACACCATCAGTGGCGCCTAGTCATAGCAACCCACCATAATTTACAAGGCTATGACCATCTATATAGGTCGTGATTAGCTAGAAATAAAGCAGCGGACCAGTGTTGTCTGCTTTATGACAATTTTGTGTAAGGAAATTGCAACCTTTCTGACCAAAATGGTCGTTATAGTTCAGGGTTTGGAGCCCCCCCCCCCCGAACAGCTTTTAACCAATTGGTCTCAAATGGTCGTAGATTAATGACCAATTCCTCCAGGGTCACTGACAGAAGGTCCCAAGTTGACATATTTCTTGTAGTGTTAGGGTCCATCGGATGCACTTGGAATTTCACTATTTCCTCGGCTGGCTTCAAGGAGGTGGATTTGGATCTTTTGTCGAGGATCACATCGTCCCTATCCATCGTGGACTGCAGGGTGGTTAATTCCTCCGCCGCTAAGGCTTCGGATAGAGCCTCGAGGGCCAAGGATGTAGTTTTGTTTTTGGCGCGAAGGGCTTTGTCCGGGTCACTCGAGATTGTGATGATTCCATTAGGCCCGGGCATATTGATTTTCATATACCCATAATGGGGTTTACCTTGAAAGCGTGAGAAAGTGTCCTGGCCGAGGATGGCGTGATACCTGGTGTTGAAGGGGGGCACGTGACAGAGCAACTCTTTGGATCTATAGTTCTCAGGCATGCCGAACACCACAACCAGTCTAATTTCTCCCGAGAAGTGTGCCTCTCGACTGGGGATAATGCCTCGAAAGGTGGTGTACTTTGCTCGATGCATGATCTATCCATCTGCATTTTGTCAAGCGTGTCCTCATAGATGAGGTTAAGTCCCCTGCCGCCATCCATAAGCACTTGGGTAAGCCGGAAACCATCAACGATGGGGTTTAGTAATAAGGTGGCGGGTTCTCGGACTGATCGATCCTTTTGTTCGTCTTTGGCCATAAAGGTTATTGTCGTATCGTTCCATGGGCTCAGTGCGGTAACTTGATGGACTTCGGCAAGGTCGGAGAGCGCCCATTTGCGTCCATTATTCGAAGGAAAGGTCTCGAAGACCGTTAGGACATTAAAATTGTCCTTCTCCGGTGAGTATCTCTATGGAGTTGTGGTGAGGATGGATTCTCCACTTTTTGCTACTTGTCGGAGTACCCAGCATGCTTGGAGGCTATGGGTTGGGACTGTGTGCGGAGTGGCATGAATAGGGTAGGGCTTGTCTAGCAGTTTGTCAAGAATGGACCTGTGTCCCGTGAAGGTGACCCGCCAGCACGTATTCGTTTGACCCGGGCTGCACACTGCATTGAGGCAACGTGCTCCAGTTGAGTTTTCTGGGCCCTCCATGTGCTTTCCATCACACAGTACTTCTGCACTACGTGCGATAATTACGTGAAACTCTGTATGTGGTGGCGGTCAAGGGCGTTCAATATTCCTTCATTGGTGCAGTTACGGTGGCAAACTGAATCTACGTCCTCTACTTTTGACAAGCAGGAATCTGGCCCAAAAATGGTGGACCGCTTCCTAAAGCTTCTGCCACACATACATTAGGTCGTATATATCTGGTGGACCTGAGTTGCTCGAAGAATATAGATTGTGGTGGGTGGGTGGATTCAATTTTGGATCATGTCCCACGTCTGTGTTTGGAGCCAGGATGGCTTCCGAAGTGACTGGTTCGGGTCCAGTTAAGCACAAAGGCTACGACAATCCTACATCCGAATCAGAGTCCGGAGGGTGTAACGCCATCCGAAGGGGGAGTATTTGGCTCAGGGGAGTCGGGGACCCGAATATACTTGGCTTGCAATACGGGGAGGGAAGTGTCCATGGCCGGTTCCTCGATGACCACCACGAAGTGGGTGATCGACGGGTGATTAATTTCCCTCTAGTTGGGCTTGATCCCGATCCGATCATAGTCAGTTGAGACCCCAGGGCGGAGATGCGGTCTACCAGTTCATTTAAAGACGAAACATCTGTCGGATCCAATTTTTTGGAGTACTTAGGGCAATGCAAGGACGGTGTCCAGTGGCCATGGGGGGAGTTGCAGGCTCGATGCTGTGCGGGCCCTCATGGTGAAGCCGCCGAACCGGAGGGTCTGCCCCGACACTACTAGGAAAAGGGCTATAGATGGAATGACCACTAATGGCGCACCATACATGTGGTGCGCCACTACTATATAGCAGTGGCGCACCATGTGCTGGTACGCCATTAGTGTGAAAGACACTAATGGCACACCGAACATATGGTGCGCCACTAGTAACATTTTTTTTCCAAACATACTAATGGCGCACCACAGCAGAGTGCGCCATTAGTACTTCTAACTAGTAATGGCGCACCAGCCGCACAGTGCGCTACTACTATTGTTTTTTTTATTCTTTTTTTTTGCAAAACTACTAAGGGCGCACCGTGGCATAGTGCGCCATTAGTAGTTTAAACTAGTAATGGCGCACTATGCCACGGTGCGCCATTAGTATATAGATATTTTTTTATTTTTGCAAAACTACTAATGGCACACCACCTGCAGGTGCACCATTAGTAACCAGGGTTACTAATGGCGCATTTGCAGGTGGTGCGCCATTAGTAACCTAGGACCAACAAGATATTTTGGACAGCCACACCTAACCACTCACTTTCCCCACTTCATAGTCTCCACCTCCTCCTCCAAGCTTGTCTTGGCTGCCTCCTCCTCCTAACCTCATTTGCACCATAGATTCATCCAAATTAAGTGGTTAAATTACCTTTTGTTGATAGGTAAGTAAGGGGGGAAGCTATCTTTATGTTGTTCTCCCTCCAACAACGTGCACATGCAGTTTTTGTGGCGTACCTAGATCTATGTATGTTCGTGGTGTTGCATATGTTTGTGGTGATGCATATATGTTTATGTTTGCAGGTACCGGCATTTGAAATGTGATAGTGGCCAATATTTTGCCAGAATGTTGATTCATTTCCGTTTCGGCGAGAATTTTGGCACTATGCATTCTTTTTCGTCCTATTTTTAGGGAAAGTCATGCCAAATTTTTTCTTGGTTCTAAAATATCGTTTTGCACTACCCCTCAAGCGACCATGGTCCGGACGATGACCGAAGGCATCGTGAATAGGTTTTTGAGCTCCACGAGGGCCGAGATGCTTCAAAAGAACGAGACAGAGATAAGATGTCTGTGTCGAAGATGCAAGCTGAAGAGCCTTATTGCGGACCCGGATTTCGGGCAGGTGCGGGACCACCTACTCTTGCGTGGTTTCATGGATGGCTATTGGTGGCAAGGTGATGAAGATGACTATGAAGTCTTCCATGGGGGCCGGGCAAGAAATGAGGAAGGGCAGCAAGACAACCACCGCGGCTCGGGCGGCCGAGAAGATGATGAGGAATATGCTGTACACAGTCATCATGTAGAAGATGCAGGACATGATGATGAGGAAGATGCCAGAGCAGACGAAGGGCGTGATCATGAAGATAAAGATGCCGGTGGAGCAGACAACGATGGACCATCGATGGGCTGGGTGCAGGACCCTCATATTCAAGAGCTGCTTCTCAAGCAGACGGATAACGCAAGAGCTGTCGCCCGAGAGATAGCCAAGCTGGATCAACTGGAGATAGACGCGGTTACTCCATTGTAGGAAGCATGCAGGCTCGAGGATACCCGCCTGAAAGTAACGCTCATGGCTCTGGAGATGAAGGTAAAAGACAAAATGACTGACGCATTCTTCGACGAGAACATGACATTCTAGCGCGAACGTCTTCACAAGGGGAACAAGTGTCCGACCAGTTTCGAGGAGGCGAAGAAAATCGTGTGTCCTCTGGATTTACCGCACGTGAAATACCATGTGTGCATGAACAAT
Source organism: Triticum timopheevii (assembly GCA_963921465.1). Taxonomy (NCBI): domain Eukaryota; kingdom Viridiplantae; phylum Streptophyta; class Magnoliopsida; order Poales; family Poaceae; genus Triticum; species Triticum timopheevii. The sequence goes on along the minus strand of OY997270.1, from coordinate 491,333,261 downwards.
TGCATCATTTATCGGGACGAGCACGCGGAGTCTACCATATGTCCGATGTGCGGCATCACTCGATACAAGAAGAGGAAGAAAGCTCCTCGAAAAGTGGTGTGGTACTTTCCGATCACTCCTCGTCTGCAGCGGTATTTCGTGGACCCTAAGGTAGCAAAGCTCCTGCGTTGGCACGCGGATAGGGAGGAGAAGAAGCCAGAAGATTACACAAATGATCCGGAGATAAATAAAAAAGACAAGATGCTGAGTCACCCTAGGGATGGGAGCTAGTGGCAAGCGTTGAACTTTGAACACCCACAATTTGGGAAGGATCCAAGGAACATCGTGCTGGGTGCAAACACCGATGGAGTCAATCCGTTTGGCAGTCAGAGAAGCACACATAGCACCTGGACTGTGTTTGTGTGGATGTACAACCTTCCCCCCTGGTTGTGCATGAAGAGGAAGTACATTCACATGAGTATGCTAATTGAAGGGCCGAAACAACCAGGGAACAACATCAATCTGTATCTGGGGCTGCTGAAAGAGGAGCTAGACACGCTGTGGAAAACGCCAGCCAATACGTGGGACGCTGCATAGAAAGAATAGTTCCCTATGAGAGCCGCACTGCTCACGACGGTGCACCACTATCTCGGTTACGGATATGTCGCGGAGCAGGTGGTCCACGGATTTTTTGGATGCGTTAGGTGCATGGATGACACAACGTATCGCCAGCTAGATCCCGGGTCTACAAAAACCGTGTTCATGGGACATCGAAGGTGGCTTCGCGATGATGACCCGTGGAGGAAACGCAAGGATCCATTCGATGGTGAAACCGAACCCCAAAGACGCCCGCGTACGAGGCATGGCGAGGAAATAGACGAGCTGTTGAAAAATTGGAAAGATTGCCCACTGCAGGGAAAGAAGCAAAAGGTGTCAGAGCCAGGAAAGAAGCGAAAGGCGCCAGAGCCACTGCTGAAGGTATGGAAAACAAGGTCCGTTTTCTAGGACTTGCCGTACTGGAAGATCCACCGTGTGCCTCACACCCTTGATGTCATGCATATCACGAAGAATGTGTGCGAGAGTCTGCTTGGTACCCTGCTCAACAAGCCAGAGAGGGCCAAAGATGGGCCGAAAGCAAGGGCAGACTTGAAATCAATGGGCATCAGGGAGGAGCTTCATGCTAATGATGATGATAATGAGGCGAAGCAGGACATGGAAAGTCGTCGCAAAGGAAAAAAGGCCAAGAAGACCGGAAATGACTACCCTCCCGCGTGCTTCACTCAAAGTCAGGAGGAGATCAATCAGTTTTTCACCTACCTCGTAGGAGTAAAACTTCCCTACGGTTACGCGGGGAAGATAAGCAGATACCTAGACCCGGCGAAGCAGAAGTTCAGTGGGATGAAGTCTCACGACTGTCACGTGCTGATGACGCAGATACTTCCAGTTGCAATCCGTGGGATCATGGACGTGCACGTCTGTGAAATGTTATTTGGCCTATGCAACTTTTTCGATGTCATCTCTCGGAAGTCGGTTGGCGTGAGGCAACTCAGAAGGCTACAAGAAGAGATCATGGTGATACTATGCGAGCTTGAGGTGTACTTCCCGCCCGCATTCTTCGACGTTATGCTGCATCTGCTGGTCCATATCATGGATGATATCATCCAACTCGGGCCGACGTTCCTGCACAGCATGATGCCGTTCGAAAGGATGAATGGTGTCATCAAAGGATACGTTCACAACATGTCACGCCCAGAGGGAAGCATAGCTAGGGGCTTTCTAACTGAAGAGTGCATCTCCTACTACACGAGTTATCTAGGCATCGAGAACCCCGTTGGTCTGCCCGTCAACAGGCACCTCGGCAGGCTCGCTGGATGGGGTCACCGTGAGGGTCGCCGCAAAATGCATGTCGACTTCGAGGGTCGACTCGTCGACTTTGAAAGAGCAAACCTAGTCGCGCTACAACACATAGATGTGGTCGATCCTTGGGGGTAGAGCACAAAACCTTTATTGATAAGACGTACAATGACCGAGGCCAAAAGAGGACGGACGGAGATATAATCAAAGAGCACAACTCATGTTTCATGCGTTGGTTCAAGCAGAAGCTTCTGTCGTACCCTTTACATGAAGATTCTTCCGCGGAAGAACAACTCATATTCGCCTTGTCACAGGGCGCCGAGCACAATGGATACACATTCTACACCAAGGGAAAGGACATGAAGAGCGATGGTTATCAGAACTCCGGGGTAACGATGGAATCCTACAACGGTAATGACAAGGACAGATACTACAAAAGGGTCGAGGAGATCTGGGAGCTGAGCTACGTTGGAGAGAAGGTCCCGATGTTCTGTGTCAGATGGGCCAAGAGTGTCATAAAAGAAGACCGGTATTTCACCACCTTGGTTATACCCGAAGCCAAATCCAAGACCGCGGGCGCAAACGTCACCGCGAAAAATGAGCCATGGGTACTGTCTTCCCAAGTGGACCAATGCTTCTTCATTACCGACCCGCCAAAGCCCAGTCGTGTTGTTGTGAGGAGAGGCAAAAGGAAGATCATCGGAATGGATGGAGTCGCCAATGAGCAAGACTTCGACAAGTATGGGGACCTGAAGATGGAACATGACGACGACGATGAAGTATCAGCATAAACCATAAGAAGAAGCAGGACCACCCTACCTAAAGGACGTCCATTCAAGAGAAGAACTCCATTTACGAAAAATAAGGGCAAGAAGATTGTGAACAGATAGCTAGCTAAGATCGATTGTATTTAAATTGTAGCCCTCATTTCTCGATTGTATTTCATGGGCACTTTTTGAACTCATGAATGTTTTTAAATTTCATGGACACTCGATTTCGATCCCCCTCCATCTCGATCGCTATCCCACCTCGCCAGATCCGATCCCCCTCGTCACCGAGCACCCCCCACACCCTCTCCCCCGCTCCACCGCCACCGCCGACCCACCGCACCCTCCCCCGCTCCACCGGCCGCCGCCGCCGACCCCCCCGCACCCTCCCCCGCTCCACCACCGCCGATGACCCACCTCACCCTCCCCCGCTCCACCGGTCGCCGCCGCCGACCCCCCGCACCCTCCCTCGCTCCAACGCTGCCGACGACCCACCGCACCCTTCCCCGCTCCATCGCCGCCGCCGACCCACCGCACCCTCCCCCGCTCCACCGCCGCCGATGACCCACCGCACCCTCCCCCGCTCCACCGCCGCCCATGACCCCCCGCACCCTCCCCGACCCGCTCCACCGTCACAAATGAATGCAACTAAAATTACAAAAAAAAAATTGATTATATTTTCAAATAACAAATATGACGATATTTTCAAATAATAAATTTGATGATATTTTTTCATATTCATAAATATTTTCAAATAACAATTTTGATGATATTTAAAAAAAATTTATTACTGTTTTTATTAAAAATTATTATTGTTTCATATTCATATTCATTCTCTAAAAAATTATTAGATGCAACAAAAAATAATAAAAAAAATTACTTATGGCACACCCCTGGCTGGTGCGCCATTGCTATATAAAAAAAAGTTTACCAGTGGCGCACCTTTGGCTGGTGCGCCATTGCTATATAAAAAAGATTACTAATGGCACACTGACCGCGGGTGCGCCATTGCTATCTAAAAAAAACATACTAATGGTGGACCGCTGCGGGGTGCGCCATTAGTAATGTTCCCCCCTAGCTAACTCCTCCCTCTCCCTCTCGTCAGATCCCCGTCCCTCTCCCTTGCCAGATCCACCCCGCGCGCTGCCCCGACGCCGCCGCCCTGACCCCCGCCGGACTCCACCCCGCTGCCCCCGCGCGCAGCCCCGACGCCGCCGCCCCAACCCCCGCTGGACTCCACCCCCGCCGCCCCCACGCCCCCGAACGGGATCGGACGAGCACGCGCTCTAGGGTTCCTCACCCCGCCGCCCGCTCCTCTCCTCTCCTCCTCCCTCCGACGAGCGAGGGCCTCCTCCGGCCCCTGCAGCAGCTGGCGAGCGCGGCCCCGACGCGCCCACCCTGCCTGCCCCTGCCGTCCTCCGCCACCGGTCACCTACACAACAGCCGGCGAGCCAAGGACGGTGTCATGACCATCGCCGCCACCTCCCGCCGTCTCTTCCTGCGCGTGGCCAGCGGCTGCTCTCCTTCGACCGCGGCCTGGGGTGAGCCTCTCTTCCTTGCCTCTATGCTTCTTGTCCATGTCACTGTTCCTTGTTCCTCTCTTGTTCATGCTGCTAGTTACACGGATCAATGGATGTTAGATAGATGTATGTATGTTGATGTTAGTTAGGTATATGATGCTTGATGGATGGATGGATGAGTTGTGCTAGTTGCTTGCTAGATGGATGGATGATTGGTGCGAGCATGTAGACATCTTCTACTACTGTGCATGGTCAATGCTACTGTAAAGGCTAGTAGTAATTCGTTCTCTTTTTGCTACTGTTTGGTTCTGAAGATGAGTAGTTGTAGGAAGATGATTCATACTAGTTTTATGTTGTTGTAGTAGTTGTAGTTGTAGATACAGTAGCAGTATCATGTGCTACTATTGTAGATACAGTAGTTGTAGGAAGATTAGATACATTAACAAGTGTCATGTTGTTGTATTAGATACAGTAGAAGTATCATGTGCTGCTGAAGATGAGTTGTTGTAGGCAGATGATGCCCTAATGGAAGTGACATGTGTTACTTATTATTAGCACTCAAGTCATCAATCTGATAAAAAATTTGCAAGCTGCCTCTGCTTTCTCCTGCACTGCCTTCTTTTGCTTCCATTCCATGATGCAACTCCATTACTGATGCTGCCTCTAATATCACAGCCTGGCTAGAGTAACTAGATCATGCATGAGTATCATTTGTAGGGATGAGTGCATTAATTAATTCCCTAATGTTGGATATAATATGTCATCATGATTCCATATTGCAAACTCACTACTAACTGCAACTGGTATAAACTGAGATGACTATGCTGTGATGATAGATACCCCATGCCCCCATCCCCTGTTTTTCTTCTCTGTGATTAGTACCTGCATGTAGGTGTAGCTCCGAAAATGGGGGTTTTATTTGGCTTGCCTTTTTTTTCTTGTAGAATTTGTTATTGACGGTATAAACGAATCAGAGACTCACTAGGTAGGTTCTCCTAATTATTTAGAAATGATGCATCTTGCAATTAAGGGGAATATTGCAACCTGCTGCTAAACTAGATCATGAATATGTCATTGCTTTTCAGTGAGCTCCTATGTGTACAAGGCAGCAAGGAGCAAGCGCATCATATATAATAATGTTGTGTTTGTTCTGGCTGACTTTGGGAACAGATTCAAAGACAAATAAAAAATTTAGAAAAGAATTTTCCTCTCACTACATCTCTGTCCATCTGGTTTGTCGATGTTGGTTCATTAATCTTAAGCCCATCATGCTTGTTGGTTGTTTGCTGTCATGTTGTTATTACTTCCATTATGGCATCTCCATTGCATACTTTGTCTTGCTGATTAGACTACTAAATACTAAAATCTAAGTCAAATCGTTTGCTTACATCTCCCAGGTTACAGGACTGCTGAAGTTATTTCACTTGTTGACGAGAAAGAAAACAGAGTTAAACAATTGATTGTCAAGGTAGTGGTCAGTATTATGCATGTCTTGTTGTTCTTGTTTAATATTGGTTGATTTCTCAAATATATTCTATGCATGTCTTGTTTTCTGGTCTGATAATGCTTACCTAAGGTTTTTATTATTTTGCTGTTGTGATTGTTTTTTGAGCTCTTTCTTTTTCATTTCCTACTATCCTTATCCTAATTATCTTAAATTGTTATGCTGTGTGTAACAGGATTAGATCTTGGATTTGCTAGTGGACTTTGGGAGTTTCTTAACCAGCTTGGTGACTCCATATTTTTCACTATTTCAGCAAGTCTTTTGTAAGCATTAAACTTTCAACACTACATTTTTATCTTATGTGTACATTTGTTTGCTTCCAATTGCTATATATATATGTGTATGATGATCCTCCATTCCTAAAAGTGAGATTTCCATATGTAGTTCAGAACTGACCTAGATAAGGTTGTTTTCCTATTGAATGATGATGTTATTATGATGATATTGCCATATAGAACTTGCAGTAGTATGGCACTTGCAATAGTGGTGCCTACGCAAGATACAGTTCAGATTTGATTACTTCCATAAATTTGTATGACCATAGATTTGTATAGTTTCAAACATTTGTATGACCAAAGATACAATTCAAATTTGATTAGTTCCATAAATTTGTATGACCAAATATATATTTCAGATTTGTATAGTTTCAGAGATTTGTATGACCAAAGATACAGTTCAGATTTGAATTGTTTTAGAAATTTGTATGACCAGAGATACAGTTCAGATTTGAATTGTTTCAGAAATTAGTATGACCAAAGATGTTGTTATATATAAATGGGCTGTGGTATAACTGTTCTTCATCTTTACAGTGTTTTTGTATAGAGATATGCTGAATTTTCTGCTCTGATTGTTGCTCAAAGAAATTTAGCCAAAAAATGGTGTCCTGGGAGACGCCGCTGCTGCTTGAGGCCCTTGATAGGCCCTTCGTGTCGTGATGATTTTGCAGGAACCCCGAGAGGCCCTTGAGTTTGCCGGAATGTCAATTAACTTCCGTTCCGGCAAATTCGGGTAATCCATATGTCCTATTTTCAGCAAAGGTCATGCTGAAATTTTCCGTAAATTTTAGCATGACTTTGCTAAAAATCGGACATATGGGGTACTTGCTACTAATGCATGGGCCGGGGTATCTGAGTACTTAATTAAGTAGGATAAACTACCCATTTATTCTTGCTGCATTAAAGCATAGGTGGCAATAGAGCCAAGTGATTAGGCCCAACTTAGAATTCTCCTTAGCATCGATAAACCATAGATGATAAACCCAACATATGTGGCAATAGAGCCAAGTGATTAGTGCCAAGTGATTAGGCCCAACCTAGGGTGCCTCGGCATCGATAAACCCTAAATGATGAAAACTTAACTTAGCATTTAGGGTTCCTCGACGTCGACAAACCCTAAATGATGAAACCTTGGCTTTTAGGGTGCCTCGGTGTCGATGAGAACCTAAATGATGTACACTTGGACTTTTAGGGTGCCTCGGCGTCGACAAACCCTAAACGATAAAAGCTTAGCTTTTAGGATGCCTCGGTGTCGACAAACCCTAAATTATGAGAGCATGATCTTGTTCCTTGACAATAACCAACTTCTTAACAAAACATTTTTCCTATTTAGAGCGAAACATGGCCCACAACGATGAGGCCGGCGGTTCGGGCAGCAAGAAATTCTGGGAGCTGTCCCAGGAGTTGGAGGAAGATCCTCACCGCTATGAGGATGCCGTGGAAGACATCGATCCTGACTACACAACCCCTAGAGGCGTCGGGGATGACACCACTGATGGTGCCGCCGAGGATGCCACCACTGATGATGGTGGTGCACACACAGATGGTAGCCAACCGAAGAGGCAACGGAAGGACCGGCGCCCGAGCATGCTCGGCACCATCAAGGAGGAATTTACTGAAGTGAACTCCGACGGGCATCCAACGGCGCCCAAAGAATTAGTCAAGGGGTACTCTGTTCAGCTCAGGTGCATTCTCCGGAGCACCGTCTCGATCAACACCGAGAACCTAAGGCATAAGGACCGAGGGAATTTGCGCAGCCTCCTCTTCACGAGCTGCATGAACGATACAAGTTCCCCGCTGACTTTGCAAACACACGCCACTCAGGGAATAAAGTGAACAGTGCCGCCCTCACGAAGATGAGCACGGCCCTGTCTACTTGGAGAAGCACGGTTAAGGCAATGATTGAAAAAGGTGATAGTTATGAGAATATCAAGGCGAAATATCCTTTGATCAGGGAAGATGACTACAAGGAGTTCAAGATCAAGTGCGAGAGCAACGCAACCTCCGAATCAAGTCAGTGGGGAAAAGAAATGCGGGAGTTGAACTTAGGGGTCCACCAACTCGGTCCCGACGGTTACAGAGTGGCAGAGCCTATATGGGACAAGGAGGACGCAGAGCGTGCCGAGCAAGGCCTACCGCCCCGCTTCGAGAAATACTATGACAGGCAGACCAGGAACTATGTCAGGGCCCAGTACAAGGAGGACCCGGTAACAAAGGAGCTTACCACGGATCTGAAGACCAGGGCGCTTGAGCTTGTTCTGATGATGAATACACCCCCGCGTAATTAGCTCCATATGGTTGCATTCTAATTAATCCCCAATATTTCTAAATGGTTCATGTTCCTTCCGCAGGACACTGAAAGCAGTAGTGCGGGGTCGTCTCAGAGCTCCCCTTTAGACACCCCTTTAAATAGGTCAATGAACGTAATGAAAAACTAGGATAAGCTCAGTAAGCCGTCGTTAGCTGGTCGTGTGGCCGGCAAAGGCTTGTCCACAAAATGGTCATCATACTATACCGCTGGTGGGCGAAAGGAGAAAAAGACCAGCTCGGAATGCCAGTCGCGCGAGGTTGAAGCACTCAAGGCACAAGTGGCATGGATTCCAGAGATTCTAAGAGCAAGTGCAAGTACAACCGGGAACGACGCTCACTGCCATGGTGCCTATGTTGATTCAGGGGCTGACAACGTGGATTGCGGGCGGCCAACAGGGGCTCCCCCAGTTCCCAGCTTCACGGCCAGCAACTCGCACAACGCACAGGCGGCGCCATTGGTGTCTCAGGCGGCACCATTGGTGTCTCCGGCGGAGGCGGTATTCATGTCTCCGACGCCATCACGGGCATTGGAGCTTAACGCACCCGGGTGTACGCTAGCCGGCACCTCGCCAGCAAGCGGCCTCTTCGTCAGTTGCACGGCCGCCGTTGGCGGTGCCTTGACATTAGCCGAGCTCGACGACATCATGGTAACTAAGCCTCTTGGCCGATGACTTCATCTCCTTGCCTTTGACTGGGCATCCCTGACGCCCTACATGTTTACGCAGGGCGCCGCCGACGTTCCTTGCACTCTCCTGCACTTCGTGGGCGGCGAGTTGGTCGATGTCGCCAAGGGCAGAATCATTCAACCGGGCAACCCCGTGTTCCACGGTAATCTGATGCCACCCACAATGTATAGGGTTGAACTGGTTCGGGTGCTGCCAGGCTGCGACGAGCTGTTACCTCCGATTCGACCAGCTGGGGCCGACGAAGAAGATGAGATGACCCTCAGCGCCTGCGTAAACTGGCCCCTATTTTGGCCGAACATCCAGATTCGTTTGGGGGCGGGGGACACCACCCCACAGACAAGACCGCCAGTCATGTCGGCGCCAAGCCATGGCAAGAATGCCGCAAGGCTACCGGACATGCCGAACATCCCTATGGCACAGGATCCGGACATGCATATGGCACAGGATCCGGATGACGACGACAACGATGACGGTACATTTACCAACATCGATAAGTACTTTGCCGAACATGGGTACGGTGACGAGTTCTGCGGGCCTCCTTCTCAAGAACACAACCAAGACGACCGCGATCTAGCTGGTACGGTGAAGAAATCCAATTGCAACAGGCGTCATCTGGCGTTCAGTTCTCAGGAGATGCCTCAGCTCCCGCCTTCACCGAGCCTCAGCTAGCTGAGGTACGAAATATTATCAGCCCCAACACGCTCAAGAAGGCGGTCTGTGAGCAGAACTCGGTCCCATTATAGCAGATCAAGAAGAAGGGACGGAAACGAAAGACTAACAAGGGCGCCGGTGCGAGCCAGCTACCATCGAGTACGATCCGTGCTCAGGACGGGCCACCTTCACCTAAGGATATCTCGAGGAGGGTGCATGTGGCGGGTAGGGCGATGCTACCGACAAATATGCTCAATGCTGCAACCGGTGCTATGCGGAGTCTGCATGACAGTGTTCTTTCTTTGGAGAAGATGCGTCTCCACCAGAATGATGTGGCATACCCAGTTTTCGTGGCCAAGGTGCCAGAGGGCAAGGGCTTTGTGGATGGCGCCATCGGGGGTACGATCGTCCTGCGGTTTGATGACATCTTTGCTATCTTTAATCTTCATCCGCTGCACTACACCTTCTTTCGGCTGTTTTCTGTCACGACCGGTTTTTCAATAAAATACTTATTGAGTAAATCGGTCTTTTGATCCCAGTATTTGAAGAGTTATCCTCACTGGTAGACAAATACTTGATATACAGAGGACCAGTAGCATTAAATATATTACAGGGTTGAGCTGAGGCTGCTCAACAATTTATTACAAACACGCCAATATCATACATAAGGGCGGTTATGAAACAGGGTGTGGTGACATGCTACTAGCTCGAGATAAAAGTGGTGGTGGATAACTTGACTCCTAACTGGCAGCTCATCAAGCGTCGAGGTGAGGCTTGATGGATTTATTTCTGGGGTGGCGGAAGCGGATATAATACAGTGACCAAATGCAGGATCGCACGGGGCTGACTGGGACTCCTCTAGGCGTTGGACTCGCTATCAAACTCTTCATCCATGAGATCGCCTTCATCAACATCTGGCCAAATCAACAAGCCAAGTGAGTACTTTGAAAGTACTCGCAAGATAGTTCGGACAAATGATATAACAAATGCATGCATGAATGCGTCATGAGCAAAAGGATAATAATGCTCAGTTCAATAATAAAATTTGCATGACTTGATAAGTAAAACAAATAACTGAAAAACAGGTCGGGTGTCTGGAGCGACACCTCGAAAGGTAAAAAAATAAAGCTCATGCCATAGTCGGGCGTCTAAGCGACACCACATAAAGGGCTTATAAAAGAAATGCCACAGTCGGGCGTCTCAATGACACCACATAAAGGGCTTATAAAAGAAATGCCACAGTCGGGCGTCTCAGCGACACCACATAAAGGGCTTATGAAAGAAATGCCATAGTCGGGCGTCTCGGCGACACCACATAAAGGGCTTATAAAAGAAATGCCACAGTCGGGCGTCTCAGCGACACCACATAAAGGGCTTATAAAAGAAATGCCACAGTCGGGCGTCTCAGCGACACCACATAAAGGGCTTATAAAAGAAATAAATAACAAGAGTGCCACGATCGGACGTCTGAGCGACATCGCAGAAAGGGCTTATCTCAATAATAGATAACAAGTGTGCCACAGTCGGACGTCTGAGCGACATCACGGAAAGGGCTTATATCAAATGCAAATAACAAGTATGCCATAGTCGGATGTCTGAGCGACATCACATAAAGGGCTTATAAAAGAAATGCCACAGTCGGGCGTCTCAGCGACACCACATAAAGGGCGTATAAAAGAAATAAATAACAAGAGTGCCACGATCGGACGTCTGAGCGACATCGCAGAAAGGGCTTATCTCAATAATAGATAACAAGTGTGCCACAGTCGGACGTCTGAGCGACATCACGAAAAGGGCATATATCAAATGTAAATAACAAGTATGCCACAGTCGTATGTCTGAGCGACATCACATAAAGGGCTCATATCAAAAGTAAATAACAGGTTAGTCCATCCACGAGAATAAACTTTTAACCGGATTTAACACTCATGTAGTTCACCGGAGTTTTGTCACTGAGGCTGATATCTGACAAGATAAGATGAACATAGTACTTGGACATGTACCAGATGATTTAAAGAATTTGTGACTCTGCAGAGTTTGTACTTACTGTCCATAGCCAACGGATTTCCGTAGTTACGAAGGACTAGTTCCGTTTATGGTATTTCGGTAGAAACACATTTAACCAGTACACACCCATTCCACCTCACGATGCTAGGAATCACCCTGGACAACGTCCAAGAAAAACTTTGAGACGGGGAGGTCACAACCTCGAATAGCATGGGATCAAATTCTATACGCATGCTCTAAGGGGTGCCCCCCTCTCGGTCCCAACCGGAAACACCCATGCCCCCTGACCGGATGACGGGATTTAATCCAGGGCCATGGAACCCTCATCCTGGCCTCTCTATTTGGTGTGTACCAGGAAAACGGTTTGCAACTTACTAAGCCATATTCCTTGCGGAAGACATGTGGCAGTACAGGAAAGGGAAATGAATGGGAATGTGATTTGATTCACGATGACACTGAAGTCAAATAGACTGGCATAAGACTGGCATGCCACAACACTGCCATCTTACCCATCCTCATGCCATCACATGGCCATGCAAATATGTATCCAACAACATATTGATTTTCGAAACTCACTTTCCACTTCTTTTGCATGAAAAATAATATTCAAAGAAATGTTCATAAACATGCCATGAAACTCCTAAATGCCAACATGCAACAAACACTCATCATATCAAGAGTTCAAACATGCTTGCCTGGTTTGGAGTAGTCGGAGTCTAACTAGGTGAAGTTCGCGGCTCCATCACCTCCTCCGGTATCTACGGTATAAGAAAAATATGCACGTAACATAAATACCTCGAGGTGCACAAAAGTATTCCAAAAAATTTCTCAATTAAATCTAATAAGAAACTAGACAAAATTTTAAAGAGAACAGAAAAAGAATCAAACAAAAATCATTTTCTGTTTAAAAGTTATAAGGGTTTTGGTCCAAGGACCTCTCTCTAATGAAACAGAAAACTCTCAGGGGGTTAAACAGAAAAGTCCAGGAAACAATTCAAACTAGAAAGCGCATTTTGCCAGAATACGCTTTCGGAAAACGGTTCGTTTAATAAGAATGAGAGACTGACAGGCGGGTCCCACCCGTCAGGTTTGAAAATTCAAACGAGGGTGACGGGGCTCGTCGGCGCCCGAGAGCTGCGGTGGTCGCCGACGATGATCCACGGTGAGGCAAGGGGATCGGGTGGTACCTCCGTGTTCAGTACGTCCTTCCGCATCGGTGGGTGGTGGTGGTGGTCGCCGGCGAGCACCACATCGACGGCGGCCCTTGCTTCGGTGGATGGTGGTTTGGGTAGTCGTGGACCTCGTCGGAGGGAGCTGCTGGGGTCAAATTGGAGTGGGGGTTAGTCTCCTAGAGGTGTGATGAGGCTACGGGCAAGTCTAGGGCGGTGGAGGAGTTCTCACCGGAGAGAACACTGCCGGAGCCCGAAGCGGACGGAGGTGGCCGGAGTTGAGGAAGAAGGGACCCTCGAGGCTCTTCCAGTGGCTAGGCGGGGTCTGGTGAGGTGGTGGAGAAGCGCGGGGTCGAGAGCGAGCTCGAAGGCGCTATTTATAGCCGGCCCGAGGCGGTTGCCGTGAACGGGATAAGTCCGGCGATCGGTGCGCTGTGGCTGGACGGTTGGTTTAGGGGCTTGAGCACCGTCTAGATGGAGCACTGATTCCATCCCAGTGCCTAACTCAACAAGGCAGTGGCGATTACGGCCTGTCCCCAACAGAACGGCCGTACGGCACGTCGGCGGCAGAGAGCGCGCCCTGAGCGTGCCAGGCCACGGCGACTGTGCTGCATGCATGCGCTGGCAAGGGAGATGGCCACACGGAGCTCCCAGGTGGCTTGGGCGGTGCTGAACGGCGTTATGCCGCAGGATGCCCCCTGTCAGCCGCCACGGGAGGCTCTGCCGCCGCGGAAGACGCCGACGCAGGCGGGCCAGGGTGCCACCGATGCCAGGAACGAGCCAAGTGTGCGTGCGGTGCTCCGGACAGGGAGGAGTAGCCGTGCGCAACGCGCCAGGTGCACAGTTGACATGTGACTGAACCCTGACGAACAAACGACACTGAAACTCTGAATTTTCTGAAGATGCATAGTAATAGTGCAGGCCAGGTGTTCGACAGAATGATTTTGGCATGTGGGGATCTTTCCTTGAGCTGGTTTTTGGTGGAGTGGTCTCTCATTTCAACTGGGGGTTGCCTGAATTTTCGTGGAAACTTTGGAGAAGTGGAGATATGAATTTCACCAAATTTGACAAATCTGGTCCAAACTTGCAGAGGGTGAATTTTGAAAATTTTGAAAAGAAGAAGAGTGGATCTTGATGGTTCTAGGTTGTGGGTGCTAGGGACTATCCAGAGGAGTTGATATGAGATCAAAGTTCAAAGGCATTCAGGTACTTGCTTTGAAAATTACCTAGGCTCAAAATAAAGGATAGAATTGTTTTGGGAAAAGAAATAAATGAGATAAAATCCAAAAATGGATTTAACTTGTTGGGAAAGGATGTTTGGGTTGTCCCAAAGTGGAAGGAGGGGTTTTGGGAGAATTTTACCACAAGAGGCATGGTAAAAACAAGAATGGAACAAAACCAAAGAATAGCCCAAAACCAAAAAGGTTTTCTTTCTAGAAGAAACTAAATCCAAGAAATGATTTTGAGAAGGAAAACTCAGAAGAGAGGTTTATAAGAAGGGTTTAAATGACCTTCTTCAAACCAAGCAAGGCTCTTGCTGAAAACAAAAACAACAATTTTTTTTGGAGTGTCACATTTTCGCTGAGTATGGAGATGCGGATCATTCGAGACAAGACCACGGACATCGTGATAGTCGACCCCTTCTACATGCGTGCCAAGATCTTGGGCAGCGCTGAGGACCGGCAAGTCACGAGTTCACACCTCGAAGGCGTCATTCTGGCAAACCCAGATAAGGATAACTTCCTCGTGCCTTACTTTCCCGAGTAAGTCATCCCCTCACCGCCCCGTAACATATGATTTCTTAGATTTCGATCGTTCTTTTTTTTCTAACATTCTGTGTTCTGTGCAGTGACACACATTGCACACTCATCCTCTTAAGCCCGAAATATTCCACGTCCACGTATTTCGTCCCGAACCGTGACTCCAAGATAGACTACACAAATATCAAGAAAGTTCTTGATGATGCTCTCCCCGGCTATGCCACATCTGGAGGCACCTTCAAGAGGCCAATTCGTACATACGGCAAGCACGTGTTCACCCACAATACGTCATTCCCCTGCGTCAAGCAGCTTCCTGGCGGTCATAAGAATGCCTACTACGCCCTCCATCACATGTGGGCAATCATACGGGACCATAATCACCTTCTGCTACCAAATAATCTCAAAGATTGGGCCACACACTTGTCGGCAATCCAGTATGCGGACATCAGACAAGATTTCCTTCGCATCCAGTCGGAGTTTGCAGAAATCATCCATCAAGATGTCCTTCGTACCTCGGGGAAGTTCTACCACAGAGAGCAACCGTCCAATAGTGAGATAGACACAACGCTTCAAATGAAGACTGACAACGCCCGCGACTTCATGACCATCACGAAAGATGGCGGCTTCATCCACGCTCCGGTCCCATGAGTCAAGTCGAAAGTAGTGATTCTATTTATAGTTCTGAAACATCGATTAGATCATGTTGTAATTAAACTTTGATGAACTTGTATGTCTCTTTGGTTTGGACAATCGTTCAACTTAGATGTAATCGATGCTATTTATTAGTAGGACCATGAATCGTGCTATTAATGTCTTGCTTTTCTCTTCCGATCCTTTTGTTGCATACTTATATATTGCTTATGTATTGTCTATTGTTTGGCTTGTGCATAGAGATGCCGTCGTATGTCGTGTACAAGGGTAAGGTTCCCGGAGTCTACGACGACTGGGAGGAGTGTCGAAGACAGGTTCACCGTTTCAGCGGTAATAGTTACAATGGGTACACCACTAGGGAGGAGGCGGAATATAGATATGCCCGCTATCTAGCGGGAGAGAGGAAGGAGCGTTGGAGGAACCGAGTGAAGACCAGTTTCATCGCGATGATGCTCATCGTGATGACCGTAACTCTCTTCTATGTGATGGTAGTTTAGATGATCGATATCGACTTGTAATGTGAAGACAAACTCGCTACTCGCGGTCTCCGAGACTTGTAATGTTCTATATTCGTCCGGTCTTTTGTATTCGGAGACTAATATGATGAATTGTATTCGGAGACTTACCTTCTATTGTATTCGATGAATCTGTTGTTGCTGTGTGGTGCTGTCTATATTCTTTCATATAATATATTTTGTAACCTATGAAAAAATCAGAAAAAAACAAAAAAACCTAATATTAATACTAATGGCGCATCACCCCACAGTGCGCCATTAGTATGTCAAAGGATACTAATAGCGCATCACAACATAGTGCGCCATTAGTATGCCAAACGATACTAATGGCGCATCACCCCACAGTGCGCCATTAGTATGCCGAAGCACATGGGTATATATGGCCCCCTGGGAGGCATACTAATGGCGCATGTTTCTCTATACTAATGGTGCACGATGTGGTGCGCCATTAGTATACGAGATACTAATGGCACACTAGTGGTGCGCCATTAGTATATAATACTAGTGGTGCACCAGTAGTGCGCCATTAGTAGGCAAAATTGGTGCGCCACTAGTAGGCCTTTTCCTAGTAGTGCAAAGCTAGGCACCCTCCTGAAGTGATATTGTTGTTGAGGACTAGGCGAGCCATATATCACTTTTTGCAGACAGCACAACCGAGCTCTCAATGAAAGCACCAATGTTGGTGTCATAACCGGCAGATCTCTGGTAGGGGGCCCAAGCTACGCGTCTAAGTATCAAAGCTAACAATAAGTCAGGGGACACAGTGTTTACCCAGGTTCAGGCCATCTTAAGGGAGGTAAAACCCTACTTCTGCTTGATTATATTCGACGAATATGAAGATTAGAAGAGTTGATCTACACCGCTATCGTAATGGCAACCCTAGATGTCTAGCCTATAAAGATACCAATGATGGTGAAGAAGGTGACCTCGGCGGACTAACCCCTCCATTTTATATACACAACGGAGGGCTCTAGGGTTTGTACAACATCGGTTTATCAGGGAAAGGACCCTCCAGACTCTACTCTTCCCGTCCACGTAGCAAGAAGTCCCATCCATACACGGTAGATAATCTTTAGCTTGATCCTGTATAGGCCACACAGCCCGGCTCCTACTCCCAGGCCGGACACTTGAGGACCCCCGAATCCAGCACTCCGTCAGTTGGGGGTGGGCCACTTAACTTGTGACATAGCACGCCTCAGGCCGTCGCTGTCAATGACCTCGATGTCGTAGCCGGTGGCCAAGAGATGCCCGCATACTCTAGCCCGCTACTTGAGTGCCTACCCCCAGTAATAGTCTTCAGCTTCCTTGGTGATGTCGGGCGAAGAGACCGCAATACACCTCTTTTGGGCCAGTCGCTCCTCAAGCTCCACAGGAAGTGTAGCCGGGCTTAGGCTGCGACGCTCTACAGTGGGGAATGGGGATGGGTATGGGGATCTGTGAGAAAAGCGGCATT
Source organism: Triticum timopheevii (assembly GCA_963921465.1). Classification (NCBI taxonomy): domain Eukaryota; kingdom Viridiplantae; phylum Streptophyta; class Magnoliopsida; order Poales; family Poaceae; genus Triticum; species Triticum timopheevii. The sequence continues at coordinate 491,316,160 of OY997270.1, read as the reverse complement.
CCACAGGCTTCATCTAAGAAACTCAGGGCGGCCTTGGTATGGAGATCGGTGGGTAAGGTGCACAGGCAAACCAGCAGATGTTAACAATGGAGGTCTCACGGCGGCTGCGGCGGCGGCGACCTTTCTAGGGTTTTGAGCGAGGGAGGGTGTGTGTGTGTGTGCACGCGCGCGCCCAATGAGGTTTTGGTGTGTGTGTGTGTGTGTGTGTGTGTGTGGAGGGGGGGGGGGGGCGGGGGTGTGTTTGAGGAAATGACATGGGTACTGAAAATGTTACTACATGGGAGCTAAATGCCGGGGCTATTGAAAATTTTGATGATGGTGCATCGCACACGGTCCAGAGATACCAACCGTGTGTTATGAAACAGAAAAACCCTTGAGGCGGGCAAATATTTTCTAGGGGCGGGCGGGATTTGGTAAAAGAAACATCGCACACGGTCTGGAGATAACAACCATGTGTTATGAAATAGAAAAACCCTCGAGGCGGGCAGATATTTTCCAGCGGCAGGCTTGATTGGGAACAAGGAACATCGCACACGGTCCGGAGATAACAACCGTGTGTTATGAAACAGAAAAACCCTCCTCGAGGCAGGCAAATATTTTCTAGTGATGCAGGTAGGATTGGGAAGAATAAACATTGCACACGGTCCGGAGATAACAACCGTGTGTTATGAAACAGAAAAATCCTTCATGCGGGCAGATATTTTTGAGATGGGGAGCCTCGTGGAGCCCAATGTACTGTGCGGATGTGTGCGTGACAAGGGCACCACCGTGCCACATGGTTAGTTTGAGTGAACCGTGTCTGTTGCGTCATCCGAATTGTCTAATATTCATAAATTTGGCGATAAATGACGCAGGAGAGGGTCAAAACACGAACACACTTGCATGTAGACCAAATTTATATGTATGAAAAGGGTGGTTTGATTTTCAAATACCAAAAGCAACTTCGATGTCGCACCTATCTTGCAAAGCGCACGGTAATGTTTGCCCCCCCCCCCCCCCCGCTCATGTCCGCATGAAGGGAATCCTAAGCTATGAATGGATGCCCCCCCAACCGCGGTTCACCTAGCAAAATGCGAAGTAGCTAGCAGCCCCCCACCCTCATGTCGGCACGACGGGAATCCTAAGCTATGAATGCATGCCCCCCCCAACTGAGGCTCACCTAGCAAAGTGCAAAGAAGATAGCAGCCCCCCTCCCTCGTGTTGGCACGAAGGGAATCCTATGCCATATATGAATGGAAAGGCCCACCCGCAATCGTGGTTCACATAGCAAAGTGCGAAGTAGCTAGCAGCCCCTACCTCGTGTCGGCACGAAGGGAATCCTAAGCTATGAATGCGCCCCCAACCGAGGTTCACCTAGCAAAGTGCAAAGTAGTAGTCCCCCACCCCCACCCCCCCACACACACTTTTAGTCGGCGGGCCAGAGAGGCATTTCACCAAGATTGATCGTAAAACGGGCCAAGAATAATCCACCTAGGTTGTACAATCTCTCTCTTGTTGCTGGTCAAAGTGATGGTCGTCCATGCGACCCCAGATAGGCTAGCTTGCCAATAATCACACAACTAGCTAGTCCCCGAAGACAACCACTGCATGCGTGCGGCCCAAACATATGTATGGATCAGGTGTGTTTTTTAGTACACAATGGACCAACTTTGATGTGGCACCATGATTTCGAACTAGAAATCCCCACACTGTGGGAGGGTTAGGTTGATGATGCATATGTATGTTACACCACACTTCAAGCCGACAACAAGCATTCATGCATGCATGCAAGCATAGTCTATGCGCTCAAACTTTAATTAGGTTTGAATCTCATCATGACCTATACTTTGATAACACGAACCAAATGAAGACTCCACCATGGTAACCTATCTTGTTGTCGGTCAAGGTGATCATGGATGTCCACGCAGGCCCACACTCTCCCCACAAAGACAACCACGCGAGGGAGTGTACCGTTTGAAGATAACCACTACATGCATATGTATGGAGGTGATGTGTGCATGCATGTTTGAATACCATTTCACAACATTGATGTGGCGCGTGCGTAGAAAATCATACTCTCCCCACAAAGAGCGAGATTGGTTCATGGCGTGTCGTTGTACTAGCCACTTCGACTCGGTGGGAGGGATTCATTCATACACTTGCATGCGTGTGTACTAGCCACATGAATGACCTCACGGGCCCACAGAAAGCGTCATACGCGAGTATCGAGTGTCGTGTAGGACAACCATCGACTGCATGTGGCCAAAACATGCATGTATGAAAGGGTTGTGTAATGTATTAAATTAAGAATTCACGACTCTGATGTGGCACCGGTCTGCCTAACAAAACAGCCAACCCACACGGTGGCTCACAACTTGTAGTGTACTACGAGCCGCTCACCACCCCAGACGCACATACCCACACACACACTCCGTGAATCCACCGTAACTATGATGCATGTTAAATTAATTATCCCGCGGTGAACATATATATTTTACCAAATGAGGGACGTTTTAATTTAAAAAAATCAGAGATCATTAAGACATTTTAGTACATTAATAGATTGATTTTCTTCGGGTATAATGTGCAAAAATCAAATTCGAGCTACATGCACACCTGATAGTGCACCTAAATGGATTGCAAAAACACATGTGTCTCACTCGGTGCATGTTTACTCCCCGTTCAACAAATTTCAAACAATGAGAATCTTGATTTTTAAATTCTAATACATCCAAAACTTATTTGAAGTTCATGAAACTTATCGTGTTGTCATATGGACACGAATAGAAAGTTGCACTGTACTTTTTTTGGTCAAATTTGAGACCAGTTTTGATGTAATCTTTATCTAATTACAAACGGGAGATTAATAATAATTCAGAACCAATATCCCAAACTGACTATTTATTCGAACCGTGAGCGTTAGACCAACAATGGATACGTGTCATGCTTCGGTTAAGCAAAAAATAAACCTGCATCATTAATCATCCAAATAGAAAAACAATATACGTGCCGCCACGCGACCCGTGTATCGTGCGAGCAGGAGTGAGTTGATGGGACGCATGCGATCAATCCGCTGTGCACGCAGACCGTGAGGCATGCGTGTATGTGTGTGAATTGTCGGAGGTGTGCTTGCTGTGAGTGTCATCGGGAGGCGTGCGAGTAGCTATGTGAAACAACGGTAGGCATGCCAGCAGTCCGGTGCATAGCCTCACCGGGAGGCGGGCCAGTGGATTAACCGCTGCCGGCCTCTCTCCCACCACTCCATATTAATGATGTGCCCGAGTGGCCGCACCCCCTATCCTCGCCACACACACAATCCCCTCTCTCCGCTTGCATCCTCGATGCCGATCTCAGTCATCAAAATGGTCAGTGTATGAGGATGCCGCCGAAGCGCCCCATCGGAGGGAGTGGTGACACCGGGGCTACTAAAGCACCGGAGCACGGCGTGGAGACGGAGACAGAGGTTTCCGTCACCGCCAGCGAGTTATCGCTGCAACTTGATGTTGTCGACTGCGTCGAGCTTCCACAGCCGGAGGCGGAGTTCCACACCGACTCTGGTGGCGACTCAGGCGATGACTCCGATGACCACTCCGGCGACGACTTCGACAACGACGGACAACTGGTTAGTCATCTATACCCATTTATGTGTCAAATAGATCCCATGGTTTCTCTGGTTACTCATGCCTCCCCCTTTTTGGAATAGAAATCCTATGGTTATGTTCTCCCAATCCATGAAATCTGAGTAATTTTGTTACATCTATGTAGTGTATTGATTGTTTGAATGGTACAACTGATAAGTGATTAGTTGTTTCATCTATGGAAATGATTTCTGCTAGTAATCCGACTAGGGTTGGTGTTCGTGCTAATAATTCCTAGCCATGACTTGACAATTGATTTTGAATGAACTACATATGTTTCTGCCATTATTTTCTTCAAGATTGGTCTATAAGTAGATGAATGTTCTTAAAAATTGAAACATAATCTTTCGATATGTATAAATAAATAGCCATAAATTCCTAATCCTACTTCATGGCATGTATATTGATTTGATGCCAATTTTTGGCAACTGCCAAATGATCGCTAGAGATTAGTTTGTAACCATTAATTTTATGCCACATTTTTTAACTATTTGTATTGGTGCTATCTGACGATGTTCTCAGCAAGGATGAAGATGTCCATAGGAGGTAGAAGAGGCAAATCCTGAGGGAGCTTTATGAGGGAATGCATAACAGGCCTATTAGGACCTGGGATGGTGGCTATCGATGCCCATTTTGCAACCACAAGCTTCATGACGCATATCAAAGTGCTCTGGCGCATGTAAGAGGACATGTCGTTGGCTCCATTAAGCAGAAGTATTCTCGCGGGGAGGAGCACAGCGCAAACACCGAGTACCTGGAGAAGCTTCAGGATTGTGCCAGCTTTTGAGATGAGATGTGGGACCGAACAATGTACGCTCGAGCATGCTTAACAACGGTTGAACTATGCTTGTGTACATGTACACTTATTATCTATGTCTGAGTATGTTTAATCTATGTTTACTTATGTCTAATTGTGGGATATGGATGCAATCAGTTCGGTTGATGGAATCTACCTCCGTTCTCATTTATTGTTCCCATTTGTAATTTGTGTTAAATGTTGACCAAAGATTTAACTGACAAAATGTTAGTGCAAGTCAGCAAAAATTATATCATTGGATGCGTGTTTGAACATAGTGTTCAATGATATAATTTTTGGTGACATGCATAAACATTTCTTAGTCAAATATTTGGTCAAAATTTGGTACAAATTACAGAGAGGACCAATAAATCAGGACGGAGGTAGTACGTCAATCACACAACAGTTCCCAAGATTGGAACCGTGTGCAATGACTTTCATTTTGCCTGTTGATTCAAGCACACATGGTTCCCAAAATTGGAACCGTGTGCAATGACTTCTGTTTTGCTTGTAGCGCCAATCACACACGGTTGGCTCTAGCAAACTGTTGGCTTCGAAATTCTTCGGGGGACAGAAAACCTTCACCACCCAATTCAAAAAAGAAAAAGAAAACCTTCAGCCCCTCCCACCACCCCATGCCTCCGTTCCCCATTCACACATGCACAAGCTCCTCCGTGTTTATGCATGGCACCGCCTATCGCGGCGGTAACCACTTAGCTCGACGCTTGCTGCGACCGCCAGGGTGCCGGCAAACCCCACCGCATTTCGCCACTTCTGCTTGCCGCCACCTATCGCCATTGTCTTTCTCAATGCTACTCGCGGTCGACCCAGCTGCGCTCGGTTGTGGAATCTGCCATACTGAGGGTTTTTTCTCATGGACGACAAGGTACCTAATTTAAAGAGATATTGTTTCATCTCGCATCCCAGTTCATTTGCCTCCTTTAATCACCCGACGGAAATTGCCGTGAATTCATTTTTATTCGAGCTGATTTAAGGGTTTTCTTTCATTCATAGAGTGTACAGTGCGTCGACACATCAGGACCTTGCGACCTCCGCCAGAGATTCCATCTCACTGTGCCAGATGACTTGAGCATGTGCACAGTATGTTCAATCTCACCCTAAATCGGTTGGCATGGCCTACTTTCCTTAAGATATTCTAAATATTGCTACATTTGGTTAAAAGGTGACACATGCACCATATACGTCAAAGGGGATTTTTCCCTCTTCTTTCTATATAAGGCAAATTAATGATGTATTGTTCTTTCGATTACTCTCATATTTCCATGACATCATGTTTACCCTATCTGTTTAATTATACATTTTTGTCCTTCGATTTCAACTGTTGTACAATTCTTTCAATTTGGGCCCATATTTGCATGTTACCATATTTTCTTTAACAATCCTACACTCCAAAAAAAAGACACATCCGTGACATTTTGGGCCGAACGAATTTTTTTTCTGTCAGACTTATGACACTGCTATGACGACAATTGTGACAAAACCCAGTATCATCATAGATGTGGTGGGCTCCTACTTCTATGACAAAAAATCAAGACAGAAAATGGGCTTTTCGTCCTGGGCGGGCCGGAGACGCAGCTACATGACATTCTTTGGGCCGTCCATGACGGAAAAAACCGTGGTAGAAGCGAGGGCGAGCAAAATATCAGGGTGTTCCCAGTTACGGTGGGTGTTCGGGGCCGATCGATGCACGGAGGTTTGCGCATTTCTCTCGTACATGCATGCATGTGGGTGTGAGGCGTTGGGCGCTAACTAAACCCGAACGAGGCGTTTGCCTACTGAACCCGAGAGATTGCATTGCATGCTACGTGTTACTGAACCCAAGCGATCGATCGATGGCTGTGAATTGAACCCGATCGAGCGATTCCTTCGGTACTGCTGCTAACTGAAGCCGATCGATACTGCCTCTAGATGAATAGTGACCATTGCAGGGGGGGGGGTTGGATGAATAGTTCCCGGTGGGGATGGATGAACAGGACCCCGTGGTGTTTCCTCTGGATGAACGCGACCCCGATTGATCGAGCCGGTTGGGGCTGGATGAACTGGACCCAGTGGAGGGCTGGATGAACTGGACGACCCCGTGGATGGCTGGATGAACAGTAGATGGTGGAGGGGTGGATGAACAGTAGCCCGTGGAGGGGTGGTTGAACGGGAGCCCGTGGAGAGGGTTGGTTGAACAGTGCCGGTGGAGTAGCGTGCGGTGGAGGCTGGATGAACAGAAGCCCATGGATGAACAGTCGCGGGTGGAGGCTGGAGGAGGTCGACGGTGGAGATGAACAGTATCCCGTGGAGTCCCGTTTTGCGGTATGCCACACCCTTCCCGATGAACATGACCCCTGTTTTGACCGTAGCGCTCCAACACAAGTCCGTTTCCTCCGTTTTGTGGTACGCCACACTCCTCCCGATCAACAGGACCTCGTTTCGACCGTAGGAGGTCCAACACAAGTCCATTTCCTCCGTCTTGTGGTACGCCTGACCCCTCCCGATGAACAAGATCCCATTTCGAACGTGGCCGGTCAAACACAAGGCCGTTCCCTCCATTGTGCGGTACGCCAGACCTCGCTTCCATCGGCTGTTCCGTCCAAGCCGGTTGGTTCCCACGCGTTTTGTTGCCTCCCGATGAACATGATGCATTTCGTTGCCTCTCCATGAACATGACACATTCCGTTGCCTCACCATGAACACGACGATGACGCATTTTCTCCGTTCTGACCCAGCCATGTACACGAGCTTTGGTCGTACGTATGCGCGAGTAGGTGTTCAAGACCCCGCCCGTATGTACGTACGTGGACGTATTTTCTTTCTTGCACACTGGCCGTTGTACGTACGTGTACATGCTACGTGCGCGCCTCTGTTACGACACATGTGCGCCTCTACTACGACACGTGCGCGCCTCTACATCGACCAGTATGTACGTACACGTTCGCGACCAGAATGATAACACTACGTATGCTTCGACCAGGTGGGTCCCGACTGTTAGGCACTTCCTTGCGTGCGAAGATGTAGATGGTGAGTCCCAGCAGTCAGGGGGGCGAATCATTTTTCTTTTGCCTGGACGCACTTCCTTGTGTGCGAAGATGTAGCTGGTGGGTCCCAGCAGTCAGGGGGGAAACAATTTTTTTGCAAAATATAGTGGCCCGTCGGTTAGGTCCTTGCTGTTAGGTGGAGGAATAATTATTTTGCGCGTAATAAGGAGGCACTTCCTTACAGCCGCCGTGGACCCAGCTTTCAGCCTCGCCATGTACATTACTCCTTTGATGGAAGTCGGTTATTGACCACATTGACCATGCCGCGCCGAGAGCACCACGGCGGTGGACGACGGCGAGGCCTAGGAAGGGGACGACGTAGAGCCGGGGAAGACGCGGCAAAGGATGCCCACACGGAGAGAAGTACGAGGGTGCACTGGTACGGCTGTGTTGTGAGGCTGCCGTCGCCACAGAATAACAAAGGGTGTGGGTGAGTGGAGGGATGGCCTGGCCAGCGGTGGGAGTAGTATGGGGGCGGTGAGGCCTTCGCGACATCACAGCCGGCCACGGGAGGCAGGAACATGCGGCACGACTGGCACTGGTTTGGGCGGCTGGAGGAAGTAGACCAGAGTTTGAAGAAGGACTACAGCCATTGGATGGACATCGTACAGTCATTGGAGCTAGAATCGTTCATATTGACTAAGTTGACAAAGCCCTTCGTCCCCGTCAACTCAGTAGGCCCACAAGTCAGCCTCCCGCTAAGGCGAGTCCCAGCTAGTAGGGCGACTATTCATTTTTTTGTGCGTAATAAGGAGGCACTTCCAGTCGGTCCGAGTTGACAGCAGGGGGAACGTTTTTTTTGCAAAATACGGTGGTCCTCCGGTGGGTCTCAGCAATCAGGGGGGAAACGTTTTTTTCGCGAAATACGGTGGCCCGTCTGGTGGGTCCCTGCTGTCAGGTGGAGGAATAATTATTTTGCACGTAATAAGGAGGCACTTCCTTGCGGCTGCCATGGACCCAGCTGGCAGCTTCTCCACATATAGTACTCTTCCGATGGAAGTCGGTCATTGACCACATTGAGCACACCGCGCCGAGACCACTAGGGCGGTGGATGACGGCGAGGCCTAGGAAGGGAACGACACGGAGCCGGGGAAGACGCGGCAGTGGAACCCCGCACAGAGAGGAGTACGAGGGTTCACTTGTTCGGCTGCGGTGTGAGGCTGCCGTCGCCGCAGAATAACAAGGGGTGTGGGTGAGTAGAGGGATGCCTTGGCCAACGGTGGGACTAGTAGGGGGCAGTGAGGCTTGCGCGACAGCACAGCCGGCCATGGCAGACGAGAGCAGGCGGTCCTGCTAGCGTTGGATTTGGCGGCTGGAGCAAGAAGATCAGAGATTGAAGAAACACGACGGCCGTTGGATTGACATCCAATGGTTACGTCTGCTAGAATCGTTTGTTGATGTATATAATAACGAAAAAAATCTTGCATACACGTCAACTTAATAGGCCCACAAGTCAGACAATTCCTCTTTTTTTAATAATTTATATATAGCTCATTGCAACTTCTTATGCAATTTATTGCAATCCATTTTTTTGGTTGACCAGGGCCAATTTCGCATATTTCTGTGGGTTCCAAACTATTTTCACTACCAAAATGTCGAGCTAGATTTAAAGTACTTTGAAGATATATTTAAATTAGGTTAGTGCCGAGAGAAATAGGAATCTGAAAATGTGACAAAATTCAGAAATTATAAAGTAATAGCCAATTTGTCATCTGTTTTTCTATTTACAACCCATTTCATATTACTTTCAAGATTTGCACGCGTCTTGAAAGAGTTGCACGCGTCTTTCAGGATTGGGTATTCTTCAGAAAAAATAAACTGGGCTCATTTTCACAAAGAAAAAATAGCTGGGCAGGTCACATGGTGAACATAAAATATAAGCCTGGGCTAGACGGGCCATAGCCCAATTCAAACCCTGCTCCGTCTCAACAATAACAAAAAAATACTGCTCGAGCAGCTACGTCCCAGGTGTCAGCTGATCTTGTGCTGTTCTCTTGTCTATTGACTATATACGCTCACAATGTCGTGGGTCCCAGATGTCAGGAAAACACTAGGAGGAAGCATTTTACTTTTCCATATGCTGCACAATATACTTCTATCATCCTCTCCATGTATTTCTGTCGATTCTTGTTGTTTGTTGACCATGTTGACAACGCGAGAGGGCGGCGCCGCAGTGAGCGCACCAAAGCACACGGAGGATGACGGCGAGGCCTCAGACATCGGCTTAACAATTTATGAGAATGTGGGGCGGCGATGCGTGCGCTGAGGCGCAGCCAGCCGTGGGAGGCGGAAGCATGCGGCCCCACTGGTGCTGGTTTGGTTTTGGCGGCGGGAGGAAGACAAGATTGAAGAAACACGACAGACTGTAAAAGCAACATGAGTACTTAACAACCTTAACTGAAACCAGCAGGGGCACTTAAGAAACATAGCTGAAAGCAGTATGAGTACTTATACAGGTTCAATCGTGCAAAGCACGCCTCGAATAGTGCTACTTTGCCTACAGTTAACCAAGGGTTAGGTTGCCCAGCCCCAGGACAAGGCCCAGGCGCCACCCCGCGCATCCACAACATTTTGAAAGCGGCTTCATCTCGCAATGTGGTCAATAAACAGGATATTATCTTTAGAGCCATGGAAAAGCAGGAACATAATCTTCTGTCCTTTTCTCCCTGATGGACAGGCCTTCATTATTTGAGACCACCCATGAATAAGTATCTTTTCACCTCCATGGGGAATGGAGTAGGTCGACATAAACATCATGTTGTGAGCAAGCGCAAGTTTGACCCGACCATGGTCAGGCATCTGTATAGGAACAGTAGAACTGGACAATTTCTGTTTCAAGAAGATCAGAGCTGTAAAACTATGTATAAGCAATAGTTTATGAACAATATATATTATAGAAAACAGCTCGTACCATAAGTTTCTCGACACATTGGACCCGTTCAATGAGTGCAGCAATGACCCACATATCCCACGTGGCCTTGCACCATTGAAACACCCCACAAGGACCTCAAGACGATCAATAAAGTGTAGGAACTTATGGATGTCGTCCGAGTCAACTTTAGTGCCATCAGTAATAGCCGAGTTATTACAGAATAATAAACGAGCAGCCTGCTTAACTCTAAAAAAACCTACACGTTCCACCAATTATAAGAAAATATTAGTTAGAAGTAGCATCTTCGTGAGAGATTCGTTGCTACTTCTAAAGTTAAATTGTGATCAGTTAGACATAATAGGTGGATTAAGAAGTAATCGAGGCAACAAGCAAGAACCTGATACAAAACTAACATGGATGAACAATTGGAACGACATCGGGGTGGAAGATCACAGTGAAGATGAGACCAGGTTCGGCTATTTTCATCAACATTTGTGCGCCAACTTTCAGTCCGTAACACTTGAGAAACTTTATCCAAGTTCGTCCATAAAAAAAGTAGCGATCTTCTTGGTTCATGAACCCAACTCAGAACTTATATCCACGGCTTGTCTTCACTGTGACCATTAAACTGGTGTATTCAGTTATGTCAAGGCCGAGCATCTTGAGTACATGTGCTCTGGCAGAGCAAATAATGCACTGCAGGAAAAATAATATGAGAACACAATGTATTCCCTATCCAAATCTAGAAATAACTTCCCCCTTCAGGTCAGTGTTGACCATCGTACTGGTAGTACCTTTTATCCAAATATAGCAATCCAAATTTCCAAATTAGTCGACAACATGTTCAAAAAAAAACCCACCCTCCCGGATAGAAAACGGGATTCCAGGAACATACTGTGAGTGTTTTAAAATCCTCTGTTAGGATGAGAAGGAACAAGTGTGGCGTCTCACCGAGGGCGCAGAAAGCTATAGGGTCCTCACACTTTGGGCACTCCAAATGAAACACACTAGATTCAGTAGGAGGAAAAATGCATCAACGGCGGCGGCTGACATCCTAGGATTACCTGCGACGAAGGGACTTGGATTTATCGGGGATGGATGAAGAATTCGTGCCTAGTTCTCCATGAGAAAACCCTATGCAATCCTCGAGAGGTTTTTTTCTCTGAACAAGCAGACAAGGGAGAAGGGGATTCAGTTATTCAGGCCTAGTGAAATATTGCCGCTTCGTCCGTCCAGCTTTCTGCTAAAGCTGGAAAGGGGGGGTTGTGATTTGATGGTTCATTGGGCATTACTGCATCGCTACGACCGGGGTGTGTCTACCGTGCAGTTGTGCACCCTAATTTGTGCATATCGCACATGGACCCCGTTGCCAGATGCCCCACATATCAGCGAAAGGAAGTAAAAAGACAAGAGTAACTAGGTACACATAAATTTATTTTTAACAGAGAGATACTCCCTCTATAAAGAAATATACAGAACTTCTATATTACAACTTTATACATAAGAAAAATCAAGGGGAATATATATAACATTTATAATTATAAAAAACAAAGTTGTTTTTGACATAGTATACACGAGTTGGTGATGATGGTGTGCCTGCCATCCTGCAATATAGGCCGTCCGGTTTATATTTAACGGATAGGAAGGAAACTATGGCAATTTTGCAAAAAAGGTACCCACACATGTCTCCACATTTGCAAATAAGGCCTTCCCTCATTCATCCTTTTCTATCATAGGATAAAATACTCATACAAATCAATCTTGATGTTACGTGCAATGCACGAGCATTATGGGGGTTCAGCTGAGAATTTAATACTCAGACAGGCTCACGGTTCTGGACTTTGGGCCGCATGCCCACCCTGCATGTTTTGGGGCCCATGTGTTCTACCTCAGCGCTTTTCATATTGCAAGCGATCGGTACGACGCTGGTTTTAGATGCTGTCGCAAGGCGAATACACAAAATTGAATAAAGCACGGCTGCTGTTGGAATGAAATCAAACGACAGTTACTAACCAGCAATGACAGTTGCAATTGTATCAATGTTATACCATGTGATAAATAATATTGTCGTACTAATTATACACACATGACACTTGTTTCACCATGCTAGATTATTACATCAAAATCTCTTGGAGGATAGATCAGTTCGGCAGTTGCGTGCTGCTACTGAAGAATTTCAATGTTGATTTGGACCAGCTCTCCTTGCCGAGAAAGTTCGATTTTGACATCATCCCCTACAGCAAGATATGATTTAGATTTGAACCTTGACCATCCTTTAGCATCAATCATCATGCGACCATCCTTTGTACTTATGGTATATTGAGAAGGTTCATTCAGACCAAGGCTACGCATGGTAAGAGAAACATGGCCACGGTCGCCCGGATTGTTTAACGACTCCTTCATTGCTCTAGGAATTCTCTGTTTGTAAACAAGAAGACATACCCAAATAGTTAGATCAACACACTGAATCATGTGAAACAACATGGAAAGAAAAAAGAATGAAGCACTTGGGCGGCCAATGCTTACCAAGAAGGTGGACATTTCGGTTTTTGTAAGGACTTTGGTATATGAAGTGTGAACTGGAGCCCAGTCTGTTCCCGGTGCAACTGCTTGTTCGGTTGCCGCTGCATGGGCTAGAGTAGATGCAAGTGCAAGTGTTGGTGCAGGTGCCGAAGCCGCTGCTGCTGCCGGAGATGGTGCTCCTTGTAGAGCTGGTGCCGGTGTCAAAGCAGGTGCCAGTTTCGATGCCTGATCCTCCAGTAGATCAGCCTGATCCGCTGACACGGTCGGAGCCCAATCCTCAGCTGGATCAGACCGAGCTGCTGCCGCTGTTAGTGCTAGAGCAACTGTCGGTGCTCGATCCGCTGCTGAAAGTGGTACCGATGTGCGAGACAGCGGTGATCGTGTTTGGTCTGCTATGTTCAGCTTTCTAACTTGACTAGGATCCATGACCATGATCCAGTTTTTTTCTTCATTTATTTTAAATGCGAGGAGGACTAATTGTGGCGTTTTGGTTAAACCAAGCTGCAGTTCATCATAGGGACTCAACTTGTACTCAGACAACAGACTGATCCAACTTTTTGCAGTAATATAACTGATGGACAGTGCCTTCATTACTGACACGACATAAGAAGTGAAACCCGCAAAAATAGCCATTGTAGAGCAAACCAAACGGTTTATTCTCTGATGAATGTCACATGGAAAAACCTGCATCGTAAAATTGCAGGAAAAGAAAGAAAACATGACATTAAATCAATAAGATGTAGACAGTAAATCAATAAGATTTACTTGATGTGACACAAGTGAATCCTTACCAGGAAATCACTATGTTGAAGTACTAAACAGAAGATTGATCGTCCAACTACGGGTGGCATGCAGGGGCCCCGCCTACTCCCACAAGAAGGATGGTCCAAAGGTCGTGAGAAATCATATGGATTGAACATCCATGAGACTGGAAATCCTGGTGGGTGCGATAAACCCTGCAATGCGTACAAATATTGGACTATAACTATAATTGATAAACCATCCTCACAAAAAAGATGATCTGGATACTTCAAAATATGCAGACCGAAGTGAGTGGACATACATTAACATAGACAGTTCTTAGGACTGACCACACACCAAAAGCGGCATTACTAATAAACAATATAGGGTTCACAAACACAAATCAAGTACTGAACAATAGTACTTACTACAGACAAGCAAAGTTGCACTAATTAAACTCTGCAGACTATTTCTTGCCACCGACCTACGGGATGAGCCCGCATAACTGACTAGGACATGGACTTCGTGAGTGATGTCTACATGCACCATCACCATCTCTTCAACCTTGGAGAACCTAACAGAGTGGTCTTCCACTCATAAACATGATGATGAAGACAGGCCACATCAGATTTGTTGGGAATCTTTACATGAAACACACCCTTCATAATCGAAGGCACAACTAGGATATTGATCTGGTCAAGTACAACCTCGAGAACACGCCTGACAACAATGCTACAGGAAAACACTAGTTCAGGACACATGGTGATAAGGACACATCAGCTGGATAGTTTAGCAGTAGAACTCATCCTCAGGTCTTCTAGTTCACATGGCATGACTTTGAGAACTTCATCTCCACTACGGACCTGGTTCTAATTCAAACAGGAACCATATTTTATTACTACCTCCGTTTAGAAATATAAGATAATTTTCGACATTATACTCCCTATATGACTACATATATGCACAAAAATGAGTGAAGAAAGACACTAGAACTTGTCTTCAAAGGCATGAGAGCAGATGGATTACTTGCAATATCCATAGCACAAGTTATTGAGGCAAATATACCCTCTTCAAAGGTAGCATTGATGTTCATAAAGTACTCCCTCCGTCCCAAAATTGTTATCTTAGATTTGTCTAGATACGGATGAATCAAGTCACATTTTAGTATTAGATACATCTGTATCTAGACGAATCTAAGACAAGAAATTTGGGACAGAGGGAGTATTTGAAAGTAATATATAAGAAATCAGTGTCAACCCCTCGCATTTTTTGGTTAAAAGAGGAACTTACAACAGTCATTTGGCACACAAAAATCACATGCAAGATCACCCAGAAAGTTGTACTACTAGTACTAGTACTGCGTGTTAGATTAAAAAACACGATCAAGATCGAGAAAAAGATTGTCAAGAAGAGATATTACATGGACTTGCTTAATGAGGGATCCCGGAGAGGGGGGCTTGGACAGGGCGATGGCTTTGAGCTTGTCTGATGTAGTCTCGACGGGGTGCTTGCGCTTCTTCGTACCATGAGCCTCGACGGTTTTTGGCCAAAGCCATAGACATCACGTCGGTCGGTGGTCCAGCGTCCATCTGAGAGAGGAAGCTGAGAGAGAAGAGTGAAATGAGGAACGAGATGAGGGAGAAGTGAAGAGAGTGGGGGCTTTCTTCAAGAGAGAAAGCTGAGAGAGAATAGTGAAATGATGGTTGCTTTTTCCGTCCAACTTACTGCTGGAAAGGAGGGGGTTTTGTGATTTGACGGCTCATTGGGCATTACTACGGCGCTTCGATCGGGGTAGTCTATCGTCACTCTACTACGGAGTAATTTAGTGCATGGCTGGTGGACCCCAATGCTGGCTGTCCCACACGTCAGTGAAAGTGAGTAATTTAGTGCATGGCTGGACGAGGATCCGCACGGTAGAGCGTGTCCACTGTTTTTCTGAAGAAAAAACTGATTGCAGCAAGCGTTTCAACTCTACAGAGGAGTGCGAAACACGACAGGCACTCGAACATACACAGTGCTCCTACTACTAGGCATGTGCAGTGGTTCATACGTCAGTACTACATAATCTTGTTGCTAGTGTAGTCAGGTATGACAACAACAAATTATGTTGTGCGCATGTCAACTATATGAACAGTAATGTAGTAACATAGTACCGCTTTTTCGACTGTCCGGTCGAGAATTAATGGTGAGATCAATGCTAACTGAACTAGGTCTACAGCGCACAGAGAGTATGGTGCTACAGTACTCCATGAAACGTGAACCATATGAAGCACGAATAGTGTTAGACAGGGTGTCTGAAGGGTGCACGGGAGGGGAGCAAAAGTTCCCTTCTCGACCCATTTTTGGGTGTTTGGCCAGAGTGCATGAAGGGTGCATGAGTGCACACAAGTAGGTTTAGACAAATACAAGAAGAGGAAACAACTATATTGAGATGAGAATGCAACCAAACACAGCCACACGCTTTGTGCTACAGTGACTGATCTGCATCATCTGAGTTTGATCCAACGGTCATGTTGCACCGAGACATGGACATGCCCATGCACTGGGGTGCGCTCTGGTTGGCCAGGACACCCGTACCGGCGCTGCGCTCGTCCCGGACCGGTGGCTGCAGGGTGCTGAGCCGTTGTACTCGAAGATCTGCGCGGGGGTGAGGAGAGCGGGCCGTCAGGCAAGCTGGGAAATCAATATCTTCCCCACCATGTTTGCATCAGTGGTTGTGGAGAGGAAGAACACCAGAGGTAGGTAGAAGAAGAAGAAGAAGGTGAGGGGTCTGACCTGATGCTGCACATCTTGCAGGCTCGCCATGGCCATGGCCATGGGAGGAAGAGATGGGCCGCCTAGGGTTCTGGGCGGCATCGAGGAGGTTGGACGCGGCGGACCTCCACGGCGACCGGAGAGGAGAAGAGGCGAGGCTCCAACCGGTGGCTGCCTCGACGGCGGTGGCTCCTCCGCACTCACCGGAGAGGAGACAGCAGCGGCATTAGGGGCGAGGAAGAAGGCTAACGCGGGAGCAGCCATCTCTGTAGACGGATTGGGGATCGAGGAGAGGAAGGCCGCATGCTGGATCTTGCCGGAGGGGAGGGAGGGAGGAGCAGAGCGTGGGTATCTTGGAGCACGCTGGATCTTGGAGAGCGATGGGAGGGGTGGATGGCGGCGAGGGGAGGGGAGGGGAGGGGAGAGGGATCGGGGAGCGCTAGGGTTCGCTAGGGTGTGCGGGGGATGAGGGAGGAGTGCGGGCTGTGGCCTGTGGGTTGTTGGGCTTGGTGAGGTGAGAAGGTGAGGGGGGAGCGCTGCCGTTGGATCCGGGTGGATCGGACGGTTCTCCATACATGATCCATGTGACATGCTTCTAAACCAATCAAAATAGAGTATATGTGAGTGATTATTTCAAAAAAAAAGAGTATATGTGTGTGACGTGCATGACCATACAAGTAGGTCATAATTGGCTAAAAATAAAGTGCAAATCTCTTTGTCTAAGAGAACCGACTCTTTCGGCGCCGTCTTTTGGCGGTTCCCCTCCGCCGGTGACTTCTTGGTCGTCAGTTGTGAGGTGGGTCGTCGGATTCCGCGTGTGTGCATCATTTTAGCTTTAGATTTTATATCATAGTAGCTTAGGTTTTTGGATCATTCGACGTATCGACTTCGGGTGCGGGAGCGGCTATAATGAATAAAGAAGCTCTAGATTTTTATCCGGCAAGGCCGCCAGCAAGGACCTCGGCACGTAGAAGAGCAGGGCATCGAGGAGGTGGTCGCGAGCGAGGAGGTTGTCATCGCCACCTTCCCGGTGACCGAAGACCTGTAGTCATACCCGCCGTTTTGACAGCATTTTGAAACAAATTCAAAAAAAAGAAAGAAATTAAATTTTTTGCATTGTGGCATTATATCTGACCTAGTTTACAGGAAAAATAATAAATTTTGACTATGGTAAATAATAAAGTTTGACTATGGTAAATGTCTTAATAATAAACTTTCAAGCCAAATGTTCAATCTTATGGCCACATTCATGGCATAGTTTGTTCAAATGATCTTATATTGTGCAAAAGGGTGCATCTTGAAATTCCAAATAGTGTTGCCTAAGGGATTTTCATTTTCTTTGCACGGAAATTTCATTTTCCATTTTTTGAGTGCCCGAAATGAGTTTTTTTGTTAAGGACCTACCATATATTTGTTGCAAAATTGGACGAAAACAATTTTCTAAAATACTAGGCGATATTTAATGCACAATTGACCAAATGGTTGGGTGTCAAAAGCCTTGATCCACCTCTGGTGAAAAAGACAAATTTCCGCCGATTCAGCTCGAAGCGGGTTAAATCTGAACTGCAGCTACCTCATAGTTTGCTCTTTATTTTTTCAAAAAATCATTTCTAGGTTCATAAGTATCTATTTAATCAAAGAAACACCAAAAAATTATAAGATTCAACCACTAGCTAGGAACGGTCATTCCCGTCGTTTTGACCGCATTTTGAAATGGGCATAAAAAATTAAAAAAAATCAAAAAATTGGAAAACCTTTGCATTGTGTCATTATATATGACCAAGTTTCCAGGAAAAATAATAAACTTGTAATACGGAAATTATTTTAAAAAAGTGTTCTCATAAATGAGCTATCATGCGTGAAGATTCATGGCTTTCAAGCCAAATGATCAATGTTATGGCCACATTTAGGGCTGGAATTCGAGCCGAGTCGAGCCAGAGCTTTTTACATTAAAGAGCTACTCGACTCGTTACTATAACACGCTCAAACCCAAGATTGGCTCGACTCGTATAACTCGCGAGCTGGCTCGTTTAGCTTGTTAAGCTCGTTTAAGATATAAACATAAAGCCCTCAAATATGATAAAAAATGATTATGTATATATTAAACATATATATCACTAAATAATTGTAATTTTCTTGTAACGCATGAGTCTCCTAGGAGGCTAGGCCTTCAACTGCTTGGCCTTGGGTTGTGCGCGTGGGACGTAGGCTGTTTAGTGGTTGATCTTTCATTGTATTGGAGTATCTGATCTATTGTATCGAGCCTAACAAGTTACTCGAGTGCACGTGAGATTGGCTCGTTTAACTTGGTCTATAAACGATCTTAAACTAAAGCTCAGCTGGACTCGTTATTCTTCGAGTTCGAGTCGATTCGAGCCGAGTCACGAGCTGCTTGTTTAGCTCGCGAGCTTCAAGATTTTTTTCCAGCCATTCATGGCATAGTTTTTTCAAATCATCTCATATTGTGCACAAGGGTGCATATTGTAATTCCAAACAATGTTGCCTAAGGGAGTTTTCACTTTCATTGCACACAAGAGCCATTTTCCATTTTCCAGGTGCCCCAAATGAGGTTTTTTTGTGAAGGACCTACCAAATAATTGTTCCAAATTTGCATCAAATCATTTTTTCTAAAATACTAGGCCATATTTAATGCACAATTGACCAAATGGTTGGGTGTAAAAAGTTTTGATCCACCTCTGGTGAAAAAGACAAATTCCCGTCGATTCAGTTGGAAGCGGGTCAAATTTGAACTGCAGCTGCCTCATAGTTTGCTATTTATTTTTTCTAGAAATCATTTCTAGGTACATAAGTATCTATTTAATCATAGAAACACCAAAAAAAATCCAAGATTCAACCACTAGCTAGGAACAGTTAAGCCCACCGTTTTGACCGCATTTTGAAACGGGCATAAAAAATTCAAAAAAAATCAAAAAATTGGAAAACCTTCGCATTTTGTCATTATATGTGACCAAGTTTACAGGAAAAATAATAAACTTGTAATACGGCAATTCTTTAAAAAAAGTGTTCACAGAAACGAGCTATCATGCATGAAGATTCATGGCTTTCATGCCAAATGATCAACCTTATGGCCACATTCATGGCATAGTTTGTTCAAATGATCTCATATTGTGCACAAGGGTGCATCTTGGAATTCCAAACAATGTTGCCTAAGGGAGTTTTCATTTTCTTTTCACGGAAAATACATTTTCCTTTTTCCGAGTGCGCGAAATGAGTTTTTTTTTGTGAAGGACCTACCATATATTTGTTGCAAAATTGGTCCTAATCAATTTTATATAATACTAGTCCATATTTAATGCACAATGGACAAAATGGTTGGGTGTCAATAGTTTTGATCCACCTCTGGTGAAAAAGACGAATTCCAGTCGATTCAGCTGGAAGCGGGTCAAATTTGAACTGCAGGTGCCTCATAGTTTGCTCTTTATTTTTTCCAAAAATCATTTCTAGGTAAATAAGTATCTATTTAATCAGAAATACATGGTTTGATGGCGATACATCGAGGTTTGGACGGTGTCCGAGGGCCCCAACTCTAGAGCGCATAAGCTCGCATGCCCACCGCATGGTCACCGCGTGACCGTGGCGTTGCCATGCGTTCTGTGCGGCCTAGGCATGTCTGGTGGGTTGGGCACTCCCCAGGTAGGTGCTAGGAAGAAAATTATAACATAAGATTCTCATGAGGAGACCGAACTATGCTCAAACATGAATTACCAGCCAAGTGTTTGATTAGCGGTACGGGAAATGCACATGGCCAATGGGCGTGAGTTTTGGCTGAGGATGATCATATAGTAAGAAGAATGTCTTCACAAATTTTTAGGGAAATCAAGAATATATAAATAACACTTCCTTTTATGACCATTTATATTGGTGAGGTGGCGCCTAGTCATAGCAATAAGTATTAATGCATCCACGTTCACAACCTCATGACCATTTATATTGGTCGTAATCAGGTAGAAATAAGGTCATGGACCACTCTTGTCTGCTTTTATGACCATTTGGTCTAAGGCAATTCAGGGTTTCAGCCCTTCCAAGCGAAATGGCCGTGGATTTACGACCAATTCAGCTAGGGTCACTAAGAGAAGGTCACTAGTTGACATATTTCTTGTAGTGGGCGTCCAATGGCACGAATGGATTTCGGTGACGTAGCCCTGAAAGGATTCGCCCGACAACGACGACGGCAGCCCGCAACCCCTCCTTTTCCAGCTCCGCCCCCACCATCGCACGAAGACGGCTCAGCTCCTCGGAGGTATAGGTGAAGAAGGAGACTAGGTAAGGAGCCAGCCGAGGAGCGGGGAATCTTTTGGTTTTCACCATGGTAAAATACCAGTCGACGACTTCTCACATCAGGGAGCAGTGCGTTTTACAGGCGGAGTCATCATGACTAATTGCTGCCACGCCTGCTCCCGTCAATCAAAAAATTAAAAATCCTGCCACGCCTGCTCCCATCAATCAAAAAATTAAAAATCCTGCCGCACCCAAACACCAGAGCAACACCGCGGTGGATATTGAAATTTACCTACCATCAAGTAGATAAAAAAAGCGGTGAAAAAACAAATGTGGCGGTGGCCTAGCTAATCGGTCGAACTAGCCCAACTAGCTAGCCACCGTACTTCACTAATGTACTCGGCTGGAAAGGTGGTCTTTCGTGATTTGATGACTCATTTACTTGCTTTGGCGCTACAACCAAGGAGGACCCAGAAAACGCGCGGTAGGGCGTCCCATGTTAGGAAGAATATATGCGTGCACCACCCAGGAGGACCCCGAAACCGCGCAGTAGGGTGTGCCACGTCTCGGCAGGGAGGAAAAATGTGCGTGTAAAAATATATTGTATTAGACGTAGTACCTATGGACCCAACTAGTCGGTCGAAAACACCCCACTAGCCACACAGCTTCATCATGCTAACGTGGCATGGAGGATAGGTGTGGTTAGCTCCGTCTCGACCAGCCACAACGTCTCTTGTTCTAGGCGATCCTTCTATTTCCCAAGCTTTTTTTAGTTGTAATAACACCACAGTAAGCTAGCGCCGCTCTTCGCGTGTGCCCATGCAAAGGTTAGACGATGGAGAGAAGAGAGAGATCGCAGACCTTGGACCCACCAGTAAGTGAGTCAACGGTCATGCACGTGTTGACGAGGCACTCCCTCTACTCTACTCAACCTAATACTGTATAAAATCAAGTTATGGGACAAAGACAACAACCGTTGTTGTTTCAGGCTATTGACTTATGCTTTGTAGTCCAGGTTGCCAGTTCGAATCTTCTCTTTTAGATTTGTTATTTTTAGGTCCAAATTTGATTAATGACAAGTGGGACCCCCGTGTGTTGTTCCGATATTTCAGTGTAGGATGGGTTTTTTGAACAAACACTTTGTGCGGTTAGACAAGTAACGACACGCGTTACACTTATTTTGCAAATTTATGAACAAAAATGACAGCGGCATAGAATATCACATCCACCCCGCAGCTTAGATGCTATGGTGGTACGAGTTTTTACACCGTTGGAAGTGCGATCCAATGGCTTGGGAGTAGTCTATGTAATTATGCGCAATTTCCAAACTCTCCAAAGGTTTTTATGCAAATAAAACATTCAGGCCTCGTGTGTGCCGCTGCATCTTGGATCCAGCGGCTCCCCCTTGCTCATATCAGGTGCTCCCCGTAGCTTAATTATAGGGTGCGGTGATATGAGCATCTAGGTCATATGATCAGTGATCAGATGGCACATGTGTAGCACTTGTACTTTCTGTGCAATTCCCAAACTCTCTCAGCCGTATATTGCAGAAACATTCAAACCTCCTATTGTGGGCCGTTAGATCTCCGTGAACTCGTATCACCATAGAATCTATGGTGCGGGAGCACCTCGTATTCTCCCGTGCAAGAAAACATAAGGTGCTCTCGCAGCTTGGATGCGACGATGATACAAGCTTCGAGGTTGTTTGATCTGAGATCCAATGGCATCTAAGCAGTCTTTGTGCTTGTAAGCAGTGGCCGAACTCTTTGGGGGCTTTTCTGCAAAAAACCATTCAAACCACCGAGGAGGTGTTGGGTCACAAATCCAACGGCTCCGAAGAGCTTGTATCATCAAAGCATCTACGTGTGGTAGCACATGATATTCTTACATACAGGAGAATATGATGTCCTCCTTCATCTTAGATGCTACGGTGATACGAGCTTCGAGGTTGTTGGATATGCGATCCAAGGGCATCTGAGTAGTTATTGTACAAATTGTTTGCAATTCTCAAACTTATCAAGGTTTCCTGTAAAAATATTAAGACATCATGTGAGCTGTTATATCTCAGATCTACAAGCTCCAAGCAACTCGTATCGGCACATAGCATCTAAGGTATGGGGGCACATGATATTCTCCCGGGGAGGAGGGGTGGGGGTGCACAACCAATCAGTGGTTGGGAGGGTGGGGACAAATATAATCTAAACAACCCTAAACAGAGCTTCACAATTTTATCTAAGGTCGAGGGGTTGACCCCCGCCAATCATAGCTCCGCCTAAACAAAACATTTGCATGTACTGTAGTACTAGACTTAATATTCATGTTTCAGTTTCATGTTCATTTTAAATATTTAATTGAGGACCATGCATGTCTTACATTTTACTCCCTTCATTCCTAAATATTAGTATTTTTAGAGATTTCAAATGGACTAGCACATACGGATGTATATAGACATATTTTATAGTGTAGATTCACTCATTTTGCTCCGTATGTAGTGACTTGTGGAAATATCTAAAAGACTAATATTTAGGAATAGAAGGAGTATTTTTGAATTCGTGTCATACATGCATGGTTTGGAAAAATAGATGCACTATACTTATTGGATTGTTCTTGTGTTCGTGTGTGTGTGTGGTCATATGCTTGATACATACAAAGTTTTCTCACCTCCATATTGTTCATCTTTTAAATTTGAATTTGCATTGAAAAACTTACTAGGTATACCATGAAATGTGAAATCCACGTTGAGATCACTATATCACAAACTCACTATAATTCAATAACTCGTCTTAAATCCATTACCATGTTGAGATTAGTATTTGCAAGGAAATACGGCCATTGTAATACACAAGGATTCGTTCGACAATTTAAAAGGTCCTTTCGTATCTCGAATGGTAGGACCCAACGGCGTACCGGCCAGGCCTTGGCTCGTGTTGATCCTAAAAAATAAAAAAATAATAAAAAAAGGGCTCGTGTCCTTCTGGTGGCATGCGTGGTACGCACATTAGGCAACCCCAACCAGTCGAGCCTCAGCATTTCGAGTCGAAATATCTAGCTGCCAGAATTCCAGCCCTAGGAAATTCCCCTCATGTCCCCGGTCCATAATGACTACTCCCTCCGTTCCAAATTAGTTGACTCGCATTTGTGTAGACACTAAACAAGTATAGATACATCCATATCTAGACAAATGGGGGTCAAGTATTTTGGAACGGAGGGAGTACTACTGATGAACAATGGAGGGATGCTTTAGTAACTAGAAAATGTTACCTACCGTGCCGAGCACGGTTCAATTCCCTCGGTCGGCGCTCGCCAAGGTCACCCGTCAAATGCATTGCCTAGCACTACTACTACTACACCAGGATGAGCACATAATTGAGCCCGTTTGTTTGTTCCTAGTACTTGAGTTAATATATCAGGCAATGCACTGGTACGGAGGGATTATCCTTTTACTCTGCATATAAAACTTGTCTGAAGTCAAACTAAGCAAAATGTTTGACCAAATCCTTTCTTAAATAATACAACAGGACAGATGTATGGCTTGAAAATTTATTGCATGATGCAGGTTATGATATTGTTTCGAATCCTGGATCTTAAATTTCGGAAAATCAAAAAGTGACCATAAATTCTTGAAACTGAGCATGGTCACGTGATTTGGCACAAATATTACTTCGTAATTTTTTTCTTCAATTTGAGACAAGCTTCTTATGACAACTTGCATAAATGAAGATCCAAGGTATTTTGGAACAAAGACCTGTCACGTTAAGGCGAACACTTTCACTATTGAAACCGTGGGCGTTTACGTGCTGCCATGAGTCCCGCTTCTCATCGGCAGGTGCCGTCGGAGCAAGTGTGTGAGTTGACGGGAGGCGTGCGAGTAGATTTCTGCGCTGGCTGACAGGGAGGCGTGCGAGCAGACCATTGTGCAGGCTCACCGAGAGGCGATCTGTTTGACCAGCCTCCGCCGCCCACGTTCGTCCCAACTGCTCTCACTTTTAACGTCGCCGGCGCCCTAGTTTAAAATCAACCCCGCACTACCCGGTATCGCTACAATCTTCTCTCTTCCTCTCTGATTCTCCTGTCATCTACCTCCAACCAGCCTGACCTAAATGTACGCCATACCGCATCATGATGGTCTGCCCTTAGTCTTCCAGTTTCCTGAGGAAGACACCCAACCAGAGTCTCAAGAACATAAGGCGCTTTGGGACGAGCTTCAACTGGCCTTGCGGGAAGACACCGTGCCTGTCCCCGCTCCCGTTCTGGCTCCCGTCGCCCCGACTGGGCCATCACCCATCCCAGTGGCATTGATGGACTAGGAGCCGCACATTGTTGACGAGCTTGATGCCACGGGGTTCCACGAGGTCCCCGCCGACTTTCACGCGCCCGTGCACCTACCAGCGCATGCTCCTGCACGTGCACTGACTTGCGCGCCCGTGCCGGTGCCCGTGCACACGAATGTCTCCGCCCTGCCGTTGACAGTGCATATCCCCGCGCGGGTGCCAGTGACCCCTCAGCGTCATGGATGGCTGCCATCGACCGCTTCCTTGCACCAACGCCAGTCGCCTCCTCCTGCCAGTTGACTCACTCCGAAGTCTAGAACATTTTGGCCTTCCATGAAGCTAGGCCAACGTCCAGGAGTACGCCAATAACGGCGCAAGACGCCGCCGTCACCGTCGGTCAGTGGCCCGACGACACATAAAGCACGGCAGAGGAGCCGCTTCCCACTACAAGACGCCCCCGCCGCCGCCGCCTAATCTAAATTTGTCATGAAAAACATTCGGAATGCCATGCTTAAAATCACAACGTTTATCATTTCCGTTTATTTAGATCGATCATCGTATAATTTAATGTTGGAGTCAGACTGAACGAAATCTATGGTTTGATCGATTGAATGTTCTGCTAGAGCCGTATCGAATTAAATATAAAACGTCATCAAGCCACATGTATTCCTTGTCATCCAACGACCTAGATTGCTTCAATGTCGAGCGCTCAACACATTTAGCGCGCAGTTAATTTCATGCCAAAAATAGTGCTAATCACATAACAACACGCAAATAATATCCTAGTTAATATCCGCATGCACTTAATATACTTCCAAATTAACGTGTGTTGCACGTACACACTGACTAGTGCTACTAGTACGTGAAACTAGTGCCGTAACTTGTGAACGCGTCCAGATATGGTCAATGGCAACATCGCCCCCGAGTTCTTCGTGTTTTCCCATGCATCTAAACGCAGAACGGGAGGAGAGAGAGAGAGAGAGCACACACGGAACCCACCAGTAAGTGAAGACGAATAGTACATGCTGACGAGCCGGTCCCACTAATGTACTAAAAATAATATTACATGTTATCCATTAAATAGGTTGTGGTAATATAAAAACATTATGTGAACAAAGGGGGGGTACACCAAATATTGTTGTTCCATGTATGTTGCCTATTGACATGCATCTTGAAGGCCCTGGTCGCATGTTCGATCCTCGTCCTTTATTTTTTAATTTGTATATGGGTCCAAATTTGTTTCATGACATGTGGGCCCCACATTGTGTAGTTTGTATCACTTTAATTTGTGGGTCGAAATTTGTTCCATTCCAAGTTTGTAGTTTTGTAGCTTATTTATAATAATTAAAGAGAACAACAGAGTTTTTTGCAATAATACCATGGTGCGACGTTGAAGGCAAGAAAGGACGTGGAGACGATGACCGAGCCAGAGGGAAATCAACTAGGGCAGTTGCGGGGGTTTCAACGGTGTTTGGAGTAGTTGTCAGCCGAATGCTATGAAAATATAATCTAAACCGACCAGAATAAATGCCTACACAAATTAATCCAAGGTTGGAGTGCCTCTCGCAATGTAAATATCTTCGGCTTTGCGAGGGATGGAGAGGTTGCTTCAATGTGTGGAAGATACAGCGTGAGAAAGCGAGGTCAATCGAGAGACATATAAATAGAGAGACAAAGTGAGTGTGGTCCGACATTCATTGAACAGATATATATGCTCTGGAGAGATAATGTCCGATTGAGTTTTTGGCAAGGGTGAGGGCTGTAAGATAGACCCTGAGAGATGATCCACTCACAGACGTGTAGATATATTTTGTGCGTGGGAGGAAGCAAGGTCAATCGATCACATAGAGGCGTCGTGCGATCGAAAGAGTGAGACGGGTTGGAGAGAGTGACCTAGATAGACAATGTGCGCGAGAGAGTATACAATGTAAATAGGTCAAATTGGGCTCAAACATGGTGATATATCATTTCTGTCCGAGAAAGAGTGAGGTCAATCGGGATATACGAAGAGAGAGAGAGAGAGATAGGGAGACAGAGAGATAGAAAGAGAGATTGAGCGAGCATGGCCCGCCATGAGGTCGAAAGAGTGGGGGCGGCTTGGATGGACTGACCTAGATAGACAATCTGCATGAGAGAGTATAGAGTGTGTCGATTGAGGCCCGAACAGGGAGATATATCATTTGTGTGTGAAAGAAAACGAGGTGAAACGGGACTCAGATAAAGAGAGCGAGATTGAGCGAGTGTGGCCTGCTGTGCGAATGAAAGAGTGAGACAGTCTCGAGGGAGTGACCTAGATAGACAACATGCGTGCGTGCGCATGAGAGGTTGGGGGATAGATAGAAAATGCATGTATGTAGCGCGAGAGGGTGAGAGGGAGAGGGAGAGAGAGAGAGAGCTCGGCATGGGGTGCAATGGCGGGTGTGTGAGGTAAATACATTTGGTAACA
The DNA here is from genome assembly GCA_963921465.1 of Triticum timopheevii. Taxonomy (NCBI): domain Eukaryota; kingdom Viridiplantae; phylum Streptophyta; class Magnoliopsida; order Poales; family Poaceae; genus Triticum; species Triticum timopheevii. Next base: position 491,288,857 of record OY997270.1, on the reverse strand, counting down.
AAGTGGAAAAGGGGGGTTGTGTAGTTGAGAGAGTTAGAGATCAAAACATGGAGAGAAAGAATGAACGTGTGTTGGAAACCGATAGCTTCCTAAGGTGGTTAGGAGAGGAAGATTGACCGATACAGGAAGTATGTAGCATGTGTTCGGGGGGGGGGGGGGGGGGCTAAAAACATTTGAATGTAGATAGTACGAGACTTAATATCGATGTTTCAATTCGGTGTACATTGTAAGATTTGAACTAAGGACCGTGGATATGGGTAATTATTTCAAATTCGTGCCATACTAGGTTTCGAAAAGTTGACATTGACTCAATTTGTTCTGCTATTTTGTAGGTCATATGTTTGAATCCATCCAAAAGTTTTCTCACTACCATGGTGTTCATCATATACAAATGAATTTGTATTAAAAGAGTAGCGTGGATACAGTGAAATGTGAAATCCACATTAGAGTCTGAGATCGCTACGTGACACAGACTCTAATTCAAATAACTAATTATGTGACACACACTCCAATCCACGTTAGCGTGGGTACCATGGATACCGTTTTGATTTTTTTTTTCAAATAACTCCTCATTAATTAATTTATAGTACTCCCTCTGTTCACTTTTATAAGACCTTGAAGACATTTCAGACAATGTGCAGAACAGTTCATTTTAAGTTGTCTGAAACGACTTACAAAAGTGAACGGAGGGAGTATCTCATTTCGAATGACTAATTATTGCAAGGAAAACACATGCATGTTAATACATACAGATTCATTTGCAAATGAAAGAAGATTCGTTTGTATTCTCAAATGTAGGCGCACCAGGCAGACCAGGTTCATGTCGTGGTGGTCGCGTGTGTGAGACGGACCTGTAGCACCCAGCCACCCACCCCCCTCCCTCCCCCCCAAAAAAAGGACGACGACAAAATTAGTTCGCGGTTCCACGTTTCAGATTGAAATATCTGGCCGCCCCAATTCCAGCCCTGCAAAATCTCCCTTCCCCAACGTCCCCTTCCACGCCCAGATTGCTCAAATCTCTAATTCGCCGCCAACCCAAGAAAAGTTCAAATCGCCCCTCGTCTCGTCTCTTTCCCCACCTATGTGCCGGACGATGACATGGAAGACGACGGTCGCGCTTCACCACCGCACCGTTGCTACCTCATCTACGTCCCCGTCCACCGCACTGGGTGGTCCACCGACAAAGTCGGCCACCGCAACCGATGTGCCTCATAAACACCGACTTCCTCACCACATTAGGTGCGCTTCACTGACGCCGTCTCCTAGCTCACCGGGGCTACTTCACCGAGCACATTGTCACACCTCCGCCCCCCGAGGTCGTTGGGGCTTCACCAATGGTCTCGTCCACCGCATCGTAGCGCTCCGCAGCCACTCAAGATCGACATCCATGCACAGCCAACCAATACGAGCGCATCACCCTCAACGGCTCTGAAGTGACCCGCACTCTAGCTAGGCGAGCATGCCCAAACGCCAGCCCGAACTAGGTATCCACACATCACTCCCTTGTGCACTATTCCGACGATGTTTGGATACCCTTTCACTGCTCTCTTAGCTTACACGCCTATGCAACTCTAACTTTAACTCTTATTTCTTATGGAGATACCATCTGAAACAAGCAAATCCATTTTTTAGCGATGCATGACGGCGCTATGGGCTCTGGTACACATCCTCACACCCGTGTAACCGTGAAAGTATCTGTCCTCCGGTACAACGACAAGGTCGATTCCTCTTATTTGATCAACCATTCGCCATGTCAAAAATGCAGACGGGGATACAAGGAGCACAAGGCCTGCACATCCAAGCAAGTGGTAACATGGACTTGTAGATGGAACATCCCAAGCGCAAGCAGAGCTGCAGTGAGCCTATACAACGAGGTAGCATAAGTCCCTACATTTCATTTAATTCGTACTGGCATTCGTTTATGATTTGTGTGCAGTGGCGGATCCACGAATTCAATTTACCAGGGGCGAACATTTAACTTAAAAAATACGAAGGCACTTGCACTCCGGAAAATCAACATAACTTGAGAAATGTGAAGCTACATGCACTTTGAAAACCAGCGAATGATCCAAAGTAGTTTCGATTATAAACACTAAATGATGCAAGCACCAAAAAACACAAAATGCAACATGGTGTACAAGAACTACAAACATGGTATGTACCTTCTTGAATTATTGGTTCTCTCGCTGAAAATATTGAAGTGTAATTGCACCTATAACCAGTGCGCAAACTGCATATCAATATATCTATCCTACATAAGTATGCCAATAGTTTCAAAGAACATATTAGAGAAGTATTTATGCTATGTTGTCATCATACGGGGACTTTCTGGTAGATGGCCTCAACGTTTCCTCAAGCTATGAAAATGCAATATAATTTTCTTGTCGTCAATGCCTGCAAATCTCTATGTCTCTCTCAACATAGCATATCATGATTAGACACTAAATCCTTCAATGGGAGCTTGCAAAATGCTTGCATTAGATCCCTCTTAGACACTATATGTTCGTCACCAGGAGCATGTAAAATGTTTGCATCAAATCCTTCATTAGCAGTCTGTTCATTAGACACTTCAGGCTCAAGAACGGCATAAGCTTGTACGTTTGCACCGGAAACTTGATTACATACATCAGATTCAGTCAGTTCAGTATTGATTGGGGGAGTTATAAAATAAGTAGAAATTGGTTTCATTTTCTCATAGATTCCCTACATACAAGCAATTTTACAACACCGTCAGGTTTAACTAATGGCCAGAAAGTGAAGAGTTGAATTAGATATAATCAGGGGTGTGATGTACCTTCTCGTTGCGCATGCTACTCTTGCAAGTTGTGACTGTCCGTTTGCGCAAGCTTGATGCCATGCCCGTGCTGCCGCTGCTGCATCCCACGCGGGCTACACCTAGGGTTGGATCTTCATCTTCTTGTCCTTCCATTCACTCGAAGCCCGGCGACCTCCCTCCAATGAGGGCGTGAGGAAATGCTGTGTCGGTCTGTCCAGTGGCAGCTACGTTAGGAGCAAACTAGACTGGAGGCTGGAGCGAATGAATTGGGATTTTTCGTGTTGTCGATCGATTTGGGAGGTGCTCGTTTGGGCCGCGAGCCTTCTATAGAGCCTGCTATAGGGCCTGCCTATTATTGGCCCATCCAAATTGAAACATATTTCTTCATTTTTTACATTGCCTCGTGCGTTGGGACAAACAAAACTAGCCTGGGCCAACCTCAACGACTCAAACTAGGTGCACACTTTCCAGCCACCCGAGGCGACTGCCCATACTAGCCCCTATGGTGGCGTCACCCCTTTTGCGTGTATGATTGGGGTAGTGAAAAATATTCTAGTGGAGCTTTTAATTTTCCCACAGAATGGTTGAATTGCTTGTTTCTATGAGCTGAGTTCGCCAATAATGTGAAGGATGCCAGTCTTTTCATCCTATTATAGATTGCTTAGATCTCGATATGCCAAAAGTAATGGCATGAAATATAGAGTAAAAGCCAGTATGATGTGTGTGGCTACAACTAGTCTGACTACACGTCCTCATATAACTTATCAAGGACGCACCATCTTACCAGATTAACCATTCTACTTGCAAATGCACTATCGGAAGAAAGAAGTATTGGGACTGCATATCCAAGCAATTGATGCCATGGACTCCTTCGTACAACCTTGTAAGCGAAAAAAAGTTGAAGTGTGCATGTACAAAGAACTAGCATAAGTTCAGTTACCTGCTTCTCGAAATTTTATTTAGCAACTTATTGCAAAATTGTTCAAATATGTTGCTTGGCTTAATTTAATTTGCTACTGATTACATAATGCCACAGCCTGTTAATCCTATTATAGACTGCGCCTATCTATGTGTTTGATACTCACTGTTAAGAATTACCTGTTTGCCGGAACTTAAATAGCTACTTGTTTGTTTAACTGCTTTGTTGCTGCAACAACGGGTTACAATGATGTTAATAACTACTTTTCAGCATCCAATTGAAACTCTTTAATTCCTTTTTTGTTTAACTGGTTTACTATTATAACTCCCAGTTGAGATGTTCTGCTAACTTCAACTTTTCTGAATTCAATCAGAACTTTAATGGCAAAACATGTTAGCCCAAGATCAAAGAGTGAGGTCCCCATGGACGTTGTATCATCCCACAGCAGTGGCACCGGCCCAATCGTCCATTATGAATTGCCAACTACTGATGCTCTAGAGGCTAAACTAGTGGTAGAAAGAGATTCTGCTTCTGCACTTAGAGATGAAGTTAACATGTTGAGGAAGCAAACAACATAATCACAAGCAGTACTCAAGACAACCATTAAATATTTGGTGGATTTCAAAATGAAGCAAGTTGAGACCGACCACATTGTTAAGGTCCTGAAGGAAAAAAGGAAATTAAATTCCCACTTGGTAAATCCTAGGTGAAATGTTCTTTCCGTCGTTGAGTAACCTTTGTGTTGTTTGTTCATGTAATCAATCAAAACATTTGTTTTAGAGATCATGTAATAATTGTTTTTTTCTTTTTTCTTTTTTGGTTTGTAGTTTTATTTGAGCACAAGTCTGTATTAATTGATAAGACTCAGAGACATTTCATTTTCATTATTGTGCCAGACCTACAAATATGTCAATCGGGCTGAATGTGCATTCAGAAATAATAGTAGTATAGATGGACCATAAGTGGCATTCATCGGAAAGGGCCAAGATGCTGTAGTAGCTTGGCTAAAAAAAGCATGTTGTTGTAGCCAAAAAAAGTACAATGGCATGGCTTATGTATGTTAGTTGATATTATTGATCCATATACTCTATAAATATTTATATGTCTGTTAGTTCTGTACATTCTTGGTTGATTGACTCGGTATTTGAATATTGATACATCGCTTGTGTAGATATCTAAATGGGAGTACACATTATGCTACGTGTGACATTTGAGTTGGACATGAAGTGTTCCATATATTCGAATTCATCTTAAACTGGATTGTAGCTTCTGAATTTGAGTATCGGCATTTGTAAACCATATTCATATATGACAGTGGAATACATCTTTGTCTTTTTTTGAAGATATATAAAAACACATAGAATGATTTATAAAGATTCGCATAGGAATAAAAAATGGATTCAAATTTAGTTGCTAGGGTAAACTGGATGCTTATTGTCCCAAAATTCGAAAGAAGCGGGAAAATGTCCACTCCCACGTCGGCTGCCTGAAGCCAAGTGTTTGGGAGATGGAAATTACTGTCTACCCATTACACGGAGAATCCATCGGCCCGATTTCCACTGATCTAAATAGGGGTAGGTTAGTAACTTCAATTATACGTGACATGACCGCCTCTGAGCCCATTCCGACAAGATCGGAGCCAAACATGGGCGGCAAAACACATTTGATTCAAGCTCGTCCGAAAGACCTCTGTTTCTCCCTCCATTTCCCCATTCATACACGGTGGGCGGCAAAACAAACTCCACTCGGCCGAAATCGATGTAGGCAAATATTTTAAACTAGCGGTGTGACCCGCGCATTTGCGCGGCTAGATTTTCAACATATATCTATCTACACATGCCATTTTATAATTTGATCATTGCTTTCACATGAATACGCTATTTAGAAATAGTTGGCTTGTGAGATCGAAAAATCATTAATAGATTAGTAATTAATTCTCAAAATTTTAGCAACGCACATTTTTCTCACTATTTTTTTTCCTCATCGGCTGGCAATTTTACCAAACGATGATATTTTAATATTAGGAAGAAGTTTCAACCAAGAATTAAATCAAAATATTGAAGTCTTACATCTGGACATGGCATTCTCTTCCTCAACCCATCTCATTGTTAGCGGTGTAGAGGCTCGCACATTCGTGCTCATAGATTGGTTGATTGTCATGCTCAATGTCTTTCATCAGTAATTTGTTCTTTCATGCTAATTATTATTCGCTTATATCCAGCTCTACATTTTTCTTTGTTCATATCTCAAAATATTAGTGAACTTATATAAAAGCTATATTCCAACGGAACACATTAGCTAGGTTGATTGAATAAATTTTTGTCTTATAATTCAAGGCACTACTATTTTAATATATATTTTTATCTAACGTACTAATATTTCTATTGCAATCTCCACTTAACCATTCGCCACAACATCTATTATTTCATGAAATATTGTTTTTTTACAAAAATGATCTTCATTATAATCAACATTTTTGGGTACTGACTCTATGATACAACTATCTTGGATTTGCTGTACTTTTTAGTAGCTATTTTGGGGTTCTTACTCTCTCTCTCTCTCTCTCTCTCTCTCTCTATATATATATATATATATATATATATATATATATATATATATATATATGGATTTCATTTTGCTTGGCGCAACCATTTATTTTTGTCCATTGTTAGAAGAAAAATATATGATCGAAAGCAGTTGTGTTGTACATGCGAAATGGACCAAGAAAATTTCCAGACTGTGTTGGATGAAGTGTGGCAAAAGAAATGATTGTGTTGCATGCATTTAATACAGATTGATTTTCCGACCCTAGCTGGTTTGGTGCTCACACACGTATACACCTTTTACGTGAAGTTTTTAATTTCAATCATTGTAATTGGTACCCATGATATAACAACACAGCAAACTGTTTAGTCCATGTGGGCAAATGCAGTCGATTCTACTTTCAATGCTGTCTTACCCCTCGGTCATCGACCGTATTCATCTTATGTATGTACATTATATATGCTTTCACTCCAACCTTCTGCTGACTATATTTTCATTAAGAATATTTATTTTATATATTGAAGAATTTGTATGCCTTATTTCTTTCCTTGACATTTAGAATTTCAACCATTGTAATTAGAACATGCATCATCTGTCGCGAAAAATAAATAAATAGAACATACATCATGATTCTTTACCAAAAAATTGCAAGAATGGAAATATAAATTATTTCTGATCCGAGTTGTCCATGCATCATTTATTATGGTTGATACATTTATTATTTTTAAACAAAAATGGTTTTGTAAATCCCTTTTCCCAAACTCTTTGTTGTGTACGTACACATCTTTTCTTTTCTTTTTTTAAATCTGGGTAGACAAAGTTTTCAACCCCAACATGAAGCACTATACAAACAAAAAAAAGTGAAGCCCGGATTGATGTTGGTGATGCGTATTCTGATTTTTCTAACACAAAAAATGAATCCCAGATTTATTCAGTTGCTGACGCGTATTCTGCTTGGACTCTATTTGTGGGGTACTCGGACTTTTTCATATAGGAGTTGTTGGCTGACGTATTTGCAATACCAACTTATGTGTTATTGTCTTGACAGATATCTTTAATAGGAAATGCATATGACTATGAGTGTGACGTGAGACATGTTGAACTATTCCTACACGTGCCGTGTATACCATATCTACCTGATACTGTATGTGATGCTACATCTTTTAAATTTTAGATTTTAAAATTACAACTGAATTTAAATTTAGCTATTTAGAAACATTAAATAGGAGTTCATGCTCAACAAAAGTGCTAGCATTTTTTCTCTTATTATGAATTGATGTTGACGATGCATATTTTGATTTTTCTAACACAAAAAATGGATCCTAGATATATTCGGTTGTATTAGTGGGGTGCTCCGATTTTTCTATATATGAGTTGTTGGCTGCCGTCTTTGTGATATCAACTTATGTATGACTGTCTCGGAAAGATATTCTTAATAGGAAATGCATGTGAGTATGACGTGAGACATGTTGAACTATTCCTACGTGCCGTGTATACTGTATGTACCTGATACTGTATGTAATGCCACATCTTTCAAATTTTAGATTTTAAATATATAACTGAATTTAAATTTAGCTATTTAGAAACATTACATGGAGTTCATGCTAAACAAAAGTGCTAGCATTTTTTCTCTTACCATGAATTTTGTAAATATAATATAATATTTTTACTGTTGATTTGGAAAGAGATATGTGTCAATGTTGGACGGATGTGTGTTCCCAGTCTTTTAATCTTTTATCACCTCGTTTTTCTTTTCCCTTTCACTGCCACAATTAAGTCGATCCATATGTTTGTTTAAAAAAATTTGATCCATATGTCTGTAGTAATATGGTGCGGTGGGAAACTGAGCCGATTGGGGGCAGGTTAGCCACAACATAGCATGGCTGGGCTTCTTTCTCTAATAGAATTCAAACCGGCATTGGTTACATCAGGTTTTCTCAAAAGAAAAAATTATGTCAAGCCGGCCAACGGGTAGCCTGTCTAAAAGAAGCCAAAGCGTAGCATGGCTGGCTTCTTTTTCTATTACAATTCAAATAGGGATTGACTACATCTCTTTTTCCTTTGGTAAATTCTCTCTCTCTCCTTTTTTACGTGAAACCGTGATGTGGCTATTCTTGAGCGTGTTTTTTTTTTGTAACGTGTTCTTTGCATAACGTGACAGACTTAGCTGTGCAACACAATATATGCCTATACATAATTTTTGTATGTAACGTTATGTCTTCAAATCTCAGCCGTATATATTAAAATGTAATGGTTGAGATAATTTAATCGGTGTGGACGAACGTGATGGCTTGTTTGCCTCTTGTCACAACTACACAACTACCCAACTACCCTACCTCTCAGCCCCGTTCATACATCGTGGGCGCCAACCATGGGCGCGAACCACCCTCTCCTCACCCGAAACCGCTCTGGGCAAATATTGGCGAGATGCGAGATTACCGTCCTATCCCCAACCGACGAGACGTCCAAATTTTAAACGGGGGCTAAGTTCGTAACTTTCCCATATATCAGATAGGCGCGTCCCAAAAACATGGTTCCCCATACCTCTCCCTTCATTTTCCCATTCATACACCGTCCGCGCTAGAACGCCATCCCCGCACTAGCCTCCGTCCGCCATCCCATCCATTGCCGCCTTCCTCCACCACATCCATCGCCACCGTCCTCCACCATGCCGGAGCGCCTACCATGACCGCGTCATCCACTGCTAGAGATGGACGTTTCTCATCCACGGCGACGGACCAAGAGCCTTGCATCGCATCCTCTCGCTTAATCAGCGTCATCGTCCTCTTTGCCGGGGCCGCTCACATGACCTTCACTTCCACCGCAATGGGACTTATCCCCTGATGCACCCGTCTACCATCGCAGATCTGCTTCAACGCCACCGACATCCATCGCACCCCCGATGCCTACACGGCGCCGCAAGAGAGGTAGTACTTCATATCTCCTTAACTTTTGGATCTCAACTAGAAAATAGATCTTAACTTGGTTACTCTACTTTCTTTTCAGCTCTTAGAATTAAGTTCTTAGTTCGAAGCAAACAACGGATGCTAAAAGTCATTTCTCTAGTTTGCAGTTTCAAATCTGCCATGGCACAGTCATAATACGGTTTAATTGATCATGCTTAGGGTTTAATTAATCATGTTAGTTCCGTGGTGGTTTCTTTAATAGAAATCGGAGGGGAAACCCTCTCTTGCTAAAAAAATATGCTTAGAGTTTCCCCCTTTTATGATCACTATACGATCAGAATACGTGATTCACGTCATAATAGCACTGCCCCACCCATCAAGCTAAACAAGCTTAGTTGTTGAAATACGAATTTGATATTATTAAAACAGAGTCGTCTAATTGGTTAGCTAAATGTTCCTAAATTAGTTTCAAAAATGCATGTTCGCCACTCGAGTTTGTATCTCTACAGGGTGCCCACGGTGGGCCGGCCCACCCTGGGATTTTGGGTCATCCCAGGCTCCGATTCCCCTCTGTTCTGCTGCGCGCTTCCGATCTCTACTCGTCCCCAACCACCTGCCTCGCCGGCGACTTGCCGTCCCCGGACGGCATGACTCTAGGAGGAGACGCCGGACTAACAGGAGGTCAGGAGCCGCTCGCCCAATAGCGCCACCGCTGCCCGGGAGCACTGTCGTGCCTAGCTTCCCAGTTCGTTCAGGGCTCAGGCGTGCAGCGCCCACTAAGCCAACCCGATTTATCCTGAGATATATCCTCAACACTCATCACCCATTTTCTAATTGATTCATTACTTATTAGGTAGGACTATCATTAGGGTTTGTTGTGTGCTCAGTGCTATCTACACTTAATGGTTCAGATGTATTTCAGTAATCTTTAGTACCTGTAAAGTTCACAGGGTTTTCAAAATTCTGGCCCTCGGAACAGACAATAGTCATTTTGGATTGTTGGTCGTAGTGACATTGTCGTTGGATACGACACCTATGGGATCACTGGAATCCCTTCTACGGTTGCGGGGCGCGGGGATCATGAGGAGAGCGGGACTACCAAACAACACAAGGAGGATTTACCCAGGTTCGGGCCGCAAAGATGCGTAAAACCCTACGATCCTGCTTTGGTGGATGTATTAGTGTTCTTGAGCTCGTGAACTAGCTCTAGGTGTTGTGTGGTTCCAAAGAGCCGAATCCCTTCTCAGTGTGCCATGGGCCTCCTTTTATAGACGAAAGGGGCTGCCACAATGGCACACAAGAGGTGGAAAGTGCTATAGTGTTGCGAGCTTATCGCTGGTACTACAGGACAAGGCGCATTTAATGCACGGCTTAGGTGTCCTCTCGCTTTATTGGGGACGGGGGTGAGGCCTGTCCTATCCGTCGCCGCTCCTCCTCGCTTCGACACGCGCCCTGGCCAGCGATGCATGCGGTGCCATGTAGGCAGGCAGGCAACTGAGGTGTCGCGGTGGTGGAGCCTCCACGAAGGATTGCATGCTTCCACGCAGGTGCTTGCCCAGCTGGTTGGGTCGGCGGCTACATGCGAACGGCGGTGAAGACTTGGCTGGCGCAGGCCTGGTAGTGGCCCTGCCGGTTCGCCCGGCGAGGGTCTAGCTGGGTGGCCCGGCAAGGGTCTTGCCGAGTGGGCCGACAAGGATCTTGCCGTGGCGCGCTGGCTTCCCTGGCAAGAATCTTGCCGGGGGTCTTGGGGGTTCCTTCGGTGAGGATAGTTGCTTCCCTATCCTTATTTGATCTTGAGCATTCTATGTCTTCCCAATGATCTGCATACCACCATGGAGGTGCCTCCCGAGCCCTGTCCAATGCATTTGTCTAGCATTGGTGGGCCCAAAGGTGGCTCACTTCGGCTGGCGTGGGCGATCCGAGGCTGCCGAGGCTGCCCCGGCAAGGGTCCTTGCCGGGGGAACCTGCTACGCCTATTTGATCTTTGTGGCCTTGGTCCTTGTCATTGCCCTGTTTGCCTTGTGGCTTTGGCTTCTCTTCCGGCTTCCCTTTCCTGCCATGTCTATGCGTGGCCGTGGCGGGAGGCTCTGACTGCCCGTGCACAAGTAAAGGGGTCAAAGGGAGAGCCCCTACTTTTGTACACCGACAGGAGCACCCGGGCCTGGGTCATACATGAGTGCAGCACGTTGTTGGGCCAGGCCCAGAATGGTGCGCGGGCAGTTGGGGCGGATTTTTACCGCGGCCGCTGTTCTGTCCACTGCACTTCCCCACGATCCACGTTGAACGCGCGACGTGGGGGTCGTGCGAGCATGCATGACATAAGCATGCTGGCATCACCTTGCGGTGGACAGTAAAGAGGCGGCTTGCGTGTCCCTTTGAGACCACTGGGCCACCTCCCATTTACTGCCCTTGCTCGGGAACCGTCGTTCCACACGTCCCGCTGCGCCCGCCCCTTGTGCCACGTGTTGCATGCATAACGCAGGGCGAATGGTAGGCGCACGAAACGTGGGTAGTCGCGCGTGTGTGGGTCGATTCCCACGCGCCTTCAATTGAGCGGGGAGGGCGGTGGACGGCCCCGCTTGCTGTCTCTTCAAGAAGCCGGATTGGCCGAGAGGGGGCGGCCGAGCCTCGCCCCCACCCCTTTATAAAAGAGGGGAGCGGGAGGAACAGTGTCTCTCAACATTTCGCCATCTGCCTCTCCCAATTCGTACTTCCTTTCTCCTTCCGCCATGGCGAAGGGGCGTGGCGATGCTTCATCGGTGGCGGCGAGGGTTTCGGCCAGACAGCGCATCGCTCCGGACGCTAGAGGAAGGGGGAGGGGGCGAGGTCGAGGCCGTCGCGGTGCTCGAGGGAGAGGATGACGGGGTGGCAGATCAGCTTCGCCTCCTCCAGCAGCCCCTCCTCCGATGGAGGGCCACGCCAGGGACACCCCCTGCAAATTATTCGTTAGGCTGCGCCATCCACCGCACCGTCGTCTTCGTCCCCCGACCCCATTTGCGCGGGAGATGGAGCTGGATCCGCCGCAGGCGCTGCGGCTGCACATGAGGGGTTATGGGAACAGTGGCACATGGGCTGACGTTGAGTTCCCCACCCCTCACGTCATGTATCTTCATCGAGGGTGGAAGACCTTCGCTTGCCTCCACAGCTTGACGGATGGGCTCGCTCCCCATTTCAAACTAATGGAGGGTGGCCTCCTCTCTGTCAAGATCTTCGGGCACTTCGGGACCCGTGTGAGGTGTTGTGTGAGGGTGGCCTCCTCTCCGTCAAGAGCTCCTCCGATGATGAAGACTCCTCCTCAAGCGGGAGTGGCGAGGAAGACAACGGCAGTGATGACAAGGGCAGCGGGCGGCAGGATGACGGGTCCGACTAGGTGTCGGGTGCCGCTCCGGGCGGCACCGGCGACCCCATCATCTGTGTCGCCGGCTCCTTGAACTTCTCGGGGTCGCCTCCTTGGGCGGCTGGCATAGGGAGACTGCGGAAGAGGAAGAGGGCGGGCGGCAAGGGCATAAAGTCGGAGTATGCGGGCACCGACGCTTTCGTCGCGTGTTGACATCCTGCCGCCTCGTCTTCGAGCTCTGCCTCCTGCGCCGCCATCACCACTCAACCCTTAGACAACCACCGAGATGTTCTCTTGGTGTCTTCTGCCACTCATAGCTCGCTTAGGTGCCCCTTTTACCCTTCTGCTTTCTTGTTCCATTTCCTGAGGAGAGGGACAAAATAAGGATTGTGGGCACCTTATATCTTTTTAGTCTTGTAAGCCTTCGACCTTTGTTAGCTTTAGAACTTGTAATCCCCTTGTTCATGTTTTTCATTTAGTATGAACTGTACCTGTACGGGATGTTTTTTAATGAAAAAGGGATGTTTGCCGGGATTTTCGTTCGCGGGTGGAACCCACGACAAGGGGTGAGTCCTTGTTATCCTTAAGACAAACGTTTTTTCGCCCGGCAACAGGCCTTGCCGTCCCCCCACCTTGCTCGACCTTTCTCACGTTCTTGACAGAGGTAGGGATGAGGTGGGCTTAGGATCCTCGTTCCTCTTCTCTGCTGCCGCGGCCACGACCAAATTCGGACCCAGGGGATAGTCCTTGGTTGCCGGAAAAAGGAGGGGGACGATAGCTTAGAGATAGAACGGGGTTTCACGTATTCCAGTCCACAACGAAATGCATGATAGAGGATAAAGGACTTATCTGGATTTGCAGCCCTCAGCGACCTTGGATAGCCCCAGAGGGATCCTTGTTCCTATAGCCCCCCGGCAACTCAGGCTTGCCGGGGCCCGGACGCCGGTCCGTTCCTTTCTTCCAAAATAGCTCGGCAAGAATGCTTATGTGCCCTGCGAACCAAAGAAGACAGAGAAGAACAGAGAGACGCGCACTCGACCTCTAAGCTAGGGGTTAGCCGCTGCTATGCACTATCAACACTAACCGAGGAAGAGACTCAACCTAGCATGCATGCTATAACTTAGGGCGCCAGCGCTTCGTTTATTTATGCTTAGGGTCTGTGCCTGGCTTTGTACAAAGGGTTACATGCCATGCCGGCAAGGCTTGTACAAAAGGGTGGCTTGCCGGGAGGCCCGGTAGCCATGCCTTATGGGTAAAACTTGCGAAGATGCTCGATGTTCCAGGAGTTGCTCACTGGAATGGCATCTTCGGTCTCCAGCCTGACTGCGCCGGGCCTGGTGAATCGTGTTACCCGATAAGGGCCTTCCCACTTTGGCATCAACTTGTTGGAATTCTTGGTCGACAGAACATGCTGAAGAACAAGTTTGCCTTCCTCAAGGCTCCGGACATGAACCTTGCGGCTATGGTAGCGGCGCAAAGCTTGCTGGTAGCATGCTGCTCTCACAGCCGCCCGAAGACGATCTTCCTCAAGGACTGTCGCGTCATCTTTGTGCAACTCCTCTTGCTCAAGCTCATCATAAGAGAGCACTCGAGGGGACCCGTATATGAGTTCCATGGGGAGAACTACTTCTGCCCCGTAAACAAGGGCAAACGGCGTCTGGCCGGTGGCTCGATTTGGCATCGTTCTGATCGACCAAAGAACCGCCGGTAACTCATCGATCCAGCGCCTTCCACTCTTGCGCAGCCTGTCAAAAGTCCTCGTTCTTAAGCCTCGCAGGACTTCAGCATTTGCTCTCTCCGCTTGGCCGTTGCTTCGTGGATGGGCCACGGAAGCAAAACAGACCCTGCTGCCGAGATCCTTGATGTGTTGCATGAAGGCATGCCTTGTGAACTGTGTGCCGTTTTCGGTGTTGATCCTGTTAGGCACCCCAAAACGTCACACTAGTCCCTCGAAAAATTTGATGGCTGACTGCGCTGTCACCTTCCTCACTTCTTCCACTTCTGGCCACTTCTTGAACTTGTCGATTGCGATGTACAAGTACTCAAAGCCCTCGACGGCACGGGGGAAAGGGCCCAATATGTCGAGTCCCCAGACCGAGAAGGGCCAGGAGAGAGGGATAGTTTGAAGGGCTTGAGCTGGTTGATGAAGCTTCTTCGAATGGAACTGGCACGCTTCACACTTGGTTACTAGTGCCGTCGCATCCTGGAGGACGGTGGGCCACAAGAAACCATGCCAGAAAGCCTTGCCGGCAAGGGCCCTTGACCCTATGTGGGAGCCACATATGCCTCCATGTATCTCTGCCAACAACTTTAGTCCTTCCTCCTGAGAGATGCACATCAATTTCACCCAATTCGGCTTCTTCTGTACAATACGTTATTAACAAATTGGTACAGAGCAGACCGGTAGGCTACTCTTTCTGCCTCTTCCTGCTCCTCAGGAAGCTCTCCTTTTTGAAGGAATTGGACGGTGTGTTGTGCCCATGCTGGAGCATGCGGCTCGACGGCAAGGAACAAAGGAATCTCTTCTGCCGCGGGAGCGGCCGTCTCCACAGCCGTGACCTGAGGTCCTGCGGGAGTTGGTTGCCCCGCGGCAGGATCATCATCCACGGCAACATCTTCGCCGGCGGCTTCGGGGAGCTCAGTGGGGAAGTACTTGTCGGGGCCTAGCTTCATCCGCTTGCTCTACTCGGTCGACGGCCCGACGGATGGTTGGGTTAACTGAAGCACAAAGGTACCTGGTTCCACTCGTAGCTTGAAGGTAGCACGCTTTGACAGTTACTCGTTGATGTCATCCTCTGCTCGAGGGACATGCTTCGCTTGTATACCGTCGAAGCGCTCCTCCAGTTTCATCACCTCATCAACGTAGGCTTCCAACAACGGGCTTTGATAATCTTTGTTGATCTGCCTAACGACGACCTATGAGTCGCCCCTGACGATGAGCTTCTTGACTCTGAGGTCTGATGCGATCCTGAGACCGGCAAGCAAACCCTCGTACTCGGTGGTGTTCTTGGTTGACATCTCCCGGGGAAAGTGCATATGGATAACATATTTGAGATGCTCTCCTGTGGCTGCGACAAGCAGCACACTAGCACCGGCGCCTTGCAGCGAGAACGCACCATCGAAGTACATGATCCAGTTGCGGCTCGTTTCCTTGCCGGGGACAGTGGTCTCCTATACCTCTTCGTCAGGCGTTGAGGTCCATTCCGCAACAAACTCCGCCAAGACTCTGCTCTGAATTGTCGAGGTACTTTCAAACTTTAAACCGAAACTTGATAGCTCCAGGGCCCATTCCACGATCCTCCCAGTTGAATCTGGGTTGTGCAGTATCCGTTGCAATGGGAGGCGGTTGACCACCGTGATCTCGTGCGCTTGGAAGTAATGGCACAGCTTCCTCGAAGCCATAAGGAGGCCGAAGAGCAGCTTTTGCACACCTGAGTACCTCGACCTAGCCCCTTGCAAGAGGGAGCTGACTAAGTACACTAGGTGCTGCACCATCTTATTCTTCTGCGCCTCTTCACCCGGTCATGTGGGTCCTGTCACGCCGGCGTCAACCCCTGCCGGGACTCAATCTTGCCGGGATCGAGCCCTGCCGGAGACGGTTTCGGCTTGCTATCTGTTGGTTCTGCCGCTGTTACTGCCTTCTCGTCGACTTCTCTCTGCGCCACTAGTGCAGCGCTAACCACTTCATTTGTCACTGCTAGGTAAAGAAGAAATGGTTCTTGTGGTTTGGGCGCAACCAGCACTGGGGTAGAGGAGAGGTATTTCTTCAAATCCTTCAATGCTGCCTCGGCCTCTGGGTCCACTCCACTGGACCAGCCTTCTTCAATAACTTGAAGAAAGGAAGGGCACACTCCGCGGACTTGGAGATGAACCAGCTCATGGAGGCAACGCAACCAGTGAGCCGACACACGTCTTTGATCCGTTTGGGCGCCTTAATCTGCTCGATGGCCTTGATCTTATCTGGATTTGCTTCAATCCCGCACTGGGACACAAAGAACCTAAGAAGCTTGCAGGACGGGATGCCGAAGACACACTTCTTAGGGTTCAGTTTGAGGTTGATCTTGCGCAGGTTTGCAAATGTTTCCTCCAGATCTTGCACAAGGGTCGCTTTGTCCTTGGTTTTGACTACTGTGTCATCCATATAAGCTTCCATATTTCTATGTAGCCGGGGTTCAAAACCAATTTGGACTGCTCTTGCAAAGGTCGAGCCATCACTCTTCAACCCGAAAGGCATCCGCAAAAAGCAATACGTACCACATGGGGTGATGAATGATGTCTTTTCCTCGTATTCCTTTGTCATGAAGATCAGGTGGTATCCTGAGTAGGCGTCAAGGAACGATAGGAGGTCACACCCAGCCGTGGAGTCAACAATCTGGTCAATACGCGGTAATGGAAAGGATCCTTTGGATAGTCCTTATTGATGACTGTGTAGTCAATACACAGCCTCCATTTCCCATTTGCCTTGCGCACCACTACCGGATTGGCCAACCACGTTGGATGGAGTACTCCTCTCACCAAGCCTGCCACCTCTAGCTTTCTGATTTCCTTCGTGATGAACTCCTGCCTCTCCATAGCTTGCTTCTTGACCTTCTGCTTGACGGGCCGCGCATGAGGACAGACAACAAGTTGGTGCTCAATCACCTCCCTGGGAATGCCGGGGATGTCGGAAGCTTGCCATGCAAACATATCGACATTCTCCCGCAGGTAGGTGACGAGCTCGCTTACCTATTTTCCATCAAGGGTGGAGCTTATGGTGAACACTCCCCCGGTGTCGTCCTCCTTGATGGGCACCTTCTTGGTCTCTCGTGGTGTAGCTCTGAACCTCTTTCTCTTGCCGGCGGAGCTCTCTGGCACGTTCTCGACGGAAGCACAACACCCCGAAGAGGTGCACTTGCTGGAGTGGGTGCGAGGGGTCTCGCCGGTCTTCTTCTCCCCCGGGACTTTGTCGGCAGGAGCAGGTGCCTTAGCGGCAGCTGCTGCGACTGCATCCTGGTAGAGTTGCTCGGTGTAGATTAGCGCATCTTTCTTGTCGGAGGGGACGGTGATGATGTTCATCGGCCCGGGCATCTTCAGCATGTTGTAGGCGTAGTGTGAAGCCGCCCTGAGCTTGGCTAGCGCCGGGCGACCGAGGATCCCGTTGTAAGGCAAGGGGATCTCGGCTACATCGAAAACGATCCTCTCCGTCCTGTGGTTTAGCTCGCCTCCGAATGTCACGGGCAGCGTGAATTTTCCCTTTGGCTGGCTCCTCCCTGGATTAACCCCTTGGAACGTACCCGTCTCCTCGAGATCTCCATCAGGGATCTGCAACCTTCTGACCACAACAGGCGAGATCAAGTTCAGGCCGGCCCCGCAGTCAACCAACATCTTCGTCAACTTGAGGTTGCGGATTGTTGGTGAAACCAACAACGGCAGGCACCCGACCGTAGTGGTGCGGTCAGGGTGGTTCTCGGTGTTGAAGATGATGGGCGTGCTAGACCATTTCGGCGGCTTCCGCGCATCAAACGAAGGCTCCACCATTGTGATCTCATGCGCCCACTGCTTGAGTTGGCGGTGGGATGCATGCAGCGAGGCACCACCATCGATGCACATGGCCTCAGTGGCTTTCTGAAACTCGTGATTTCCGGACTCGTTGTCCTCGTCATGATCATCGTCTTCCTGCTTCTTTTCGCGGCCCCGGGCGGGCCTCTCTTGCTGATTATCCTTGCAGTGGCGGCCTCCTTGTCCGCCACGTTTCTTGCTGGATCCCTCGGCACCATCTAGGCCTTTCTCCTTGTCCCGCCACTCATACTCGGCTTTCTGCTTCTCGACGAGCAGCTCTACCTGCCGGCAGTTTTGGAGATCATGGCCTTGGTGCGGTCGATCTTGTAATACTGCTTGTCGGAGCCTCCTGGCTTATCGGCAGCCGCCAAGGCCCGGCAAGCGGCACACTCGGCAACCTCCTTGTCGGGGTCACTTGCCATGGTTTTCTTGGTGGCACCGGTATCATCGGATCCCTCGACGGCAAGCACGACCTTGCTCCTATGCTTCCTGTTACGTCACCGTCCCTTCTTTGCAGGGGTGGCGGTGTCATCTGTGGAGTCGATTTCCGCGCCGGCGTCTTTGCCGGGGTACTTCCTTCCCTCCTCAGCACGAGCGCATCGATCGGCCAGAACATAGAGCTCGGCCACATCCTTAATCTTGTTCATCGCTAGCTGTTCTCACATCTTGCGATTGCGCATGTTCTGATGGAACACACTGATCACGGTGGCAGGATGAACGTCGGGGATGTTTTACTACACTCGGCTGAACCTCTGGATGTACTTGCATAGGTTTTCTCCTTCCTTTTGGGGGATGATGTGTAAATCACTCGCCTGGCCATGAGCTTGGTGAACTCCGGTAAAAGCGCCAACAAACTCATGGCACAGATCCGCCCAAGAAGAGATGGAATCCACCGGCAAGTGCATTAACCATGACATAACATTAGGCTTGAGTGCCAACGGGAAGTAGTTGGAAAGCACCTTATCATCGAGGGCCCCAGCGACTTGCATCACGATGGTGTAGATGTTAAGGAACTCCGACGGGTGAGTCTAGCCATTGTACTTCTCGCCAACGTCGGGTTTGAACGTGCGGTGGGAGGGCCACTGGAACTGCCGCAGCTCATGGGTGAAAGCCGGACAACCCACCTCGTAAGGTAGGCGACCGTAGCCCCCCGGCGCTGGTTGGTCCGTAGCGGGCCCTGCCCGCCTGTCCGACTGGTGGTGCGCGTCACTTCGGCGCTCGATCGTAGTTCGAGCGTCCTCATGAGCCCGCTCCCGAAGGACTTAGCGCTGATCACGGTTGGTTCGCGGTTCAGACGACGCGATGGAGATATCACCACGAGCGTTGTCGCGATGAACCGACGCCCGGGGCGGTCGGTACGGAGGAGGGGAGTGCACCGTGGCTGCATCGCCTCCGGCACGGTCTCTGCTGGCATGCGGTGGCCCGATGGAGTGACGGCCTACGGGTCCCGTCGGCTGGCGATGCCGATGGGGCCCCGGACGGTGGCCCTCCATTCTTCAAGCTTCTCCGCGGCGGGATGAAAATCGAGGAGGAGCTGCGTGCGCTAGGGCTTCCGTCAGCGTGGGTGGTGGCGAAAGCTGGGTGGACCGCGATGCGCCTCGACTCCTAACCACGTTAGAAGGAGCTGCGTCACAGCTCCGCAGCCATTCGCCACCTCAGTCAGCACCTTGGCGCACATGCTGGCCCTGTTCTTCATGTGATGGATGCATGAGACTCTTCCCAGGACGGCGCGCAGGGCCACCTATGGGGTGACGCTGCTCATCACGCACGACCTGAGAGGAGCGCGCCATTGGCGCCGGTGTTGGTGTCTTGGAGGTCGCCGTGCTGCTGCCTGGCGGGACAGCGGCACCCCTGGAGGGACCCGCGCCGCCTGCGGGGGGGCCAACTTCACATCCGGAGCACGCTACCGGTGGCTCGTCGCCCGGCGAGCGAACGACGCCACTTGCCAGGCTGGGACCAGCGGGGTGGTGCAAATGTTCTCGGGCCGTGCCATGGGTTCTCTCCGCGACTGGCCCACTGCCGGTCCGTGCCGGTACCATCCTGGTCCCGGATGAACCGATCGCCATGGTCGTCTTCTTATTTGGAGCCATGGCGATGAAGAACAGCTAGATCAACTGCTAGGCCAGACCCTCGTGATTGCGCACTCCCCTACCTGGCGCGCCAAAGATGTCGGTGGGAAACGACACCTACGGAATCACTGGAAGCCCTTCTACGGTTGCGGCGCCCGGTGATCGCGAGGAGAGCGGGACTAGCTGACAACAAAAGGGGGATTTACCCAGGTTCGGGACGAAAAGATGCGTAAAACCCTACAATCCTGCTCTGGTGGCTGTATTAGTGTTCTTGAGCTCGTGAACTAGATCTAGGTGTTGTGTGGTTCCAAAGAGCCGAATCCCTTCTCAGTGTGCCATGGGTCTCCTTTTATAGACGAAAGGGGCTGCCACTCCGGTACACAGGAGGTGGAAAGTGCTACAGCGTTGCGAGCTTATCGCTGGTATTATAGGACAAGACGCATTTAATGTGCAGCTTAGGTGTCCTCTCGTTTATTGGGGACGGGGGCGAGGCCCGTCCCGTCCGTCGCCGCTCCTCCTCGCTTCGACACGCGCCCTAGCCATCGATGCATGTGGTGCCATGTAGGCAGGCAGGAAGGTGAGGTGGCACGGTGGTGGAGCCTCCACGAAGGATTGCATGCTACCACGCAGGTGCTTGCCCAGCTGGTTGGGTCGGCGGCTCCATGCGAATCGCGGTGAAGACTTGGCTAGCGAGGGCCTGGCAGTGGCCCTGCCGGTGCACTCGGCGAGGGTCTTGCTGGGTGGCCCGGCAAGGGTCTTGCCGTGGCGCGCTGGTTTCCCCAGCAAGAATCTTGACGAGGGTCTTGTGGGTTCCTTCGGTGAGGGTAGTTGCTTCCCTATCCTTATTTGATCTTGAGCATTCTATGTCTTCACAAAGATCTGCATACCACCACGGAGGTGCCTCCCGAGCCCTGTCCAACGCATTTGTCTAGCGTTGGTGGGCCCAAGGGTGGCTCACTTCGGCTGGCGTGGGCGAGGCACCCCGGCAAGGGTCTTGTCGGGGCTGCCGGGGCTGCCCCGGCAAGGGTCCTTGCCGGGGGAATCTGCTACGCCTATCTGATCTTTGTGGCCTTGGTCCTTGTCGTTGCTCTATTTGCCTTGTGGCTTTGGCTTCTCTTCCGGCTTCCCTTTCCTGCCATGTCTATGCGTGGCCGTGGCAGGAAGCTCTGACTGCCCATGCACAAGTAAAGGGGTCAAAGGGAGAGCCCCTACTTTTCTGCACCGACAGACATTGACCTAGATTACTACTGCAAGCTAGGTTTGTTGACAATCTTACTTGTCTTTCTTACTTATTCGATAGAATATCCAAGTAGTCACGTCGATTAGTTGCAAACAATAAGTGCTAGACAAACTTCTTGATTCAGAAATTGGACGGTCTCTTACTACAGTTAAAATTCTGCATACTTGTCCTAGTAAGCTCACAAGTAAATGATTGATTCTTTTAGGGTGGACCACCCTGTTTCTAAATACTGGAACCGCAGACATGAGTGAATAGTGTTTCTCTATGTGATCTCTTCCATCATGTGTTTGCAACGAACAGTGCATTGTATAGAAAGAAAGTGTCATTTCCAGCTTTTACATAGGCTTCGATCTTTTACATGGAATACAATCTGCCTAATTGCTTTGTGTCGCACTACTAACACTCCACCCTTGAAGCTAAACAGTATGCCACTCATAATTTCTTAGTTTATTTGTTCAAATATGAATTTCATATGATTGTAATGTTCCTACTTCAGTTTTGAAATGTGTGTCTGCCTGTTATAGAGACATAAGGGGTTTGTATTTCTGTGTGTGGTCTGGTCAGCACAGTTGGGGGTGAACTTTGCATATGCAGGGGTTTATAGGGAGACAATCTTCGAGTTGAATCCGCAATGCATTCCATAGATAATCTGACTACTTTTTATGTTTTCATGAATCTCAGATTCTGAACAGCATCATAATGATTATGAGCTTGCGTGCATGAAAAGAATGAAGCAAAACAATGCCATGGCTGTCAAACTCGGCATTAAGGGACTGAAAACATGTCTGGATGCAATGCAATGAAAACGCTCTCGACCTACAGATTTATGCTCAGAATATGATCCTAACAGTGATTCTGAGCTAGAGGGAGACCTAAGTCAATGTTTCTCCTTAGTGGAGGAGTCAGAGGAAGATGCCCTATCTTATTCACCCATCAAGGTGCTTGGTCTAATTGTCCAAGATAATATTGGTCGGACATATCTTGCAACTGATGCTTTGCATTGCTTCTACTTTGTTGAAATGTCATTAGCTTAGTTTACACATCGTGTATGTGAATACGCCCTGCCTATCCATTTTCAGTACATATTCCATCTGTCATCATACCATATGTATCCATTCAAATGTTGTTCTTGTGTATCAGACGTTTAAAAGGAAGAGGGCGATTGCTGATCATGGAGGAGCACAAGCAAAGTATTTGGAAAAGGTAGTGGCACCTGATAAATCAAATAGCCCATTAGGTGTAGTTGCAATATCACCTGACCCACAAAACACCCCAACTCTAGCAGACTCTAGCCCTACTACACTGGTCATTTCTGATGCCCCAACTCAGCAGACCCCAACAGCAGCAAACAGTACGATTATGCTAGTTGACATTGCACCAGCTCTACGACACAAAACCCCCATTCCAGCAAAGAGTACACCAAATCCAGTTGCCAAATCCCTTTTCGAACCAGAGAGAGCCTCAATTGCAGCAAATAGGACCCCTGTTTCATTTCTTCCAAATTTAGAAGATGAAGCTTATATTGTTGTCAGGAACTTTGTGCGCATCTTTCCTTCATGGAAAGATTATACCGCAAACACAAAACAATTTCCAGTCTTCCTCCGCAACTTACACGTAAGTAATGTACTAATATTATTCATGGTCATTACTGCATATGTTTCTAATGACAGAAGACACAAGATTTCATTCTTTTAAATAGGCGAGGAGCAAACCGGATTGTGAAGACGAGAAAGGGTTGGTTGCGCTTTTCAAGCACTCGTTGATGAAGTATCGTTCCTACCTGAGGCAAGCGTACTTCGATGGCAAGCCTCTAAACGAAATTTTAGTAAAGTCTCTGGTGCTACATTTATTCGAGGGTGACTAGAATAACCTTGTTACACATTGGTCTCGGCTGCAGCGTAAGGTACTGTCTATGATATCACATCACAATTTGAACAACATTTCTGCATTTGCCTTAACGTCTCACTTGTACAAAAACTGTTAGCAGAAGAACATTCATTCTCAAGGGACCACAGAATCTCGCAACTATACTGCACACTGCATTGCTCTTGTGAGTACCTCTTGCCCTGTATTACCATGCTTACTTTCATAGTTGTTTGATTATGTAGCATCACTGCACATGTTAGCCTCGTTACGTCCATTTGGTGGACATTATAAGATCTGTATGGACTCTTACATAAACTTAGAATCAACCCAATGCTTTTGAAGAGGTTTAGCTCTGCAGTCCTCTTGTAAGGACTGAACGTCGTCTATCATTGTACTTACATTATCAACTACTCCCTCCGTTCCATAATATAAGAACATTTTGTACAGTACATTAGTGTTCAAAACACTCTGGTATTATGGGAAGAGGTATTGGTTCATTGTATAGCATTCTGCATCTTATCTCCCTCACCCACCGTTTACTAAAAAAGATCAGATCTATATTTAATCTATATTGTAGAATACACAGACAATGCCAGTGCAGAAGTGTAGCCCATTGCTCTGGTCATTACATTTTGTCCTGTAACGCTTGTACTTCCAGGGATTGGTAGTTGATTATGTAGCATCAATCTGCATCTTATCTTCATTATCGTCTATCCCTTCCAGTATTATCATATCTATAATTACTCTCTACAATATGTAGAGTACAGGCAATGCTTATGAAGAAGATTCTGTGCTAAAATTCTTGAGTTATCCTTCCCTTGACATGGAGAAGGGCATTATAAAGCCGGTGTTAATTGTTAATGTAAGTCAGTCCTTCTAAAGCCTTTACCCTCAACTGTTGTTTAATTTGCTCATACTCCCTATTGTTTACTGCTGTTTAGTTTGTTGTTGCTACCAAAATGCATGTTCGTAAGAACCGTAAGTTCTAAGTTTTACTTGTAAAACCAAATTCATTATTCATACCATGCACATTACTCAATACACCCTATATGTATGCTTGTTTTGGGGGATCTATAATCCAGTGTGTGGTGAAGCAGCCCACGTTTGCACCTTGTCATCTCCAGTTTTATCTTACTGATGTGGCTGATGATATGAACAACATGCCATGCACATTAACCAAAATAGATACAATGATTTTCTTTGCCCTTTATCTATGCTTGTTATGTTGACATGGTAATCCAGTAGTGTGGTGAAGCTCCCCGCATTATGAACAATGCCAAATTATGCTATTGATATTTTGAACTTACTCTTTATTTTCTGATTTGAAATTGGATGGAATTGATAGCACAGTTATCATCTTTGTTTATACACATGCAAAACATGTCATCTCTCTGCTTTGATTCAGGGTGATATGCCTGATGGCATGCACAAGTCTGCTGAAGGCTATGAGACAAACCCAACATATATTGCAGCAATGAAGGCAAAACATCTTGAAGATAGCGAGACAACCCCAAAGTCTTGTCGTGATGCAGTGTTCATGTTACTTGAGACTAGCAGTCAGACAAGCTCACAGAATTCATTGCCTGAATCAGTTCGACTTCTTCAGTCCCAAGTTCTAGCAGAAAGGCATTCTGCAACTCAACTTCGACTTGAAGTCCTATCTTTAAGAAAGATTGCGGAGAACACCAATGAGAACCTCATCGCTAAATAGCTACACCTGGAAGCTATGACCGACATGCTAGGTCGGTCTCACACCCTTGCTCAGCAGCTTGCGCAGCAGTTCCCCCGCAAGGCTAACCTTTCTTGAACTGTCTTGGAAGTGGTCTCGGTTCAGTATTGGTATTTTGTTACGTTGCAATGGTGCCCAGTTTTTGTAATCTGCTTATTCGTTGCACTTTATGATCACTGGTGGCGAACATCGATGCCCAGTGGATGTAATATACCATAAATCCTTTATTGTATAGTGTCGGTTTATTCTTAGTTACTATGCCATAATTTCTCTATTGTATATAGTAGGTTTTTTTCTTAATTCTTACTAGTTACTGCCATCATTCGCTATCTGAAAAAAATCAGATGTAGTCGACCGGGCTGAAACATTCGCCTCTAACGGGCCTAGTTTTTAGCGGGCCACAATTGGGCCGTCTTGCATCTTTCTTGGGCCCAAACGATTGGTGCCTTCACACTGTGCTCCAGACCCACAACTTACACCGTCTTATATTTTAGTTGGGCCTTTTGTGGACCAAGCGCTTAGTTTGGCCCAGGTAGCATTGGGCCATTAACATGCTGGATATTGTATTGTCCTGTTACGGCCTAGATGAAACCATGGGCCTTTAGCAGGCCGAAATGCATGTTGGGCCTCCATTTTCACTAGTCGTCGACGGGCCTTCAGCAGGCTGAAATGTAGACCGGGCCTTTTTGGGCCCAGTTATATCATGGGCCGTTACCAGGCTGAAACATATCTCGGGCCTTAGTTGTCCCACTGATATCATGGGCCTTTAAGAGGCCGAAAGCTTAGTACAGGCATCAACGGGATGAATTATGCGACATGCCTTTAACAGGCCCAAAGTCACGCTGGGATTAACTCTTGCCACCTTTATCATGGGTCGTTAGTGGGCCTGATGTTCCCTCGGACCATATATGGCCCATGGGCAACACGGGCCATTCCCAGGCTGAAAGTCACACCAGGCTGAAATGGGCCCATGTCTACATCGGGCCTCTAATAGGCCAAAAGTCACTGGGCTGTAATTGGGCCCAAATATTCGGTGAAAGATTAACGGACCAGATCTGGCTTCAGGTCGTAAATGGGCCCAACTATTCAGCGAACAATTAGGGCCAGATCTGGCTTCGGGCCATAAATGGGCCTTTAATAAAGAGGTCGTTATTGGGCTGGCCCATTAGTACCTGAGTAAGTACTACGGGCCTTTGACTCCGCTGGCCTTTTTAATCTATATGGGCCTCTGTTGGGCCCAGCCACGTGTCGACGTATCATTGGCATGTCTCCTCCATTGGATAGGTGACATCTGTCTCACTGACGAGCTGACAGGTGTTCCCTCCGGCCAATCAGAATTTTACACATGGAAATTTCCCATTGGTCCCGGCTGTTAACGGGTTATCGGATCCAAAACCGGACCCGATAGCTTAACGGCGTTCCGTTACAGTGGATGCCACGTGTCGGTCACCCTTGACGAAAGCACTTCTGTGATGCACGATTTATTGTCATGGAAGTGGACACTTCCGTGATGATAAATTTGGCAATGTCATGGAACACTTCTATGACAGCACAGGTATGACTATCTTGATTCTCTCATAAAATCGTCATGGATGTACATGCATGACAAAAAACGCGACCTACTGTGACAAACACATATTATCACAAAAGTGTATTTTTTTTGTAGTGCTACTATTTTCTGCAGCGCATCCCTTGCTATGCAATAGATTATGTAGTGCACAATTTTTACCTTTACATAGATCAAGGCTGCACGGATGTCATACTCCACACAAACCATGGATTTACAATCTTTGCTATTGTAAGACTTGATGAACATGGTGACTCCTACTTTGGCGCTGACTTTTGGAAAGAAATGTATAAGTTTTATGTACTGCACATAAAAGGGCCTGGTCATGAGATATATGCTAACTTCCCCGACAAAATCATCCGTCCTGACTTTGTTCGAAGTAAGTATTCTTTTCAACTATCTGCATGTTGACTTACCCAGTAATATTAAATGAATTGTGTAGTATTAAAGCAACCAATTGTTATTCCCTTTTCTTACTATATTCCTACCTAATAACTTCTAGTTACCAATATACTTTTCTATTGCCCTGTTTTAACTAAATATTCCTTGTACTCTCATTTCTATCAGAAAGCGCCGCTGACAAGGAGACTCCGAAGGTGGAGAACAGGGTTACCAACAAGCGGAGGCGGGGGGATCTAGAGCCGCAAGCGACTCCAGCAGGCATAGACTTCATCAGCAGCCTCCCCGATGATTTGTTGATAGACATCCCTATGGAACAACCGTCTTTTCCTCTCCTCCCAATCAAATATGGGGCGCGGACAACCGTCTTTTCCTGGCGGTGGCGTCCCCTATGGAACTTCACCCGTCTCGACCTCATCGACACCCACGAGCTCTGCCATGGCTATCGCAAAAGCTTGGATGCGTTCTCCAAGATCCTCGACAGTCACCCTGGCCCAACCAGAGGCGTTAGAATGGGCAGGTTCCGTTTAAACGACAGGGACCGAACCAAGCTTGATGACTGGTTTGGATCCCCCGCCCTAGATCAGCTCGACGAACTCACTTTTGATGATGGGAATATGCGCTCGCTGCCAACGTCCATGCTCCGCCTCGCGGCCACACTGCGCGTCGCCAAGTTCAGGAACTACCACCCCCCCCCTTAACGATGCACCCGCTCTTATTCTACCATGACTGAAGTACCTCAAGCTTGTCACCGTCTTCCTGTCAAACGGTGATGTGGAGCGCCTGCCCCGTGGCTGTACTGCACTCGAGTACCTTCGTCTTGAGGCGATCAATGGGTTGAGTACATCCCACATCACCTCCATGACTCTCCAGACTATTTATGTGTGTTCCTGGTTCGGCAGGAAGACATCACAAGATGTGTAGTACGGTATGGTCATTGAGCACACACCTGCACTTGAGATATTACTTGTACTTGATCAAGTAGGTCCAACAAGAATCAATGTCATTTCTACGCCGAAATTGACAGTGTTGGGCTACTACTCTGACAAATACTCCGAACTTGTTATTGGATCCACACCCGTTCAGGTACAACAACCGCCTTCTACCTCTCCTTCTACAAATTAACATTATTTCTAATTTTGAAGATGTTTGTTCGTATGTCATTCAGAAAATGATTCCGCCAAGCCTGACCACGAAATTGCGCGAAGTGAATGTCTTGGAACTAAGAATCTATCGGCCCCAACCTGAAGCAAGTTGTCACTTTCCTGAGATGCTTTCTGTGCCTAGAGAAGCTATATATCGAGTTGATGTCCCTTTCCTGTTAAATGTTAACCATAAGGGCGTTCGTTTTGTGACACCCTTTTCCAAGTTTACAATGACAATGTACTACAATTTCTGAAGGATTCTTTTGGAGGATTTCAGTACATACATGTCTCCTGTTCCAAGTTTACAATGACAATGCTTGATCCATATGGTTACAATCCATATGCATTTCTCCTTTGGATTCATCTGTACTAGTTTTCTTAGGGAACTTTTCATCCACTCCTTTGGAGTTTATATTCGCCACGTTATTTGTTTGTCAGAGCAAAGGTGTTGAAGGTAATGAGGTTTGCCCTACATTTATTTCTGAAAAATGAATGGTTTGTTCATCAGTGCTGGCGCCTACGGCAGAATGGAATAGGCTCCAAAAAGGTTAAATTTCATTTTGGAACTTCAGATGTTCAGCGGATCAGCACGAGCGTTTGCTGCCGATGAGCTGAATTTCATTTCTAATATCAGTTTGAACATTGTAATCTTTGAATTTGAGCCATATAACTCTGGAATTTGCACCATGTAATATTTCTAGCCTTTGTGGTACAATCGTTGAAATGGCATCATATGAAACTCATATATTGGTAGCACTATTTTGACCTTAATATGCAATGGTCTTAGATTTGATTTTATTAACCATTCTTGAATATGTTTACCTTGTCGATGTCACAACACACGATCTGTATAGCTAACTCAATTGTGATCTTGGACATTATTGCACACAGTTGATTTCTTCCACCATATGCCCTGTAGAGCGCAGAATTAATTATCGCACTGGAGTGTCCGTCATCACCCTTCTGTGTAACTTTGACCTCATCACCCACGAGTAAACTTATGATAGAAGTCATTAACAAGACTTCATTTTTTAAAAAGATTTTTGCCAATAAACGCCCACAATTTCTCCCTCTTCTAGTTGGCGCGTGGCAAACCAAGACGGCATGAAGCTTGCATGGTAAACTACGCGGTAGCGTGTGAACAGGCTCACAAACGATACATTTGGCGCCTCTTCGAGCCCACGCATGGTCAAACTGTGGTTCGATGTTGTCAGGTGTGCACATGAATCCTCACTGCGGTGCGGTGTTGTCAACGTGCACTCCATCCGCATCATGGAGTTTTTGCTTGCCAACGAGAAGTACAACATGGTCAGGTTCGACCTCGAGCACACCCGCTCTCGTGCCGGGTCTCGTCCCAAGGTCGCCGTTGCCCAGATGTACGTGCGCCACCGTGTCCTTGTCTACCACTACTGCCTGGGCACAAGGCCTTGCGAGCGTTTCGCCAGGTTTGTCAATAGCCCCCACTACATGTTCGCTATGGTCAACATGACCAATAATGTCAAGGTGCTCAAGAATTTGGGCATCGCCTGCCAGAGTCTTGTCGACATCCAGGGCCAATACAAGATCTGGGGAAGCAAGGAGCATGAGAAGGACTCACTGGTTCACCTCGTCGAGGCCATCATCGACCCCTACTACAGAGACATGAAGGATTCCTGCAACAACGACAAGGCTTCCTAGCACTCGGCCTATATGGAGAAACTCGACAAAGCTCACGTCGTGTACACGACCAAAGAGGCATACACGTGCTTCGACATGTACAGGCAGATCTTTGACATGAGGAAGTTCCTCCTTCCCCAAAATGGCCAGGGATCCAGCCGGAAGCAGAGCAATGGCAAGCATCATCACAACAAGAAGTAGATGATTATATCCTTGTTTCTACTAGTTTAGTATGCATGTAATTTCTTAATTTGGTGTGTGAAAATGTTATCTTTATAGTCAGTTGTGTAAATGTACGCTTAATTTGGTTATGCAATGCTGTCCTTTTAAGTATATATGTTGATGCTCTGTAAACAGATCAAATCACATCACACAGGGACTAAACAAGGGAA
Source organism: Triticum timopheevii (assembly GCA_963921465.1). NCBI lineage: Eukaryota > Viridiplantae > Streptophyta > Magnoliopsida > Poales > Poaceae > Triticum > Triticum timopheevii. The sequence continues at coordinate 491,258,774 of OY997270.1, read as the reverse complement.
CCCGTCGGTGATGATTTCATCAATCACTGACAATTTTATACCAGCAATCGTTTGCTCACAACACACACGGCTTTTTAACAGGAGTCATCTGTGTTGTTATCGGTCTTCCCTCACATTTCTGGTCACAGACCTGTTTGTTGCATATCACACACATCTTGTTATATTGAACCGTTTATGTTCTCTTGTCTCCACACAAACAGTCCATCCGAGTGAACCCCCTGTTGTATATTGCACACACATTGATCTGGTAGACCGTTTCTTTTGTGTTGCCTAATCACAAACAGTTTATCCGAGTGAACCATATGCTGTGTATCGCTGATAACCCACAAGTATAGGGGATCGCAATAGTTTTCGAGGGTAGAGTATTCAACCCAAATTTATTGATTCGACATAAGCGGAGCCAAAGAATATTCTCAAGTTTTAGTATTTGAGTTGTCAATTCAACCACACCTGGAAAACTTAATGCCTGCAGCAAAGTATTTAGTAGCAAAGTAATATGGAAGTAACGGTAACAGCAACAAAGGTAATAGTAGCAGTTTTGTAGTAATTGTAACAGTGGGAACGGTAAAGTAACTAAGCAAAGATCAATATGTGAAAAGCTCGTAGGCATTGGATCAGTGATGGATAATTATGTCGGATGCGATTACTCATGCAACAGTTATAACATAGGGTGACACAGAACTAGATCCAGTTCATCAATGTAATGTAGGCATGTATTCTGAATATAGTCATATGTCCTTATGGAAAAGAACTTGCATGACATCTTTTGTCCTACCCTCCCGTGGCAACGGGGTCCTATTGGAAACTAAGGGATATTAAGGTCTCCTTTTAATAGAGTACCGGACTAAAGTATTAACACTTAGTGAATACATGAACTCCTCAAACTACGGTCATCACCGGTAAGTATCCCGATTATTGTCACTTCGGGGTTAACGGATCATAACACAGAATAGGTTACTATAGACTTGCAAGATAGGATCAAGAACACACATATATTCATGAAAACACAATAGATCACTACGAAAAAAGACACATCCATGACATTTTGGGCCGAACGAATTTTTTTTCAATCATACATATGACACTTCTATGACGATAATTGTGACAAAACCCGGTATCATCATAGATGTGGTGGGCTCCTACTTCTATGACAAAAAATAATGACAGAAAATGTTCTTTTCATCCTAGGAGGGCCGAAGACACAGCTGCATGACATTCTTTGGGCCGTCCATGACAGAAAAAACCGTGGTAGAAGCGAGGGCGAGGAAAATTTCGGGGAGTTGCCAATTACGGTGGGTGGTCGGGGGCCGAGCAATGCGCGTTTCTCTCGTACACGTGCGCGCGTGTGTGCGAGGCGTTGGCTCTAACTGAACCCGAGCGAGGCGTTGGGCTCTAACTGAACCCGAGCGATTGCACTGCAGGCTACGCGTTACTTAACCCGAGCGATCGATTCCTTCGCTACTGCTGCTAACTGAAGCCGATCGATGCTGCCTCTCTCGATTAACAGTGAGCGTTTGCGGGGGGTTTGGATGAATAGTGAGCGGTGGGAGTGGATGACCAGGACCCTCGGCGTTGCCTTTGGATGAATAGGACCATGATCGATCGAGCTGGTTGGGGCTGGATGAACAGGACACCGTGGAGGGCTAGATGAACAGTAGATGGTGGATGGGTAGAAGAACAGTAGCCCGTGGAGGGGTGGTTGAATAGGAGCCCGTGGAGAGGGGTGGTTGAACAGTAGCCTGTGGAGTAGCGCATGGTGGAGGCTGGATGAACAGGAGCCCGTGGATGAATAGTCGCTGGTGGAGGTTGGAGGAGGTCGACGGTGGATGAACAGTAGCCCATGGAGGCTGGAAGAGGTCGAGGGTGGAGATGAACAGTATCCCGTGGAGTCCCGTTTTGCGGTATGCCACACGCCTCCCAATGAACAGGACCCCCGTTTCGACCGTAGCGCTCCAACCCAAGTCCGTTTCGTCCATTTTGCGGTACGCCACACCCCTCCTGATCAACATGACCCCCGTTTCGACCTTAGGAGGTCCGTTTTGTCCGTTTTGTGGTACTCCACACCCCTCCCGATCAACAGGACCCCCGTTTCGACCGTCCGAGGTCCATTTCCTCCGTTTTGCGGTACGCCACACCCCTCCCGATGAACAGGATCCTGTTTCAAATGTGGCCAGTCGAACACAAGGCCGTTTCCTCCGTTCTGCGGTATGCCAGGCCTCGGTTCCATCGCCTGTTCTGTCCAAGCCCTCCCGAAGAACACGACCACACATTCCGTTCTGACCCATCCGGTTGGCTCCCCATGAACACGATGACAATGATGTTTCTCCGTTCCGACCCAGCCAATGTACACGAGCCCTGGATGTACATATATATGCGCGAGTAGGCGTTCGAGACCCCGCCCGTATGTACACATACGTGGCCGTATTTTCTTTCTTGAGCATTGGCCGCTGTACGTACGTGTACTTGCTACGTGGGCGCCTCTACTACGACACGTGCGCGCCTCTACTATGACAGTATGTATGTACACGTTCGCGACCAGAATGACAATGCTACGTACGCTTCGACCAGGTGGGTCCTGACTGTCAGGCACTTCCTTGCCTGCAAAGATGTAGCTGGTGGGTCCCACCAGTCAGGGGGAAACATTTTTTCGCGAAATACGATGGCCCGTCTGGTTGGTCCCTGCTGTCAGATTGAGGAATAATTATTTTACACTTAATAAGGAGGCACTTCCTTGCTGCGGCCATGGACCCAGTTGTCAGCCTCTCCACGTACAGTCCATGTCCGATGGAAGCCGTTCCTTGACCACTATGACCACGCCGCGCCAAGAGCACCAGGGAGGTGGACGACGGCGAGGCCTAGGAAGGGGACAACGCGGAGCCGGGGAAGACGCGGCAGTGGATGCCCACGCGTAGAGGAGTACGAGGGTTCACTCGTTCGCTGCGGTGCGAGGCTGTCATCGCCACAGAATAACAGGGGGTGTGGGTGAGTAGAGGGATGGCCTGGCCAGCGATGGGAGTAGTAGGCGGCGGTGAGGCCTGCGCCGCATCGCAGCCGGCCACGGGAGGCAGGAGCATGGGGCATGACACGCGCTGGTTTGGGCGGCTGGAGCAAGAAGACCAGAGGTTGAATAAGCACTACGGCCATTGGATGGACATCGTATAGTCACTTGAACTAGAATCGTGCATATTGACTAAGTTGACAAAGCCTCCGTCCCCGTCAACTTAGTACGCCCGCAAGTCAGCCTGCCACTATACTGGGTCCCAGCTAACAGGGACAGTATTCATTTTTTGTGCATAATAAGGAGGCACTTCCTTGCGTGCGAAGATATAGCTGGTGGGTCCGAGCTGTCAGCGGCGGTAACATTTTTTCGCGAAATACAGAGGCCCTTTCGGTGGGTCCCTGATGTCAGGTGGAGGAATCATTATTTTGCGCGTAACAAGGAGGCATTTCCTTGCGTGCGGCCGTGGACCCAGCTTTCGGCCTCTCCACGTACAGTCCACTTCAGATGCATGTTGGTCATTGACCAGGCCACGCCGAGAGCACCAGGGTGGTGGACGACGGCGAGGCCTAGGAACGGAACGACACGGAGACAGGGAAGACTAGGTAGTTGTTTCCCACATGGAGGGGAGCACGACTGTACGAGGGTTTACTGGTTCATCTGCCGCGCTGGAGAATAACAGCAGGTGTGGGTGAGTAGAGGGATGGCTAGGCCAGCGATGGGAGTACGATGGGGCGGTGAGGCCTGCGCGGCAGCATAGCCGGCCGCGGGGAGGAGGGAGCAGGCAATCCTGCCGGCGCTTGTTTGAGCGGCTGGAGCAGGAAGAGCAGAGATTGAAGAAGCATGACGGCCGTTTGATGGACATCCAACAGTCACTGCTTGTGCGTCAACCTTTTTTTAGGAAAGCCTCAAATCTGTGGAAAACAGCCTACAGTCCATCTGCCATTATTTCTAATAATTTATAGCCCATTTGCTAATTCTTAAGGTTTTTTTGGAGCCCATATTCTTTTTGTTAGCATTACAGCCCATATTGTGGCCACGGTTAAAAAATTACATAAAATTTTGCATATTTCGGTGCGGTCCGAACTGTTTTTAATCCCGAAATTTCGACTCACATTCAAACTGATTTTAAAATAATGTATATCAATATAAAATCCAACAAATTCTCCACGCATAAAAATTAATGTAATTTAAAATCTCGAAATGAAAAAAAGAGATTTCAAACTAATTGCCGGTTTGATGTGTTTTAAAAATGTACAAGCCCATTTCTCATTACTGATAGGCCATTTTCTCGGCCAGCCGAATGAAGCTCTCCTCGTCTTGGAAGATTTGCAACCCAACAGGCCTGACAAAGTGACTTACTTGGCAAATCACAAAAAAACTGGGTTGTGGCCGTGGACCCAGCTGTCAGCCTCTCCACGTACAGTACTCTTCCGATGGAAGTCGGTCATTGACCACATTGACCACGCCGCGCCGAGTGCACCAAGGCGGTGGACGACAGCAAGGCCTAGGAAGGGGACAATGCGGAGCTGGGGAAGACGCTGCAGTCGATGCCCACATGGAGAGGAGTACAAGGATTCACTGGTTCGGCTGTGGCGTGAGGCTGCCGTCGCCGCAGAATAACAGGGGGTGTGGGTGAGTAGAGGGATACCCTAGGCCAGCGGTGGGAGTAGTAGGAGGCGGTGAGGCCTCCGCGGCATCACAGCCAGCCACGAGAGGCAGGAGCACGCGGCACGATTGGCGCTGCTTTGGGCGGCTGGAGCAAGAAGACCAGAGGTTGAAGAAGAACTATGGCCATTGGATGGACATCGTACGGTCACTGGAGCTAGAATCGTCATATTGACTAAGTTGACAAAGCCCTCCATCCTCGTCAACTTAGTAGGCCCACAAGTCAGCCAGCCACTATGGTGGGTCCCAGCTAGCAGGGGGTATTCATTTTTTGGTGCGTAATAAGGAGGCACTTCCTTGCGTGCGAAGATATAGCTGGTGGGTCCAACCTGTCGGTGGGGGGAACATTTTTTCACGAAATACACAAGCCCTTCCCATGTACAGTGCATGTACAATGCGTAATAAGGAGGAACTTTCCTTGCGTGCGACCATGGTCCTCGTGGGTCCCAGCCGTCAGGCTCTCCATGTACAGTCCTCTTCCGATGACTCTCGTATGTTGACCACACCGTGCCGAGCGCACCGAGGCGATGGACGACGGCGAGGCCCCAGACTGGATCGACCCGGAGATGGGGAAGACGCGGCAGTGGAGTCGCAGACGGAGAGGAGTGGGAAACTTGACTGGTTCAGGTGCGGGGTGGGCTTACACACTACAAGAAATATGTCAACTTGTGACCTTGACTATTGGTCACTGAAAGGTCACTGTTTTTCATTTGCGACCTTTTTGTGACCAAAAATAGAAGGTCAAAAGCTGGTCGTCGTAAACTGACATTCACGACCTTCTCTTTGAGAAGGTCGTATACGTTTATGACCAAAATATGTCTACTGTGGCGTTTTGGTCACAAGCAACCTCCCCAGGCAACGTAGGCATCCAGCGTGGCAAGCTGATGTGGCACAAGAATCAGCCCGGTCCAATTCGGTTTTGTACATGGGCCGAGCCCATTAATTTCGCCTTTTTAATATTTATTTTTCCTATTAATTTTTGCTAGCTACATGGGCTGGCCCAGCTATAATTCGACCTTTTTATTTTTGGGTTGTGGCCCGTTTTTTCTTTTTTTTCAAATGGGTCCCAATTGTCAGGTTCTGATATGTGAGTCCCAAATTTCTGATTCTGGTTTGTGGGTCCTTGCTGTCATGGTCATGTTCCTCAGATTTCAATATGCCAATAATTAAACAACCAATATTTAAATCAAAATAGACAGAAAACAAGTGTAATACTTCAAATAACAAGAAGCAACAATCTGTTACATCAACACACATACAAATGCGATCACAGTATAACAAGCTCTACAGGTGTACAATATGTCCAAGTAGAAGACTTCTTTTATGATGTGCCAACTCCGATGCAGCAGATCTTCACCATCTTGTCCGCTTAACCTGTGATCACAGAAAGTGGATCTTTAGGGGACTGTCAAACAAGAAGTGAAAACTATTACTTAGAACAGATAACAGAAAGTTTCTCTTTTTTTTGATCGGTTAGATCAGACATAGTCAAGAAATTTCTGAGTCAACAGAAGTAATGAAGATTCAGATCCTAGTGTGGAAAAGGGTTCACATGACAGACACATACAAAGCCAGGTTCTAACAAAGCTACCCCAATAAATTGAGTAAACAATTAGATATTGGCAACTTCATAGCATCAGCTAACTTGAGGTGGCAAAAATAAAATAAACTATGTGCCTTTTATTGCAGACTACGGGTAATGCGGATGATCTATTGAATGTAAGGAGAATATCACAAAAACCAGCCGATTCACCGGCTATAGGAGTAATCAGTAAAACGAAACGTAATCCTAGTAGATCAAATTTATGACATCAATGAATACGAGTCAGGTTACCAAATCAAACCAGGGACCAGATCAGCAAAGTCAATGGATCCTAATTGAACTCTAAGATCTGAAGACAGTATCTTCACCAAACTTGAGAAAGGCTAACTACAACATGAAACCACACTACTTACATGGTGGATGTGATACCAGACAACAAACTAAGTAAAAATTGATGCATGGATCAGGGAGGCGCTCACCAGATCTCGAGAACTGAGGGAGATCTCAACAAGCCCACTGCCGCAGAGAGGAAACAGAGAGAAGCTGCGTGCCTACAAGTCGTGTGCAGAGAGAAGGTTGCAGCTCCTTATATACCCCTCTCCACAGTACCCACACCATGCTGGATCTACCCCCCACCAGCTTATACATCAGAGCTGGCACATCGGTGTATAAAAGAAGCCAAGTTCGTGCTTCAATTTTTTCCAATACGGATCAGCATCAAGGGCTTCATTACTCCTTGAACTAGCTCCGATGAGCTTGAACTATGCTTCTTCCGACTTCTTCGTCTTGATGCTCGTGACAAAACATGAAACATCAGCATCTGCATGTTATAGAACAAAATGGTTAGGTACAAAATAGAAGCAAATCTAACAACATATATCTAACAGTAAATACAAAATAATGAAGGCTAATCCGTGTGCATATATACTAGCGTGCATATATACCAGCTTAACACATAAACCCATCCATCAAAATCGTGTTTCTGAACATTGGCATCAAATCAACACAAACGCTGAATTAACATGCACAAAAGGAAAGAGCTAATACAGGGCAGGTATATGGGTATCAAAACAAACAAGAAAGAAACTACAATCTATTTTAAGTACTTCAGGTTTGAGTCATTTTTTATACTACAACCAATACATAACAGCCAACATTTCAATTAATGGACACCACATGACAGAAAAGGTGCTAAGGTACTTGCTACTTAAAACCACAGCAAGGTATAGAGCGCATGCAGGCCAACAATAAATTGGTACCAAATCTAAAAATCACAGTTTGAAATGAAGTTAATGAGAAATATTAGAATAAATTTAACAGTTGATAGTGATGTTTGCATACACGCCCAAATTCCGATGGCCAATGCATCAGTACAGTAAAACACTAAGCATGGTACATAGTAAAGGTTTGTAACAACCAGAACTGAAAGCATTCACTCCATCAAGCATATCTACAATGATGCAGCACACAAGAAAAGAGAGATACACAACGGAGTAGCAACGACATAATGATGTTCTCTTAACAAACAGCACGAACATGAATAAATCACATAACTAAGTACAACCAAGTATCTTCCCTCAAAATTATCCCAGCCGAGAGCGAACATGTATTCAACATTTCTGCCATTTCAATACATGCACGACAAAGAGTGGTGCTCTATTCTTACCACGGCACAAGCAAGAGATGACCCCAGATGATGCACTGCTTCTCCAGGTCGAACTCAAGGCTCAACCAACTCCGCGGTATGGACGATGCCCCCTCCTTGCTCCGTCCGGACGGCGGGGTCCAGACTCGGAAGCCCTGCACATTGCAACTTGCGTTAATGCAGCAGCAATACAAGGAACTGATATCAAGCAGAGCACAAATTGAGAGAAAGTTGCGGTCCAGGAGCTGACCTTCCAAGGGAGCATCATGGTGCATCGTGGTGCCTTCATCTGGAATTACATGTCGGGTTCTAGGCTGCTGCTTTGCTTCCCCATATAGCACACCAGGTTCTCCTAAGATAGCGAACTGAAAACACAAAACATTGATTAGGGAGTTGGTACATAAGAAAAGGAATTCATGCACGAATGGCATATACAACTAAAAAAATCAGGCATCACATATTATTAGAATTGCATATTAGATGGCTGCAAGGTAAGTGTTTCTTCATATAAAGTAAATATAATTAGCACCCAACAGCTAGATAGCATATGGTGGAGAAACTAGTTTCAGCTTATCCAGAAATAGCAGCGTTGTGCACACCAGGATAAAATCAAAGAATCCAAGAACAAGACACTTGGAGCAAGCAATTGATGTAGTAACAAGCTTTGATGGTGCTAAATGCAACATGTTTGCATAACCTAATTCACAAGGCTTCGAGTAAATCGAGTGCCCAGATTAGTGGACGAGGATATAAAAAAAATAGACTGATATATTTTAGGACAAACAACCACAACCTGAAATAAGCCTGCAAAAGACAGCATGTACACTTGGATTTACAGCATGTATATTTGTTGCAAAGTTTTGATCCACCTCTCGTGAAAAAGACACATTTCCGCCGATTCAGGTGGAAGCGGGTCAAATTTGAACTCCAGCTGCCTCATAGTTTGCTATTTATTTTTTACCAAAAATCATTTCTAGGTACATAAGTATCTATTTAATCAGAGAAACACCAAAAAAATTCCAAGATTCAACCACTAGCTAGGAACGGTCATTCCCGCGTTTTGACCGCATTTTGAAACGGGCATAAAAAATTCAAAACAAATCAAAAAATTGGGAAACCTTCGCATTGTGTCATTATATGTCGCCAAGTTCCTAGGAAAAATAATAAACTTGTAATACGACAATTATTTTAAAAAAGTGTTCTCAGAAACGAGCTATCACGTGTGGAGATCAATGGCTTTCAAGCCAAATGAGCAATCTTATGGCCACATTCATGGCATAGTTTGTTCAAATGATTTCATATTGTGCACAAGGGTGCATATTTGTTTCCTAAGGAAGTTTTCTTTTTCTTTGGACGAAAGAACTATTTTCCATTTTTTGAGTGCCCAAAAGGAGGTTTTTTTGTGAAGGACCTCCCAAATAATTGTTGCAAAATTGGACCAAATCATTTTTCTAAAATACTAGGCCATATTTAATGCACAGTTGACCAAATGGTTGGGTGTAAAAAGTTTTGGTCCACCTATGGTGAAAAAGACAAATTTCCGCCGATTCAGCTGGAAGCGAGTCAAATTTGACTATAGCTGCCTCGTAGTTTGCTCTTTATTTTTTCCAAAATCATTTCTAGGTACATAAGTATCTATTTAATCAGCAAAAGACCAAAAAAATTCCAAGATTCAACCACTAGCTAGAAATGGTCATTCCCGTCGTCTTGACCGCATTTTGAAATGGGCATAAAAAATTCAAAAAAAAAATCAAAAAATTGGGAAACCTTCGCATTGTGTCATTATATGTGGCGAAGTTCCTAGGAAAAATAATAAACTTGTAATACGGCAATTATTTTTAAAAAGTGTTCTCAAAAACGAGCTATCACGTGTGGAGATCAATGGCTTTCAAGCCAAATGATCAATCTTATGGCCACATTCATGGCAAAGTTTGTTCAAATGATCTCATATTGTGCACAAGGGTGCATATTGGAATGGCAAACAATGTTGCCTAAGGAAGTTTTCTTTTTCTTTGGACGAAAGAACAATTTTCCATTTTTTGAGTGCCCAAAAGGAGGTTTTTTTGTGAAGGACCTCCCAAATAATTGTTGTAAAATTGCACCAAATCATTTTTCTAAAATCCCAGGCCATATTTAATAAATAATGGACCAAATGGTTGGGTGTAAAAAGTTTTGGTCCACCTCTGGTGAAAAAGACAAATTCCCGCCGATTCAGTTGGAAGCGGGTCAAATTTGAACTCTAGCTTCCTCGTAGTTTGCTCTTTATTTTTTCCAAAAATCATTTCTAAGTACATAAGTATCTATTTAATCAGAGAAACACCAAAAAAATTCCAAGATTCAACCATTAGCTAGGAACGGTCATTGCCGCCGTTTTGACCACATTTTGAAACGGGCATAAAAAATTCAAAAAAAATCAAAAAAATTGGGAAACCTTCGCATTGTGTCATTATATGTGGCCAAGTTCCCAGGAAAAATAGCAAACTTGTAATAAGGCAATTATTTTGAAAAAAGTGTTCTCAGAAATGAGCTATCACGTGTGGAGATCAATGGCTTTCAAGCCAAATGATCAATCTTATGGCCACATTCATGGCAAAGTTTGTTCAAATGATCTCATATTATGCACAAGTGTGCATATTGGAATGGCAAACAATGTTGCCTAAGGAAGTTTTCTTTTTCTTTGGACGAAAGAACCATTTTCCATTTTTGAGTGCCCAAAAGTAGGTTATTTTGTGAAGGACCTCCCAAATAATTGTTGTAAAATTGCACCAAATCATTTTTCTAAAATACCATGCCATATTTAATGCATAATGGACCAAATGGTTAGGTGTAAAAAGTTTTGGTCCACCTCTGGTGAAAAAGACAAATTCCCGCCGATACAGTTGGAAGCGGGTCAAATTTGAACTGTAGCTGCCTCGTATTTTGCTCTTTATTTTTTCCAAAAATCATTTATAGGTACATAAGTATCAATTTAATCAGAGAAACACCAAAAAAAATTCCAAGATTCAACCACTAGCTAGGAACGGTCATTCCCGCCGTTTTGACCGCATTTTGAAACGGGCATAAAAAATTCAAAAAAATCAAAATATTGGGAAACCTTCACATTGTTTCATTATATGTGGCCAAGTTCCCCAGAAAAATAATAAACTTGTAATATGACAATTATTTTAAAAAAGTGTTCTCAGAAACGAGCTATCACGTGTGGAGATCAATGGCTTTCAAGCCAAATAATCAATATTATGGCCACATTCTTGGCATAGTTTGTTAAAATGATCTCATATTGTGCACAAGGGTGCATATTGGAATTCCAAACAATGTTGCCCAAGGGAGTTTTCATTTTCTTTGCACGGAAAAACCATTTTCCATTTTCCGAGTGCGTGAAATGAGTTTTTTTTGTGAAGGACCTACCATATATTTGTTGCAAAATTGGACCAAATCAATTTTCTAAAATACTAGGACATATTTAGTGCAGAATTGACAAAATGGTTGGGTGTCAAAAGTTTTGATCCACCTCTGGTGAAAAAGACAAATTCCCGCCGATTCAGGTGGAAGCGGGTCAAATTTGAATTGCAGCTGCCTCATAGTTTACTATTTTTTTTCCAAAAATCATTTCTAGTTACATAAGTACCTACTTAATCATAAATACATGGTTTGGTGGCGATACGTCGAGGTTTGGGCGGTGGCCGAGGCCCCCAACTCTAGAGCACGTAAACTCGCATGCCCGCTGCGTGGTCACCGCATGACCGTGGCATTGCCGTATGTTCTGGGAAACCTAGGCATGTCTAGTGGGTTGGGCACTCCCCATGTAGGTGCTAGGAAGAAAATTACAACATAATATTCTCACAAGGAGACCGATCGATGCTCAAACATGAATTAGCAGCCAAGTGTTTGATTAGCGGTACGGAAAATGTACATGGCTAATGGGCGTGAGTTTTGGCTGGGGATGATCAGTTACTAAGAAGACTGTCTTCACAAATTTTCAGCTCAAAAGGAGGAGCCTAGGTGGTACTTGCTTTGCGAACTACCACATTGGACATAAATACGAATGTTGAAGCTCGGCTCAAAATAATGAATGGATTGAGCTGGAATTTGGTGGAGGATGTTTATTTGGGAATAGCAAAGCACTGTAGAAAATGGATACTATTTGGACATGCCAAAGTGGTACGTCCTTCACAAACTGTTGTTCTGAACAGAATAGGAAAATGAATATTTTTTAATTATTTTTGAACTAGGCAAGGAAGGTTTTTCCATATTTGACGAAGATATGACCCAAAGAATTTATGAGATTTTTTTGGGAATTTTGGGAATGACTGAAATATAGGTTGCTTCATAACCTAGGGAAAAAACTGCCACATGGACATGAACATAGGCAAAACTGATGAGGTGGCGCCTAGTCATCACAACCCACCACAATCTACAAGGTTATGACCATCTATATTGGTCATTAACAACTAGAAATAAGGCAGCGGACCAGCACTGTTTGCTTTATGACCATTTCGTGTAAGGATATTACGACCTTTCTGACAAAAATGGTCGCAATGGTTTAGGGTTTGGAGCCCCCGGAACAGCTTTTGACCAATTGGTCTCAAATGGTCATAGATCTATGACCAATTCTTCCAGGGTCACTAACAGAAGGTCACTAGTTGACATATTTCTTGTAGTGACACTTGGGAGAGAATAACAGGAGGTGCGGAGTGGAGGGATGGCCTGGCCGTCGGCGGGGTAGCGTTTTGCTGAGGAGCGCAAAACAACGCCGCTGGATGCCGAAGGCTGGAGCAGGCGGTTCCGGCAGCGCTAGGGGAACAAGACGAGAGATTGAAGAAGAATGCTGGCCGTTGGATGTAAATCCAACGCCTTCTTAGGCTTCACCAACTGGCCCACATGTCAGCTAGTCCATTTGTTTTTTAGTCCATTTGGTGGGCAGGGTGAAACAATGATGTAGCATCTATGCAGCACATTTGAATCCCATTTGCATTTTTCTCAAAATCCGTGGACTTGCTAGGCTGGGTGAAAATATCATGTTGGGCTAGACGGTGAAATGTTATAAAAACAAAAACACATGATTGCACGTCAGTAAAATCTTTGCAAGCTTATGTACACAATCACTAGGAGTTAACTCGCCAAGTTATATATATATATATATATATAATAATTATTATTATTTTGTAAGAACTTTCAACTTACGGTTAAAATATATTTTTAATTTGATGAGTTAATAGTACGTGGGGTATTATTAATTTTTAGGCTAGACGTGGGACAGTTGAGTTGGTTCTAGGGGAAAGTACTGGGAAAAAACTCAATTTACATCAAAAAAGAAAGTGGGAGAAAATTCAGAGACCTGCTGGGTCCACCTGAGGAGGGGAATATGTTGGGAGGAAGGTTATTCAAAGCACGGCATCCGAGTGAACTAGGTTTCTTTTACAGACAAGTGAACTAGTTTACATACATAAGCAAATAGCCACTAAAAAAAGCAATCAGGTTAATGGGTTCTTAAAAGAAATATTTTGGACAAAACAGATAATTACAACACATAGGCTAATGCATGAAACACTCAGATGATAAAGGTACTTATAAAAAGATAAAGTACAACATCTAGACCTTCCTAGCACGCTTGATCATGACGCTGCGGCTGTCCATGTACTCATCGGTTACGGGAAGCAGACACGCCCTCATGTCCAAGATCTGCCTGTACATGTCGTAGCATGCGTATGCGTCCTTGGCCGCGTAGGTTATGTAGGCTAAATTCAGAGGTACCTCCCACGTCTTCAGGTCGTCTTCTTTCATGTTGGCGTATCAGCAGTCGATGGTGGTCTCAGCGAGGTCAACCACGGAGTCCTTCTCCTGCCCATTGCTGATGATCTTGTATTTCTTCTAGATTTCGACAAGCTTGTTGCACCAGATGGACGAATCGTCGCGTTCTTCCTTCTCTCCACCGTAGTGAAGGTGCAGTCGACGCTGCCGATGAAACGGGCGGATGCTCCAGAAGCTGGTGTAGCCATAGGACTGAGGCGAGGCAGAGCTTCACCAAGTCTGTATCGTTGGTGTACATCACATTGAACTTGGTGCAGCCATAGGACTGAATGGCGAACTCAAAGGGGAACTCCTTCCTGAAGTCCATATGCAGCAGGCTCACTCCTCGGATCGCCATTGGAGTCTCTTCGAGTGAACGAGTGTGTAGGCGGCGGCAGCAGTTCGTTTTCAGCTCTTGGGGAACTGGATTCAACAGTAAGCCGAGTGTGTACAGGCGACAACAGTTACTACCCCTCCCTCGTCCGCTGCATGCACGACAGAAGATGCACCCTCGGCGCATTGAAACGCCTCCATTAAGAAACCTACTCCGTCCACAAGTCGTTTCACGAGCGGGTCTGTATTTGTACTGTAATTACATGACTTAGTGGTCACTTTACTTCAATTTAATTAGCTTTAATAGAAATTTATACTTAAAACAATCAATGCATTCGCTCGTTCTATCAGTGCCACAGGATCAACATGCACAACAATTAGAATTATTATTCTCAGGACGCACACGATCAGCACATTTGTCGCACTTTCACAAAGACAATACTACCAAGTTTGAACTGTTTGTTATGGTTGTTGTCCTCTGCGTCATCATGCCGTGTTTCCCAGCTTGCAAGATTCAGAACCAACAAATAAGATCCAAATAATAAGTACAACAAAGATGCCTACACATCTCATTGATTCCCAGCTTGCAAGATTCAGAACCAACAAATAAGATCCAAATAATAAGTACAACAAAGATGCCTACACATCTCATTGATTCCCATCTTGCAAGATTGAGAACCAACAAATAAGATTCAAATAATAAGTACAACAAAGATGCCTACACATCTCACTGATTCCCAGCTTGCAAGATTCAGAACCAACCCATTAGAGCCTTTTGATGAAGTGAATATCGGGATTAAATCCATCTTGGCTAGCCATGTCATACAATTAAAGAACTTGGCGAATGCTCTTGACCGTCGCAACATCTGTAGTTGAGTATCCCTGTTTGCATAGCACAAACAAGGAGACAGGAGAGCATGATTTCGCTTTAATAGCGGCCTCCTTGAACTCAGCCTCCAGCTCTACTTGGATGAGGTATGCCTGGAGTTCCATTATTCAATTCATGCGCCTTTTTCTGCGGTTCACCTGAAATGAAGCAAAGATTGCATCATTCAGCTAGCAAGAAGTACTTGCTCTTGTGAGCTGGAAGGTTCTTCTTTAGTAGTTGCACTAAAATTGAGGAACATTAAGGATGGCTGTTTGGCTCATGTAAGGTGCAACTATAATTTTCTTATCCTTTTGTGCAGTTCCTCTAAAATAAAGTGCCATTGTGGTGACAGTGACGGCTCCATCTTGCAAAGGCTAATAAAATGTTGCATGAGATTACCGGCAGAACTTGACGGAGATTTTGGAAACTCCAATCACCATTTTGTGAAGTTCCACCAAAATTGAGAGATGTTGCCCACGTGACATTTTAGTTGAACTGCACAAGACACTCATTCCAAAAAAAGTGTTTTGTGCAGTTCACCAAAAGGTCACAAAGGTGAAATGGATATCCCTATCTGCACAAAAAGATAGAAAGTAAACAGTTGTTGGTCAATAAGAATATATGGAACATATACAAAATGGAAAGAAGCATCTTAATTATGTTCATGGCAATCATGCAAGGACAGTAGAAATTTTAAAACGTCAGCAATGCTTCATGTTACCAAAAGCATTACAATCAACAATGAGATTCCTCAAATATGGGATTACTTTAATGGTGGCATTGCTTGTTTACCAGACATAGTAAATCAACAGCAACTAAAGAGTTGGCTTAAGGGCATGGGATCATGGGGACACTAGGACAATCTGCAGCGTAAAGGAGCAACTTACTTATAATACTAGGGAAAACAGCAGGAGTGCCATTTGTAACACAGTTTAATTGCATCTTCTCACTGGAGGCATTAGATTAACAATAACACTGGTTAGACATGTCCCTAAGGTAACGGTGTGATCGCTTCATTTTACATGCGCCCTTCCACTAACAACAACAAAAGGTTGGTATAAGGACATGCGACAGTGGACGCATCAGCACAATGTACCTACAAGGAGGCATAAAGTGGTGATGCCGAGTTTGTTCATGCTATGTGAGGGCAGCAAACCTAATCCTGGAGACCTTGTACTATGTGAGGGTAGAAAATCTAATCCTGGAGACCTTTTACTATGTGAGGGCAGCAAATCTAATCTTGGAGGCCTTTTACTATGTGATGGCAGCAAATCTAATCCTGGAGACCTTTTACTATGTGAGGGCAGCAAATCTAATCCTGAGACCTTTTACTATGTGAGGGCAGCAAATCTAATCCTGAGACCTTTTACTATGTGAGGGTAGCCAATCTAATCCTGGAGACCTTTTACTATGTGAGGGTAGCAAATCTAATCCTGGATACCTTTTACTATGTGATGGCAGCAAATCTAATCCTGGACATACTCTGTTGACTTGTCCACCAGCCGCCAGTTTCTATCCTTTTTTCAACCAATAATAGATCCATGCCTTATAAAGTTTGTACTATGTTTTCCCATTATTTCCCTTTTCAACCAAGAGACCGGTTGGGTATCCGGTCTCTACTACTTTTACCATATTATTTTCTCTTTGAATCAAGTCTTAGATTCATGCTACAACTTTCCCCCCTTTCTTAGTTGTTTGAACAAAGCCCTAGATTCGAATGCATGAAGTAGCTTTACCTCCAATAATACTAAAAATTTAGGTGTCTTTGGAAGAGATGATGGGAGTAGAAAAAGATGCACATGCAGACACATGGGGAGCTGCGGCAGTAGAGCAAGGCCGCTTTCGAAGAACGTATACCTGAGGGTCGCCGGGATGTCGGCGGCGATAGGTCGGATCTGCGGACAATACGGCAGGGAGGAAGAAGGGTCGGAGGACCTCCCGAGTCGGCGCTGTGTCGGAGAGGACGGCACGGGCAGAGGATCGGGCCCCTCTAGCAGCTGTGGGTTTCCTCCCTCGGCGGTGATGACCGCATGAACGATGCACCTTTTAGTCCTCTACACACACCGGCCGAAGGAATCCGGCCGGATCTGTGACCAACGGTGAGCAGAGAGAAAATGTCGCTACCGTTATCTTGTGCGTGGCATTATATATGGAGAGGATGAGAGAATGAAGAGAGCAACCCTAGTAAAGCAAGCGCTCAGGCCCCTGCATCCATATATAGTGGAGTGATTATCTTTTTTCTGTCCATAACAAGCGTTTCAATTTGTGTACGTGGCATTAAAGAAAAGAAACTCTCTATTTAAGGTGACTACTGTACGAATCCTACTTACTACTAGTAGTACTACAGTATTTTTCACTTGTGCTCACCGCCCCTCCATTAAACAACCCCATGGTTGAATAAACATACAGTAAGTACTGTATTTATATAGAACGAATAAGCTTTTCCCGGGCAGTACACGCGGCAGCTTTCGGGTAGGCGGTTTGACAGAGTGGCGAGGAGGGTGAGCAAGTGCGGTTGTGCGATTTTACGGCGCGTTACTGCTGGAAAGAGTTGTGATATGACCACTCACTACAGTCATGAGTAACTGGTGCTCTGACCAGGGTGATTTCCCCCTTCTGTTCCGCGCTCTAATCTGGTGCATGACACGTCGACCTGGATGCTGGCTCTCCCATATGTCTGAGTGGTAAGAAGGAGCAAAGAATGATGCGGTATATACTAGTACTATTCTATGTACTACTCAGGTCGGAGGAGTGCGAACCACGGCAGCATAGTGAACCAGCAGTGTGAACCACGGGAGCCTAGTGAACTAGCAGTAGAAAACAATGTGGTGATATGGCCATAAAAAACAATGTGCTACGGTCCACACTATAGCATGTACAGTAACACTCCTCTTTGTTTAGATCCCTGAGTTAGAGCTAGTTTGGGTTTAAATAGCCTCAAATTATAACGCCCGTGCGTTGCAACGGGGCCACATTAACTTTAAGAGTTCAATATTACGACATTGCCGACCTTTTTTACCATCAAATCCCCACACACACTCTCTCCCTCCCTCTTCCTCACTCTCTCTCCCCCTCTCCCTCTCTCTAACACACACACATATCCATCTTATTGGGTACGGGACCATAATTCATCTATTTCACACACACACACACACACACACACTAGTGCATAACAATATGGATTATGTGTATTATATTTGCCACCAGAACTAAGGGAATTAACTTTAAGAGTTCAATATTCTGACCATGGGATATTTAGGCTGGCGTATATGGGAAATCAAAACTAAAAATGACTTGATGAGTTAGGGATACATCAATAAATATTGTAAAAGGTGATAAAAACAATTTTGCAGCAACTCGCGACCCCACGAACTCGTATTCGCAATGAGCAAGTTATATTCGCAATGGGTAGGCTAGCACCAAGGGACAAGGGCAACAACCGCCTTCCCATCCAACCTACTGATTCTGCTGGCGCTACTTTCATTCTAAGCCCATGAGTACCGCTAGTGTGTTGCCACGTACGGAGAAACTACGAACTGAAATTTTCATCCAAATCATGAAAATTGTTAATGTTCCTCTCCTCTCCCATCCCTTGTGTGAACGTACCCAATTCGTGGTTGCCTCGCTACATTCAGCGTAGCTCTGATGTGCACTGCCCTCACTCTTGATTAGTTGCCGCAGGGCCACGCATCTACGCCAACAAGCTGGGGAAACAAATGCAAATGTTACACCAAGTCAAAATCAACCATCCCACAATCATAACAATAGAAAAGATAGTAACCAAAATTTAATAGAAGAACTACTGCTTGGCTCCCAGATCCATCTCGATAGCCCTTGATCTGGCTGCTGAGCTTCTCCTAGCCGCCTCAACATCACGTCATTACCAAACATGTAGTGGATGCCTAGTGGGACAAGGATTAAGAGATAATATGAGGTCAAAAACACGATGGCTGTCAATTCCATAAGACGATCTAAGTAATTTGACAAAATAGATCGGGAGCATCTTGTATAATCTCAAAAAAGCAACTAAAAATATGAGAAATGAATTGATGAAAATCAGCCCCTCCTCTCATTCATGCTTGCTTTTGTAATGGGAGGCAAGGAATGGGGATATCGGGAGAAGAAAGGAGCACATGGACGGAAAGCCTCCACCACCGGCAAGTGGGCTTGCTTCACATCCAATCTCCACGGCCGTCGCCTCCATGGGGACAAACTCCCATGTTCACAACCGGGCTCCCAATCGGCCGCTGCCTCGCCGACCTTGACGACGAAGTAGTCCCTCCCTTCGATCCCATTCGCAAGGAGGCAACACCCATCCCAGCGGACGGGTCCGGGTGAGATCCCTATGGATTGTGGTCGCACCTCCCCAAACCTCACCACGGGACACATGAGAGGGCGTTGTTGCCATGGTCAGGCTTGGATGGGGAAAGGAGGCGACATAGCAGCAATGGTGCCTTCACCGGGATTGGTGGCGACGACGGCTGCGAGCGAGCGGGAGGACAGCGGCGACGACAGAGTAGGAGGGTGGTGGCGGCAGTCCATCGGCCACCGTGATGTGAGAGGAGGATGTGGATGGGGTTGTGATCTGGACGTATGGAGCGGTCGAGAGGAGGGGAAGCAGGCGGCTGGGTTTTTCCATCGTGTGGGGTTTGGGGGAGGTCAAACGAGATGGTTTTTTTTGTGCGGGAGGCAGAGCAACGAGGGCGGACGTAGGGAGACGGGACGCGGTCGGTTGGCAGGAAAAGGAAAGCCATGCATTTTTTAGGCAGTAGAGATGATTGATGATAAGAAAGGGAAAATCACATGAATATAAGGAAATATCCCATCAATACTTGATTGATACGGATTTATTTTTATATGGTAACTAATCTGATGGGTTTATGTGGGTGGTCCATCAATACTTGATTGATTGTGATTTATTTTTTATATGGTAACTAATCTGATGGGTTTATGTGGGTGGTGAAGCGAAAAGGCAGGTGGGAGGGAGACGAAATAAAACCAGCGAAATAAAACCAACGAAAGTGGCGAGACGAAAAAAAACCTGCGAAAAATAACCGGTGGACTATTCACCAACTGCTCCATTAGGAGTAGAGACAAGAGGGGTTAGTTTGAGCTAGTTTGCTCTAAACCAGCTAAAAAAACTAGCCCGGTGGAGAGGTTCTAATTGGGTTAGTTATCCTCGGGCCAACTAAAAGAGAACTTAAAAAATCGCCCCTGCCCTCACCAGATCACTCCCCCCCCCTCTCACACGACTCCTCTCTGTTCCCCATAGGGCTGCCTGCCCAAGCGCCGCTCGCCCTCTCTCTCCTCCGGCCGCCCTCTCCTTCCGGCATCTGCCGCCCTACTCCGGCCGCCCTCTCCCTCCGGCCTTCAAAGGTCGCCCCGCTCCCCCTTCACCAGTCATTTTTCTTCCTCTGTCGTGTGCGGTGACGGCACATCTACCAGGGAAGTCGCGAGAAGGGTGAGTTTGTCCGTTCCTTCTCTGTCTCACGGCCATATCATTGATCTTGCTTGCTCTAGCGCTAATTCTGATTTTGAAAAGTAGATCCTGATCAAACTTGGTATAGATTTGTTGTGCACGCATGGAATTGTTTGATGCTGCTTGAGGAGGTAATAAATCTTTCTAGAGGCCCAAAGATTCAGGTCACCTTTCTAGGTATTTCAATTTTAGGCTTGCATTATTTCTAGAGGCCCAAAGATTCAGTTCACCTTTCTAGTTTTTTCAATTTTAGGCTTGCATTATTTCTAGAGGCCCAAAGATTCAGTTCACCTTTCTAGGTATTTCAATTTCAGTCTTGCATTATTTCTAGAGGCCCAAAGATTCAGTTCACCTTTCTAGGTATTTCACTTTCAGGCTTGCATTATTTCTAGAGGCCCAAAGAATCAGTTCACCTTTCTAGGTATTTCAGTTTCAGGCTTGCATTATTTCTAGATGCCCAAAGATTCAGTTCACCTTTCTAGGTATTTTAGTTACAGGCTTGCATTATTCTAGAGTCCCAAAGATTAAGTTTCTAGTCGGCGGCAAGAGGCCCTGCTACCCATGCCGGTGTCGACCTCAACTCGCAAGGGCTGGCATCGGATGGGTTCCCGGGGCTTGGGCTCTACAGAGCCTTCCTCCAGAGCGACGATGGCGAGCTCCTCCCTCGGTGTGTGAGGGGCTCCGGGATCCCTCCCTATCGTGAATCACTTCCGTGGTTAGTTAGCACATTCTTTGTGTCATGAAGTGTTTTTTTATTTTGTGAAGCTTGATTGACGTCTTGTATGTTTAAGTGGGATATCTCATTTGTATGGACAAAGTAAAAATTAGCATGTTTGGCATGCTTGATTTGTATAGATGGTTTGTTTATGTCAATTGTAAGCGGGAGGAGGCCACAGGAGAGTCATCCACAAATCCGGCAGGAAATAGGGTCCAAAGTAGTCAAATGATTGAGATATGGCCCTGTTTGGATCATGGGGTTAGAGCTAGTTTAGGTTAGTTGGGGGCTCAAATAACCCAAAAGTATCCAAACAGGGAGGGTTAGAGTGGATTAGTTCCATCTAGCCCAACAATCCTGGTGGAGAGGTGCTTATTTGGGTTAGAGTGGGTTAGAAAATAACTCTAACTCTAACTGTGTTAGAGTATCCAAACAGGGTGGTTTACAGTTAGTTCAGGGTTAGAATCTAACTCTAACCTCTAACTGAGTTAGAGTTCTCCTCGTCTCGGTTCATCGCCATCATACTTTCCCCATTACTGTGTTTTCAGTATCCTGTGAATCAAAGAGGCCTTTTTTGCCGGGAAAAATCAAAGAGGCCTTTAGACTGGTTTAGGTCCGGTCATTTTTTATAAACATATTATGTCCAAAATTTAATGAACATGCTCCGGTTTCCACGAAAATAATCCGGTTTCATGTAGTAATTCATTCATTTATTTATTCTTCTGTGGGGGGTTTGCATGTAATTCGTGAGGTCTGAAATGTAAAGTAGCCCGGCATATGCTCCGAGTCATGCATGCACTATGACCCAGATGCTCTATGTCCCACATGTCGGCGAATGGGAGCACGTGGAAATAGCCTAGGAGTACATATAGGAGGATAAATGTGTGAAAAAATACGTACTGTGAACTGTGAAGCGTAGCCGCGGTTCGAAAAGGAGACCTAAAGTGATGACAGCTATAGGTCACACGCACCCAACTAGTGGTACTAGACATACGACTAATTTTTCCCTAAAAAAAAAGAGGCACGAGTGCTCAGTACTCCTATTCTATAAACACGAGTCCCATCTGACAACAGCGTCCGTTCTACAGGTGGCTCTCTTCCCTTGTTTCTCTCTTCTAATGCTAAACTCGGCCAACTCCCGGTGGGCGGAGTGGGTTTGCTCAACTGCGGCCCCACCTCACAGTGAAAATGTTACGACTGGAATAAAAATGCCATATACTCCCTCCGTTCATAAATATAGTATAAGCCTTTTTAGATACTATTTCAAATGGAATACAGCACACAGATGTATGTAGACATAGTTTAGAGTGTAGATTCACTCATTTTGCTCCATATGTGGTAGTCACTTGGTGAAATCTTTAGAAAGACTTATATTTAGGAACGGAGGGAGTACTACACTAATAAAACATTAAGGCCATGAGGCGATGCAGTGCTGGTTATAGGAGGAAAGAAGAAGAGATGCATCCATTGACGACGTCCACCTCCTCGACTCGGGGCGCCGGCCCACCGAATGGCGCCTAAGTAGCAGCGCCTTTCGTGGCCAGGTCGACGTGCTTCTGCACAATGGCGTCCAAAGATTCCATCCGCTGGAAGAAGGCCAATGTCTTTCTGTCCTCGCTTGCCTTGTAGTGGCCTATGTAGACGATTTCCTCGTAGACATGGATGTGCAGGTCGACGGTTTCTTGCATGGCGATGCGCTGCGCGGCGAGCGCGGTCTCGAGGTGCACATTCTCGTCGCGACCTCCGGCACCTACAGGGCCACCAAGGCTTGAAAGAGTTCATCACCATGGAGGCCGATGAGGGTGGCAGGCAATGAGGAGCCTAGGCGCGTGGGCTGGAGCAATACGGCAAGGTCGTCCGCGCGCTTCTTGATGGCGGTGAACTTGCGGATGGAATTGACCATCATGTCGTCCATGCGAGAGGCGAAGCCGGCGTCGACGAGGGCTACGATGCCTGCGTCAGTAGCACCATCTGGGAACATTGCACGGTGCGGGGCCGCAGGCCGGCGCCTTGGATGATTTGGCATAGCCGACTGCCGCTCGCGTCCATCGCCTCCATAGGAGCTTGTGGCTTCTGGTCACTTGGTCTTGGATTGGAGTGAGCAGTGTTGCGCAGAGACTTGGGAGTAGATGGATTGGAGTGGTGGGGCGCCTTTATTATATGAGTGTCCAAACTCTGTTGCATTCACATCGTGCTGGCTCTAATCTGCTTCTCCAATTAATTCCCTCTGCATGTAACACTTCTAGGAAAAGGGCTATAGATAGGATTGACACTATTGGCGCACCTGGGAAGCAGTGCGCCACTACTATATACTAATGGCGCACCAGTTGGTGATGCGCCATTAGTGTGGAAGACACTAATGATGCACCAGACAAAAGGTGTGCCACTAGTGATAATTTTTTTTTCATTTTTACATACATACTAATGGCGCATCCTGCCGAAGTGCGCCATTACTAGTTCTAACTAGTAATGGCGCACCAGACCAGGTGTGCGCCAGTAATGAATTTTTTTATTCTTTTTTTTGCAAAAATACTAATGGCACACCGTTTCACAGTGCGCCATTACTAGTTTAAACTACTAATGGCGCATCGTGCCACAGTGCGCCATTAGTGTATATATATATATATATATATATATATATATATATATATATATATATATTTACTTTTCTACAAAACTACTAATGGCACACCACCTGCAGGTGCGCCATTAGTAACCTGGGACCCCAACAAGATATTTTGGACAACCCCACACCTACCCACTCACTTTCCCCCACTTCATTCCCTCCACCTCCTTCTCCAAGCTTTCGGCTGCCTCCTCCTCCTCACCTCATTTCCACCATAGATTCATCAAAATTAAGTGGTGAAATTACCTTTTTTGATAGGTAAGTAAGGGGAAAGCTATCTTCATGATGTAGATCTACTTTTTTTTCTCCCTAGCTCGCTCCAACAACATGCACATGCACTTTTTGTGGCCTAGCTAGATCTATGTACGTTTGTGGTGTTGCATGTGTTTGTGGTGTTGCATATATGTTTGTGTTTGCAGGTACCAGTATTTGAAATGTGATAGTTGCCAATATTTTGCCGGAATATTGATTCATTTCCGTTTCGGCGAGAATTTTGGCACTATGCATTCTTTTTGGTCCTATTTTTAGGGAAGGTCATGCCAAATTTTTTCTTGGTTCTAAAATATCGTTTTTCTCTACCCCGCAGGCGACCATGGACCGCACGATGACTGAAGGCATCGTGAATAGGTTTTTGAGCTCCGTGAAGGCCGAGATGCTTCAAAAGAACGAGACGAAGATAAGATGTCCGTGTCGAAGATGCAAGCTGAAGAGCCTTATTGCGGACCCGGATTCCGGGCAGGTGCGGGACCACCTGCTCTTGCGTGGTTTCATGGATGGCTATCGTTGGCAAGGTGATGAAGATGACTATGAAGTCGTCCATGGGGGCCGGGCAAGAAATGAGGAAGGGCAACAATACAAGTACCACCGCGGCGAGGGCGGGAGAGAAGATGAAGAATCTCCAGGACATGATCACGACGATGATGCTGTACACAGTCATCATGTAGAAGATGTCGTACATGATGATGAGGAAGATCAAGACGAAGGGCGTGATCATGAAGATGAAGATACCGGAGCAGACGACGATGGAGGCTGGGTGCAGGACCCTCATATTCAAGAGATGCTTCTCAAGTAGAGGATAACGCAAGAGGTGTCGCCCGAGAGAAAGCCAAGCTGGATCAACTGGAGATAGACGCGGTTACTCCATTGTATGAAGGATGCAGGCCCGAGGATACCCGCCTGAAAGTAACACTCATGGCTCTGGAGATGAAGGTAAAATACAAAATGACCGATGCATGCTTCGACGAGAACAAGTCATTCTGGCACGAACATCTTCGCAAGGGGAACAAGTGCCCGACCAGTTTCGAGGAGGCGAAGAAAATCGTGAGTCCTCTGGATTTACCACACGTGAACTACCATGTGTGCATGAACAATTGCATCATTTATCAGGACGAGCACGCGGTGTCACTCAATACAAGAAGAGGAAGAAAGCTCCTCGAAAATCGGTGTGGTACTTTCCGATCACTCCTCGTCTGCAACGGTATTTCACGGACCCTAAGGTAGCAAAGCTCCTGCGGTGGCATGCGGATAGGGAGGAGAAGAAGCGGGAAGATGACGGAAATGATCTGGAGATAAATAAAAAAGACAAGATGCTGAGTCACCCTAAGGATGCGAGCCAGTGGCAAGCGTTGAACTTCGAATACCCAGAATTTGGGAAGGATCCAAGGAACATCGTGCTGGGCGCGAGCACCGATGGAGTCAATCCGTTTGGCAGTCAGAGAAGCACACATAGCACCTGGCCTGTGTTTGTGTGGATGTACAACCTTCCCCCTGGTTGTGCATGAAGAGAAGTACATTCACATGAGTATGCTAATTGAAGGGCCAAAACAACCAGGGAACGACATCAATCTGTATCTGGGGCTGCTGAAGGAGGAGCTAGACACGCTGTGGAAAACGCCAGCCAATACGTGGGACGCCGCAGAGAAAGAATATTTCCCTATGAGAGCCGCACTGCTCACGACGGTGCACGACTATCTCGGTTACGGATATCTCGCGGGGCAGGTAGTCCATCGATTTTCTGGATGCGTAAGGTGCATGGATGACACAACGTATCGCTAACAAGATAGAGATCCCGGGACTTTGAAAACCGTGTTCATGGGACATCAAAGGTGGCTTCGCGACGATGACCCATGGAGGAAACGGAAGGATTTGTTCGATGGTGAAACCAAACCCTGAAAACGCCCGTGTACGAGGAGAGGTGAGAAAATAGACGAGCTATTGAAAAATTGGAAAGATTTCCCACTGCCGGGAAAGAAGCAAAAGGCGCTAGAGCCGGGAAAGAAGCGAAAGGCTCCAGAGCCACTGCTAAAGGTATGGAAAACGAGGTCTGTTTTCTGGGACTTGCCGTACTGGAAGATCCACTGTGTGCCTCACAGCCTTGATGTCATGCATATCACGAAGAACGTGTGCGAGAGTCTGCTTGGTACCCTGCTTAACATGCCAGAGAGGACGAAAGATGGGCCGAAAGCAAGGGCAGACTTGAAATCAATGGGCATCAGGCAGGAGCTTCACGCTAATGATGATGATGTTGATGAGGCGAAGCAGGACACAGAAAGTCATCGCAAAGGCAAAAAGGCCAAGAAGACCAGAAATCACTACTCTCCCGCGTGCTTCACTCTAAGTCAGGAGGAGATCGAGCAGTTTTTCACCTGCCTCCTAGGAGTAAAACTTCCTTACGGTTACGCGGGGAAGATAAGCAGATACCTAGACCCAGCGAAGTAGAAGTTCAGCGTGATGAAGTCTAACGACTGTCACGTGCTGATGATGCAGATACTTCCAGTTGCAATCCGTGGGATCATGGACACGCACGTCCATGAAGCGCTATTTGGCCTATGTAACTTTTTCGACATCATCTCTCAGAAGTCAATTGGCGTGAGGCAACTCAGAAGGCTACAGGAAGAGATCGTGGTGATACTATGCGAGCTTGAGATGTACTTCCCGCCCGCATTCTTCGACGTTATGGTGCATCTGCTGGTCCATATCATGGAGGATATCATCCAACTCGGGCCGACATTCCTGCACAGCATGATGCCGTTCGAAAGGATGAATGGTGCCATCAAAGGATACGTTCACAACATGTAACGTCTAGAGGGAAGTATAGCCAGGGGCTTTCTGACCGAAGAGTGCGTCTCCTACTGCACGAATTATCTAGGCATCGAGAACACCGTTGGTCTTCCCGTCAACAGGCACCTCGGCAGGCTCGCTGGATGGGGTCACCGTGAGGGTCGCCGCGAAATGCATGTCGACTTCGAGGGTCGACTCGCCGACTTTGAAAGAGCAAACCTAGTCGCGCTACAACACATAGACGTGGTCGATCCTTGGGTGGTAGAGAACAAAACCTTTATTGAGAAGACGTACAATGACCGAGGCCAAGTGAGGACGGACGGAGATATAATCAAAGAGCACAACTCATGTTTCACGCGTTGGTTCAAGCAGAAGCTTCTGTCGTACCCTTTACATGAGGATTCTTCCGCGGAAGAACAACTCATATTCGCCTTGTCATAGGGCGTCGAGCACAACCTGATGACCTATGAGGCATACGATATCGACAGCTACACGTTCTACACCGAGAACAAGGACATGAAGAGCGATGATTATCAGAACTCCGGGGTAACAATGGAATCCTACACCGGCAACAACAAGAACAGATACTATGGAAGGATCGAGGAGATCTGGGAGCTGAGCTACGCTGGAGAGAAGGTCCCAATGTTCCGTGTCAGATGGGCCAAGAGCGTCCTAAAACAAGACCGGTATTTCACCACCATGGTTATACCCGAAGCCAAATCGAAGACCACGGGCGCAAACATCACCGCGAAAAATGAGCCATGGGTACTGGCTTCACAAGTGGACCAATGCTTCTTCATTACTGACCCGTCAAAGCCCAGTCGTGTTGTCGTGAGGAGAGGCAAAAGGAAGATCATCGGAATGGATGGAGTAGCGAGCAAGACTTCGATAAGTACGTCGACCCAAAGATCAAACATGACGACGACGATGAAGTAGCAGCACACACCACAAGAAGAAGCAGGACCACCCTACCTAAAGGACATTTGTTCCACAGAAGAACTCCATTTGCGAAAAAGAAGGGCAAGAATATTATGAATAGATAGCTAGCTAAGATCGAATGTATTTAAATCATAGTCTTCATTTCTCGATTGTATTTCATGGGCACTTTTTGATATCATGAATATTTTTAAATTTCATGGGCACTTTTTGAATTGATGAGGACACTCGATCTCGATCCCCCTCCATCTCGATCTTGATTCCCTCTCCATCTCGATCTCCATCCCCCTCCATCTCGATCCCACCCGCACCCTCCCCCGCTAGCTCCACCGCCGCCGCCGACCCACCGCAACCCTCCCCCGCTCCACCGCCGCCGACGAGCACCCGCCCCCCCGCACCCTCCCCCACTCGACCGCCGCCAACGGGCACCCCCCGCACCCTCCCCCGCTCCACCGCCGCCGCCAATGATATTTTCAAGTAACAAATTTGAACATATTTTTTAAAAAATTGTTACTGTTTTTATAAAAAAATATTAGTGTTATGATTTAAACAAGTTTGAACATATTTAAACGCAAATAAATATCATACAACATTTAAAATGCATAAAAAAATATTGGGGAGCCTGGGAATCGAACTCAGGACCTCCTGGTGTGTGTGCTGCGTGCTGACCAGTCGGGCTAGTGGGGTGTTCTGTTGTGGATTGGGTTAGGTGGAATATAACCTGAGTGCTCGAACTAAAAAAACATTCTAATGGCGCACCCCCTGGTGGTGCGCCATTAGTAATCTGCCCCCATCCATACACTTCGTCCCTCACCCTCTCGCCAGATCGACACTTCCTTCCTCTCCCTCCACCGCGCCGCTCCCTCCCTCCACCGCGCCACCGCCGCTACCCCGACCCACGATGCCGCAGCCGTCCATGCGCCCCCGCCGCCTCCCTCTCCCCTCCCCCCCCCCTCGAGCGCCGCCTCCCCCTCGAGCCCTCCGTCATCTCCGCTCCGGCCACCACCAAATCTCTCTCGTTAGAGCTGCCCCTCGACGGCGGCCAGCCTCGTCGGACGCGCTCCTCGACGGCGGCGCGAGCCTCCCCGCGCGGCCTGGTTAGTCTCTCTCCCTTCCTCCCTCTCTCCCCCGCTCATCCCCATGCCCCCACGGGGCGGCGACCTAGGGTTAAGAGCAGGAGCTCGCCGCCGCCGCCCCGTCGTGCCGCTGCTGCTGCATCTTGCGGCCGCCTTTCTCTAGCTTCTCCTCGGGATCTGCGCGCCATGCCGCGGCTGCTGCTACTTTGTGGCCTCCGCCGCTGCCTGCCCGTGTGGGTTGGTCGCCTGCTTCCTCTGCCGGCGCGGCGGGATGCCCAACGTGGGTACGGTTTGGCAGCGCTGTGTTGGTGAGCTGATGCCTTGTTGGTGAGCTCTGTAGGTTCTATAGGTTCAAATATGCATGTGAATTTGTGGGGGAAAGACAGTTAGTGTAGAGCAGTACATCCAAGAAAATATGCCTCTGAATTGTTATGAACAATGTACATACACGTGTATGTTCAAATATTTTCTGTAGGTTCAAATAGTTTCTATAGGTGTACTTCAATGGTACATCTACTTTTTTGTCTGTGAATTGTAGTGCTAGTGTACCTCTTGATCCTAAACAAAAAAGTAGAGCCAATGAGCCAACCCGTACATACGTGTACGTGTATACCAAGTAAATATGCCTGTGAATTGTTATGTACAATGTGCAGATGTTATTATAGATCAGTACATCCAAGAAAATAGTTCATCAATAGTACTTCAATGCACCAGTAGTTTCCTCAAATCTTAATCAAGCTAAATAGCTATTTAATGTGGGCATGTGCTGCCACACTTCTTTTTTTATATATCAAGAAGTCTGGACTGCTTGGTTTATTTTCCTTTGGTTCCTTTTCAGGTATCTGGTCTGAAATCAATTACTTCTAAGCATTTAGCTTTAGCAAGTCAAATTATCAGTTTCATACATTCTTTGATTCCAGGTAAGCATTTTTTCCGTACCTTCTATCTTTTTGCTGCACTATTATTTATTGTATCCATACTTTCTGTTAATTTTGCCAGAACATAGAGTTCTGAAGGCTGACTATCCTGTCACTTCAAGTGATTGTGGGTTGCATTATCTTATCTTATTATATGTTTTTACTTGATTATTTTTGTGTCTTGATTAGTTGGTGGGATGAAGGTTTGAAAAACTGGAAACCAGGGTCCTTAAAAAGATATCTATAGAAATACAAGCTAGAGCGCTTTTGTCTCTCCCTAGAACTGTTGGTATTTGAGTAGCTAGATGTAGAAGGGTAGGGAACAACACAAACTTGAAAAAGTAGGAGCAATAGCTAGTTTCCAGCTTAGGGACCAATACCAGGTGTGTTGTTCCCCTTTGTTTATCTAGAGCCTGATTCATGTGATGGTGATAGCCTGATAGGCAATAGATTTATTTTGGTACAAGTAAACTGCCTTCCAGCCAACCAGAACTAACATTGCATCTAATTAATAAATTCACCAAATATGCAACATATATCCCAAGAGCCATCCTGTTCTTGCTACACCCAATATTTACTTAGGGAAAAGAAAATGCAAATGGCCATGTTAAAACAGTTTTTCTAGGAAATTGTCATGAAACATCCCCCTCTTTAGTTACAAGCATTGCTGCTCTAATCGGTTGGGTGCGCATTAAAAATTCAGTCTAAAAGTCAGTTAAAGTTTCAGTTTTAAAGTAATTTTCAGTTTGTAAAACTGAGTAGTGTATTTTTTCTATTTTGAAACTTAGTGTAACTATTTTCAGTCATGTAGGCTGTAACTTGAACTTGAAGAACTCCTTAGATAGTTTTTTAGTCTCCTTATACAAAACAAGCTGAAGTTTGAAACCTATTTCTCCTAAGCAGACACTGAAAAGTTGCAGATAAGTAGACACTGAAAATTGCAGCCATGTCAAAGTGTCATTTCATTTGGGAGCAGTAACTATAAGAAACAGAAGTGAGTTGAATTGCAAAAAAAATGGAAGGTGAAATGAAAAGAACATTGCTCTATGTGAAAACTGTATGTGCAATCTAGAAATGTGAAAAACTGTATGTGCTGTCATAGGTGCTGTGCTGTCAAAAACCGTATGTGCAATCTCCAGAACAATTATGCTTATGTGAAAACTGTATGTGCAATCTCCAAATGTATCATCATAGTGTAGGTGCTGTGTTGTGTGATTCGTCATGCTGAGAACTTCAGCTTTTTCAACTTGTTGGACTATATGTTCATTGGTACTACTTGTGATGCTGCTGCTGTACTACTTGGGAATTTTGTCAACTTGTGATGCTGCTGTTGTACCCCGAGAGGCCCTTGAGTTTGTCGGAATGTCAATTAACTTCCGTTCCGGCAAATTCGGGTACTCCATATGTCCTATTTTCAGCAAAGGTCATGCTGAAATTTTCCGTGAATTTTAGCATGACTTTGCTAAAAATCGGACATATGGGGTACTTTCTACTAATGCATGGGCCGGGGTATCTTAGTACTTAATTAAGTTGGATCAACTGCCCCTTTATTCTTGCTGCATTAAACCATAGGTGGCAATAGAGCCAAGTGATTAGGCCCAACTTAGAATTGTCCTTAACATCGATAAACCCTAGATGATAAACCCAACATATGTGGCAATAGAGCCAAGTGATTAGGCCCAACCTAGAGTGCCTCGGCATCGATAAACCCTAAATGATGAAAACTTAACTTAGCATTTAGCGTGCCTCGGCGTCGACAAACCCTAAATGATGAAACCTTGGCTTTTAGGGTGCCTCGGTGTCGATGAGAATCTAAATGATGTACGCTTAGGCTTTTAGGGTGCCTCGGCGTCGACAAACCCTAAATGATAAAAGGTTAGCTTTCAGGATGCCTCGGTGTCGACAAACCCTAAATGATGAGACAATGATCTTGTTCCTTGACAATAACCAACTTTTTGACCAAACTTTTTTCCTATTTACAGCGAAATATGGCCCACAACGATGAGGCCGGCTGTTCGGGCGGCAAGCAATTCTGGGAGCTGTCCCAGGAGATGGAGGAACAACCTCACCACATGAGGACGCCGCGGAAGACACTGATCCTGACTACACAACCCCTAGTGGCGTCGGGGATGACACCACTGATGGTGCCGCCGAGGATGCCACCACTGATGATAGCGGTGCACACACAGATGGCAGCCAAACAAAGAAGCAAAGGAAGGACTGGCGCCCAAATGCGCTTAGCACCCTCAAGGAGGAATTTACTCAAGTAGACTCCGACTGGCATCCAATGGAGCCCAAACATATAGTCAAGGGGTACTCGCTTCAGCTCGGGTGCATTCTCTAGAGCACCGTCTCGATCAACACCGAGAACCTTAGGCATAAGGACCGAGGGAATTTGCGCAACCTCCTCTTCACGAAGCTGCACGAATGATACAAGTTCCCCGCCGATTTTGAAAACACACGCCTCTTAGGGAATAAAGTGAACAGTGCCGCCGTCACGAGGATGAGCACGGCCCTATCTACTTGGAGAAGCGCAGTGAAGAGAATGATTGATAAAGGTGATAGTTATGAGAAGATCAAGGCGAAATATTCTTCGATCAGCGAAGATGACTACAAGCAGTTCAAGATCAAGTGCGAGAGCAGCGCAACCTCCGAATCAAGTTAGTGGGGGAAAGAAATGCGGGAGTTGAACTTAGGGGAACACAAACTCGGTCCTGGCGGTTACAGAGTGGCGGAGCCTATATGGGACAAGGAGGACGCAGAGCGTGTCGAGCAAGGCCTACCACCTCGCTTCGAGAAATACAACGGTGACAAGCAGACCAGGAACTTTGTCAGGGACCGGTACAAGGAGGACCGGATAACAAAGGATCTTACCACGGATCCGAAGACCAGGGCGCTTGAGCTTGTTCTGGTAAGGAATACACCCCCGCGTAATTAGCTCCATATGGTTGCACTCTAATTAATCCCCAATATTTCTAAATGGTTCACGTTCCTTCCGCAGGAAACTAAAAGCAGTAGCACGGGGTCGTCTCAGAGCTCCCCTTTCGACACCCCTTTAAATAGGGCATTGAACATAATGAAAAACAAGGATAAGCTCACTAAGCCGACGTCAGCTGGTCGTGTGGCCGGCAAAGGCTTGTCCACAAAATGGGGGTCATACTATACCGCTGGTGTGTGGAAGGAGAAAAGGACCAGCTCGGAAAGCCAGACGCGCGAGGTTGAAGCACTCAAGGCACAAGTGGCGCGGATTCCGAAGCTTGTCCAAGAGCAAGTGGAACAACAACTGGGTATGAAGCTCAACGCCATGGTGCCTACGTTGATTCATGGGCTACATGGATTGCGGGGGGCCAACAGGGGCCTCCCCCGGTTCCCAGCTTCACGGCTAGCAACTCGCACAGCGCGTAGGCAGCGCCATTGGTGTCTCCGGTGGCGCCATTGGTGTCTCCAGCGGAGGCGGTATTCATGTCTCCGGCACCGGCACGGGCATTAGAGCTTAATGTACCCGGGTGTACGCCGGCCGGCACCTCGCCAGCAAGCGCCCCCTCCGTCAGTTGCACGCCCACCGTTGGCGGTGCCTCGACATTAGCCAAGCTCGACGGCATCATGGTAACTAAGCCTCTCGGCCGATGACTTCATCTCCTTGCGTTTGACTGGGCATTCCTGACGCCCTACATGTTTTCGCAGGGCACCGCTGACGTTCCTTGCACTCTTCTGCACTTCGTGGGCGGCGAGTTGGTCGATGTCGCCAAGGGCAGAATCGTTCAATCGGGCAACCACATGTTCCACGGTAATCCGATGGCACCCACAGTGTAGAGGGTTGAAGTGGTTCGGGTGCTGCCAAGCTGCGACGAGCTGTTACCTCCAATTCGACCCGCTGGGGCCGACGAAGAAGATGAGATGACCCTCAGCACCTGCGTAAACTGGCCCCTGCTTTGGCCGAAGAGCCAGATTCGTTTGGGGGCGGGGGACACCACCCCACAGACAAGACCGCCAGTCGTGCCGGCGCCAAGCCATGGCAAGAACGCTGCAACGCTACCGGACCTGCCGGACATTCCTATGCTGGACATCCCTATGGCACAGGATACGGACGACGACGACAACGACGATGGTACATTTACCAAAGTCGATAAGTACTTTGCCGAACATGGTAACGTTGACGAGTTCTGCGGGCCTCTTTCTCAAGAACCCAACCAAGACGACCGCAATCTAGCTGATACGACAGAGAAATCCAATTGCAACAGGCGTCGTCTGGCGTTCAGTTCTGAGGACACGCCTCCAGCTCCCGCCTTCACCGAGCCTCAGATAGCTGAGGTGCGAAATATTATCAGCCCCAACACGCTCAAGAAGGTGGTCTGTGAGCAGAACTCAGTCCCATTACAGGAGATCAAGAAGAAGGGACGGAAACGAAAGACTAACAAGGGCGCCGGTGCGAGCCAGCCGGCACCGAGTTCGATCGGTGCTCAGGACGGGCCACCTTCACCTAAGGATATCTCGAGGAGGGTGCATGTGGCGGGTAGGGCGATGCTGCCGCCAAATATGCTCAATGTTGCAATCGGCGCTATGTAGAGTCTGCACGACAGTGTTCTTTCTTTGGAGAAGCGGCGTCTCAGAGAGAATGATGTGGCATACCCGGTTTTCGTGGCCAAGTTG
The DNA here is from genome assembly GCA_963921465.1 of Triticum timopheevii. Taxonomy (NCBI): domain Eukaryota; kingdom Viridiplantae; phylum Streptophyta; class Magnoliopsida; order Poales; family Poaceae; genus Triticum; species Triticum timopheevii. The sequence continues at coordinate 491,224,473 of OY997270.1, read as the reverse complement.
CCAGAGGGCAAGGGCTTTGTGGATGGCGACATCGGGGGTACGATCGTCCTGCGGTTTGATGACATCTTTGCTATGTTTAACCTTCATCCGCTGCACTACACCTTCGTTCGACTGTTTTCGCTGAGTATGGAGATGCGGATCATTAGAGACAAGACCCCGGACATCGTGATAGTCGACCCCTTCTACATGCGTGCCAAGCACTTGAGCAGCGCTGGGGACCGCCAAGTTGCGAGTTCACACCTCGAAGGCGTCATTCTAGCAAACCCAGATAAGGATAACTTCATTGTGGCTTACTTTCCCGAGTAAGTCATCCCTTAACCGCCCCGTAACATATGATTTCTTATATTTCGATCGTTCTTTTTTTTCTAACATTCCGTGTTCTGTGCAGTGACACACATTGCACACTCATCCTCCTAAGCCCGAAATATTCCATGGCCATGTATTTCGACCTGAACCGTAACTCCAAGATAGACTACACAAATGTCAAGAAAGTTCTTGATGATGTTCTCCCCGGCTACGCCAAATCTGGAGGCACCTTCACCAGGGTAGTTTGCAAGTACGGCAAGCACACCTTCTCACACAATACGAAGTTCTGCTGCGTCAAGCAGCCGCCTGGTGGTCAGAAGGATGCCTACTACGCCCTCCATCACATGCGGGCGATCGTAAGGGTCCATCATCACCTTCTGCTACCAGATAGTCTCAAAGATTGGGCCGCGAGGGTGTCGGCAACCCAGGACGCGGACTTCAGACAAGAATTCTTTCGCATCCAGTCGGAGTTTGCGGACATCATCCATCAAGATGTCCTTCATACCTCAGGGCAGTTCTTCCGCAGATATCAACTGTCCAATAGTGAGATAGATGGAATGCTACAAATGCAGGGTTACAACGATCGCGATTTCATGACCATCACGACAGACGACGGCTTCATCCACGCTCCTGTGCGATGAGTCGAGTCGAAAGTAGTGATGTGTAGTTCTGAAACATTGATTGGCTCATGTTGTAATTAAACTTTAATGAATTCGTATGTCTCTTTGGTTTGGACAGTCGTTCAACTTAGATGTAATCGATGCTATTTATTTGTAGGACCATGAATCGTGCTATTAATGTCTTGCTTTTCTCTTTCGATTCTTTTGTTGCATACTTACATATTGCTTATGTATTGTCTGTTGTTTGGCTTGTGCATAGATATGCCGTCGTATGTCGTGTACAAGGGTAAGGTTCCCGGAGTCTACAACGACTGGGAGGAGTGTCGGAGATAGGTTCACGGTTTCAGCGGTAATAGTTACAAAGGGTACACCACTAGGGAGAAGGCCGAATCTAGATACGCCCGCTATCTAGAGGGAGAGAGGAGGGAGCATTGGAGGAATCGGATGAAGACCAGTTTGATCGCGATGATGCTTATCGTGATGACCGCATCTCTGTTCTATGTGATGGTAGTTTAGATGATCGATATCGACTTGTAATGTGAAGACAAACTCGATACTCGCGGTCTTGAGACTTGTAATGTTTTATCTTTGTTCGGTCTATTGAATTCGGAGACTAATATGATGAATTGTATATGGAGACTAATCTTCTATTTTATTCGATGAATCTGATGTTGTTGTGTGTTGTTGTCTATATTTTGCCCAATAATATATTTTGTAACCTGTGCAAAAATCAGAAAAGGAAAAAAACAAATATTCATACTAATGGCTCATCACCTCTAGGTGCACCATTAGTATGCCAAAGGATACTAATGGCGCATCACCTCAGAGTGTGCCATTAGTATGACAAAGCACATGGTTACGTATGGCCCCCGGGAGGCATACTAATGGCGCATGTTCTTACATACTAATGGCGCACTCTGTGGTGCGCTAGTGGTGTGCCATTAGTATAAAATACTAGTGGCGTGCTACTAATGGCGCACCGGTAGTGCGCCATTTGTAGGCAAAGCCGGTGCGCCATTAGTAGGCCTTTTCCTAGTAGTGTAATTGAGGATGCATCATTGACCGTTCAACGTCTCGGAAACCGCTACCCTCTCCCTCCTTGGCATTCAAGCACCTATGGACCCGTCGACGACGAGGTTCCTATGGTGACTTCGTAAATTTCAAGATGATAGTGCCGTGCGTGTGTGCGTTCATATGGGTGAGTGTATGCGCGTGTATATGATCGCTTGCGTCTGTACTGTGTCAAAAAACGTAAATGCGTGTCAAAAAGAGACTAGTCAGTATACTCAATATTGTGCACCTCGGAGAGGAAAATGATAGAACTAGTACATATTTACTTACGGTGCAGATTCACTCATTTTGCTCCATATGTACTCCATCTCGGTGTAGTCTAGTCACTTGTTCAAATCTCTAGAAGGGAAAATACTTCTTTCTAGTTTACAGGGCTATACTAGCAAGTAGTTGTACTACAATAGTGGGCTCACATAGCAATTTTGTCTCATGCAACGTTCGGTTTGCACTTGGCTCTTCGCCTCTTCGAGAAGACAAACAATGATGTTACTACTACTGCTTCTGCAGTGTCGAATCCACTGCTGCATGTCCGTCCACCACGAGCGGGACGGATAGCTTGTTGTATACTACTAAGCAAAAGCCTGTCCTTGTTTGCGAGCAACCGCGCGCATGGGCGAGGGAGAAGGCGTGTATTAAAATCGAGCTTCTCCTCGTTGTACGAGTTGATGCGACACATCATAGCACTGGCCCCACATGCTTGCCTCTAAACTTGGCTGAAAGACCCGCATTGTACAATATATTTGCAGCAACCTCTAACATTTACCCACCACAAATTAAAATATATGTGGCCGTATGCATCGTTCTGATGCAGAGGCCGAGGAGTCCCCCCTTTTAGAAAAAAACAAATGAAAATATATATTCCTGTCTTGACCAGATGAGCGTGCAGACTACAATCACCACGGTGACAGGTAGGGCCAGAATACTATTTTAATTTTTTTTAAAACTTCGAGACGGCCACATAGCATGGAGCCGACCCGAACGATTTTAAGCTTGCAAGCACGATACACGCTATCCTAGACTACTCTACACATGAAACTGCCACACGAGCGTCCGGGCTCCGCTTGGCTCTTCGCCTCTTCAGGAAGTCGAACAATGATGGAGTACTATTGCACTGGAGGAGTACTACAGTATGCTTCTGGCCATCTGACACCGATTGAATTGCTGCATGTCCATCGCGTGCGGGTGGGAGAGCGTGTAGCGAAAGCTTCTCCTAGTCTTGCAGGCCACCATGCTCATGGGCGAGGGAGGGACGCTCCTGCCTTTGCATGTATGACATGTGGGCCCGAGTGGTGGATGGCCAACCTGTCATACAGCCAAAGGGAGGTGCAGTTAAGTCCGCAAGGGAGAGGATAATCAAATTTCTCGTTGATGTACGAGTTAACGCAACACATCAAAGCACTGCACTCGATATATTTCAACAATTTGCTGTTACCGATGCATTAATTACAACGCATGCATTCATGCGGTGACTCTCCTTTTGATACTTGCATGTGTTGATTTAATGCACCTTGAAGTAGTACTCCCTCCGATTCCTTTTACTTTGCGTATAACTTTTTCTTGTTTTTTCTCACATTAGTTTGCGCGTCCGCGTTGGTTTCCATCTGTGCCCCCACTCGATTAGTTCTGCCCCCATTAATCGCGCCAGTTTCCAAAGCAGAAAATGGCTACAGGCAAACGGATGCAGCGCCGGACGCGGCTTGACCGCCTGGGGAAGCCAACTCAAGCGAAAAGGAAGGAGGACCAGCCAACCATTGCATGCGCATTTACTGTTGATATTTATGCAGCTTACTCATGCGCAGGGGCAAATTTGTCCAGAAAACTCAAACTACTACCTTCCTTGGTATGCGGGAGGAGAGTTATGCGGAGAGTATAAAATATGTGACGGTAAAGCTTTGTAATTCTCCGGCCCAATCGAGATATGGTTGTGCACGAGGAGGTCGAGATAATGCAGACGGAACAGGAACCGACGAGGGAGCTCACTAACGTCTCCATGGACCTCACCGTGCTCCACTGCCCCTTGTGCCTCCGCCCCTTCATGCCTCCAATGTATGAGGTTCGAATACACCTCGTCCGTTCGGCTGATTGAGCAAGGTACAAGTTTCTTGATTGATGTGTTGTTCGATTGTTTTCGGCAGTAAAAGGGAGGGCACCTGGCCTGCGCGGACTACCGCGTCGAGCGCCCCGGGAACCAGCGGCAGTGCCAGAAGTGCGAGCACGGCGGTGGCTTCGAGGTGCGGAGCACGGCGGTGGAAGCCGTCGTTTCGTCGCTGAGGGTGGTGTGCCCGCATGAAGGCTGTGGGCTCTACGTCACTTACCACAAGCTCGCCGATCACCAGAGTGTGTGTCCGCTCATGCCCTGTAAATGTCCCGTGCCTTTCTACAGCTACGAAGGCCCACCGCCGACGCTCTACCACCACATCAGCAACGCGCATCCCATGCCCGTTCACAGGATCCAGTACGGCAAAGTGCTCCAGCTGCAAGTGCCACTGTCGGAGCCACGGCTCTTGCTGTTCGCGGAGGAGGATGGCCACGCGTTTTTCTTGGTCGGCGACATGCTCGACATCGGCGCGCCTATCACCGTGTCGGTGGTCTGCATCAGAGAGGGGGCGTCCCCACTGCCGCACTACGTGGCCAAGCTGTGGGCGAACGGCCCGTCGGGGGAGCCCAAAGGCACGACCGACGCCATCAAGGTGGAAATGGAGGTGACAAGCAGCAAGGATCCCGGCGACGTCGACGTGTAGGAGCTGACCTTCTTCACATTTCCGCCCAAGCTGCTAGCCGGGGCTAAGCTGGTGTCCCTCCACATTCAGATTGACAAGCTCACGTCCTAAATGTTTCTACAGTGCCTTCTGTTTATCTTAGTAATATGCTAATATAGGGATTACCTCCGTCTACTTTAGCTTAAGAAATGGTGTGTTTTGGTGGCGATGCAGCAATTACTTGGACATCAGATCAGTAATTTCCAACAGTCGAACGGATATTTTGTGTCTGCTGGATATAAAGTTCCTTTGGGTAAGAAGTACTAGATACAAGGAGATGTATGTAGACGTATTTTAGTTTTAGATACGACTCTTTTTATCCATTTTGATGACAAGCACTCCCTCCATTCCACAATACATGCCTTCCATTTGTCAAAATATAGATATATCTAGACATGTTTTAGTATGTAGGTACATCCATGATAGAGCCAGCCGGATGGTTGAGAACACTACAATTCGTAGCTACAGATGCGTGTGTGACTCCCAGATGCAGAAGTCGGGGGGTCATCATCCTCCTTTTCGAGAAAAAATAGACGCGTGTGTGAGAGGACAAGTGCGTGCATGCACTTCTTCTCTTCCTGTATAACATACTAAACTCAGAGTACAAGTTTTTGTGGGTGGCACGATGGTGCGTGCGAGAAGTCCCGAGAGATAGGTTTAATGCATCTAAAAAAAGACTAGCCTATAGCTCGCCACGCGGCTATTCCTGTCGAACGCCCCATTAACCGTAAGATATGTATACGATGGTGCCAGTTATTGCACGTACACAGTAGAAAAAGATCATCGCGGCTAAGAACACATGCCCACGTAACGCCATCCGGGAATAGTGCCGCACTTCGAAACTAGAACCGTCAATAAATTTTGTGCTTGCGTCTCGTCACATTCCAAATTACTCCATGCTATATTGAATTGCAAACCTATTCACACCGATCACAACCTAAACGGTTTCCCACTTAGGAGCGTATTAGTACTCGGTTATAAATACTAGTATGCCAAGATGACTGCACATTCCTCCTCAACTCCTCATCCACAAAAACAAACAAGTCATTCAGCATCCTTCCCTTGCGTCTACCATGGCCAGTGTGCGTTCTGGGTCGAGAGATTGCCACCAGGGAGAGGCAAGTATGGATTCGGAAGCACTAGAGATGTTCCACCTCACTGCGACAGTAGGCGAAATGTTCCGCCGCGCGGAAGTAGCAGCACAGAGGTTCCTCCACGCCGCTGAAGCAGCACGGAGCTCCCTCCACACCGTCGATGCAGTAGACTGGTTCGGCCGCGCCGCGGAAGCAGCAGAGATGTCCCGCCGTGCCGCGAATGCAGCAGAGATGTCCCGCCGCGCCGCGGCGGCCTGGGAAAATTTCTCGGGGGAGGGCGATGACTGTTACAGGCGCATGCATGCGATTGTACATAGCTAGATGGATCAGATCTCCGGCTGGGTGAGGTTGCAGGATGACATGAAAGCCTCATTTGAACAGGCTACCGGCGTCATCCGGCAATTAAGGGAGGGCAATGAGAGGCTCCGGGCCGAGCGCGACCTGCTGAGGGCAAAGATCGTCCGAAGTGCACACCAGCAGGAGGAGGCCAGTGCCTTGTTGTAGAGGACCAGCGTCATCTTCAAGAAACTTATGGACGAGAATGACATGCTCCGCATCGAGCGCCAAAGGCTGGTGGAGGAATCCGTGGATGTTCTCAAGCAGCATCTTGAGGACACGAAAGAGCTCATCGTCGCTCGCCGCGGAGACTAGTTCCCGCGGCCTGCAGCAACGCATCAAGAAAGTAGAGATCAGCGAGCCAAATCCTTGTCTTCCTTCTTCTTTTGCCCTTGTCTATTTCGGGCGTACCGCATGTGGCTTTTTAATTATCTTTCTAATTATGTAAGACAATTAATCGTCCTTATATACTCATCAGTCTTGCTATAAGTCGCAGTAGATGCTATATAGGTCCGTTGGATCTTACATCAAGATCCGTGGTTTCAGATTTTCTTTTTTCTCTCTTAAATCTCAGTTGAGTGAGACATAGCCATGCCATTAAACAGAGGCTCCGGCGCCATTAATGGAGACCTTGGGAGAGAGGTACACGGCAGATGGAGGTAAAAGGGCTCTACTCCCAATAAGAACGTGCAGGGGTCTGATCGCACGCCTCTCGTACTCAAATAGCTACCCTGCACGGCGCCTCCTAGCTAATAAAAAATGGGGACGCATGTCAGCATGTAAATGGTAGTAAATAGAACGCCCACGGTTTCAATAATACTTGTGTTTCCGACTGTAACGTGACCGCACTTGTTCCAAAATGACTTTGTTGATTGTTAATGAGTGCGCCTTTGCAAATCGGACATGGCACCAATCCAAGTTTCATTATTTTCATGCGTGTTTTGGATTTACAGGAATTAAAAAGCTAAGTTTCTCAATGTTTCCAGCCCAGCCATGACGACCAGAATTTTGAATTTCATTCCCATTTCTTGCATGGAACCTAGAAATTTACTCCAGGACACACATGTGATTTTTCAACCAACTTTGGTGCACTGGAACCTGTGCTTGTATTTCAAATTTGAATTATGCACACAAAGGTGACACGTTCCCTCTCAGAACCACGAGCCTTCTTGAGAGAAGCTCCGATTTGCAAGAAGCTTATACCCAAATTTGTTCCTATTGGGCCAAAAAAATTACCACGGCATGGTACTACCATGACATGACACCATGCCAAGTATCATGATTTTAAAACCAAGTTTCTCAATGTTCTCGACCGAGCCACGATGCCCAGATGTTTGAATTTTATTCTCATTTTTTGCATGGGACCTAGAAATTCACCTGAGGACACAAATGTGATTTTTCAACCAACTTTGGTGCACGGGAGCATGTGATTGTAATTCAAATTTGAATTATGCACATTAAATGACCAAAAACTCAATTAATGTGTAAAAAAGGCCAAATGAAGCCGGAATGATTTCCAAAATTTAACGGGGCACTCATGTAGTTCTTTGTTGCCTTTGTAAATCAACTCAAGGGGGACAACATATATCGTTTCGCACTCAAAGGTGGCACGTTCCCTCTCAGAACCACGAGCCTTCTTGAGACAAGCTTCTGTTTGCAAGAAGCTTATACCAAAATTTGTTCCTATTCGGCCAATTCTTTTACCACAGCATGGTAGTACCATGACACGACACCTATGCCAAGTTTCATGATTTTCAGATGTGTTTTGGATTTACAAGAATTTAAAAACCAAGTTTCTCAATGTTCTCGGCCGAGCCACGATGCCCAGATGTTTGAATTTTATTCTCATTTCTTGCATGGGACCTAGAAATTCACCCGAGGACACAAATGTGATTTTTTGACCAACTTTGGTGCACGAGAGCATGTGCTTGTAGTTCAAATTTGACATATGCACATTAAATGACTAGAAACTCAATTAATGTATAAAAAATGACAAACGAACCCGAAATAATTCCAAAATTTAATAGGGCACTCATGTAGTTCTATGTTGCCTTTGTTAAGAAACTCAAGGGTGTGGGGGGCAGTGTATATCGTTTCACACTCAAAGGTGGCACGTTCCCTCTTAGAACCACGAGCTTCCAAATCGGCCCAATTATTTACCACAACATGTTAGTGCCATGACATGACACCATGCCAAGTTTCTTGATTTCCAGACGAGTTTTGGATTTACATGAATTTAAAATCTAAGTTTCTCGATGTTCTTGGCCGACTCACGACGCACCAAGAACACACATGTGATTTTTCAACCAACTTTGGTGCACCAGAGCATGAGCATGCAGTTCATATTTAGATTATGCACTTTAAAAGTCCAGAAACTCAATTAATGTATAAAAACGCCAAACGAACCCGAAATAATTCCAAAATTTAACAGGGCGCTCATATAGTTCTATGTTGCCTCTGTAAAGAAAAAATCATGGGGGAGGCAGTGTATATCGTTTCGCACACAAAGGTGACACGTTCCCTCTCGGAACCACCAGGCTTGTTGAGAGAATCTCCGGTTTTGCAAGAATCTTATACAAAAACGTGTCCCAATTTAGCCAAAAATTATACATATGAAAACAGGGTTTAGATTATCCCAAACATCTCGCTACCTAGACCAATAATGTACTATGATTTGAATTCAACATAAAATGCATACAAATATTTGAATTGGAGAGTGTATGATACATGTAGTTCATAATGAAATATGATTACTGCTATATGCATGTTTTTTGTTATCAAGATAATATTTAAATTATTGTATAACTTGACAACAATCATATTCAAATAAGGAAAATTGATTCAAATTTAGTCCATATGGTAGACGACAATATATATGTTCACATGGTGGAGTAAAAAGTTCATATATGATGGAAGATCAAAATGTACGACTACATCAATTATAAACCGCAAGGTCACCTAACGATATATTCGAATTCAACATAACATGGATTCAAAAATTGAAATTCGACATCATGGCATCTGTTATCATATAAAAAGGGACATTACTCTTTCTTTGGTGGGAATTGATTTGTTTTTGTTGTTGTTGAGGGAAGTGTGAATCGATTTGGTACTGTGCAGGGTAATCTTGTTCTCCCGATTTTTTTTTACATTTTTCTTGTAGTTTTTTCAATGGCATCTATAGCAATGTAGTAAAAGGGGACATGACTCTCTTGTGTCTTGTATGAATTGTTTTTTACACGTTAAGTTTGTTCTACCGAACAAGGAATCTGCACCTTGTTATCCCGAAATTTTCAAGCTCGAGTATCTTTTGTCTCACCTGCTTTGAAACTCCCGCTTCTTCAACCCGCGCCGCGCCTTGTTATCCCGAAATTTGGACGCGCGCGAGAACTCCCTCCTCATCCGAAATCGCTCCCGTGGCCCAGACACGTGAAATCCCCCTTCTACCCCTCAGCCGGAAATGAAGCTCCACATCGCGGTGTCAAAACCGGTGGGGGTACGGTGGTAACTTACCCTACATTTCAGACAAGCGCGTCCCTAAGCTTAGCTCCCCCTCCCCCTTCGCCCCCTCCCCCCATTCGTACACCGAGGCCGCCAAAACCCGCGAAACTCCACGCTCCTCCGTCGGCCTCCCGACCGCCGCCCAGCTAGAGACTCTTCCCCGACTACGTCGTCCATCGCAATAGCTCACCGTCCCTCATCTACCGCACTGGATGAGGATCCGTTGTCGATCTTGTCGTCCCGCTGGATCAGCCGCCCCGTCCTCCACCTCCAAGGAGTTGCCCCGATGTTCACCTCGTCTATCGCGCCACCTCAATCCCCACAGCATCGTCTTGACCTGCCCCACCAGAACCGCAGCACCCTCACCAATTCCTCCGATGAAGCCGAGGCCAACTTGGCGCCACCAAGGAGGTTCTACACTCACCACTGCATTTTATCTTTTATTCGATCTCACGGGGTTGCCGGTGCTCGATACCGAGCAGACATGGCAGGTCTCTATCAACGGCGCCGTCGCCGGCCACATCATCCACGGCGTCTCTCCCCCATGTTGTTGCTTCCTCGGTGGCGACTTCCACAATGGCACTAGCTACAGCTGCTCCGGCTCTCGCTCATGCTGCGGCTCTGTTCTTGCTGTCGGTTGCGCTGCTGCACTGCTCCTGCTTTTGTTCATGCTGCTGCTCTGCTCTTGCTCTCGCTTGCACTGCTGCTGCTTCTGCACGACCTCCGACAGCTACAGGAGTTGCTACTTTAGCACTCGCTCACGGTGCTACTGCACGACTTGCTCTCTGCTAGTGTGTTCCCTGCTCGAGCGTCTGTTGATTTAGATCACTGCTTCTCTGCTACTAGCGCTCGAACGCCCTAAACATCTATTGCAATGCTCTGTTACTAGTTCAATCAGTTTTGACAGTAAAATTCAGTTTCGACTATGAAGTTCATTTTCTTCATGTAAGTTCAGAGTGAGCAGTACTTACAGCATCTGTCGGAGCGGCCGTGGCGCGGCTGATGCGTTTTACATCTAGCACTTTTTGGTGATGTATTTTACATCATCTATTGCAGATGATATTAGGGTCCCACTTCAGATTAACATTGTCTGTCTTGTCATGCTTCAGCCTCCTCGCCGTACACCTTAGCGGAGCTTCTCCAACGACGGAACCGTCCATCACAGCGGAGTAGCACCGTCGGCGCCGTTTCCAGACGCCTCAAATCTTCTTCCGCGCCTCCGACAGTCATACCAGCATCATCACCATCCTCCATCTCCAACCCAATGATGCTGAGGTCCACAAGGCTATGCCAAAGAGGTTGTACACTCGTCGCATCACTTTGTTTCTCCATTCCTCTGTTCTTCCAATTCATGTGAGCCAAACACCCAGGTTGTCTAAAATCCTATGTTTCCAAATGCTCTGTTTTGCACGTGCATTCCTATCCTATTCCTGTGTTTTTCCTGTCCTTGCATTTATAGAATCCTCCAATTCTAAGGAGCACTTATAGATTTACTTCATTTTCAGATAGGCGTCAAAGAAAACTCTATCTGTTATGTCCTGCTCCTGCCGTGCCGTCATCCACCCCACCTGAGGTGCACCATCGACAGAAGCGTTCACTGGAGCAGAGATCCCCCCTGAAGACTTTGTTTTGCCGCCTCAGATCATCTTCCCCGTTGCCGGCAGCCACGCCAACTGCATTACCATCATCGACTGAGCCGATGAACCTGAGGACTACACAATTCCGGAAGAGAGGTTGCAGTCTTTCTTGTTTGCTTAGGTTATACATCGGTTATTATTACCTGCTACTTTATTGTTTAATCTTGAGTTTTGAATTGCCCATGGGTCTCATATCGAGCCAGCAACGAATGGTATCTGTCTACTATCTGGTTCATCTGGCGTCTTCTATGTGGTTCATGTTGGGTGGGCAACAAACAATAGATGATCCATTATCTATTTTTTTAAACTGAAGCTATAATCTACCTGCTATCATTAGTTTTGGATCCATCCACTCGTTTGCTACCATCAGTCTTGATTTTTGCATGCACCCCTTAGGCCTTACAAAATCTAACTATTTTTTTTATTATGCATGTGAGATATTGCACACAATCGTACTGAACATGTAGAGAAAAAGAGAAGACCGTTGCGTGCGAATATAATGTCATGCAGACGCCGCTCCATGGTGGGCGAAGTGCCCCCCCCCCCTCCTGCATTTCCAGATTGTATTCCGGAGGCAGATAACTATTCATATGGAGATTCAAAAGGAGCCGACCACGCCTGTTTACCACCTGAGGTGTTTACTCTAACCTGGCATGCTGATGTTGGTCATATCATGCATATGGCGCCTTGCATTGCTTACATTATACATCTTATATGTCATCATCTTAGTTTAGATTTGCTTTATGTGAATGCCACATGTTTGGTTTCTATATCATACTCCCACCATTCCTAAATATTTGTCTTTTTAGAGATTTCAACAAGTGACTACATACGGAACAAAATGAGTGAATCTACACTCTAAAATATGTCTATATACATCCGTATGTCGTAGTCCATTTGAAATCTCTAAAAAGACAAATATTTAGGAACGGAGGGAGTATATGGGAATTATGCAATGCCATCTTCTTTAGCCAGGCGTCATATACGTGAATCATGCAATGCGATCCTGTTTAGCCAGTCATTGTATATGTGAATTGTATCATGCCATATTTTTTTCCATAATGTATTCCATTTGTCAACAATGTTTATACATTCATCTACTCTTCCTTTATGTCAGCCATTTGAGTCGGTCATGGGAAAATCTGGAGTGAAAACAAGGTCTTCTGAGCAGTCAGTGCTACCTGTCGATGCAGATTTCTTGTTGGTTACAGATAGCTCCTCAGAGGAGGATTCATAGAGAGATGACCAGTCGTATCCCCCCCCCCCCCCCCGACCGAGGTGCATGCTCTAACTTTGCTGGGTTATATTGCTCATATCATGGATATGGTGTCTTGCATTGCCATGCCATCTTCTTAGATTAGACTTGCCTTGTGTGAATGCCTCCTGTTTGCTTTCTATATCAGATATGTGAATTATGCAATGCCATGTTTTTCAGCCAGTTATCATATATGTGAATTATGCACCGCCATGGAGCCAGGCATCATATATGTGAATTATCTCATGCCATATTTTTTTTCATTACGTATTCCATTTGTCGACAATCTGTGTATATTGAAATACTCTTCATGTGTATCAGCCATTTGAGCCGGTTATGGAAAAATCTGGAGTGAAAACAAGGTCTTCAGAGCAGGCAATGGTACCTGTTGAAGCATATAGCTCGATGGTTACAGGGAGCTCCTCAGAGGTGGATTCAGAGACAGATGACCAGTCCTATATCCCACCTGAGGTGTATGCTCTAAGTTGCAATGTTTATATTTCTCATATGATGCATATGGTGTCTTGCATTGCTTATTTTAGACATCATATGCACAATATTGAATTATATCTGCTTAGTTTAGAGATCATACATGCGAGTGCCAGCTGCTTAGTATATGAATCAATTATGTCAATTATATCATGCCATCCTGTATACTTAGATAATATGTATGTGAATTATTTCATCCCAACCTATTTTAGAAAGACATCATATAATTTTGTCATGTCATCCTGTTTAGGTACTCATCATATGTTGAGTTATGCCATTATATCCTGTTAAGTTATCCATCATATATCTGAAACTGTGTCATGCTATCGTGTTTAGTTAGGCATCATATATGTGAAATTGTGTCATGATGTCCTATTTGGTTAGACAACATATATGTGAATTACCACATCTCTCTTTCATACAATGTCTGTACGTTCAATTTCTTTTCTTTTTTATCAGCCATTCTTCACAAAAGACACTGCTACCTGTCGATGCAGATAGAACCATGGTTGTACTGGCCCACAAACTAGCCCCACCACACATAATCGAGACTCTTCCAGATTGCACACTTGCACCGTTGGGCAGAGAACCAGCTACAACCCATCTAACCGCAACCCCAACGTATAGTAACCCACTTATAGTTGACAAAGCACCATGTCCACCACAGAGTGCCTCCACACGAGCAGTTTGTAAAGCTACTGCAGTGCCCAAAGCATGAAGACCACCACAGCTAACCCAAACTCCATGTTTAAAGCAGAAGAGCAACTGTTCTCAGGTCAGATTCCGTAGCTATGGTCCATACTCCTTTGCTGTTGCATCACTATATTTACTCATACCAACTACTTTCGAATTTTAAGGATCCAATTGAAACTCCAATGGCGCAACAGGTATGTTTTAAACCTATTTCTTTAACTGGATTGTTGTTCTAACTTCTTGCTCTATGTTGATTTCAGTTTAAGTTGTATAAACAGTTATGTTCTCATGTGATGCACATTACAAGTGCTGCATATGTTGTGTAGTTTCTCACACTTATATTCTGTCTATGCTTTTGTGTCTTAAAAATATATGAGTTGAACTGTGTCTCTATATTGATTAGGGAACATAAAATAGAATGGTATGGACAATACAGTGACCATAGTACATAGATATATGTTTGTTTCATGTTGTTATCCTGTTCACCTTACTACTGAACCGGTTTACCAAAATGAGTTTCATATACTACAAGCTAAACCTGTGATGTGTCTTCTTGTTTCTCTTGTGGTATGCAAACAGAATATTGGAGAAGAGCACCCCACTATGCAATGGTAGAGAAAGTAATGCAGATAAGGTTCAAGATAGTGAGACAACCCTGTTGGTCTCCAAGAAAGGTGATAAAAACGATCTTGTAGATAGTGAGAAAACCCCACAGTCCTGTGTTGATGTAGTGTTCGAGTTACTGGCCAGTACCGCTGGCACAAGCTCTTCGAACTCGCTGCCTGAATCACTTCGACTTTTTCAGTCTCAGCTACAAGCTGAAAGGTATCAGTCAGCTGTGCTGCGGCAAGAAGGCGAAGGACTGAGGAAGTCCCTGCAGAATTCAGATGCGTACATTCTTGTGCAACAACAAGCACTGGAGGATTTAAGCGCCAACCAAGAGAAAGTTAATAAGCTTGCTAAGCATCTTGCCAGCATTATGGGTACCTAGGATATTGTTTCTTGAACTCTTCTGAAGTGGTTTCAGTTCTGGACTTGTTTTGCTGTGGTGTTTATATGCTGCTTTGTTCCCTATATTTGCACTGGTGGCGAACTTTGATGCACAGTGGATGTAATATGTGCAATAGCCATGATAGCCTAGCATAAGTTGCTTGCTTATTTATTTCCTTGTTGTCTTGTTTATTTGTTTGCTTGTAGTCAGTGCATTTCTTTTTCCGTGGTTTGCTAGTGGCCACAATAACCATGGGCTAATATTTATATAGTGACACTGGGCCTCCTACGGGCCGTAGAAACAGTAGGCCTTCTATGGGCCGTAGAAACAGTAGGCCTTCTACGGGCTGTAGAAACAATGGCCTTCTATGTGTCGTATCATCAATGGGCCTTCTACGGGCTGTAGAAACAATGGGCCTTCTATGGGCCGTATCATCAATTGGCCTTATACGGGCCGTATGATTGGCCAAACATGGGCCAATAAGAGGCCGCATTATGGCCGTAAATGGGCTAGAGTCGGAATCGTCCGTTGATGGGCCGAACATAACGGGCCATCGTTAATAGGCCATATTTGATGATGCTATGAAAACGGCCCAACGTATTAACAGACCACAAATGGGCCGACTGTAACCACGGGCGGAATTTGGCCAACAAGCAGAAAATGACAGTAACGGGCCATAAGTAAACGAATGCTGGAAATGAGCCCAAGAATAAATGGGCTCTGAGAAGGCCGAAAGATAACATGGGCTAGAAACGGCCCAACGGAATAATGGACCGTTAATGGGTATAAAGTGATGAACTGTTCATTACGGGCCAGTTTCACCACGGGCCGTTAATGGGTGTAAAGTGATACACTATTCATTACAGGCCAGTTTCACCAAGGGCCGTTAATAGGCCAAGAGTCACATAGGGCCTCATATGGGCAGAAAGACGTCATGGGCCATACATGGGCCAGAAGTGAAAACGGGCTGGAATCATATTGGATGGCCCAGATGACGCTACTGGGCCTAATTCGGATAGGGCATAATAGGCCTTGGGTTAGCGGGTTGTAAATGGGTTATATGCGAACAGGTCGTTAACAGGCTTTCCATGGGCCGGGCCGCCACCTTTTGACCAAGTCAAACGGGCCGGCCTTTTCACAGGAATCGGTCTCTGTTGGGCCATGCCACGTGCCGATTTATCATAGGGGACTTCTGTCCAATGAGTGGATGACATCTGTCCCAACGATGAGCCGACATGTTTTCCTCCAGCCAATGATGATTTTACACGTGGAAAATCCCCATTGGTCGGGGCTGTTAACGGGTTATCGGATCCAAAACCAGACCCAATAGCTTAACAGTGTTCCGTTACGGTGGATGCCACGTGTAGGTCACCCTTGACGAAAGCACTTCTGTGACGTGTGATTTATCGTCATGGAAGTGGACACTTCTGTGATGATAATTTTGGTAATGCCATGGAACACTTCTACGACAGCACAAGTATGACTATCTTGATTCTGTCATAAATTTGTCATGGATGTACATGCATGACAAAAAACGTGACCTACTGTGACAAACACGTATCATCACGGAAGTGTATTTTTTTGTAGTGGATTCAGATCTGAAATCATGGCACTCGGGCCCTAGTGACAAGCATTAAGCCTAGCAAAGTCATAGCAACATCAGTCTCAGAACATAGTGGATACTAGGGACCAAACCCTAACAAAAATAACTCGATTACATGGTAAATCTCATCCAACCCATCACTGTCCAGTAAGCCTGCGATCGAATTACTCACGCACGCCGGTGAGCATCATGAAATTGGTGATGGAGGATGGTTAATGATGATGACGGCGACGGATTCCACTCTCAAGAGCCCCGAGCGGACTCCAGATCGGCCCTCCCAAGAGAGTTTAGGGCTTGGCTGCGGCTCCGTATCGTACAACGTGATGAATCCTTCTCTCTGATTTTTTTCTCCCCGAACGTGAATATATGGAGTTGGAGTTGAGTTTGGTGGAGCTCGATGGGGCCCACGAGACAGGGGGCGCGCCTTAGGGTGGGGGGCGTGCCCCCCACCCTTGTGGACAGGGTGTGGGCCCCTTGACATTGATTCTTTCGATAATATTTTATATTAACTCCAAAAAGTTGCTCCATGGATTTTCAGGTCATTCTGAGAACTTTTATTTCTGCACAAAAATAATACCATGGCAGTTCTGCTGAAAACCGCGTCAGTCCGGGTTAGTTCCATTCAAATCATGCAAGTTAGAGTCCAAAACAGGGGCAAGGTACGATGGATACGTATCAACTCCCCCAAGCTTAAACCTTTGCTTGTCCTCAAGAAATTCAGTTGATAAACTGAAACTGATAAAGAAAAACTTTTACAAACTCTATTTGGTCTTGTTGTTCCAAATATGTAAAGCCAGCATTCAAGTTTTCAGCAAAGCTTATGAAGTAACAATATTCACAATAACACTTAGGTCTCATGTTTACTCATATCAATGGCATAATCAAATAGCGAGCAATAATAATAAAACTCGGATGACAACACTTTCTTAAAACAGCCATAATATGATATAACAAGATGGTATCTCGCTAGCCCTTTCTGAGACCGCAAAACATAAATGCAGAACACCCCTGAAGATCAAGGACTTACTAAACATTGTAATTCATGGTAAAAGAGATCCAGTCATACTCAATATAAATTAATAGTAATGCATGCAAAATGACAGCGGTGCTCTCCAACTGGTGCTTTTTTAATTAGAGGTTGATGACTCAACATAAAAGTAAATAGATAGGCCCTTTGAAGAGGGAAGCAGGGATTTGTAGAGGTGCGAGAGATCGATTTTGAAATATAGATAAATAATATTTTGAGCGGCATACTTTCATTGTCAACATAACAACTAAGAGATCTCGATATTTTCCATGCTACACACATTATAGAGGGTTCCCAAACAGAATGGTAAAGTTTATACT
Organism: Triticum timopheevii; assembly: GCA_963921465.1. Classification (NCBI taxonomy): domain Eukaryota; kingdom Viridiplantae; phylum Streptophyta; class Magnoliopsida; order Poales; family Poaceae; genus Triticum; species Triticum timopheevii. Next base: position 491,206,771 of record OY997270.1, on the reverse strand, counting down.
CCCCCTCCACCAACAATCATCAATCTATGGCTTGCCCGAAACAATGGGTTCCTCCAACTAACAACAATCCTGGGGGAGTTTTGTTTGAAATTATTTTGATTTTATTTCAGCGTGGGACTGGGCATTCCGGTTACCGGCCATTTTCTCGTGAGTGAGGAGCGGAGTCCACTCCTCTTGAGAATAAGCCGCCTAGCATGGAAGATACAGCAGCCCTAGTTGATACATGAGCTGTTCGAGCATACAAAACAGAATTTCATTTGAAGGTTTGGAGTTTGGCACATACAAATTTACTTCGAACGGCAGGTAGATACCGAGTATAGGAAGGTATGGTGGACTCATATGGCATGACTTTGGGGTTTATGGATTTGGATGCACAAGCAGTATTCCCGCTTAGTACAAGTGAAGGCTAGAAAGAGACTGGGAAGTGACCAACTAGAGAGCGATAACAGTCATGAAAATGCATTAAAATTAATAAACACTGAGTGCAAGTATGAGTAGGATATAATCCACCATGAACATAAATATCGTGGAGGCTATGTTGATTTTGTTTCAACTACATGCGTGAACATGTGCCAAGTCAAGTCACTAAAATCGTTCAAAGGAGGATACCACCCTATCATACCACATCACAACCATTTTAATAGCATGTTGGCATGCAAGGTAAACCATTATAAACTCCTAGCTAATTAAGCATGGCATAAGCAACTATAATCTCTAATTGTCATTTCAAACATGTTTATTCATAATAGGGTGAATCAGGAACGATGACCTAATCATATTTACGAAAACAAGATAGGTCGAGTTCATACCAGCTTCTCTCATCTCAATCAGTCCATCATATATCGTCATTATTGCCTTTCACTTGCACGACCGAGTGGTGTGTATAATAATAATAGTGTATGTGCATTGGACTAAGCTGGAATCTGCAAGCATTCAATTCAAGGGAGAAGACAAGGTAATATGGGCTCTTGGTTAAATCAACAATAATGCATAAAAGAGCCACTCAACATTTTCATCACGGTCTTCTCCTCTCGACCCCCGAAGAAAAGAAATAAAACTATTTACAAGGGAAAGCTCCCAACAAGCAAAAGAAGAACGAGAATTTTTTTTGGGTTTTCTTTTAATTACTACTACAGGCGTGGAAAGTAAACTAGCTAAAAGACATAGCTACTTTGTTTTTTTGTTTTTTCTTAAGGTTATTCAAACACACAAGAAGAGAAATTAGAAAAGAAAATAAACTAGCATGGATAGTACAATGAAAAAGTATGAGCACCGGCAACTAGAATTAGTGTGTGAACATGAATGTAATGTCGGTGAGAAATACATACTCCCCCAAGCTTAGGCATTTGGCCTAAGTTGGTCTATGCCCATGGATTAAAGTTGTAGCTGGGGTCGTACTAAGATGCAGGCTACTGCCTCACGAGCTGCAGCTTGGAGGCGGGCTACCTCCGTCCTCCTCTCGTACTCGTTCGCCTCCTCCCTGGTTATGATATATCTCCTTTTTGCTTGAAAGTCAAAGAAACCAGGAGCGGGGAGGGCAATATGGATAGTGCAACGTCTGTCAAAGATTAGTCGGTATTGGAGGAACTGTTAATTCCTCTCTAGAAACTGATGGCTAACCATGGCATTATAATCTAGATAAGCAGGAGGCAACTCCATATCATTTTCATGTATCGGTATCTCAAGAAAATTAGCCATGCGGGTTGCATAAATTCCACCAAACGAGTCTCCATTTAAACTATTATTACGCAACCTACATGCAACAATGGCCCCCAAATTATGTTGTTTATCTCCTAACATAGCACTCTTGAGAACACTAAGATCTGGAACACACATGTGACATGTCTCATCTTTGCCATGTATGCATCTACCTATAAAGAGAGCAAAATAATGTATAGCAAGAAAATGAATGCTTCCTATGGTAGCTTGTGTTATTTCTCTAGATTCCCCCACAGTGATACTAGCAAGAAAAAAAATTTAAATTCAGATTTGCGAGGTTCACTAGCACTACCCCATTGTGGGAGTTTACAAGCAGTATTAAAATCTTCTAAGTCCATGGTATAAGATTTATCATAAAGATCAAATAGGACATTATGAGAATTGCATGAAGATGTAAATTTAAACCTTCTCACAAAGGAATCAGTTAGGCGGTAATATTGAGGGCACGTATCTAGCATGAAGTCCTCAAGATCAGCACTATGCACAAATGCATCAAATTCATCCTTGATGCCTGCTTCGACCATAAACTCCTCCGACGGCCATTCACAAGGCCGTACTTGAGCTTCACTCGGTAGTTAATCGTCAGGCTCACGTATTGCGAGCCGTGGTCCTTGCTTCCTAGAGGAACCACCTTGGTATATTTTTCTATGCATATTTCTTCTTCTGAAAAATTTCTAAAAATTTTAGTAACTCAAAATAAAAGTGAACTAAACTCAACAAAATTGATAGCAACTACTCCCACAAGTGCCTAGAGATTATATCATCCATTAGAACTACTTGGGACCATATAAATTTGACATGCAAGCTCAAGAATAGGGTCACCTTAGCAGCAAAAATTGGCAGTGAATAAAGCACTAGAACAAAAACTAATTGGACGATTGGAGGAGTCACATACCAAAGAACAATCCCCCAAGACAGTTTCGTGAATGGAGCTTTGAGCAAGGAGATCGAAAATGGCAGCAAGATGTGCTAGAACTCGTGCTTGAGCTGGTTGGTGATTTTTTTGGGAGGAAGAAGAAGTGTGTGGTGGCAGGAATAAGTGGAGGGGGGCCACAAGGGGCCCACGTGGCAGGGGGCACGCCCTAGGGGGGCGGGCATGCCCTGGACCCTCGTGGCAAGGAGCTTGCACCCCCTGCTGTGTTCTCAGTGCCAAATATTCTCAAATATTCTAGAAAAAAACATATTTCATTTTCAGGGCATTTGGAAAACTTTTATTTTTTAGGGTATTTTTTTATTGAAAGGATAATTCAGAAAACAGACAGAAAATACTATTTTTGCTTTGTTTAATATAAATAACAGAAAGTAAAAGGAGGGTACAGAGAGTTGTGCTTTCTAACTTCATCCATCTCATGCTCATTAAAAGGAATCCACTAACAAGGTTGATCAAGTCTTGTTAACAAACTCATTCCGAATCACATGAAACCGGAGAATTTTCGAATAGCACTAGGTTAACTCAACGGGGATATGTACATCCCCAACAATAAGAATATCATATTTCTTCTTGACAGTAGGAAGGGGAAATTCAAAACCTCCAATAATAATCGATGGAATTTTTCCATTAGAATTGACACTGTGGACTTGAGGTTGTTTCCTCGGTAAGTGTACCGTTCGGTCATTACCATTAACATGAGAAGGCAATCAATAACAGCCCTTGTAGTATTCAAAAGGGGTCTACCAAGGATAATCGACATACTATCATCCTCGGGAATATCAAGAATAACAAAGTCCGTGAAAATAGTAACGTTTGCAACCACAACAGGCACATCTTCACAAATACCGATAGGTATAGTGGTTGATTTATCGGCCATTTGCAAAGATATTTCAGTACGTTTCAACTTATTCAATTCAAGTCTACGTTACAAAGAGAGGGGCATAGCACTAACACCAGCTCCAAGATCACATAAAGCAGCTTTAACATAGTTTCTCTTAATGGAGCATGGTATAGTTGGTACTCCAGGATCACCAAGTTTCTTTGGTATTCCATCCTTAAAAGTATAATTAGCAAGCATATTGGAAATTTCAGCTTTCGGTATCTTTCTTTTATTTGTTACAATATCCTTCATGTACTTAGCATAAGGATTCATTTTAAGCATATCAGTCAAACGCTTACGTAAAAAGATAGGTCTAATCATTTCAGCGAAGCGCTCAAAATCCTCCTCATCCTTTTTCTTGGATGGTTTAGGAGGAAAAGGCATTGGTTTCTGAACCCATGGTTGTCTCTCTTTACCGTGCTTCCTAGCAATGCAGTCTCTCTTATCATAATGTTGATTCTTTGATTGTGGGTTATCAAGATCAACAGCAGGTTCAACCTCTACATCATTATCATTGCTAGGTTGAGCATTAACATGAACATTATCACTAGGTTCATGTTCCTCACCAGATTGTGTTTCAGCATCAAAAATAGAAATATCATTGGGATTCTCAGGTGTCTACAATAGGTTCATTAGAAGCATCCAAAGTCCTATCATTTTTCTTTTTCTTCTTTAAAAGGACTAGGTGCATTAACATTATTTCTCTGAGAATCTTGCTCAATTCTCTTAGGGTGGCCCTCAGGATACAGAGGTTCCTGAGTCATTTTACCACCTCTAGTCATAACTCTAACAACATTATCATTTGTCTTATCTTTTAATTCATTGAGAAAACCATTTTGAGCTTTAAGCACTTATTCTACTTGAGTGGTAACCATGGAAGCATGTTTACTAATGAATTTGAGTTCACCCTTAACTCTAGACATATAATCACTCAAGTGTCTAATCATATAAGCATTACTTTTCAATTGTCTACCAACATAAGCATTGAAGTTTTCTTGTTTAGCCATAAAGTCATCAAACTCATCCAAGCATTGGCTAGCAAACTTAGTAGACGGGATTTAAACTTTATCATATCTATAGAGAGAATTTACCTTTACTACGTGTGTCGGTTATCAAGACCATGTATTTATTTAATAGGTGGTATATTAAGGCCTTGCATTTCTTCAACATGAGTTAAATTCTTAACATCTTCAGCTTTAATACTTTATACTTTCATAGATTTCTTTGCCTCTTGCATATCTTCAGGACTGAGAAATAGAACATCCCTTTTCTTCGGATTTGGCCTAGGAGTTGGTTCAGGAAGTGTCCAATTGTTTTCATTAGTCAACATATTATTCAATAACAATTCAGCTTGATCAATAGTTCTTTCCCTGAAAACACAACCAACACAACTATCCAGGTGGTCTCTGGAAGCATCGGTTAGTCCATTATAAAATATATCAAGTATTTCATTTTTCTTAAGAGGATGATCAAGAAAAGCATTAAGTAATTGGAGAAGCCTCCCCCAAGCTTGTGGGAGACTTTCTTCTTCAATTTGCACAAAATTACATATTTCCCTCAAAGCAGCTTGTTTCTTATGAGCGGGGAAATATTTAGTAGAAAAGTAATAAATCATATCCTGGGGACTACGCACACAACCAGGATCAAGAGAATTAAACCATATTTTAGCATCACCCTTTAATGGGAACGAAAATAATATAAGGATATAGTTGTAACGGTTTTTCTCATCATTAGTGAACAGGGTGGCTATATAATTCAATTTAGTAAGATGTGCTACAACAGTTTCAGAGTCATAGCCATAAAAAGGATCAGATTCAACCAAAGTAATTATCTCCGAGTCGACAGAGAAATCATAATCCTTATCAGTAATAAAGATAGGTGAAGTAGCAAAAGCAGGGTCATATTTCATTCTAGCATTCAGAGACTTTTCTTTCAGCTTAGCTAATAATTTCTTAAGATCAAATCTATGATTAGAAGCAAGAAAATCTCTAGCAGTTTCTTCATCCATAACATAACCCTCGGGCACAACAGGCAATTCATATCTAGGGGGAGAATCTTCATCATCACTTTCATCAATATTATCAGTTTCAATAGTTTCGTTCTCTCTAGCCCTAGCAAGTTGTTCATCAAGAAATTCACCTAATGGCACATTAGTATCAAGCGTAGAAGTAGTTTCATCATAAGTATCATGCATAGCAGAAGTGGCATCATCAATAGCATGCGACATATCAGAATTAATAGCAGAAGAAGGTTTAGATGTTGCAAGCTTACGCAAAACATAAGTTGAATCAAGTGCAGAGCTAGATGGAAATTCCTTACCTCCCCTCGTAGTTGAGGGAAAAATATTAGTTCTTTTGTCTTTCAAGTTCCTCATAGTGATCAGCAGATATAAATCCCAACTGACTTAAAGAATAGAGCTATTCTCCCTGGCAGCGGCGCCAGAAAATAGTCTTGATAACCCACAAGTATAGGGGATTGCAATAGTTTTCGAATGTAGAGTATTCAACCCAAATTTATTGATTCGACACAAGGGGAGCCAAAGAATATTCTCTAGTATTAGCAGTTGAGTGTCAATTCAACCACAGATGGAAAACATAATATCTGCAGCAAAGTACTTAGTAGCAAAGTAATATGGAAGTAACGGTAATAGTAACAAAGGTAATAGTAGCAGTTTTGTAGTAATTATAGCAGTGGGAACGGTAAAGTAACTAAGCAAAGATCAATATGTGAAAAGCTCATAGGCATTGGATTAGTGATGGATAATTATGTCGGATGCGATTCCTCATGCAACAGTTATAACATAGGGTGACACAGAACTAGCTCCAGTTCATCCATGTAATGTAGGCATGTATTCCGAATATAGTCATACGTCCTTATGGAAAAGAACTTGCATGACATCTTTTGTCCTACCCTCCCGTGGCAGCGGGGTCCTATTGGAAACTAAGAGATATTAAGGCCTCCTTTTAATAGAGTACCGGTCCAAAGCATTAACACTTAGTGAATAGATGAACTCCTCAAACTACGGTCATCACCGGTAAGTATCCCGATTATTCTCACTTCTTGGTTAACGGGTCATAACACATAATAGGTGACTATAGACTTGCAAGATAGGATCTAGAACTCACATATATTCATGAAAAACATAATAGATTCAAATCTGAAATCATGGCACTCGGGCCCTAGTGACAAGCATTAAGCATAGCAAAGTCATAGCAACATCAATCTGAGAACATAGTGGATACTAGGGATCAAACCCTAACAGAACTAACTCGATTACATGGTAAATATCATCCAACCCATCACCGTCCAGCAAGTCTATGACGGAATTACTCACGCGCGGCAGTGAGAATCATGAAATTGGTGATGGAGGATGGTTGATGATGATGACGGCGACGGATTCCCCTCTCCGGAGCCTCGAACGGACTCTAGATCAGCCCTCCCGAGAGAGTTTAGGGCTTGGCGGCGGCTCTGTATCATAAAACCCGATTAATCCTTCTCTCTGATTTTTTTCTCCCCGAACGTGAATATATGGAGTTGGAGTTGAGGTCGGTGGAGCTCCAGGGGGCCCACAAGGCAGGCGGTGCGCCCTAGGGTGGGGGGCGTGCCCCCACCCTCGTGTATTGGGTGTGGTCCCCTTGATGTTGATTCTTTCGCCAATATTTTTTATTAAGTACAAAATGTTGCTCCATGGATTTTCAAGTCATTCCAAGAACTTTTGTTTCTGCACAAAAATAACACCATGGTAGTTCTGCTGAAAACAGCGTCAGTTCGGGTTAGTTCCATTCAAATCATGCAAGTTAGAGTCCAAAACAAGGGAAAACGTGTTTGGAAAAGTAGATATGATGGAGATGTATCAATCGCACACACCTTCATCTGGCTACCCATTTCTTTTGTTCCTCCTCATCGCAAATAGTTAATTGAACTGAACCGTATGCCCTGCATCGCACACGCAACTAAAGTCAGATCCGTGTTTGATGAATCCGTCATCGCAAACATTTTGCACATTTTTGACGGTTTTCATAAACCACCGTTTGCGATTATTGCATCACACACAGTTTACCGAAGGGTCTGTAATCATAGTGTCGCGTTAGCAGCATCCTGCAGTAGTGACCTAAACAGCCATTTACTCATTAGAAATTTATTTTTAATCACTAGGTTTTCAATACCGAGACCTCCTTGGTCTTGTGGTCGACAAATGATATCCCATCTTGCATGACAATATTTTGTCTTAATATCATCCAACTTCCAAAAAATTGAGATGGAGAAAAATCAAGTCTCTTCCGTACCCCTTTAGGTACTTCGAAGAAAGATAGTAGGAACATCGGCATACTCATTAATACAGATTAATGAGTACCAACCGACCTCCATAAGACATTAGCTTGCCCTTCCAGCAACTTAGTTTCTTTTCAAATAGATCCTCGATGCACTTCTGAAAGCACAAGTGCTCCCTGGGTGATTTTGGTAATTAATGTCAACATATCTCTTGTTGGACTAACACTTTTACCTAGCATATTTCAGATAAAGTTCAACAATGAAGTGACATGGACTAGAGGATGTGGAACCCCTTCAAGATAAAGAGGACAAAGGCTTGGCTCAAGCTTCAAGAACAAGACTCTACATTTTCTATTTTAGCGATCCAAGATCACATTGAGTCTATAGGAAAAGCCAATACTATCAAGAAGGGATGAGGTGTTGCTTAATGGCTTGCTTTCTCAAAGTGCTTAGTGATATGCTCCAAAGCCCTCAACTACCTTCTCACATCCACATATGACCTAAACCAAAAGTCTAACTCGGCCCCACCGATTCTTTCTATCCGGCGCCACCGAGTTCAGATGTCATAGCCACTGCCACAAACCCTAGGCAAATTAGTCTCACCGATAAGGATCTCTGTCTCACCGAGATGGGATTGTAATCTCTCTGTATGTCCATTACCAAAATCGGTCTGACCGAGTTTGAGTAATCTGTCCTACCGAGATTACAATGCAAACTCTCTGTTCCCCTTTCATAACATTTCGGTCTCACCGAAATGAGCGAATCGGTCCCACCGAGTTTGCCTGACCAACTCTCTGGTTATCTTATTACCAAAATCGGTCTCACCAAGTTTGTGTAATCGGTCTCACCGAGATTACGTTATGCCCTAACCCTAACCATATCGGTCATACCGAGTTGCAAGTCGGTCCCACCGAAAATCCTAATGATTACTAGATTTGCTGAATCGGTCCGACCGAGTTTTTCAATTCGGTCCCACGGAGATTGGCAAGTTGTGTGTAACGGTTAGATTTTGTGTGGAGGCTATATATACCCCTCCACCTCCTCTTAATTCGTGGAGAGAGACATCAGAATGAACCTACACTTCCAGCATACATTTTCTGAGAGAGAACCACCTACACTTGTGTTGAGGCCAAGATATTTCATTCCTACCATATGAATCTTGATCTCTATCCTTCCCCAAGTTGCTTTCCACTCAAATCTTCGTTCCACCAAATCTAAATCCTGTGTGAGAGAGAGTTGAGTGTTGGGGAGACTATCATTTGAAGCACAAGAGAAAGGAGTTCATCATAAACACACCATTTGTTACTTCTTGGAGAGTGGTGTCTCCTAGATTGGCTAGGTGTCACTTGGGAGCCTCCCACAAGATTGTGGAGTTGAACCAAGGAGTTTGTAAGGGCAAGGAGATCGCCTACTTCGTGAAGATCTACCGCTAGTGAGGCAAGTCTTTCGTGGGCGACGACCATGGTGGGATAGACAAGGTTGCTTCTTCGTGGACCCTTCTTGGGTGGAGCCCTCCGTGGACTCACGCAGCCGTTACCGTACAATAGCACCACCTATCAGAACCACGACAAAAACATCCGTGTATCCAATTGCGTCTGCACACTCCAATCCCATCCCTTTACATTCTTGCAAGTTGCATGCTTTATTTTCCGCTGCCCATATACTCTTTCCATGCTTGCTTGATATGTATTGTGATTGTTAAACTTGTGCCAAAACTCCACTTCAACTTAAAGAAATTAAGAACTGCAACTTTGGCACTTAGTGTCTAATCACCCCCCCCCCCCCTCTAGACACCTCTTCTCGATCCTTTCAATTGGTATCAGAGCTTTGGTTTCCATTGCTTTGGTTTAATCACCATTGGAGGAAGATGGATGAGTCTACTTTGGGGAGTCTTAGACATAGAGTGCCTATACTTGATGGAGAGTATTTTCATGAGTGGAAAAATGAGATGCTTGTGATTTTCAATCAATATCATTTGAACAAGTACATTGCTAGCCCTTGTGCACCTCATGTTGGCCCTATGCATCCTACCCTTGATGAGTAATATTGACATGATCAGAAATCTTAGAACTGTTAATCTTATCACTGGAGGCTTACCTAGAAACTTGATTGGAAACTTGCCTACTCTTGAGTGTGCCTACACTATATGGAAATTTCTTGAGGAACGATTTCCGAATTATTCCTTGAAAAATCTACATGAAATTCTCCATAAGTCTATTGCCTTGAGTAAGATGAATCCCAATGATTCTATGTTTGGTGATTGTCTATTTGAACTTACAAATCTTATGCGTGCCAAAGGAAATGTTGGAATCTTTAGCGATATTATTTCCGAATCTATTAAAATTCATAAAGAAGATCATTGTCAAACTCACACTAACGAATCACCCTCTCTAGGATTTGATCCACCACATGACGATGTTGAACATGGATACTATGATGAATATGATGATAGTGACTTTGATCCTGATGGTGCAATGAGACACTTTGGTCTTATGGCAAGATATATGGCAGGAGGAAAGGAATGGGTTATTGATAGTGGGTGTACCGATCACATGACCGGAGATAAAGATATGTTTCATGAGCTTGCTGAAAATGATGGTCCTCGAAAGTATGTCACTTTCGGTGACAACTCAAAGGGTAAGGTGGTTGGCCTTGGTAAGGTGGCCGTCTCACATGATAGCTCCATTTAAAATGTTATGCTCGTTGAATCTCTTGGCTACAACTTACTTTCAGTATCTAGACTTGCTGATTTCGGTTTCAATGTCCTATTTGCTGAAGTAGATTGCCAAGTGTTTCGTAGAGATAATCATAAAATGGTCTTTACCGGTATACGTAGAGGTGATCTTTACATTGTTGATTTCACTAAAAAGGCTCAACCTAGAACTTGCTTTATTGCTAAATCTTCTAAAGGTTGGTTATGGCATAGACGATTAGGTCATGTTGGTATGTGAAACCTTGACAAGCTTATTAAAGGAACTCATATCCTTGGCGTTAACAATGTCATATTTGATAAAGATAGACTTTGCAGCGCTTGTCAAGCGGGTAAACAGGTTGGAGGAAGGCATCCCGTGAAGAACATCATGACCACAAGGAGGCCACTCGAGCTACTTCACATGGATATTTTTGGTCCCAATGCCTACAAAAGTCTCGGTGGAAATTCTTTTGGTCTAGTTATAGTTGATGATTTTTCAAGATTTACGTGGGTGTTCTTTCTCGATGATAAATCGCAGGTCCAAAAGATCTTCAAAAACTTCGCTAGGAAGGCCCAAAATCAATTTGAAGTGAAGATCAAGAAGGTTCGCAACGACAACGGAATGGAGTTCAATAACGCAAATGTGGACACATTTCTTGACGAAGAAGGGATTTCACATGAGTTCTCGGCTACGTACACACCTCAACAAAATGGAGTTGTTGAGAGGAAGAACCGGACGCTCATCGAAATGGCAAGAACGATGCTTGATGAGTACAAGACGTCGAAGCACTTTTGGGCAGAAGTGGTTGAGATAGCTTGTCATGCAACAAATCTCTTGTATCTTCACAAGCTACTCGGCAAGACAGCATATGATCTCCTCACCAGTAACAAACCCCAAGTTGGATACTTTCAATTATTCGGCTCAAAGTACTACATTCTTGATAAGCATCGTCGTTCTAAATTTGCTCCTAAGTCTCAAGAAGGTTTCCTACTTGGTTATGGCTCAAACTCTCACACTTACCATGTCTACAATAATTTCACCCGAAAGGTTGAAGAGACAGTAGATGTGAAGTTTGATGAATCTAACGGCTCGCAAGTAGAGCAATTGCCAATTGGTGTAGGAGACAAAGACCCCTCGGAAGCAATCCAAGACTTGTCTATTGGCAAGATTCATCCAACGGAGGTGAAGGAGAGTACCTCGTCCGTCAAAGTGGAGGCTTCTACCTCACGACAAGGTGAACCAAGAGTTGATGCAGAAGCATCCACAACTGGGACACACCAAGATGAAGAAAATGAGGAAGTACACCAAGAACGTCAACAACCTCCTTCTCCACCACAACAAGAGAATGACAACGCCAACAATGAAGAAGGACAAGATGAAGAACAAGATGAAGAAGATGTTCAACCAACACCCAACCAAAAGCTTTCACGAGTTCGAGCAAGAATTGCTAAAGACCATCCCGTCGAGCAAATCTACAATGATATCCAAACTGGGAGAATCACTCGCTCTAAAACTCGTTTAGCTAACTTTTGTGAACACTATTCATTCATCTCTAGCATTGAACCTGTGAAGGTTGAAGAAGCATTGGAAGATCCGGATTTGATAAACGCCATGCATGAAGAGCTACACAACTTTGAGAGAAATCAAGTTTGGACATTAGTTGAGAAACCAGACAACTACCACAACATCATCGGTACCAAATGGGTGTTTCGCAACAAGCAAGATGAAGATGGACAAGTAGTTCTCAACAAAGCACATCTCGTCGCCCAAGGCTACACACAAGTCGAAGGTATGGACTATGGCGAGACATATGCTCCCGTTGCTAGACTTGAGTCCATTCACATCTTACTTGCCTATGCTAATCACCATGATATCACCTTATACCAAATGGACATTAAAAGTGCCTTTTTAAATGGTGAAATAGAGGAGGAAGTCTATGTTAAGCAACCTCCCGGTTTTGTCAATCCTAAGAAACCTAATCATGTTTACAAACTTCACAAAGCTCTTTATGGACTTAAACAAGCTCCTAGAGCATCTATACCTATACTAATTACAGACTCTCTAGAAATTACCCCGTTAATTAGAAATTACAAGCCGTTCATCTGGTGGAACCAAAAATATTACGGTGTAGATCTGGCAAGAATATCCACGTTACTACTCCCTAAAAAAACTTGCGTTCATAAAAAAATAGCAACCGTACGTCTCATGGAATCCAGTTATACGTGTAGATGTCCCACAGAAATCCATGTTGGTTAAAACCTCTGAAAAAACAACTACGTACTACTATTAACCACCAGATTATCCTAGGAATCATCCAAATCTTGCACGCCTCCTCTCCTCCTCTCATGCACGCCTCCTCTCCAAATCTTGCGAAATCTCTCACATGCAGGGCATCTCTCTACCATGGACGATCTATACTGGCCGCTTCCCCAGTCTGCTACCGTTGTCAATCCATCCCCTCGCTCTAATCAGTTCTCTTATCAGCATCAATGATGCTACAGGTTAGCATAGGTTCCTGGCTTCTTTCTCCATCATCTCCCTCACTAACCCGGTTCTAGGCGCAGTCTCATCTTTCTATGATTGACATCGGCCTGCCGCAACACCGACTCTCCTCATCCCATTGACACCGCCTTCTGTTTCTCCTGAGGTAATCTCACTCCGCCGTGGATCAGTCGAAGTCCATTGCCGTAAAGATTTCTTTTGGATAGGTAAACTTTCCAGTCATAACATATCTTCTTTGATGATTTTCCTCCTATGGATGTTTATAACTCAATTACAAAATTTCGGGGGTCGGGGTCGTTTCAGCTGAATTGTCAATGTTCTAATAGCCGGTAAAATATTCTCTAAAATCTATAGCAGACTCCAGCATGACTACTCTTACCATTGTGCTCCCCTCCCACAAAGTCTTTCCATACAACAGGTACACACGCCACAGTTCCTCTCTCCCTCCTACCTGGTTGGACTCCCACAATGATATACCTCAATCTCCCATGTGCACTTATTGGCCATGATTTACCCATAGCTCGGACCAATCAACGGCTTCATAGAAATTTAGCACACATGCATTGCTAGCCATTTCTTGCATCAGTTCATCCACTAAGATCTGCAAGGAGCAATACTGGAGTAGGTTTTCCTTTTTCTGTTGATTTTTATGATGTGCATCCTGTAGCTTCAGACTCGGTCACTAATGATCATGTACAGTCTAGGTTTTTGTTTTGGGGAGTTTCTAATGGCAGGCGTTCATTAGTTTGTTACGCTTCTTAGTCTTACGTATGTATTACCACGATAGGTTTTGTAGTTGATAGTTAATCCAATTAGGGGATTCACTAGACCAAAGATGTCACGTGCTTCCGTTCAATGAACTCAAGCATCCCTTCTAAGACTATTGGTTAGGGGATAAGTATTTTTAGAGCATTACTTGGTTTGTTCAATCTACTTCTCTGAATTTCTTTACAACCAAAACACTATGGTTCTATTAACTTGGATCTGTTCTTTCAGTTTTATGGTCACACACTGATCTAAAATACAGGTGCATATCATAGGAGCACAAAATACGGAGTTCGTATGGTATCTTTTTTAATAGTTCTCTTTGCCTAATGTAGCGTATATACAGGTGCAGCCGTATTTATTCGAAGCCACAAGGGACATTGAAAAATGATGCTCAAGTTACCTTCTTGGAAGTTCTTCCTCATACGCTTTTTACAACTTGGTTAATTTAATGTTGTTCCTTATCTAAATTTATGTACTAAATAATTAAGAACATATGTAAGTTGACTTATGTACCGTCCATGTATTCTATAGTATGGTGCTGGTACTAGCTGCTATGTAATTAATACCTTATTAGTAACACCAAGAAACTGCAAATAAATATATGTACTCACTGCTTCCATGTTAACTTTAATAGACAAGGAAAACAGAACCCGCTAATTTTTTTTACTAGCACGCATTGTGTGCAGATAAATTTCAGTCTCTATTTCTTACCTTAAGCAGAAAATATGGCCTTGCGTGCGTGTATTTCCATTCTCATATAATCGTAAAAATCATGTCGTATACATGATCTAATACCTTATATATAAATGGAAGGGAGGAGCGTATTCCTAAATTAATTCTGACATCATCTTGGATAGACAGTGTCTTTCTTTTACAGAGACGGGATGGTTATGTAACTATTCCACGTATGACAGACAATCCAACAGTTGTACAGAACTTTAATCTATTCAGGGACGGTTTGATCAGCAGCATCGTAGTAATACTGTACAAGATGTATCACATGTGTAGCAACACTCGGATTATTATGAAGAGATCATTGGTATGTAAACATAGATTGATCTTGAGTTTCTGTATGCCAAATTTATCTCAGTTGTTTATTTTGCATGACCCAGTTAATGAAAACTTAATTTGATCAAATCAAAAAGCAGAGTAGGGAAGTCATTTTTAATTCCGCCGATATTTTAATTAAAGGCAAACTTGGCTGAATTTGTGCAACAGTACATTATTCATGGCAGCTCTTATTCTTTTCTATTTTCAGGTGAGGTCAATTTATAATGGATGGAAGAATAGGAGGTTTGTCTATAACAATATATAGATTGTTGGACTTGAGATTGTTATGTCTTCATATGGAATGATAATCTTTTGATTTACGTGCACATGCTAGATTATCCATCACTTCCAGAATTAAATGAAATTATTTGTTCGTACACAAAATGATTTTGGTTGGAATCACCACATGAGCCTATTTTTTAAATGGCATAATGTCCCGCACTTCTGCTTCTACACTTCTGCAAGAATGCCATGATAATGTATTGTCCTTTCTTTCCAAATATTGATTGATGCAAATAAATCGCTTTGTCCTATCTATATATGAGATCATTTATCAATATATTTCCAAAATTTCCAAGTTAACACAAATCACTTTGGTAATTTTTCTATAATTTTATTTTTTCAAAATAAATATTAGCTTCTGCGCGTTATTGTGTGCTGAATGGACTAATGGCATCAACCATATGAACAATATATCTTTAATAGCAAACGAAGTATCGACATATTGAGTGAATCTCCTAATGCATCCACAAAATCTCATCAATATCACATTTTTCATACTGAACCATTACTCTTCGTGATCTTAGAACTACTTTTCTAGAATTTTTATTTTATGAATATGATATATTGATATCAAATAATATATTTGTTTGCTGTTTCTGACATTGAGTGAGTGTATTTTGGTTGGTTGTATATCATGTTCCTGTTATTTCGACTTCTAACCATTGTTTGTACAGCTTTGTATTGCATTGGTGTCTTGGGTTCTTCTGTCTATCAAAGTGCTATTTAATATTTTTACGGTATGGTATTATCATGATGGTGCAAGGAGTAAGATAGCAGTCTGTCCCACATTCATTTCAATTACCCTCTTTTTAATGATTAGCTACAATGTCAGTTGATTTGACATAGATAATGATTTTTAACTTTGTGTGACATGTGCAAATGCATCTTCAGGTATGTGTAGCAGTGATCCATCTCTCCATGGAGCGTTAGTGTTGACCAAAATAAAGGAGAAATTACAAAAGGAAGACTTATGAGCATGCCTATGGTTGCTATGCTATCTTGCTGCATGGCATTCCTTCCAGTTGATTAAGTAATGTCATTCTAGCAATACTATGTGCTTAACTGAGTTCTTAATTAAATTCTTCTTTTATTTTATCACAAGTGCGTGTGGGCATCCATTGTTAAACTTTTCCTTCCCATTCAATGTCACAATGTGCAAAGTCACCTGAAAATTATTGAAAATACCAAAAAAGGTTATATTGTCTTGGTTATATATTCTTGGTAACAGATAGTGGAATTGTTGTTCGAGCAATAATTTTGATACATGTGCCACAATTTCCATAATTTAAAGCAAGCTCACATATAACACTATTTTTTTTAAACCTAGCCCGCGCGAAAGCACGGGTTGACGACTAGTGGTATAAATGCTTGACCAAGTTCCTTATTGAAAAAGGCTTTGAAATTGGTAAAATAGATTTTACTCTTTTTACTAAAAGGGTTAATGGAGAACTATTTGTATGCCAAATTTATGTCGATGATATTATATTTGGATCAACTAACCCTCATTTTAGTGAAAAGTTTGGAAAACTAATGTCGGAGAAGTTTCAGATGTCTATGATGAGTGAACTCAAATTCTTTATTGGTTTGCAAATCAAGCAAACTAAGGAAGGTACATTTGTCTCTCAAACAAAGTACACCAAGGACTTATTTAAGAAGATCAATATGCAAGAATGCAAAGGTATGACTACATCCATGCCTACTAGTGGACATCTTGATTTGACCGAAGATGGTGAACCAGTCGATCAAAAGGTTTATTCTATGATTGGTTCATTGTTATATCTATGTGCTTCACGTCCCGATATTATGCTAAGTGTGTGCATGTGTCCACCATATCAAGCTGCTCCTAAAGAATGTCATCTTAAGGCCGTGAAAAGGATAGTGAGATACTTAATCCATACACCAAACTTTGGCATTTGGTATCCAAAGAGGGCCTCTTTCGATCTTGTTGGCTACTCCGACTCGGACTATGCCAGTGACAAGGTTGATAGAAAGTCCACTTCGGGTACTTGTCAATTTCTTGGTAGATCTCTTGTATCTTGGTCTTCCAAGAAACAAAACTCAGTATCCTTATCCACCGCCGAAGCGGAATACATTGCCGCTGGTTCATGTTATGCTCAATTACTTTGGATGACCCAAACTCTTAAAGATTATGGGATATATGTGAAACATGTTCCATTACTTTGTGACAATGAAAGTGCTATCAAGATTGCTCACAATCTCGTGCAACATTCTTGAACTAAGCATATTGAAGTTCCTCATCATTTCATTTGAGATCATGTTGCCAAAGGGGACATTAATCTTAAGCATGTTCACACCAAAAAACAATTAGCGGATATTTTCACCAAACCACTTGATGAGAAAGTGTTTTGCATGATAAGTGGTGAATTGAACATCATTGATGCTTCAAACTTGGAGTAGGAACTCCATTTCATACATGCAAGACATGAGCCTATGACTAATCCTTGATATTTCTCTTATGATGACTATCTTATGTTTTGGATATATTTGCACCTTGCATGTTATCTAACCCTTGTAGGTACTTCGGTGAATCTAATTCTATGAGATTGCAACTCACTCACATCTTGAGCAATCTCTACATCACCAAGTCCCTATACAATGGTGGTTGAGAACAAGGAAGCACGAAACAATTCACACATGTCCTTTGACAAATTCTATGTTTAGTTTCATGATTGTCATTTTGGATACACAAGTGCTCTTCCTTGCAAAAAATAACCCATGTAGGTAGATGAACTCAAATTCCAAAGTGGTGCTCCCAACTCTTGATGAGCTACATCAACCTTGAGCAACCCACACAAGTTCAACTACATAATCACGATCAACACCACCACCCAAGGTATGTTATTCCATCTTAGAGAGGCTTTACTCCAAGACATGAGTCAAAGCGCCTCAATAAGATGTGAATACATCAAATTCTTAACGAAAAATGGTAACCTCATTTTGAGCTTAAACGATGTGTATGACCTATGATCAAGTGATCTCACTTGACTCCTAAGTCAATATACTCTAACATAGGTGACTCTGTCGCCGACCAATTCTAGATGAAGTTCTCTTGTGTTCTTTTCTGTGCTCTTACATTTGCCTCATGCATATTCATTTCCCCTTTCAAAATAAAAACTCCATCTAGATTTCTTTTAAGTTTCTTCTCTTTTATTTTCTGTTCTGCATTCCCTGCATCCAATTTATTGCAAATTCTTCAGTAAATTCCTTGCAAATCCTTGTGAGATCTTACTTGTCTAGTGAGCTAAGGTGACAAGTGTTTTCTCTATGATGAACTTGATCCCACCGGTTAGTTGTTTTTGGTTCAACCGAATGCTGTCGGTACAACCGAAGCATACAACCCGGTGCCGTCGATTTCACTACAGGAAAGACATTTTGCCACTTGTTCCTGCATTACTTTTGATCCAGCTTCATCTAGAATTGGTCGGCGACAGATGCAAATGAATCTTGTCCTCTACCAGCATCACATTTAACTTGTTGCTTTGTTCTGTGACTCAAGGAGCAAACCCATTCATAACAAATTCCAGAAGACCCTTCTTGGAAATTGATGTCAACGGGGGAGAGAGAGATCACATCAAAGATTAATCATATCTCTAGGGGGAGAGAATACTCAAGGAGAGAGTAGTCTTCAAGGATCCCAGATGCTTGGTGTTCAAGAGGAGAGATGTTACATGTCTTCTAGAGGGGAAAGACATGTTCATATGTGCTTTTTTGCATTAGCTCTGTTCATTTGTTTCTTTGAGCTCTGATTTTCTGTTCCCTATCTTCTCCCAGTATCCCATGCTAGATTCAGGGGGAGCAAGACATAAGGGAAAGAAATTCTTTGAATTCTTTGCGCATCTTTACGCTTGGGGACATGTCTATATTCAGTGTAGTACTCAGTACTCACTCTCTACATGTCATCCCAGTCTTGGTACTCTTGTGGTTTCTTTTGTTTGCTCTGGCTAGTAGGTGCATATGTGTTATCTAACCTTGTTTACGCAGGTTCATTCCATCCTAAGCCAACTCAAGACCACAAGGTAAGTATATGCATCACAGCCATGTGTATGAGGAATTCTTGCTGATGTACATATTGTATGCAAGAAGGACTCATGAGCATGAAGGTACATTTCCCACATGCACATCTTTTGCTCTGATGCATATAGCTAAGATACATGTAACACATTGACTACTCTGTCATGGTTATGCATTCACATGCTTCTATATTCCATATTAACATGATTGCATACATGTAGGGGGAGCCTATGCATGTTACATGTCTGTCCAAAGATTTACTTGCTATTCTCCATATCTTTATCTAAAGCTTTGATTTATGTTGTCATAAAGTACCAAAAAGGGGGAGATTGAAATCACAAGTGCTCCCTGGGTGATTTTGGTAATTAATGTCAACATATCTCTTTTTGGACTAACACTTTTACCTACCATGTTTTTGATAAAGTTCAACAATGAAGTGGCATGGACTAGACGATGTGGAACCCCTTCAAGATGCAGAGGACAAAGGATTAGGTCAAGCTTCAAGAACAAGACTCTACATTTTCTATTTTAGTGATCCAAGATCACATTGAGTCTATAGGAAAAGCCAATACTATCAAGAAGGGATGAGGTGTTGCTTAATGGATTGCTTGCTCAAAGTGCTTAGTGATATGCTCCAAAGCCCTCAACTACCTTCTAACATCCACATATGACCTAAACCAAAAGTCCAACTCGGCCCCACCAATTCTTTCTATCAGGCGCCACCGAGTTCAGATGTCATAGCCACTGCCACAAACCCTAGGCAAATCGGTCTCACCGATAGGGATCTCGGTCTCACCGAGATGGGATTGTAATATCTCTGTGTATGTCCATTATCAAAATCGGTCTCACCGAGTTTGAGTAATCGGTCCTACCGATATTACAATGCAAACTCTCTGTTCCCCTTTCGTAACATTCCGGTCTCACCAAAATTTGAGAATCGGTCCCACGGAGTTTGCTTGACGAACTCTCTGGTTAGCTTATTACCAAAATCGGTCTCACTGAGTTTGTGTAAGCGGTCTCACCGAGATTACATTATGCCCTAACCATATCGGTCATACCGAGTGGCATGTCGGTCCCACCCAAAATCCTAACGGTCACTAGATTTGCTGAACCAGTCCGACCGAGTTTTTCAATTCGGTCCCACCGAGATTGGCAAGTTGTGTGTAATGGTTAGATTTTGTGTGGAGGCTATATATACCCCTCCACCTCCTCTTCATTCATGGAGAGAGCCATCAGAACGAACATACACTTCCAGCATACATTTTCTGAGAGAGAACCACCTACACTTGTGTTGAGGCCAAGATATTTCATTCCTACCATATGAATCTTGATCTCAAGCCTTCCCCAAGTTGCTTTCCACTCAAATCTTCTTTCCACCAAATCCAAATCCTGTGAGAGAGAGTTGAGTGTTGGGGTGACTATCATTTGAAGCACAAGAGCAAGGAGTTCATCATCAACACACCATTTGTTATTCTTGGAGAGTGGTGTCTCTTAGATTGGCTAGGTGTCACTTGGGAGCCTCCGACAAGATTGTGGAGTTGAACCAAGGAGTTTGTAATGGCAAGGAGATTACCTACTTCATGAAGATCTTCCGCTAGTGACGCAAATCCTTCGTGGGCGACGGCCATGGTGGGATAGACAAGGTTGCTTCTTCGTGGATCCTTCTTGGGTGGAGCCCTCCGTGGACTCGCGCAGCCATTACCCTTCGTGGGTTGAAGTCTCCATCAACGTGGATGTACAATAGCACCACCTATCGGAACCACGACAAAATCATCCGTGTCTCCAATTGCGTTTGCGCACTCCAATCCCATCCCTTTACATTCTTGCAAGTTGCATGCTTTACTTTCCACTGCTCATATACTCTTTCCATGCTTGCTTGATATGTATTGTGATTGTTAAACTTGTGCCAAAACTCCACTTCAACTTAAAGAAATTAAAAACTGCAACTTTGGCACTTAGTGTCTAATCACCCCCCTCTAGACACCTCTTCTCGATCCTTTCAATTTCCACCCTTTGTTAGTAAAGTTATGATGATGCATCGGGATACCCAGATAACAAAAGGGCAGAGATCCCAATTCACATTCGAACAGTTGTCTACATGTGTCTTGTTCCTCTTTGGCCCTCCTAAAGCAGAACAATTCGCTCTTGTGAAAATTTATTTTTAGTCCGGATAACTGTTCGAAAAGACACAACACTAGTTTCATATTCCATGCCTTAGGGAGGTCATGCTCCATGAAAAGAATAGTGTCGTCGGCATATTCTGAGATGGATACTCCCCCATCCACCAGATGTGGAATGAGTCCACCAACTTGGCCATTCTCTTAGGCCCGAACTATAAGAACGGTCAACATATCTTCTACTATATTGAACAAGAGAGGAGACATCGAATCAACTTCTCTCAATCCCTTATGTGTCTGAAAATAGTGACTGATATCATTGTTAGCCTTCACTCGAACACTCCCTTTTTGGACTACGAAATCCACCCGATTCCTCCATGTCTCGTTAAAACCCTTCATGTGCATTGTCTGCTGAAGGAAAGGCCATTCGACTTTATCATACGCCTTTTCAAAATCCACTTTGAAGATGAACTCATCTAGCTTCTTTGAATGAAGTTCATGGAGAGTTTCATGTACGACAACAACCCCTTCTAGGATATGTCCTTCTGGCATGAAAGCCGTCTGGCTCGGTTGCACCACGGAGTGTGTGATCCGTGTCAGTCTATTAGTACCCACTTTTGTGAATATTTTGAAACTAACATTTAAAAGACATGTTGACCTGAACTGCTCAATGTGAACTGCTTCTTCCTTGTTTGGCAACAATGTTATCATACCAAAGTTAAGATGAAAGAGTTCCAAGTGACCATTGAAGAAATCATGAAACATAGGCATAAGATCATCCTTTATAATATGCCAACATTTCTTATAGAATTCCAAAGGGAATCCATCTGGTCCCTGTGCTTTATTTTGCTTCATTTATGATGTTGCATCAAAAACATCTTTCTCAGTAAACGGTGCAGACAAAATCTCTTTTTCATCTAACCGGAGTTGAGGAAAGTCCCTACCAACAAACTCATCCAGGGACACCACATTATCCAATGGTGGCCCAAATAGTTGTTTATAATAATTTGAAATATATGACTTGAGGTTCTCATACGCCACTACGGTTCCTTCATCCTGTTCCAGCTGGATGATTTTCTTTTTTCTATGTTTACCATTCGCAATCATGTGGAAAAGTTGCATATTATTATCATCCCCTTGGACTACCACTAGTGCAGAACTGGGCTATAGCTCCGGTTCGTAAGGCCCTTTAGTGCCGGTTCTGTAACCGGCACTAAAGGGTGGGGACTAAAGGTCCCCCCCCTTTAGTACCGGTTCTGCATGAACCGCCACTAAAGGGCAACCACGTGGCACGTGCCAGCGCCGGGGGTTTTTGGTTTTATTATTTATTTTCCCTTTAATTTTGTGTTTTCCATTTAAT
Organism: Triticum timopheevii; assembly: GCA_963921465.1. Lineage (NCBI taxonomy): Eukaryota > Viridiplantae > Streptophyta > Magnoliopsida > Poales > Poaceae > Triticum > Triticum timopheevii. The sequence continues at coordinate 491,184,165 of OY997270.1, read as the reverse complement.
TCTTTTTCGTTTGCTAGTATTTTATGATACTACATATTGTACACGTTATGCATATATATAAATAGAATTTCTCGTAGAACCGATCATACATATATATATATATACCATTATTCACACACATACACACACACACATATATATACAATTAGGTATATATGCATTTTTTTTCCTACATGTTGCCTTCAGAGCCAGTGGCATTTGCCTTGGTGCCTTCGGAGCACGATGACAATTAGGAGTGGTTCATGGGGGCGGTAGCTCGTATTAGAATTCCCCTTTGGGATCTATGACCTGGTCGAGCAAAAATCCTGCTATTTCCTCTTAAAGTGCTCGTATGCGCTCCTCTGGTAAGAGCTTCTCCCGCATCGAATCAAAGTGTTAAGAAGGATATCAATATGCATGTGTATTAGTTATGTGACTAGATATCAGTAATGATGTAAAAATTGTGAATTTTGTTCTGTCAAACGTACCCATGGCTGTCTATCAGATTTGGTCCTTTCGGATACCATCATGCGAATGTTCTCGCAAACATAGTATGCACACACATCAGTCCCATGTGCCTGCTTCAGGGCCTTTACGAGAATAGAATTTAATCAGATAATAATTAATCAAGCACGATAATTAATGGTACTGAAACTAGAATTAAAGAGATGCATGGTAGCTAGCTAGTACTACTTAATTAATTATACCTTGGGTCGAAACCAATACAACTTTTCTCTCCATTCGCCAGGAACCTCTTTCGAATTCCTGAACTTTTCCCAAGCCATGCCCGCCGGCAAAGAAAATGAATAAACGAGTTATTAAATAGTTGATATCAGGAAATGACGAACTAATTAAAGAGGCCGACATATAGTTAATAAAGATTGAAATTACCTGTCGACTATCCCGTTCAGGATTGAGTTGTCACTTTTTTTAAGTAGTGAGTCCAGTACTTCAACTACTCCTTCGTCAACTTTAATGACTAACAAGATCCAATCACTACTAGGAAAAACCTTATACACAGAAATTTAGAAGCAGCGCTGGTCAAAAAAGGGCGCTAGTGCTAGATAGCAGTAGCACGTGAGGGAAAATGGCGCTAGAGATAAAATTGTAGCAGTAGTGCGTGCAAGTGTAAAAGCGCAACAACTGATTTTCCCATTGTCGAGACGATAGGCTACACATAGCAGTAGCGGGCTTGAAAGAAGCGCGCTACCGCTAGGATCTAAGTAGTAGCGCGTTTCCTAAGAAAAGCGCTATTGCTAATGGAAATAAAATAAAATGAAAAACAAATAGAAAAGTAAATGAAAATGAAAGAAGTAGAAAAGGAGAAACGGAAAAATAAAATGTAAAGCAAAATAAATAAAAAAGAGAAAAAAGGAGAAAGGCGTAGCAGTAGCGTCTATTCATAAGAGGCGCTATAGCTAAGATAGCTGCAACGTGGTGTCTACTACACAACCTTCTTCTTGTAGACGTTGTTGGGTCTCCAAGTGCAGAGGTTTGTAGGAGAGTAGCAAATTTCCCTCAAGTGGATGACCTAAGGTTTATCAATCCGTGGGAGATGTGGGATGAAGATGGTCTCTCTCAAGCAACCCTGCAAACAAATAACAAAGAGTCTCTTGTGTCCCCAACACACCCAATACAATGGCAAATTGTATAGGTGCACTAGTTCGGCGAAGAGATGGTGATGCAAGTACAATATGGATGGTAGATATAGGTATTTGTAATCTGAAAATATAAAAACAGCAAGCTAACTAATGATAAAAGTGAGCGTAAACGGTATTGCAATGCTTGGAAACAAGGCCTAAGGTTCATACTTTCACTAGTGCAAGTTCTCTCAACAATAATAACATAATTGGATCATATAACTATCCCTCAACATGCAACCAAGAGTCACTCCAAAGTCACTAATAGCAGAGAACAAGTGAAGCGATTATGGTTGGGTACGAAACCACCTCAAAGTTATCCTTTCTGATCGATCTATTCAAGAGTCCGTAGTAAAATAACATAAAGCTATTCTTTTCGTTCAATCTATTGTAGAGTTCATACTAGAATAACACCTTAAGGCACAAATCAACCAAAACCCTAATGTCACCTAGATACTCCATTGTCACCTCAAGTATCCGTGGGCATGATTATACGATATGCATCACACAATCTCAGATTCATCTATTCAACCAACACAAAGTACTTCAAAGAGTGCCACAAAGTTTCTACCGGAGAGTCAAGACGAAAACGTGTGCCAACTCCTATGCATAGATTCATTTTAACCCGCAAGTTGATCTCCAAAATATACATCAAGTGAATCACGTGAATATCCCATTGTCACCACAGTTAAGCATGGCAAGACATACATCAAGTGTTCTCAAATCCTTAAAGACTCAATACGATAAGATAACTTCAAAGAGGAAACTCAATTCATTACAAGAGAGTAGAGGGGGAGAAACATCATAAGATCCAACTATAATAGCAAAGCTCACGATACATCAAGATCGTATCACCTCAAGAACACGAGAGAGAGAGAGATCAAACACATAGCTACTTGTACATACCCTCAGCCCCGAGGGTGAACTACTCCCTCCTCGTCATGGAAAGAGCCGGGATGATGAAGATGGCCACCGGTGAGGGATCCCCCCTCCGGCAGGGTGCTGGAACGGGCTCCCGATAGGTTTTTGGTGGCTACAGAGGCTTGCGGCGGCAAAACTCCCGATCTATTGTGCTCCCCGATGTTTTTAGGGTATATGGAGATATATAGGCGAAAGAAGTCGGTCAGGGGAGCCACGAGGGGCCCACGAGGGTGGGGGCGCGCCCAGGGGAGGTGGGCATGCCTCCCTGCCTCGTGGCCACCTCGAAGCTTACCTTACGTGCACTCCAAGTCCCCTGGATTTCTTCCGTTCCAAAAATAACTTTCCCGAAGGTTTCATTCCATTTGGACTCCGTTTGATATTCCTTTTCTTCGAAACACTGAAATAGGCAAGAAAACAGCAACATGGGCTGGGCCTCCAGTTAGTAGGTTAGTCCCAAAAATGATATGAAAGTGTAAAGTAAAGCCCATAAACATCCAAAACGGGTAATAAAATAGCATGGAGCAATCAAAATTATAGATACGTTGGAGATGTATCAAGCATCCCCAAGCTTAATTCCTACTCGTCCTCGCGTAGGTACATGATGAAAACTTAATTTTTGATGTGGAATGCTACCTAGCATAATTCTCCATGTAATTTTCTTATTGTGGCATGACTGTTCAGATCCAAATGATTAAACATAAAAGTTCATATTGACATAAGAAATATTAATACTTCAAGCATACTAATAAAGCAATCATGTCTTCTCAAAATAACATGGCTAAAGAAAGTTATCCCTACAAAATCATATAGTCTGGCTGTTGCTCTATCTTCATCACACAAAGTATTTAATCATACACAACCCCGATGACAAGCCAAGCAATTGTTTCATACTTTAGTAATCTCAAACTTTTTCAACGTTCATGCAATACATGTGCGTGAGCCATGCACATAGCACTATATGTGGAATAGAATGGTGGTTGTGGAGAAGACAAAAAAAGGAGAAGATAGTCTCACATCAACTAGGCGTATCAACGGGCTATGGAGATGCCTATTAATAGATATCATTGTGAGTGAGTGGGTATTTCCATGCAACTATTGCACTAGAGCTATAAATGTATGAAAGCTCAACAAAAGAAACTAAGTGGGTGTGCATACAACTTACTTGCTCACGAAGACCTAGGGCGTTTTGAGGAAGCCCATCATTGGAATATACAAGCCAAGTTCTATAATGAAAAATTCCCACTAGTATATGAAAGTGACAACATAGGAGACTCTCTATCATGAAGATCATGGTGCTACTTTGAAGCACAAGTGTGGTAAAAGGATAGTAGCATTGTCCCTTCTCTCTTTTTCTCTCATTTTTTGGGCCTTTTTTATGGCCTCTCTCTTTTTTATGGTCTTTCTCTTTTTTATGGCATTTCTCCCCCATTTTTATATTTTATTTTATTTTCGTCCGGAGTCTCATCCTGACTTGTGGGGGAATCATAGTCTCCATCATCCTTTCCTCACTTGGGACAATGCTCTAATAATGAAGATCATCACACTTTTATTTACTTTACAACTCAAGATTACAACTCGATACTTAGAACAAAATATGACTCTATATGAATGCCTCCGGCGGTGTATCGGGATATGCAATGAATCAAGAGTGACATGTATGAAAGAATTATCAAGGTGACTTTGCCGCAAATACGATGTCAACTACATGATCATGCAAAAGCAACATGACAATGATGGAGCGTGTCATCATAAACAGAACGGTGGAAAGTTGCATGGCAATATATCTCGGAATGGCTATGGAAATGCCATAATAGGTAGGTATGGTGGCTGTTTTGAGGAAGGTATATGGTGGGTGTATGGTACCGGCAGAAATTGCGCGGCACAAGAGAGGCTAGCAATGGTGGAGGGGTGCATATAATCCATGGACTCGACATTAGTCATAAAGAACTCATATACTTATTGCAAAAATCTACAAGCCATTGAAAACAAAGTACTACACGCATGCTCCTAGGGGGATAGATTGGTAGTAAAAGACCATCGCTCATCCCCAACCGCCACTCATAAGGAAGATAATCAATAAATAAAATTGTGCTCCAACTTCATCACAAAGCGGTTCACCATACGTGCATGCTACGGGAATCACAAACTTCAACCCAAGTGTTCCTCAAATTCACAACTACTCAACTAGCATGACTCTAATATCACCATCCTCATATCTCAAAACAATTATCAAGCATCAAATTGATCATAGCATCCAATTCACTTTCTATGATAGTTTTTATTATACCCAACTTGGATGCCCATCATTCTAGGACCAATTTTATAACCATAGCAAATACCATGTTGTTCTAAAAGAATCTCAAAATAATATAAGTGAAGTATGAGAGTTCATCTATTTCTTCAAAATAAAACCACCGTCGTGCTCTAAAAAGATATAAGTGAAGCACTAGAGAAAATGACAAACTACTTCAAAAGATATAAGTGAAGATCAATGAGTAGTTGAATAATTATGCAACTATGTGAAGACTCTCTAACATTTAAGAATTTCATATCTTGGAATATTATTCAGACAGCAAGCAAAGCAAAGTAAACTGACATTGTAAGGATAGCACAACTCATGTGAACAAGCAAAAACTTAGGCTCAACCGATACTAACCAAAATTGTTGAAGACGAAAGGTGGGATGCCTACCGGGGTATCCCCAAGCTTAGATGTTTGAGACATCTTGGAATATTATCTTGGTGCGTCTTGGGCATCCCTAAGCTTGAGCTTTTGGGTCTCCTTAATTCCTTTTATATCTCGGTTTCCTAATCTCGAAAGCTTCAACCACACCAAACTCAACAAGAACTCGTGAGATAAGTTAGTATAAACCAATGCAAAAACCTTATCATTTTCTACTGTAACAAATCACTAAAATTATTATTCAACATTGCATACTAAATATCTCTGCATATTCAATACACCTATCATCAAATAGAATCATTAAACAAGCAAACATATGCAAACAATGCAAACATAACAGCAATATGCCAAAAAAGAATAGTCTATAAAGGATGGAAGATTCATCATACTTACCTAACTCCAACAATTATGAGAAAAATACTACATTATAGAATATTTATCAGAGCTCAAAATTCATAAAGTTTCAATATTATATCATTCTCTGAATTTTATAGGGAATTTTTGCAACAACGGTGTTGGGGATATAACTACTGAGTGTAAACCGCCGAGGAGGGGCTGGTTCACCCTCAACTATATTGAAGCCCATGAAGACCCAGAAGATGGCGCTTTACTGATGAAGCTTAGAGGCCCGGAGCCCAAAGGCGGATTAGGGCCCTTAGTGGTAAACCGACATGGTTATGTAACTTGTATTGTAAGATAGGAAAGGAGAGACTGAGCTGGACACTTGTATGAGCCGGCCTCGGAACTCTATAAACCGGCGGGGCGTCAACCCATGTATATAAGGGGACGACCCGGCGGTGGTTCAGGGACAAGAAACAACAACTCGAGAGCCAGGCATAGCTTGTTTAGCTCCCTGGTTATCGAGACCCCAATAATCCCATCACAACTAGACGTAGGCCTTTACCTTCATCGAAGGGGCCGAACTAGCTAGTATAAAAGACCTTGTGTCCTTTGTCCGGTTTAACCCCTTTAAGCTAACCCGTTGCAATGGCTCCACGACTAAGTCCTTTCACGGGCCCTGAGCCGGACATCTGCACCGACCTCGTCAAGACGGCTCAGCGTGCAAGCCCCGCTCGGATTCAGCCCGCCATGAAGCGTGCGTTCGTGGGATGTGTCCACGGGATCGGATCTGAACTGGTGTGTGAAGGTGAGACAGTCGCTTATTTCGACGGTGAATCATCTGCTGGAGAAACCGAATCCCTGTACCAAGTTCATGACGGTGTGTTCGAAGGGTATTCCGATGGCACCAGTATTCCAAAATTTCATGAACCGCGGAACCGAGTCGGAATCTTCATGGCCGAAACACAACCAACTTTGCAAAATTCCAATGCGGCGGCGTCTGGACTAGTAGCAGGGGCAGGAGGCTCCGCGTGCTGGCTGACTCAAGTTCTCTCCGGTTTGATGGATGCCTGGGCGACCTTGTTGACCATGGCAGTTACTCCGGTGACACAGGACCAGCACAATGCGGACATTGCAAGGCTGAAGGATCAGATAACACATGCCAAAGAGGATTTGGCGGCTGAGGAGATCAGGATGGCTAAGGAACGGGCCGCTTTAGATGCCCAGGCGCAGAGGATTCAAGGCGAGAATTATCGACTTTTGATGGATCAGAACACTTCGAATCAAGTATTCAGGAGTAGACATCAATCTCACTTGCTGGCGGATTACAATGCGATGAATCTCTTTGATACACCAGGAGCAGGGACTAGCTATCCGGCAGTAGTGAACCGGACTATTGTGTCAAGGACCGGAGCGCCGGATCAACCTTAGGTGATGGGTCCACCTCGACAAATGGACAACCCGCCACGGTATACCACACCCCCGCCGGGTCATTTCTCTACCCCTTTGGACAATATGATAGCGGCAGCATCCCGGCTGGCAGCTATTCCGATAGAGGGTGAATCGCGAGCGGCGGTTGACACACGGCGGGCCAGGGATCTTCTTCAAACGGCAATGACGCATCAGCAAGCTTACCCGTATAGCCGAGACAAGATCCACACGACCCCACATCCGAGCAAAAGCCATAGCAGGCATATAGATGAACCGGAGGTGTCCAGCAGTGCGCGGCGCCGTATTGTCCCTCAAGGACCCAATCCGGCGCATGGTGAGGTGAACACTCAGGACGTGGTGGATAATGGCAGAGCACAAAGGGAGGCCACTTTAACAGCATAGCATAGGGGTCGTTATCAACCCGCCCCGGTTCAGCCAGCAGCGTTAGTAGACCGAGGCACCGGGCTTGCTTTCAGTTCTTGGGGAGTGCCGTGTCTTATTCCGGCTCTCCGTAATGTGTGACTGCCTAAGGACTTCAAGGGCCCACGTAAGGTACCTAATTATACCGCTGATCAGCCACCCGTGGCATGGGTGGAAAGTTATGAGATGGCAATGGAGATGCTGGACGTGGATGAAGCGGCTTGTGCAAAGTATTTCACGATGGTGTTGGAGGGAACAGCCCGTACATGGTTGAAGAACTTACCAGCTAACTCCGTTGAGTCATGGAACCAGTTGAAGGCCCGGTTTATAGATAATTTCAAGGACACATGTAAACAGCCTATGTCTATTGTGGATCTGGATGCCTGTGTTCAAGGGGAGAACGAGTGCACAACTCATTGGGTGCGCCGAGTTTCAGAAGTTTTGCATTCATCAGACCGGATTAATGCTAGCCAAGCAATCATCATGATGGAACGTAATTGCCGGTTTAAGTCACTGAAGATGAAGTTGGGACGGCTCAAGCGCCACTGCAATGACATGGGCACCCTTATGGCCGCCTTGGTCAAATATGCCGATTCTGATAGTACCAAGGATCCTAATTCTGATGAGGAGAAACCGGAGAAGGGAAAGAAGAACGACGGTGCAAAGGAATAGCAGCACAACCAAGGAGGCCATGGCAATAATTGTAAGAGCAAAGCAGATTCAGATTTTGTGGCTAACGCTTATGTGCAGTGTCATAAGGGTAAACCGCCCTAGCGTGGTGGCGGAATGAATGTGGAGCATTTGTTGAACCAGCCCTGCCCAAAGCATGGGACCAAGGAGGTTCCTGCAACACATCTTTGGAAAGATTGTCACATTATGAAGGAGTTCAAAAACTCTGATCTTTTCCGGTATGATCAGGGTCCATCGGGCGGTTCAGGTCTGGGTTTTCATAATGGTGGCGGTTCAAACTCTGGATTTCAGAATAATCAGGGCAACCAAAACAACAAAGGTGGCAATAACCAATAGAATAATCAAGGAAATCAGCTGCAGTCGGGTTATCAGAGTCACCCAAAGCAGTTGAATGGTGGGCTATATCATGTGTTCACCACTAGTTTGTGCAAGCGTGATCAAAAGCTTCACAAGAGGGCAGTTAATGGTGTTGAACCGGCAGTACCATGTTACCTGCGGTGGTCCGAGCAACCTATTGTGTGGAGCAGAGAGGATCATCCGCCCTGGGTTGACAATCTGGGTCACCTGGCTTTGGTTGTGGCACCTCAGGTGGGAGGTTATAAGTTCACCAAAGTGCTTATGGATGGAGGGATCAGTATCAACATTCTATATAATGAGACCTTCCGTCGCATGGGGTTGACAGACAAGAGTCTTAAACCGTCAAACACTGTTTTTCATGATGTAGTACCAGGTAAATCGGCATATCATGTTGGCAAGATCGCTTTGGAGGTTGTGTTTGGTGATGAGCATGACTCCCGGTATGAAACATTGACCTTTGAGGTGGTGAGGATCCAAAGCCTGTACCACACACTGTTTGGACGGCCGGCTTATGCAAAGTTCATGGCAAGGCCCTGTTATTTTTATTTGCAGCTCAAGATGCCGGGTCACAAGGGGACCATCACGGTTCGCGGAAGTCGTAAGATCGCTTTTGATTGCGAGGAAGGTGATGCGGCCTATGCTGAGTCGGTTTGTGCTACAGAGGAGTTGAAATTCTATAAAGACAATGTTGATCCGACAGATATGACCCCTCTGAAGAAGCCCACAACTGAGCATGACCCGAACCTGACATTCAAACCGGCTGATGAGACTAAACTTGTTGACTTTGTTCCTGGCGATTCATCCAAACAGTTTAGCATCAGCACAAATCTGGATCCGAAATAGGAAAGCGCGCTCATCGAGTTCATCCGTGAGAACCGGGACATTTTTGCATGGAAACCTTCTGACATGCCAGGTGTACCGAGGGAACTCGTTGAGCAGACTCTCAATATTGATCCCAAGTTTAAACCGGTCAAGGAGTTTCTTCGCCGCTTTAATGAGGAGAGACGCAAGGCAATTAGTGAGGAGGTAGCCCGGCTGTTGGCTGATGGGTTTATTGTTGAAGTATTTCACCCTGAGTGGTTGGCTAATCTGGTGCTTGTTCTTAAGAAAAACGACACTTGGCGCATGTGTGTGGACTACACAGATTTTAACAAGGCTTGTCCAACCGATCCTTTTGCTCTCCCGCGTATTGATCAGATCATTGATGCGATGGCGGGTTGTGAGTGTTTGAGTTTCTTGGATGCTTATTCAGGCTATCATCAGATCAAAATGGCAGTTAAGGACCAGTAGAAGACCACCTTCATCACTCCCTTTGGAGCCTTCTGCTATGTTTCTATGCCCTTTGGGCTCAAGAGTGCCCAGGCAACTTATATGCACTGTGTGCAAAATTGTCTTCACAGTCAGATTGGGCGCAATGTTCATGCCTATGTTGATGACATTATGGTAAAGTCCAGGAAGGAGGAGACTTTGATAGATGATCTCAAGGAGACCTTTGACAATCTATGTGTTTACAAGATGATGCTCAATCCGGACAAGTGTGTTTTCGGTGGTCCGGCAGGCAAGCTTCTAGGTTTTCTGGTGTCCAATAGAGGCATTGAGGCTAATCCGGAGAAGATCAAAGCGATTACATCCTTGGCTAAACTAGCGTGCATCAATGATGTTCAGCGTCTGGCAGGTCAAATTGCAGCCCTAAGCCGGTTTATCAGCCATTTGGGAGAGAAGGCAATCCCTCTATATCAGATCTTGAAGAAAACAGACACCTTTGTCTGGAGTGATGCGGCTAATGCGGCGTTTGAAGACTTGAAGCGGCAATTGGCTAAACTGTCGGTCCTTGCTGCTCCGGTTGACAAAGAGCCCTTGTTATTGTACGTGGCTACTAATGCATGTGCTGTCAGTGTGGCAATTGTGGTGGAGCGCAAGGAGGCTGGCAAGGAATATCCGGTTCAACGGCCAGTTTACTATATCAGTGAGGTGCTCATCGAGTCAAAGCAGCGATATCCGCATTGGCAGAAGTTGGTATATGGAGTTTTTATGGCAAGTTGGAAGCTCAAACAATAATTTCAAGGCCATCCCATTACAGTTGTCAGTTCAGCTCCTTTGGGTGATATAATTCAGAATAGCGAGGCAACTGGCCGGGTTGCAAAGTGGGCGATTGAGCTTGGTCCACATGGTTTGAAGTATATGCCAAGAACAGCCATCAAATCTCAGGCACTGGTTGACTTTATCAATGATTGGACTGAGTTACAGGCACCAGAGGACAAATCGGATAATACATACTGGACTATTCACTTTGATGGATCTAGGCAATTGGAGGGCTCGGGGGCTGGAGTTGTCCTTACTGCCCCTCCAGGTGATAAATTTCATTATGTCCTCCGTTTAATGTTCCCCTGTACTAACAATGGAGCTGAGTACGAGGCTTTACTCCATGGGCTCCGTGTGCCCAAGGAGATGAATTTAAGTCCGGTACGATGCTTTGGAGATTTTGATCTGGTGGCCCAGCAAGTTTCTGGCACATGGGATTCTAAGGACCCACTCATGGCGGCTTACAGACGCGAGGTGGATATTGTGGCGGGTCACTTCAAAGGGTATCAGGTTGAGCATATTGATCGGCGTAAAAACGAAGCAGCGGACGCTTTGAGCCGGCTGGGATCTCAGCGTAAACCGGTACCTCCCAACACCTTTTTAGATATCTTCCATAACCCGTCTGTTTAGTTGCCTACAGAGGAGGATTTAGTTGTTCCTGATCTGGAGGCCCAATTGGTGGCCGCTTTACATGTTGTGCCGGATTGGACGGTTCCATATCTGGCGTATATGAACTGGGGCGAGTTACCAGATGATGAAGTTTTGGCCCGACAGATAGTCCGGTGATCCAAGTCCATGGTTATTCACAATGGCGAGTTACACCGCTGCAGCGTTTCAGGCGTATTTCAGCGTTGTGTTTCACCTGAAGAAGGCCAAGAGATCCTACGGGAAATTCATGAAGGGGATTGTGGTCACCATGCCGGTTCAAAGTCCCTGGTTGCTAAAGCTTTTCGTCATGGGTTCTACTAGTTGACAGCTCATGCTGATGCGGAGGATCTGGTAAAGCGGTGTGACGCTTGTCAGAAGTTTTCACGCCGAGCTCATGTTCCGGCTCAAGAATTAAGGATGATTCCTCTCACTTAGCCGTTTGCCACTTGGGGGCTTGATATGGTGGGACCCTTTAAGCTCTCCAAGGATAAGAAGACCCACCTGCTGGTGGTAGTTGACAAATTCACTAAAAGGGTTGAAGTAGAGCCTGTCAGCAAGTGTGATGCGGCAATGGAGGTTCAATTTCTCAAAAAGATTATCTTCCGCTTTGGCTTTCCACACAGCATCATCATGGATAATGGCACAAACCTTTCTAAAGGTGAGATGGAGGATTTTTGTCAGAGAGAGCACATCCGGCTTGACTTAGCATCCATGGCGCACCCCAGACAAATGGTCAAGTGGAGAGAGCCAATCAAGAAATCTTGAAGGGTATCAAACCCCAGCTCATGGTTCCTTTAAAGCGGACGCCGGGTTGTTGGGTGGATGAATTGCCTCTGTGTTATGGAGCATCAACACCAACCCCAGTAGATCAACGGGTTATACACCTTTCTTCATGGTATACGGGTCAGAGGCGGTCCTCCCAAGTGATATTCATCATGATTCGCCCCGGGTTGCCAATTATGTTGAAGCGGACAATGAGCAAGCACGCCAGGAGGCGTTGGACCGGTTAGATGAAAAACTGGATATGGCTTTGGCTCGTTCGGCCGTTTATCAGCAAGACTTGCGGCGTTATCACAGCCGCCGGGTTAAGACAAGAACCTTTCAAGAAGGAGACTTAGTGCTTCGGCTCATCCAGGATCAGACCGATATGCACAAGTTATCCCCACCTTAGGAAGGGCCCTTTGTGGCCAGCAAAAATCTGCACAACGTATCATACTACCTCATTGACGTTCCAGACAACTCACGCAGTTCTGAGGAGGAGACCCGGCTGCCGTGGAACATAGCTCTCCTTCGGCCTTACTATACTTGAGCCATAGGCTACTCTTATGTATATATTACGACAATGTATATATTATGATCAATAAAATAGACCAGCATCCTTGCTATAAGCAGGGCCTCTGCTGTTTTTTCTCAAATATCTTTTGAGTTACATGGGGGCTTCAGCTGACAAAGCGGAGTACTACCTATTAAACCGGCTATCATGGGAGCTTCACACCCAAGGGGCTAAAGAGAGTCTGGATGCTATGCACAGCTCAAACATAGGCACCCAATGAGCACAGCTCACAAAGTTACTTGGGGGCTCTTTGTGTAAAGTAACAAAGAGTTCGAAAGGACCCTTGTAGCTGGGTATCAACCCATGGCTTGGAAGCCTGGTATATTTACCTAAAACCCCGGGTTAACCTGCCTTCATCAAGTAAGCCACTCCTATCCTGGTAATCCTGGCATGACCTGCCGAATGTTTGACAGTTACTCTCATTGAGACCCTGAACTTGTCAAAGTTAAAACGATGATTGGTTAGTTGGAGGCCCATCTTAAAAGGCTTTGTCAAATGGTTTAACTCAGCGGCCTGGCAGCCCATGAAAAGCCTCGTATTTGGGCCTGGCAGCCCTCAAAAAGCCTCGACTACACGGTTTTATTTGCCTTTGTCAAGATTTTATTATTTTTTATGAAGTTTATGTTGAACCAGTATCTTTTGATCCGGTCCGGCGTTTCAGTTATCATACTGACCCGGTGTTTGTTAACCCAGATTGGCTTTCAACTACAAGTTGTTAGGCCTTATTATTAAACCGGTGTTTGTTAACCCGGCCTGGCTGTCGACTCACAGTTGTCAGCCCTTATGATCAAACCAGCGTTTGTTAACCCGGCCTGGCTTTGACTATATGTCGTCAGTTTGATCATCTGGTGTTCATCGTAACCCGGCATGACTTATTACACAACATCATTATATGGTGAGAGTTATAAAACCTCAAGATTTGGGTCTTCACCGTTATTACAATCAAAATTGGTAAACCAACTAAGTGATTTCACATCACACTTATGAGTTATTTCATATTTATTCCGATTTGGTTATTAGCCAGGCTCTATCTTGGGCATTAGGACCCGTCCAGCGGTAAACCGCGAGGACAATTCTTTTTATGCAGATATCAGAATCGCATGAAAATTATCAAAGTGTAACCAAGCACAGCAAATATCATGATGGATCAACCAAAAGTTATGTATCAGTACCGAAGATTAAAGTACTTGCACTAGCCTATTACAAGGCACTTTGAGGCCCAAAATGCTGATTGTTTTTACACGACAAAGTCTGTCAAAGTAACTCGAATGCCGGATTAAGACTCATTGCCTGGACGACGTGAAGTTGATGGATCTTCCGGCGCCGGTTCAACCTCCTCCTCTCCACCCAGAGGCTAGAAGTCAATGGTGGTCCAGTCCATCCGGGTTAGAGCCTGAAATACAGCTTCTTCACTTATCAGATTGGACGGTTCAACATCAGGGGCGTAAGTGTGCTTACGGATTAGCGGGATAAGGTTTTGCGCTTCTGTCATAGTCGTATCAACCCGCTGATTCCTTTAATTGTAAAAGGACCGATGAATAGTCAAGTTAGCCTCGGCAGCCAGTTGACTTGATAGTGGACGCATCTCCTTTGTCAGAGCTTTCAGGGCTTCATTGTCAAATGCTGACCCGTCTGCTTGTTCATCCGGAAATCCCTTGGCGATACCAACTGGATCCAAGTCAGATATAAATGCTTTGGCCCGAGTTAGTGCCAGCAAAGCGCCCGCCCTAGCAGGCGATCGCTTCACCTCGTCTATCTGAGCAGGAGTCATTAAGAGTCTGGCCAAGGTATCCTTGATCAAGGTAGGTGCCGGTTTGTTATATGAAGCTGCAGAGATAACCCGTTGTGCACTAGTATACAGTTGCTCAATCAGCGTATATGCCGCCTTCAACTTCATCCGCATTCTAAGATGAGCCATGCGGTTGTCTGTGATGGTTTAAGAATTCAATGTTAAACCGGCGGAGTTGATAGTACTGCAAAAGCAAGTTATTATAAAATACTTACCAAAAACTGCAGCTTTCACGGAATTCACTTGATGTTTCAAACCTATCATCTCTTCCTCCACCGGTTTAAGAGCTGCTTCGGCGTCTTCAGCCCGTTTCAACAAAGCAGCTCTTTCCGTTTCCCAATTGGTGCGTTCAGTTTTGAAGCTTTCTTTCAACTGTTCCATGCAAGTCAAAGCGCCCTTTAGCTCCTCTTTGGCTTTAGAGGTCTCTTCTTGCTGTGACTTAACGATTTCTTGAAGGTCAGCGGTTTGGGACTCTTCGGTCTTTATATCAGCCTGCAAAGTCAGATGATAAAGTCAGATGATAAGTCCCAAGTGCATAACAAGTCATACACTTGGCACTTGGGGGCTAATCTGGATTGCTTTTTTAAAGTGAGTATTTTTCAAGTCCCAAGGCTCAATCCAGGTATTAAGCTTGGCACTTGGGGGCTAAATCACAATTGATCAGTTATATGTAAAACAAGGATAGACAGTCCCAGTTTGTCTTCAAGAGACAAACCGGCCCTTGCGGGCTACTCAGCTGAAGTGTTCTTTATATCGAAGTCCCGGTTTATCTTCAAGAGATAACCCGGCCTGTGGGGGATACAACGGAAAAGATATACAGAATAGAGTAAATTTTCAAAAGTATTCATGAAGAGTACCTCATAACGCTCCTTCACCAGGTACACCAAACCGACTTCAAAGTCACGGCTGGTGTAAAGGCGGTTTAAAAACCCGGAATGAAGTTCCTCGGTGCTAAGGTTGATGAAATTGGATAAATCAGTCTTCCATTTCCCTTTGCCCATAGCAGTGAATTCCTCTTTGGCTGTATGTTTGGCCAAGACAACCAGATTACCAGGACTAGTATGAGCTATGCCAGTAATAACCACATAATCATCATCACCTCTTGGTGGACTTGGCGGATTGACGGTACCCCTGGCTGGACTTGGCGGATTAGCAGTCGGGCTTGGCGGATCAACAGCCGGGCTTGGAGGAGTAGCATGAGGGCTCGATGAATCAATATGAGTGGCCGGGTCAGCTTCCGGTGGATTAGCTTCAGTGTTCTCTCCTTGAGGGGCGGAATCATCCATAACATCAGTATTTCTACCGATACCCTCAGGAGCCCTCTCCGGTTCAACTTCACCGATAGGGGCACTGGTTTTAGCCTTCTTGCTCATACGGGCTTTGGCACTATGACATCAAAACAAAGATTAGCATGGTAAACCAAACTATGAAGGAAAAATATGAAGGATAATATACTTACCCAGGGAAAGTTTTAAGGGGAGGCAGCTGAGTGGTTGATGAACCACCGGACGAATTGGAAGACACCTGGTAATTCGTGTCGGACGGATTAAGAGTGTATCAGAAGAAACCCTTCAAAGGATAAAGTTTTTCGGGAGAACAAGTAACCTCTGGGCGACGTTTCCGGGTTGGTGTATCTGTTAAACTGGAAGAGGTGATTTGCTGGCCACTGTGCCGGGTTGTGCGACGCTCTTCAGTTTGCTGTGTCTTCAAAGAAAATTTTGGATCCAAATAAGCAAGAGGGTGAGAGTATTTAACTTTCCGAACTGCACGGCGAAATCTTAGAACGGGCACAAGATCTAAATCAGAGGAAAGAGAGATTACCTCAACATGGTCCGCACGGCTGGCCTCCGCATCATCCTGGGAATAGTAATTGTCAATAAGGTGTATGAAAAAGGAACCAAGCGAGTCAAGTTCTACCTCTGGATCCGATTCATCAATATCTTCTAGCGGATCAGAAGACTCGGCGGTTTTCTTCTTAGCAGCTTTCTTTGTGACCTTGCTCTTCGCACGAGGAGCCCTAACCGGTTTATTCGGTTTCCAGAAGGAACTATTGGCCTATGAAATTAAAGCAAATGAGTATTAGCACATTATTAAAGCGGAGGCGAATCAGTAAGCATTAAGTTAAACTTTACCGCTGGCGGTTTGTTGGAGGCCCAAAAAGGTGGCAACCCGATTTGACTGCATGAGGCGATCGGTTCGTCAAGCATCTTCTTCACAGATTCAGTAACTTCAATGTGTGTCATTACTATTTCATGATATCATTGAGGATCCTTGATGTTGCCAGTATATTCATGCATTAATCCGGGGCGGCGACTTAAAGGCAGAATACCCCAAGAAATCCAGCAGAGGACGAGATCAATACCAGTCAAACCATTGGCCAGGAGAGCCCGAAGCTTGGCGAGTTGAGGTGCATAAGTTTTCCATTCTTTGGCAGTTAAGCGTTGAGGTAACAGGTGGCCAATGCTAAGCTGGTGAGGGCGGTAACCCAGCAAAGGATTTTCTCCAGCAGGGGCAGTGTTCTGGCAATAAAACCAATTTTGGTTCCAATCTTTGGGATGGCTGTGGTGTTTTGCATGAGGGAAATCAACTTATTTTCTCTTCTGGATTGATACCCCGCCAAGTTCCGTGTTGGGACCATCAGAGAAATCCGTGTGGCGGTTTAAATGGAAAAAATCACGAAAAAGTTGCACAGATGGTTCTTCTTGAAGGTAAACTTCATAGAACACTTGAAAGTTGCATATATTGGACATGGAATTCGGTCCAATATCTTGTGGATGAAGTTGAAAGCTCGCAAGGACATCCCGGAAATTTTTTGTTCCGGGCGGGCTGAATCCCCGGTCTAAGTGTTGCATAAATACAATCACCTCTCCATCTTGAGGTTCAGGAGGGCACTCAGAGCCCGGGACTCGCCAATGAAGAACCCTTTTTGAGGCTAAAGCGCCAGTGGTAACACATCCATTGATTTGTGTTTCCGTGATCCGCGATGGAACCCAGTTACAAGCAGAAAATTGTTTGGTCATCTTGGAAAGCAAACTGTAAAGGGAAAATGAAGGCCGATTTACAATTGACGGTTCAAGTGCACTAATCAGTGTTAAAACGGGAATTTGATCAAATCATACATGTGAGATAACCTGGAAATTACCATTCAAATCAAGATGGCGGTTTAAGTGAGGGCTAATGGTATATGGCGGATTGTCAACTACTAAAGTTAAACCGCCCTTAGGTGGAAGATCTAGAGGTGCAAATCTACTAAGTGTTGGCAGAAACAAGTTTCACAAAATGACAGTATAAATTTGGATCTACCGTGGTTTAGTAAGAAAATTATTCTGAGCCCTAAAATGGCGATGACAGAACTCCGTAGATCCCGAAGAGAACTATCAAGGCAAGAGGAGATACTACGGCGAGGTAAACTAAAGTTACAAGCTTTCACTGCCATAGGAGGAGGATGAGTTCATCTAGATTCAACAGTAAGCGCGAAGGCAGCGGGCAAAGACGAACAACTATGAATACGGATGAACGCAGAAACCCTAAGTACAGATCTAGGGTTGAGAGGAGGAGGCTTACCAGATGCACAGAGTTAGCGGAGAAGAGCCGCAGGTTTCTGGTACGATCAGGTTGATGCAGCGGCCTTTGCCGAAGCAGTGCTCGAAGGTTGAGGGCGGCGGCGGAGCTTCAGCACTTGAGCGTCATGAGGAGGAAGAAGAGGCACGGAAGGGGAAGAAATAAAGGGCCCCTGAGCCTATTTATAAGGCAAAGGGATAAATGGCGGGCGCGAGAATCAAGGAGCCTGAAGCAGCAAAAGTGGGCGCGATTGACGCCTCGATTTTGGGGATACCATCAATGAAGGGAATCTTTTTAATCGTTTTTTACAGAGATGACGTCATGATGATCCATTGCTGTGTCCAGAGGATGACATCACAGTGGTTTAACAAAGTTTATAAGAGAAGACATCATGGCGGTTTACGAGAAATGAAGGAAGATGTTCACAGGATTTTTCTAAGTACTGAAGATTGACATGAACAGGTTCAAATCAATCTGGGGCCTAATGTTGGGGATATAATTACTGAGTGTAAACTGCCTAGGAGGGGCCGGTTCACCCTCAACTATATTGAAGCCCACGAAGACCCAGAAGATGGCACTTTACTGATTAAGCTTAGAGGACCGGAGCCCAAAGGCGGATTAGGGCCCATAGTGGTAAACCGCCATGGTTATGTAACTTGTATTGTAAGATAGGAAAGGAGAGACCGAGCCGGACACTTGTATGAGCCGGCCTCGCAACTCTGTAAACCAGCCGGGCCTCAACCCGTGTATATAAGGAGACGACCCGGCAGCAGTTCAGGGACAAGAAACAACAACTCGAGAGCCAGGCATAGCTTGTTTAGCTCCCTGGTTATCGAGACCCAAATAATCCCATCACAACTAGACGTAGGCCTTTACCTTCATCGAAGGGGCCAAACTAGTATAAAAGCCGGCGTGTCCTTTGTCCGGTTTAACCCCTTTTAGCTAACCCGTCGCGATGGCTCCACGACTAAGTCCTTTCACGAGGACATCTGACGTGATATTTCCACGACAAGTGGTAAACTTTCTGTTTTGAAACAGCAACATGTATACTTGCAAAATAAGCATGGTAAAGGCTATCCTTGACATTTTTATTGAAAATATATATGCAAAACATTATTCTAAATAACAGAAAGAAAATACTAATAAAAGAAAATGATGCTCCAAGCAAAACACATATCATGTGGTGAATAAAAATATAGCTCCAAGTAAAGTTACCGATGAACAATGAAAAAAGAGGGGATGCCTTCCGGGGAATCCCCAAGCTTAGGCTCTTGGTTGTACTTGAATATTACCTTGGGGTGCCTTGGGAATCCCCAAGCTTAGGCTCTTGCCACTCCTTATTCCATAGTCCATCGAATCCTTACCCAAAACATGAAAACTTCACAACACAAAACTCGTAAGCTCTGTTAGTATAAGAAAATAAATCACCAATTTTGGTACTGTTATGAACTCATTCTAAATTCATATTAGTGTAATATCTACTGTATTCCAACTTCTCTGTGGTTCATACCCTCCGATACTACTCATAGATTCATCAAAATAAGCAAACAACATAATGAAAAAAGAATCTCTCAAAAACAGAACAGTATGTAGTAATCTGTATCATTCGAATACTTATGTAACTCAAACAATTCTGAAATAAATTTGTGGACCTGAGGAATTTTTCTATTAATCGTATGCAAAAATAATCAACCTAAAATCACTCTCCAGTAAAAAATGGCAGCTAATCTCATGAGCGCTAAACTTTCTGTTTTTTACAGCAAGATCATAAAGATTTCACCTAGGTCTTCCCAAAGGTTCTACTTGGCACAAACACTAATTAAAACATGAAACCACATCTAAACATAGGCTAGACGTATTATTTATTACTAAACAGGAACAAAAAGAAAAGGACAAAAATAAAATTGGGTTGCCTCCCAACAAGCGCTATCGTTTAACGCCCCTAGCTAGGCATGATGATTTCAATGATGCTCACATAAGAATTGAAACATAAAGAGAGCATCATGAAGCATATGAATAGCACATTTAAGTCTAACCCACTTCCTATGCATAGGGATTTTGCGAGAAAACAACTTATGGGAACAATAATAAACTAGCATAGGAAGGCAAAACAAGCATAGCTTCAAGATTTTCAACACATAGAGAGGAAACTTGATATTATTGTGATTCCCACAAGCATATATTCCTCCCTCATAATAATTTTCAGTAGCATCATGAATGAATTCAACAATATAATTATCACATAAAGCATTCTTTTCATGATATACAAGCGTAGAACTTTTATTACTCTTTATAGCGTACGTGTCATCACAATAATCATCATAAATAGGAGGCATGCTATCATCATAATAAATTTGCTCATCAAAACTTGGGGGACAAAAAATACCATCTTCACCAAACATAGCTTCCCCAAGCTTGTGGCTTTGCATATCATTAGCATCATGGGTATTCAAAGAATTCATACTAACAACATTGCAATCATGCTCATCATTCATATATTTAATGCCAAATATTTTATAGACTTATTCTTATAGAACTTGAGCACAATTTTCCTTACCATCATTCTCACGAAAGATATTAAAAAGATAAAGCGAATGACACAAACTCAATTCCATTTTTTTGTAGTTTTTTTATAGACTAAACTTGTGATAAAACAAGAAACAAAAAGATTCAATTGCAAGATCTAAAGATATACCTCCAAGCACTCACCTCCCCGGCAACAGCGCCAGAAAAGAGCTTGATGTCTACTACACAACCTTCTTCTTGTAGACGTTGTTGGGCCTCCAAGTGCAGAGGTTTGTAGGACAGTAGAAAATTTCCCTCAAGTGGATGACCTTAGGTTTATCAATCCGTGGGAGGCGTAGGATGAAGATGGTCTCTCTCAAGCAACCCTGCAACCAAATAACAAAGAGTCTCTTGTGTCCCCAACACACCCAATACAATGGCAAATTGTATAGGTGCACTAGTTCGGCGGAGAGATGGTGATACAAGTACAATATGGATGGTAGATATAGGTATTTGTAATCTGAAAATATAAAAACAGCATGCTAACTAATGTTAAAAGTGAGCATAAATGGTATTGCAATGCTTGGAAACAAGGCCTAAGGTTCATACTTTCACTAGTTCAAGCTCTCTCAACAATAATAACATAACTGGATCATACAACTATCCCTCAACATGCAACAAAGAGTCACTCCGAAGTCACTAATAGCGGAGAACAAACAAATAGATTATGGTAGGGTACGAAACCACCTCAAAGTTATCATTTCTGATCGATCTATTGAAGATTCCGTAGTAAAATAACATAAAGCTATTCTTTCTGTTCAATCTATCATAGAGTTCGTACTAAAATAACACCTTAAGACACAAATCAACCAAAACCCTAATGTCACCTAGAGACTCCATTGTCACCTCAAGTATCCGTGGGCATGATTACACGATATGCATCACACAATGTCAGATTCATCTATTCAACCAACACAAAGTACTTCAAAGAGTGCCCCAAAGTTTCTACCGGAGAGTAAAGATGAAAACGTGTGCTAACCTCTATGCATAGATTCATTGAACCCGCAACTTGATCACCAAAACATACATCAAGTGAATCACGTGAATATCCCATTGTCACCATAGATAAGCACGGCAAGACATACATCAAGTGTTCTCAAATCCTTAAAGACTCAGTCCGATAAAATAACTTCAAAGGGAAACTCAAACCATTACAAGAGAGTAGAGGGGGAGAAACATCATAAGATCCAACTATAATAGCAAAGCTCGCGATACATCAAGATCGTATCACCTCAAGAACACGAGAGAGAGAGAGAGAGAGATCAAACACATAGCTACTGGTACATACCCTCAGTCCCGAGGGTGAACTACTCCCTCCTCGTCATGGAGAGCGCTGAGATGATGAAGATGGCCACCGGTGAGGGATCCCCCCTCCGGTAGGGTGCCGGAACAGGCTCCCAAGAGGTTATTGGTGGCTATAGAGGCTTGCGGCAGCAGAAGTCCCAATCTATTGTGTTCCCCGATGTTTGTAGGGTATATGGAGATATATAGGCGAAAGAAGCCGGTCAGGGGAGCCACGAGGGGCCCACGAGGGTGGGGGCACGCCCAGGGGAGGTGGGCGCGCCTCCCTGCCTCGTGACCACCTCGAAGATTCCCTTACATGCACTCCAAGTCCCCTAGATTTCTTTCGTTCCAAAAATAAATTTTCGGATGGTTTTATTCCATTTGGACTCCGTTTGATATTCCTTTTCTTCGAAACACTGAAATAGGCAAGAAAGCACCAATATGGGCTGGGCCTCCGGTTAGTAGGTTAGTCCCAAAAATGATATAAAAGTGTAAAGTAAAGCCCATAAACATACAAAACGGGTAATATAATAGCATGGAACAATCAAAAATTATAGATACGTTGGAGACATATCACAGCGCGTTTCCTAGACCCTCGCTATAGAAACAGAAAAGGATACATAGCTATAGCAGTAGCGCGTTTTGTAAAAACCGCTATAGCTAACTTAGCTATAGGCTGTTTTGCGAAACGCGCTACCGCTAAGTTTGACTTAACCCAAAAACCGTTTCCCCCGGCCACCACTTCTCCCCCAACTCCCTAGACCCACCCCACCGCTGTCTCCCCAATTCGTCGTTGCCCCACTTTGTCGCCGTCTACTGCCGACGTCGACGCCCCCGGAGCCACCAGAGCCACGCGCCACCGACGCCATCGGAGCCGCCCCCAACTCCACCGGATCCGCGTGGCCTCATCAACGCCACCGGAGCCGCCGTCGACGCCACCAGATCCTCCCTCGCCACAACTGCCTCCCTCGCTGTCACCGGAGACGCCATGCCTACCTCGCCACCACTGAAGCCATCCTCTGTAAGCCCCCACCCCTCCTTTCTCCCTCTCATGCATAGCACAAACACTGGACAGAGAACTAGCTAGCTAGGTTAACTAGTTTCATTAGGTTCATTATCTAGGTTAGTGCAAAATTTTAGTTAGGGCTTTGATAGAGAACTAGTTAGGTTAACTAGTTTAATTGGGTAAATTATCTAGGTTAGTGCAAAAATTTAGTTAGGGGTTTGACAGAGAACTTTTTAGGTTTTAACTAGTTTAATTAGGGTAATTATCTAGGTTAGTGCAAAAATTTATTTACGGCTTTGACAGAGAACTAGCTACCTTAACTAGTTTAATTAGGTTGATTATCTAGGTAAACAAGGTTAACTAACTAGGTTAAATAGGTAGGTTAATTAGGTTCGTTAGGTTAACAAGCTAGGTTAGAGCAAAAATTTATTTTAGAGCATTAGGTCAGAAGGATTAGAGAAATGGAGTTCCTTTGCAATTTAATTGGGTTCTGTCCTAGGCAGAGAAGGGTTAGAGAAAATAATGTGTGTGTGCGTGAGAGAAAGAGCAATAGCTAGATCAACATAATTTGGGTTCTGTCCTAGGCAGAGAAGTGTTTAGTGAGATCATTTTGTAAATGTTTTTGATATTTGAAAAGACCACTATTTTCAAGGAAAATAATTTAGGCAAGTTTTATTTTAAAGATGATCCCTTCCTAGACTTGTATTGTTATATATCTTTTCATTGAAGTGGTTTGATTGTGCCCAAGTGGCTTTATTATTTCTCAGGAATGATGCCGAGTGGCCTATGTTTTGTCGGAATGTTGATTCATTTCAGTTCCGGCAAATTTCAGGTTCTCGATTTGTCCACTTTTTAGCAAAACACATGCCGAAATTTTCCGTGAATTTCGTCATGACTTTTTCTACAAACTAGGACATATTGAGTGCCCGGGATTTGCTGCACCGGGAAGGAGTCAACGTTACTGCAAAGCATAGGCCTTTTTTACGTCATTATTCATTGACTAGATTTAATCGTAGGAAACATGGCTAGCAACAATGAAGGATAGGGTTCTGGTGACTGCGACAACGTCTACCTGCGGCAGAATAATTTTTGAGGGAAGACGATGATCAACATTTGATGTTGGTGGGTCCAGATGTCACATCTGAGATTGATACCGACATCGAGACCGGGGCTGAGACTGGCATCGAGACTGGCGCTGAGACTGAGACCGGCGCCGAGACTAGCGGAGTCAGTATAGAACCGAAAGCAAAGAGGCAACATCTTCCTAACAAGCTCAGGGCTACTAGACTGGTGGTCATGGAGGTGGACGATGGCAATTTTGAGCCAACCGTGCCCGAGGAAGCACGCGTGTGCTACGGCAATAAAATAGGCTGCCTCATACGGACAAACGCCACCATCAACGATGAGAGACTAAAGAAGATTGATAATATGAGGCCCTCCCTCCTAAAGAAGCTGCACAAGATATTCTTTTTCCCAGGCCGGAATGAAAAGGATTATAAAAATCCAGATAAGGACCCGGCAATGAAGAAGATAAACAAACACGCCATGACCAAGTTTACCGACGCGTTGGTCGCTTGGAATGCAAGGGTGAAATATCAGATCGTCAACAAAAAGGAACCCTATTCCAAGATTGTAAAGGACAATCCAACAATCACGGTAGAGCACTTTGAAATATTCAAGGCGGCTTGCGAGGCCGAAGCTGCCAAAAACAGTCAAAGTACACGAAGGGGCTTCAACAGAGGAACATTGGGTCCCACCACCTCGGAAGCTGTGGTTACGGCGGGAAGAGGTCCATATGGGACAAGGAGGATGCGGAAGCCGTGAGTCTGGGCATCCAAGACCCCTTGGAGGAGTTCACTGTCCCACAGGAGCATGACATCCTCAGGGCCCGACACCGTTGGGACCCAGTGAAGAAGCTTTTCGAGACGAACCCGGTCATGGCGGAGTTCATGAGACTGCTGGTAATTTTAGTCTGATCAATTCGACTGCACGTTATTCATATTTGTAAATGATCCTTGTGCCTTTTGGAGAGAGAGCAGCACAGGATTGCAGCAAAAACGACTCGCCATCTGAGGCGTTGGCGAAGCCCAAGTGGGACACTCCATTCAACTAGGCATTGAACATATTGAAAGGACTCCCAGTGGATACTCGACCGTTGTATGGACGTGTGAACGGTGTCGGAGATGGTGCCACATGGAAGAAGTAGTACCGTGAGACCATGGATGAGAGAAAGGAAAGACGGAGGTTAACTGAAGAAAACATCGACAAGAAGGTTGAGATTGCGGTTGAGAAGAAATCATCTGAGACAGTCACAACAGCGGTAGCTGCCGCAAAGCAGGTGATTGCAGATATGTCTACCGGCTTTGTTTCGGCCGTTTTCAATTGGAGCAGGCAAAATCCAGAAAAAATGCAGCGGACTTTCCCCTTGCTGACTTCTTTGGGAGCAGCTCGACTAGCATTCCACCAGCATCTGCTCCCGTGCCGGCTCTCGCACCTGCTCCCACACCGGCTCCCGCACCTCCTCTTGCACCGGCTCACGCACCTGCTCCGACACCGGCTCCGGCACCGGATGTGCTCGGCGGTGCTTCGTCTTTGGCTGAGCTCGACGTCCTCACGGTATATGTCACACCGGCCCTCTTCAATAAATGTATAATCTACCGTTTTCGTTGCCTTTTAGATGTCTCACGTCGCATACATGTCTTTGCAGGCCAACATAACTCCATGCACCTTACTGTACACCATCGGCGACTAGAAGGTGGACGTGGGGAAGGCGACGATAATGGAGCCGAAGGAACTATTTTTCCAAAGCCGGTCGATCCCCCTGATGTCTTCAAGGTTTTTGTGGCCAGTGTCAAACCGGGCCACCAGAATTTGGCTCCTCTGATACTAGGGGGGATGACGATGAGACCCAACGGCGGCTTGGTGATTGCAATCGGTGGGTCCTGTTGTGGCCAAATAGTCTGCTTCATCTAGAGGCGGCTGGGAGCACACCCACGAGCACGCAGTTAGGTATGAACAACAACACCCCACCTAGTCAATTAGAGTCGTCTGTCGTGCTGGGTGATAGCGGACGGGGTGAGGAAGAGCCTCCATTAGTCGTTGGTGACGTCGCCATAGATGAGGATGAGGATGACGATGACACTCAACAGTATGTCAATACTGGCGCCTACTTAGGGTTTGAGCATCATGAGTCGGTGCCTGAATTTCCACCTCCGGAGTGTGAACGTATTATGGATGACCATCCCGTAGCAAAGAAGGGTAGGAAGAGACCGAGGAAAGGCAACAAAGCTTGTTCAATGATCTGGCCGCCTTAGCAGCCTCGGGTTCAAGACCGTATATATATCCCCAGTGCGGCAAAATGGCATATCCCCGGTGAACCAATCCTACCTAAAGCAGCACTAGGGGCAGATCTGGCGATCTAAGGAGACTTCATGATGATGTGTTGCAGATAGAGAAAAGCCTCATCGCCTCGAAAAATCCAGGATACCCACTCTACGTGGTTAACGTGCCGCAGCAATTGTCATACGTCCACACATTCCCTGCGGAGAAGTTCTTCCTTCGATTTGATTACATCTTCGACATGTTTCACTTAAAGAAGCTGGATTTTACGTTTGTCCGCCTATATGCCTTGCACATGAACTAGCTCATCGGGTTTGAGCAGATACCTTATATTTGTGTGGCTGACCAATACTTCATGGATGAGGGCTTCTTGGCAGTCTACGCAAAGCACTGTGAATACGCGAGGGGCTACCTCATCAATTTCATCATCGCCAATAAGGACAAGGAGGCGATTATCGTGCCTTATCATGCCCTGTAAGTCATCCACACGGATATCCTTCCTTCGATTTCAATCATTCATTTGCATGGTGGAGGCTAACTAATTTGAGGTGTACTTATTTTGCGCAGCGGCGGGCGCGCCGTCCTCATCATCCTCTACCCCCGATACTCCCACGCTCTTTACTTGGACTCGTCGAAGAACATTACCAAAAAGGATTACACCCACATCAAGAATGTTCTCGATGGTGCTATCTTTTACTACGGCGCACAGGGTGGAGAGGTCAAGGACAAGAAGTACAGGGATGGCAGGCCCGACTTCAGCCATAAGACCGACTTCTGCTGCATCCAGCAACCGAGTAATTCTCTTAATGATGGATTCTATGTCCTACACCACATGCTGGAGTACAAACGGGATCACCAGAACCTTCACATGTCACCTAGATCCGGCGATGCCCATATTCTACAGTGGGCAAAGAACATAGGAGATATCTAGGATCATCAACTTCGAGCTGAGTTCTGTCACATCCAGCGTGAACTTGCCAAAATCATCATGAAGGAGGTCGTCGACAAAACAGGCATGTTCTACGAAGAAGGACAAATGTCGCGAGAATACATCCGAACACGCATAGCCTCTCAGTGTCTCGACATGAAGCCTTTCACTAAGCTCGGGGACTATCTCCCTGACATGGATGGATGGCACGACATGTTGGAGTGATTGTCGATATATGACAATGTGTCCGTTTAGTCCATACTTTCTATATTACAAAACTTTGAGTTATGCACGATGAAACTTTATTTGTGATGTAATTAAACCGTCCTCCTCGACTAGAGAAGATCACTCTAGCATTTTGGGTACGATGAACTTTGTTATTTATGCTTATGATATGTTGCTTCTATTTTTGCCAAGAATGTCTCTTTCTGTTGCTCAACTATATATGTTGCATATCATCGACTCATGTGACGGTGCAGGTGCATAGATCATTGATGGCAAAGAAGTGCTACACCTGGAGTATACGACGAGTGGCCGGAGTGTCAGGCCCAGGTGTACCGGTTTTTCAAGCGATAGCCAATACTTAGTTTAGGTTTCATAGTGATAGCTCTTCTCGCGTATATCATTGTTTAGATGGATGACGATGTAGTTGCAAGTAATCGAGACTTGTATCGCTATTTTCGAGATGATGACGAGAGACCACTTTGTCTTGGATGATGATTATGATGATGACGTGATTTGATGAGACTATTTGTATGTATATGCTATGATTACATTTGTATGTGTATGATATGCTAAAGATTATTGTATAAAGCCTATTCAAATACAAAACAAACATGCAGAAAAAACAGGAACTAATAAAACTAGCAGTAGCGAGGGGAATAAAGTTAGTAGTAGTGCTCCCTTACCAGTAGTGCGACCTGCTAGAAAGCGTTGCAGATATTAGCAGCAGCGCTCTGCTGTAATGATCGCTACTGCTATCCATGTATAGCAGTAGCGTGGGACAACAGCCGATACTACTATACGTTAGGTGTAGCACCTTATCAGTAGCGCAGCATCCCGCCCTACTGATAGGCAAAATACCGCTACTGCTAGGGATTTCCCTAGTAGTGAATGGTAACTGCATGCACACACGTTTGCATGTCTTAATTAAGTGGTCATGTGCATAACACTCATCAACTACCCTAAACCCTATACACTTAATTATTAACATCTAGCTAGCTAGTAAGTAGAAACATAATTTGTAGTACAAGACAGTGTGACTCACAGGAAGTTGTAAGCAAGTAGTATATCTTGATTGGTATTGAGGCGCTTCAAGAACGCTAGCATGTTTTTCTCTACATTTGCTTTATACCATGGATATGTCCATGTTTGTTCATTAACTGTATTTGGATCAATGAACCCAATCCCATAGCGTCCAACTTTTTCATTTCATACATCTTCATCCTGCATAATACCACAGAAAAGAATATAGTGAGGATAATTATAGGTAATGATCAATAGATGAGCACTACAGCTAGCTTTAGACTTAAATTCCAGAAAGAAATCACTTACAGACAATAGCAACTGACGAGAGCTTTGTCGAGTGCGTCTTTATTGAATAACTGAAATAGTTCTGAATACTCAATGGTCAGAGCTAGCTTATGGAAGTTATACTCTTCCTTGACTTTCACCATGAGGGACTCTCGATTGGTACTCTTGGTAATTTTCATGTACCAATCATGCAATTCATACATTCTTGATGGGAGGTTCTTTACCTCCTCAGGCTTGACCAAAGGTTGTCCGCGGACATATTTCCCTTTTATGTCCTCCTCTCTAAGAAGAGGCATGGGCTCAATCTCAAGGAGTTGTCCAACAGTGATACCGAGCAATCCAGCCTACCTTCTATGCTCGTCGGTTATTACTAGCTGACTGGCACAGGTACTCTCATGTGTTGGTACCACAAATGGGGGGGGGGGGCGATTGCGCTGCTTGTTCTCCTAGTTGGAGAATGGTTTTCCCGCATTTTGGCTAGCTGCTTGGCTCGAGCTCAAGCTCGAATCCTTTTGTCGTGCTCGATGTGCCTTCTGTTGGAAATATGCCCTAGAGGCAATAATAAAAGGATTATTATATTTCAATGTTCATGATAATTGTCTTTTGTTCATGCTATAACTGTATTATCCGGAAATCGTAATACACGTGTGAACACTTAGACCCAATGAGTCCCTAGTGAGCCTCTAGTTGACTAGCTCGTTATGATCAATAGATAGTCATGGTTTCCTGACTATGGACATAGGATGTCGTTGATAACGGGATCACATCATTAGGAGAATGATGTGATGGACAAGACCCAATCATAAGCATAGCATAAAAGATCGTATAGTTCGTTTGCTAGAAGCTTTGCCAATGTCAAGTATCTATTCCTTCGACCATGAGATCGTGTAACTCCCGGTTACCGTAGGAGTGCCTTGGGTGTATCAAACGTCACAACGTAACTGGGTGACTATAAAGGTGCATTACAGGTATCTCCGAAAGTATCTGTTGGGTTGACACGGATCGAGACTGGGATTTGTCACTCCGTATAACGGAGAGGTATCTCTGGGCCCACTCGGTAATGCAGCATCATAATGAGCTCAATGTGACCAAGGTGTTGGCCACGGGATCATGCATTACGGTACGAGTAAAGTGACTTGCCGGGTAACGAGACTGAACAAGGTATTGGGATACCGACGATCGAGTCTCGGGCAAGTAACGTACCGATTGACAAAGGGAATTGTATACAGGGTTTGATCGAATCCTCGACATCGTGGTTCAACCGATGAAATCATCGAGGAGCATGTGGGAGCCAACATGGATATCCAGACCCCGCTGTTGGTTATTGCCCGAGAGTCGTCTCGGTCATGTCTGCGTGTCTCCCGAACCCGTAGGGTCTACACACTTAAGGTTCGGTGACGCTAGGGTTAGTAGGAAGTCAAGTATGTGACTACCGAATGATGTTCGGAGTCCCGGATGAGATCCCGGACGTCACGAGGAGTTCCGGAATGGTCCGGAGGTAAAGATTCATATATGGGAAGTCCTGTTTCGGGCATCGGGACAAGTTTCGGGGTTATCGGTATTGTACCGGGACCACCGGAGGGGTCCCGGGGGCCCACCGGGTGGGGCCACCTGCCCCGGGGGGCCACATGGGCTGTAGGGGGTGCGCCTTGGCCTGCATGGGCCAAGGGCACCAGCCCCACATAGGCCCATGCGCCTAGGGTTCAAGGGGGCAAGAGTCCTAGGAGGGGAAGGCACCTCCTAGGTGCCTTGGGGGGGAGGGAAACCCCCCTTGGCCGCCGCCCCCTAGGAGATTGGATCTCCTAGGGCCGGCCACCCCCCCCTTGGCCCTCCTATATATAGTGGGGGAGAGGAGGGACTTCATACCTTGAGTCCTTGGCCTTTGGTTGCCTCCTTCTCCCTCCCCAACACCTCTCCTCCTTCGTTGTGTGCTCGGCGAAGCCCTGTCGGAGTACTGCTTCTCCACCATCACCACGCCGTCGTGCTGCCGGTGGAGCTGTCTTCCTCAACCTCTCCTTCCCCCTTGCTGGATCAAGAAGGAGGAGACGTCGCTCGTCCCGTACGTGTGTTGAACACGGAGGTGCTGTCCGTTCAGCACTTGGCATCGGTGATCTGAATCACGTTCGAGTACGACTCCATCATCACCTTGCAAGCTTCCGCACGCGATCTACAAGTGGTATGTAGATGCAAGCTCTCTCCCATGACTCGTTGCTTAGATGAACTCATAGATGGATCTTGGTGAAGCCGTAGGAAAAATTTTAATTTTCTGCAACGTTCCCCAACAGTGGTATCAGAGCTAGGTCTATGCGTAGTTCTCTAATGCACGAGTAGAACACAATTTGTTGTGGGCGTTGATCTTGTCATCTTACTTGCCTCTACTAGTCTTTTCTTGCTCAACGGTATTGTGGGATGAAGCGGCCCGGACCAACCTTACACGTACGCTTACGTGAGACCGGTTCCACCGACTGACATGCACTAGTTGCATAAGGTGGCTGGCGGGTGTCTGTCTCTCCCACTTTAGTTGGAGCGGAATCGATGAACAAGGCCCTTATGAAGGGTAAATAGAAGTTGACAAAATCACGTTGTGGTGATTCGTAGGTAAGAAAACGTTCTTGCTAGAACCCAATCGCAGCCACGTAAAAGATGCAACAACAACTAGAGAACGTCTAACTTGTTTTTGCAGCGATTGATCATGTGATGTGATATGGCCAGAAGTTGTGATGAATGTTGAATTGTGATGTATGAGATCATGTTCTTGTAATAGGATTCACGACTTGCATGTCGATGAGTATGACAACTGGCAGGAGCCATAGGAGTTGTCTTTATTTTTTTGTATGACCTGCGTGTCATTGAAGAACGCCATGTAAACTACTTTACTTCATTACTAAACGCGTTAGTCATAGAAGTAGAAGTAGTCGTTGGCGTGACAACTTCATGAAGACACGATGATGGAGATCATGATGATGGAGATCATGGTGTCAAGCCGGTGACAAGATGATCATGGAGCCCCGAAGATGGAGATCAATGGAGCTTGATGATATTGGCCATATCATGTCACAACCATATAATTGCATGTGATGTTTATTATGTTTATGCATCTTGTTTACTTAGGACGACGGTAGTAAATAAGATGATCCCTTACAAAATTTCAAGAAGTGTTCTCCCCTAACTGTGCACCGTTGCTACAGTTCGTCGTTTCTAAGCACCACGTGATGATCGGGTGTGATGGATCCTTACGTTCACATACAACGGGTGTAAGACAGTTTTACACAGCGAAAACACTTAGGGTTAACTTGACGAGCCTAGCATGTGCAGACATGGCCTCGGAACACGGAGACCGAAAGGTCGAACACGAGTCGTATGGAAGATACGATCAACATAAAGATGTTCACCGACGATGACTAGTCCGTCTCACGTGATGATCGGACACGGGCTAGTCGACTCGGATCGTGTAACACTTAGATGACTAGAGGGATGTCTAATCTAAGTGGGAGTTCATAATTTTGATTAAGAACTTTATTATCATGAACTTAGTCTAAAACCTTTGCAAATATGTATTGTAGATCAATGGCCAACGCTCATGTCAACATGAACTTCAACGCGTTCCTAGAGAAAACCAAGCTGAAAGATGATGGCAGCAACTATACGGACTGGGTCCGAAACCTGAGGATCATCCTCATAGCTGCCAGGAAGCAATATGTCCTAGAAGGACCGCTAGGTGCCGCTCCCGTCCCAGAGAACCAAGACGTTATGAACGCTTGGCAAACTCGTGCTGATGATTACTCCCTCGTTCAGTGCGGCATGCTTTACAGCTTAGAACCGGGGCTCCAAAAGCGTTTTGAGCATCACGGAGCATATGAGATGTTCGAAGAGCTGAAACTAGTTTTCCAAGCTCATGCCCGGGTCGAGAGATATGATGTCTCCGACAAGTTCTACAGTTGTAAGATGGAGGAGAACAGTTCTGTCAGTGAACACATCCTGAAGATGTCTGGGTTGCACGCACGTATGACCCAGTTGAACATTAACCTCCCAGATGAGGCGGTCATTGACAGAATCCTCCAGTCGCTCCCACCAAGCTACAAGAGCTTTGTGATGAACTACAACATGCAGGGGATGGTAAAGACCATTCCTGAAGTGTTCTCGATGCTGAAGTCAGCAGAGGCTGAAATCAAGAAAGAACATCAAGTGTTGATGGTCAATAAGACCACTAAGTTCAAGAAGGGCAAGGGTAAGAAGAACTTCAAGAAGGACGGCAAAGATGTTGCCGCGCCCGGTAAGCCTGTTGCCGGGAAGAAGTCAAAGAATGGACCCAAGCCTGAGACTGAGTGCTTTTATTGCAAGGGGAAGGGGCACTGGAAGCGGAACTGCCCCAAATACTTAGCGGATAAGAAGGCCGGCAACACCAAAGGTATATTTGATATACATGTAATTGATGTGTACCTTACCAGTACTCGAAGTAACTCCTGGGTATTTGATACCGGTGCCGTTGCTCACATATGTAACTCACAGCAGGAGCTGCGGAATAAACGGAGACTGGCGAAGGACGAGGTGACGATGCGCGTCGGGAATGGCTCCAGGGTCGATGTGATCGCCGTCGGCACGCT
Source organism: Triticum timopheevii (assembly GCA_963921465.1). Classification (NCBI taxonomy): domain Eukaryota; kingdom Viridiplantae; phylum Streptophyta; class Magnoliopsida; order Poales; family Poaceae; genus Triticum; species Triticum timopheevii. Next base: position 491,151,035 of record OY997270.1, on the reverse strand, counting down.
GCCTCTACATTTACCTACGGGATTAGTTTTAAACCTCAATAATTGTTATTTAGTGCCAAGTTTGAGCATGAACATTGTATCTGGATCTCGTTTAATACGAGATGGCTACTCATTTAAGTCTGAGAATAATGGTTGTTCGATTTATATGAGAGATATGTTTTATGGTCATGCTCCGATGGTCAATGGTTTATTCTTGATGAATCTCGAGCGTAATATTACACATGTTCATAGTGTGGATGCCAAAAGATGTAAAGTTGATAACGATAGTCCCACATACTTGTGGCACTGCCGCCTTGGTCACATTGGTGTCAAGCGCATGAAGAAGCTCCATGCTGATGGACTTTTAGAGTCTCTTGATTATGAATCATTTGACACATGCGAACCTTGCCTCTTAGGCAAAATGACCAAGACTCCGTTCTCCGGAACAATGGAGCGAGCAACCAACTTGTTGGAAATCATACATACCGATGTGTGCGGTCCAATGAGCGTTGAGGCTCGCGGAGGATATCGTTGTGTTCTCACTCTCACTGATGACTTGAGTAGATATGGGTATGTCTACTTAATGAAACACAAGTCTGAGACCTTTGAAAAGTTCAAGGAATTTCAGAGTGAGGTAGAGAATCAACGTGACCGTAAGATAAAGTTCCTACGATCAGATCGTGGGGGCGAATACTTAAGTCACGAATTTGGTACACACTTAAGAAAATGTGGAATCGTTTCACAACTCACGCCGCCTGGAACACCTCAGCGAAACGGTGTGTCCGAACGTCGTAATCGCACTCTATTGGATATGGTGCGGTCTATGATGTCTCTTACCGATTTACCGCTATCATTTTGGGGATACGCTCTAGAGACAGCTACATTCACTTTAAATAGGGCACCGTCTAAATCCGTTGAGACGACACCGTATGAATTATGGTTTGGGAAGAAACCTAAGCTGTCGTTTCTAAAAGTTTGGGGATGCGATGCTTATGTCAAGAAACTTCAACCTGAAAAGCTCGAACCCAAGTCGGAAAAATGCGTATTCATAGGATACCCTAAGGAAACTGTCGGGTATACCTTCTACTTAAGATCCGAAGGCAAGATCTTTGTTGCCAAGAACGGATGCTTTCTGGAGAAAGAGTTTCTCTCGAAAGAAGTAAGTGGGAGGAAAGTAGAACTCGATGAAGTACTACCTCTCGAACGGGAAAGTGGTGCAGCGCAGGAAACCATTCCTGTAATGCCCACACCAACTGAAGAGGAAAATGTTGATGATGATCAAGGTACTTCAGATCTAGTTGCTACTGAATTTCGAAGGTCCACAAGGACACGTTCTGCACCAGAGTGGTACGGCAACCCTGTCATGGAAATCATGTTGCTGGACAACAATGAACCTTCGAACTATGAAGAAGCAATGGCGGGCCCGGATTCCAACAAATGGCTTGAGGCCATGAAATCCGAGATAGGATCCATGTATGAAAACAAAGTATGGACTTTGACAGACTTGCCCGATGATCGGCGAGCGATAGAAAATAAATGGATTTTTAAGAAGAAGACGGACGCGGATGGTAATGTTACCATCTATAAAGCTCGACTTGTCGCTAAGGGTTATCGACAAGTTCAAGGGATTGACTACGACGAGACATTCTCTCCCGTGGCGAAGCTTAAGTCCGTCCGAATCATGTTAGCAATTGCCGCATACTATGATTATGAGATATGGCAGATGGACGTCAAAACGGCATTCCTTAATGGACATCTTAAGGAAGAGCTGTATATGATGCAGCCGGAAGGTTTTGTCGTTCCTCAGAACGCTAACAAAGTATGCAAGCTCCAGCGATCCATTTATGGACTGGTGCAAGCATCTCGGAGTTGGAACATTCGCTTTGATGAGATGATCAAAGCGTTTGGGTTTACGCAGACTTATGGAGAAGCCTGCGTTTACAAGAAAGTGAGTGGGAGCTCTGTAGCATTTCTCCTATTATATGTAGATGACATACTCTTGATGGGAAATGATACGAAACTCCTGGACAGCATTAAGGCCTACTTGAACAAGTGTTTTTCAATGAAGGACCTTGGAGAAGCTGCTTATATATTAGGCATCAAGATCTATAGAGATAGATCGAGACGCCTCATAGGTCTTTCACAAAGCACATACCTTGATAAGATTTTGAAGAGGTTCAAAATGGATCAGTCCAAGAAGGGGTTCTTGCCTATGTTACAAGGTGTGAGATTGAGCTTGGCTCAGTCACCGACCACGGCAAAAGATAAAGAAGAGATGAGTGTCATCCCCTATGCTTCAGCCATAGGATCTATTATGTATGCCATGCTGTGTACCAGACCCGATGTAAACCTTGCCGTAAGTTTGGTTGCAAGATACCAAAGTAACCCCGGCAAGGAACACTGGACAGCGGTCAAGAATATCCTGAAGTACCTGAAAAGGACAAAGGACATGTTTCTCGTTTATGGAGGAGATGAAGAGCTCGTCGTAAAGGGTTACGTCGACGCTAGCTTCGACTCAGATCTGGATGACTCTAAGTCACAAACCGGATACGTGTATATGTTGAATGGTGGAGCAGTAAGCTGGTGCAGCTGCAAGCAGAGCGTCGTGGCGGGATCTACATGTGAAGCGGAGTACATGGCAGCCTCGGAGGCAGCGCATGAAGCGATTTGGATGAAGGAGTTCATCACCGACCTAGGAGTCATACCCAATGCGTCGGGGCCGATCAAACTCTTCTGTGACAACACTGGAGCTATTGCCCTTGCCAAGGAGCCCAGGTTTCACAAGAAGACCAGGCACATCAAGCGTCGTTTCAACTCCATCCGTGAAAATGGTCAAGATGGAGACATAGAGATTTGCAAAGTGCACACGGATCTGAATGTCGCAGATCCGTTGACTAAACCTCTCTCGCGTGCAAAACATGATCAACACCAGAACTCTATGGGTGTTCGATTCATCACAATGTAACTAGATTGGTGACTCTAGTGCAAGTGGGAGACTGTTGGAAATATGCCCTAGAGGCAATAATAAAAGGATTATTATATTTCAATGTTCATGATAATTGTCTTTTGTTCATGCTATAACTGTATTATCCGGAAATCGTAATACACGTGTGAACACTTAGACCCAATGAGTCCCTAGTGAGCCTCTAGTTGACTAGCTCGTTATGATCAATAGATAGTCATGGTTTCCTGACTATGGACATAGGATGTCGTTGATAACGGGATCACATCATTAGGAGAATGATGTGATGGACAAGACCCAATCATAAGCATAGCATAAAAGATCGTATAGTTCGTTTGCTAGAAGCTTTGCCAATGTCAAGTATCTATTCCTTCGACCATGAGATCGTGTAACTCCCGGTTACCGTAGGAGTGCCTTGGGTGTATCAAACGTCACAACGTAACTGGGTGACTATAAAGGTGCATTACAGGTATCTCCGAAAGTATCTGTTGGGTTGACACGGATCGAGACTGGGATTTGTCACTCCGTATAACGGAGAGGTATCTCTGGGCCCACTCGGTAATGCATCATCATAATGAGCTCAATGTGACCAAGGTGTTGGCCACGGGATCATGCATTACGGTACGAGTAAAGTGACTTGCCGGGTAACGAGACTGAACAAGGTATTGGGATACCGACGATCGAGTCTCGGGCAAGTAACGTACCGATTGACAAAGGGAATTGTATACAGGGTTTGATCGAATCCTCGACATCGTGGTTCAACCGATGAAATCATCGAGGAGCATGTGGGAGCCAACATGGATATCCAGACCCCGCTGTTGGTTATTGCCCGAGAGTCGTCTCGGTCATGTCTGCGTGTCTCCCGAACCCGTAGGGTCTACACACTTAAGGTTCGGTGACGCTAGGGTTAGTAGGAAGTCAAGTATGTGACTACCGAATGATGTTCGGAGTCCCGGATGAGATCCCGGACGTCACGAGGAGTTCCGGAATGGTCCGGAGGTAAAGATTCATATATGGGAAGTCCTGTTTCGGGCATCGGGACAAGTTTCGGGGTTATCGGTATTGTACCGGGACCACCGGAGGGGTCCCGGGGGCCCACCGGGTGGGGCCACCTGCCCCGGGGGGCCACATGGGCTGTAGGGGGTGCGCCTTGGCCTGCATGGGCCAAGGGCACCAGCCCCACATAGGCCCATGCGCCTAGGGTTCAAGGGGGCAAGAGTCCTAGGAGGGGAAGGCACCTCCTAGGTGCCTTGGGGGGGAGGGAAACCCCCCTTGGCCGCCGCCCCCTAGGAGATTGGATCTCCTAGGGCCGGCCACCCCCCCCTTGGCCCTCCTATATATAGTGGGGGAGAGGAGGGACTTCATACCTTGAGTCCTTGGCCTTTGGTTGCCTCCTTCTCCCTCCCCAACACCTCTCCTCCTTCGTTGTGTGCTCGGCGAAGCCCTGTCGGAGTACTGCTTCTCCACCATCACCACGCCGTCGTGCTGCCGGTGGAGCTGTCTTCCTCAACCTCTCCTTCCCCCTTGCTGGATCAAGAAGGAGGAGACGTCGCTCGTCCCGTACGTGTGTTGAACACGGAGGTGCTGTCCGTTCAGCACTTGGCATCGGTGATCTGAATCACGTTCGAGTACGACTCCATCATCACCTTGCAAGCTTCCGCACGCGATCTACAAGTGGTATGTAGATGCAAGCTCTCTCCCATGACTCGTTGCTTAGATGAACTCATAGATGGATCTTGGTGAAGCCGTAGGAAAAATTTTAATTTTCTGCAACGTTCCCCAACACCTTCCTGATTTGGCGCTCATAGTCTGAGTCAACAGGCTTGGGACCTGGTGCTTTAGCCATACGAATAAAGTGGTTAATCTTATCCTCAGGCACTTTCTCCCTGGGCGGCAGTGGCGGTTTCAGTCCAAAATGGGCGTCCACTTGGGCCTTCACTATGGCTTTGTTTTGCTCCTTGGTCATGTCGTAAGGCCTCTGCGGAAGAGGCCCGAGGCTTGGACCATATTGAAATCGCTTACCTCCACCTGTACCTCCTGTACTATCTCGACTTGTAGACTACGCACCATAGCTGCGGTGGCTGACGCGGTGTCGGACTTGGAAGAGGAGTGGCACGCATTGGTGGACTTGGAGGAGGAGTGGCCTCACGCGTTGGCTGAGTTGAAGCAGGAGGAGTGGCTCACGCGTTGGCTGAGTTGAAGCAGGAGGAGTGGCCTGAAGCTGTGCCGAACTAGGAGGAGTGGGAGTCGTCTGCTCCTTGTCACCTCCTGGGATATCAAGCTCTAGCTGACGTAGTGTCAGTGGCCTTCGAAAGATGATGCAATCCTTTCTCCATACGATGATATGATGTATGGCCTATCCCAGTGTGTGCTCCTCGTCACCTCCAAGAATGTCAATCTGTAGCCCCGAATAGTGGTCCACCACCTCATCAACCACGACACAAGCATAGCCGGCTGGAATCGTTCTGCAATGGAAGGTTGCTCTGAGGGGATTTGTATAAGCAATGGCGTCCGCCACCTTCACCGATATGTTCTTAATTTTGAAGTGTAGCTCACAGTTAGTGTTCTCCATGATGGCATCCACAGGGTATCTATCTAGTAGTGTGTCGCCCGGGGCGGAACCCACACTGCTTCTTAACATGGATGGGACGGTGCTATCCAATGCTGGATCATCCGCTAGCTACTGCCGCTGCTGAGACCCCCTTTCCTGGCTAAGTGAGTTGATCTGCTGCTGTCGCCGCTGGAATTTGAGTGCCAAGTCCGCGCGTGTTGATTCTAGGCCTTAAAGGTGTTCTGCTTCCTGCTTCCTCTGCTCGTCCTCCAGCTTCTTCTTCTTCTCCTCCTCCATCTTCCTTCTCGCACGGCTTCTCTAGTCGGCATTCCAGTCAGAAAAGTCCTTATACAACGGAACAACACCCTTGCCTCATGTTCTTCCCAGGTGTTCAGGATTTCCCAGGGCGCGTGTAATCTCGTCGTTCTCTCTGTTGGGCGTGAACACCCCATTTCGAGCTTCTTTTATTCCTTCAACTAACTTAACATCGGCTCCTTTAAGACATGCCTTCTTCGAAACTTGGCCTGTCTTTGGGATCAACACCCCCCCCCCCATGTTCATAGAACCAAGTTCTGCACCTGGAGGGCCAGCTCAATGTAACTGGAGTGACCTGTGCAGCCAACATCTCTTGATTAGACCTATCCCACTTAGGCATTGCCACCGCGTAGCCACCTGGCCCCAGCCTATGGAATTTCTCCTTTTTTGCGGCATTGGCCCTTTTTTTTCTGGACCGTTCCTTAGATTATTCTGATTCCTTGAATTTCATGAAGGCGGGCCAGTGTTCTCTTTGGTTCTCAAGTGTTCCCTTGAATTCTAGAGTCTTCTTTCCTCCTTTGACATAGTTATTCCATACAGTTTTCTAGTGGTTGTTGAATGCAATTGCTATCTTCCTAAGAGCAGCGTCCTTGACTTTCTCCACATCTGCAGCTGTGAAATGATCTGGTAGGGTGAAATGTTCCCTGAGATTTTCCCAACGCACAAATTTTGCTATGTCGTCAACAAAAGTAAGATCTGGACGTTTCTTTGTTGGCTCTTTCCATTCTTGAAGGGAGATCGGGAGTTTGTCCTTCACAAGAACTCCGCACTGACGAACGACCTTGTTCACAATGTTCTTAGGCGCTATTGGTTCGCCATTAGTTTTGATGGCATTGATGTTGTATTTTACGCCCTCCTTCAACTTTTTGCCCGGGCCTCGCACTCTGCATGTAGAAGATTTGCTCGATCCGGACGGCTGAGAGAAGAAAAATCAATTCGTTAAAATATCTTCAAATCATTTAAAACATGTGATGATCACCAAATGCCTGCTTATATAAATATACTTCGTCGGTCTCTGTTATTTCAAGACCAACATTTTCTTTGCCATCATAATCATAGTCGTCGTCCATGACTTCATCAATTCGGTCGTCGCGGTCGAATATCATATCATCACCCTCCCCGGTATTGTTCAGGTGTTGGGAGCCATCATCTTCTTCATTTCGATCACCTGGCGCGCGAGGGGAGCGTATGATCTCGAACAGGGCCTCTTCTCCATCTCTGCCGGTATTGTCCGCCATAGCTTTTATTTAGCTAATCCAGAAGAAATATAAAACAATTTAGTATTCAAATTACAATGCATGCATGCAATCAATAAGTAAATACTAAATCATAGTACATAATATGCATCGTCTCGAATAATATATAATCTCGAATACATCATCTTGAATATTATATATCGAATACATCACTAGCTAGATAGCTAATAAAGATCGAATACTACAGAATAATCTAGGACACTCGCGGTTCCTGAGGCGCGGGCGGTGGAGACCCAAAGAGAAGGAACCATCACAAGATCATAGCTCCGGTCATCTCACTAGTAGAAAAGGGGGCATTGGTCCTGGCCAGGTCAGCCCATTAGTCCTGGTTCAATCCAGAACCGGGACCAATGGTGGCATTAGACCCGGTTCGTTAGCCCCGGGGGCCGGCCGGGCCACGTGGGCTATTGGTCCCGGTTCGTCTGGACCTATTGTTTCCGGTTGGCGGGACGAACAGGGACCAATGGGCCTCGCTCCTGGGCCACCACCATTGGTCCCGGTTGGTGGCTCGAACCGGGACCAAAGGCTTTCCTTTAGTCCCGGTTCATACCACCAACCGGGACTAAAGTGTTGGTCCTCGTTGCGGCCAGAGTTTAGTCCCACCTCGCCAACCGAAGGGGGCTCACACCGGTTTATAAGCCCCTCCCTCTCTGCCTTGTTAAGCTGCTCTCAAAGTGAAAATAGATGCCCTTATACAGGAAATTTGACCTAAATTCATATTGAATTTCTCTGAAGTTAGTAGAAATTTATTATGAATTTAGGACTAATTTTCTCTATAAGCGCATCTATGCTCATTTCTGAGTAGTTTTTTTATATAGTTTTTTTTTCTTTTTATTTCTGAGTTATAATAAGTCATTAAAAATAAGCATCTATTCTCATTTTTTAGTTAAGTTAATCACAACTATTTTTTCTTCTATTTATTTCTGAATTGTAATAAGTCATTAAAAAATAAGCATCTATGCTCATTTTTTAGTTAAGTTAATCACAACTATTTTTTCTTCTATTTATTTCTGAGTAGTTTTTTATATAGTTTTTTTTTCTTTTCTACTATATTTATTTTTTTCTTTTTATTTCTGAATTGTAATAAGTCATTAAAAATAAGCATCTATGCTCATTTTTTAGTTAAGTTAATCACAACTATTTTTTCTTCTATTTATTTCTGAGTAGTTTTCTATATAGTTTTTCTTTTCTGCTATATTTATTTTTTTCTTTTTATTTCTAAATTGTAATAAGTCATTAAAAATAAGCATCTAAGCTCATTTTTTTAGTAAAGTTAATCACAACTATTTTTGCTTCTATTTATTTATGAGTACTTTTTTATATAGTTTTTTTTCTTTTCTGCTATATTTATTTTTTTTCTTTTTATTTCTGAGTTGTAATAAGTCATTAAAAATAAGCATCTATGCTCATTTTTTAGTTAAGTTAATCACAACTATTAAAAATAAGTTTGGTAAAAAAAACTATTAAAAATAAGTCATTAAAAATAAAAAAGATGCGCAATGCTCGTTAATTTGCTTCAAGCCTTTCGGAATAGTGTCAACTGCACTTCACATAGCTCTGTGCAGTCTACTCTATTCCTCAAGGCTTGAAGCTAACCAACGTGCAGGTGAGCATTGAGCCTCTTCTTCATCGTCTCTGCACTCAGGGCTTATAAACAGCTGCGAGTGCCTCTTCCTTGGCGAGGTGGGACTAAAAAAACAGCTGCAGAAAGAATCCACTAAAAACAGTTGCAGAAAATAAAAAATTAGACGGGTCCATTGGTACCGGTTGGTGGCATGAACTGGTACCAATGCCGGTCTTTGGTACCGGTTGGAGCCACCAACCGGGACCAAAGGTCCTCGTTTCCCGCCCTTTGCGCTGCCAAAAAGAGGCCTTTGGTCCCGGTTGGTGGCTCCAACCGGGACAAAAGGCCGGCATTGGTACCGGTTTGCCGTACGAACCGGGACGAAAGCCTTTGCTATATAAGTAGCACTGCCGCCCCACCCCGAGTTCAATCTCTCCCGACGCCGAGCGTCGTCCCCTGCCGCCACCTCGCCGTCGTCGCCCCGCCCCGACGCCGTCGCCGCCCCGCCCCGCTGTCGTCGCCGCCCCACCCCGCTGCCGTCGCCGCCCCGCCCCGACGCCGTCCCATGCCGCCCCGACGCGTGCCATCGCCGCCCCGCCCCGCTGTCGTCGCCGCCCGCCCTGCCGCCCCGACACCGTCGCCGCCCCGCCCCGACGTCGCCGCCCGCCCTGCTGCACCTCGCCGTCGCCGTCGCCGTCGCCGTCGCCGGCCGTGAGATTTTTTTTAGATTTTTTTTTCTGTTAGTAGATTTTTTTTGTAAGATTTTGTTTAGAATTTTTTGCTAGTTCATAGATTTAATTGTTAGATTAGATGTGGTGTAATTTAGATATGTAGTTCATATTGTGTAATTTAGATTGTGTAATTAATTTGTTCATATTATGTTAGATTTTTTTTTCTGATAGTAGATTTTTTTTGTTAGATTTTGTTTAGATTTTTTTGTTAGTTCATAGATTTATTTGTTAGATTAGATGTGGTGTAATTTAGATATGTAGTTCATATTGTGTAATTTAGATTATGTAATTAATTTGTTCATATTATGTTAGATTTTTTTTCTGTTAGTAATTTTTTTTTGTTAGATTTTGTTTAGATTTTATTGTTAGTTCATAGATTTATTTGTTAGATTAGATGTGGTGTAATTTAGATATGTAGTTCATATTGTTAGATTAGATTTTGTTAGATTTTTTATGATTTTTGTTAGATTAGTTAGAAAAATGCTAGTTGAAAAATGAAACTACTTTATTTTTAGAAAAAACTAGTTAGAAAAATACTAGTTAGAAAAATGAAAAAAATAAGTAGAGAAAGTGTTTAATATAATTAGTTGTTGAACAAGCTAGTTGATTTAATAAACTATTTTATTTTACTATATATAGAAGTAGTTTGTTTTTAGTAAGTACTACTTTATTTATTTATAGTAATTGTTTAGTAGTTGAACTAGCTAGTTGATTTAATTAATAAAACTACTTTATTTAACTATATATAGAAGTAGTTCCCGCATCGACGTCGGCGATGCCTATCCCGCATCCTCGTCGTCATCGACTCGGCGGTGGAGGCTTGCTTGATCAGGGCCATGTTCGGGACTGGGCTCCGTCGGGCTGGTATTGGGAGGTGCTACCTTCTGGGGGACGTAGGTTGGTGAGGAGGCAGCCCATTGTTGACCCGATCCTTGTTTGGTGGCGGTCGCGTGGGCCAGTGACGGTGCCGAGGCTTCCGGACACCGTGGAGGTGGTACGTCACCGTGTCAGCGAGGAGGACGAGCACGTCCGTCGCTACATGGTTGCATTGGAGGGCAGGTTCGACAATACCTGGCAGGTTCTTCAAGGATCTCACTGGAGCTATGATCCTGTGATGGTTCCTTATCTTTGGGTGTCCACCGCCCACGTCGATACCCGTCGGGCGCTACGGTTCTAGTTGTAGTGATGCTTTATTAGTGATAATATTCGACGATGTACGGACACCAAGAGATGATGTACTTTTGCTTATAATTATTGAATGCATGCTAATTTGAATAATACTTTATATTATTGTATGATTTGGTTTTGCTTATTTTATGATTTGGTTTTGTTTATTGAATGCTCATATTGGATAAGTTCTCCTTCATTCCCGTGTGCTAGACAATTTGATGTAATAATGCACTCGGGAATGAAAGGAGGAGCTACGTACATCACCGATAGTCAACCCGTGATTAATAATCTAGTTTAGTATTTGAATTATGAACATAGGCCGGAAATGTCATACTCAGAAGATGAAAACCGCCCGAGGGTGTGCGACTGGTGCCACGACGACCGAGGTATCTGCGACAGGTTCATTGAGCTGGACGAAGATCGTCGCTTCAGCATATTAAGATCGAGGAGACCTTCGATGTTCATGCGGTACGCAACCGACGACAATAGTTTTTATTCGTAATTACTCATGACTTCAACTATTTTAATCATGACAATATTTTTCATCTTTTCCAATTCGACTAGCTTATCCCATGCTTTGCAAGACGCTATGTCTTGGAGAGGATGGGTTTTGAAGACCATGAAAGTTTCGAAACCAAAAAAATTATCCTAAGTACCCATCATGGTGTGGATTTTCAAGTAAAGTTGTACAATGCTCAGAGTGTAACCCATTTTGGTTGCAAAAATTGGGAAGCACTTTGCAAGATGTATGGTCTTGATGAGGGTATGTTTGTCACCATGGATCTTGGTGATCCTACAATCGAGCAAGAGAGACCTTCGATTTGGGTCCTTGTGGATACACCTCCAATTCTTCACCCATGTGAGCTTAACATAGTTATTAAGTAATTTATATTGTTTATTTCAAAATAGTTGACAACTTATCTCCATTGACAGCTTATTTTCATTCTTCGAAGAATGTGCGGAAGATGGTAGACAGAACCTACTACACCGAAGGCTCCGAATTAACTTATCAGGAGAAAACTCATCTGGTCGCATTTTGTACTGATCTTGAGAATTACAATATCTACAATCAAACTCCTCAACATTATGGTCAATACGTGCCACTAGTGCACGTGTTGAACTACGGTAACTACCATGGAGATACCCTGGTAAGATTTTTTTACTATTACGACATCTGTGATCTTTTTGCACACTTCTAAAACTAGTACATCATTGCTAACTACGAAGTTATTACTATGTTTTTCAACAGATAATCCCTAATGATTGTGTGCCTCATCTGATGTATACGCATGGTAGCCTTCATGTTTTGAACATACAACCAGGTCGTCCTACGAATCTCAACTCTCCATACCGGGTTTCTAAAAGAAGTGGAGACATAACAATCAAAGAATGGAAAAAATGTATGGACAGTCGTAAGGGCAAGAATTGGAGACAGGATGATCGCCATTCTTCATAATGGAGAGTCAGGGTCTATATTGTTTTATCCTATTTTACCTTAAGGGTGTTTAGGTCCTACCCGATACTGATGATCATGTGCTAAGAACAATTATGTAGGCTTGGGTTCGATGACTATGAGGATGATCGTATGACTTATTATTAATAACGATTAGAAGTTGTATGATGATGCATAGGACTTGTTATTATATATGATGATGTATGATATTGCGCATGCATGAGCATGTTATATCAGCGGGTGAAATGAACATAGCAGCAATGTTGATATAAGAGAGAACTCTCTATTAGCTAGCTAATAACAACCTAAAAATAACCCCCAAAACCCCTAAAGCAGCCACATTTGTAAAAACAAAATGAACTTTTGGTCCCGGTTGGAGCCACCAACCGGGACCAAAGGCCCCCCTGACTGGGCTTGGCGGACCGGCCACATGGAGGCCCATCTGTCCCGGTTCGTGTTTGAACCGGGACTAATGGGTGGAGGTATTAGTAACGACCCATTAGTCCCGGTTCATGAACCGGGACTAAAGGCCCTTACGAACCGGGACTAATGGGTGTTTTCCTACTAGTGTCTCCCCAAAGATCCTCCCAGGTATTGGACAACCTGATGTCCATAGCAGCCATGTAGCGACGGACGTGCTCGTCCTCCTCCCTGACATGGCGACGCACCACCTCCGGCGGGGCTGGCTCCCTCCGCATCGAAAGTGGCCCACGGGAACGCCACCATAGGATCTTAGGGTCGACGACGGGACCCGGGTTCCTCACCAAGCGGTGAGCCCCTGAAGGTAGAACCTCCCAGTGCCAGCCCGACGAAGCCTAGTCCCGGACATGGGTCCTCTGAAGCAGGACGTCGTCGCGAACGGGTCGACGGCGAGGATACGGGCCGGGCATCGTCGAGAACAAATACTATACGCCGCAAAAGTAACATTTTTTAAATGATTGGATTGTGATTTCTTATATGCAAATTCTAAATTTCTATAACTAAAATTATAAGAAACTAAAAACTAACATTTCTATAACATTTCCAACATTTCCATAGAATTTGAAATTAATCTAATTCATCTAGCTAAAACTAACAATTCTAAAATTTCTAACATTTCTATAACATTTCTATCATTTCTATAAACAATTTGACATTAATCTAATCTAATTAGTTAATTCATCTAAAACATTTGTATAAAAAACAGAAAAAACTAAAAAAACTAAAAACTAAAAACTAACATTTCTATAACATTTCTAACATTTCTATAACAAATTGAAATTAATCTAATTCATCTAGCTAAAACTAACATTTCTAAAACTTCTAACATTTCTATAACATTTCTAACATTTCTATACACTATTTGACATTAATCTAATCTATTAATTAATTCATCTAAAACATTTGTATAAAAAACAGAAAAAACTAAAAACCGAAAACTAAAAACAGAATCGTGTGTGTGTGCGCGCGCGCGCGTGCGTGTGTGTGTGTGTGTGTGGGCGCGCGTGCGTGCGCGTGTGCACCTACGGCGCTGGCGGCGCGGCGGCTTTGATGGGAGGGAGGAGAGGGGCCGGGGAGAGGGGCTCACAGTGCGGGCAAGGTCGAGGTGACGGCAACGGCACCGGCGATGGCGAGGCGACGGGACGGCGAGGCAGAGGGGACGGTGACGGGCCGGTGCAGGGACGGGGACGGGCCGGCGATGGGCGGCGACGGGGACGACGATGGACGACGATGGGGACGGCGACGTGGGCGGCGACAAGGGGCTGCGGCGACGGGGCAGAGGAGAAGAAGTAGAGGGAGAGATGAGAAACTGGAATTTTTTGAAGTGTTTCTTATATAGAAACCCCCTTTAGTACCGGTTGGAGCCTCCAACCGGTACTAAAGGGCTGTTTTGGCCAAGCGAAGCGGGGGGAAGCGCACCCCCTTTAGTACCGTGTTGTGGCTACAACCGGTACTAAAGACCCCCCCCCCCCTCCCCTTTAGTACCGGTTCGAGCCACGACCCGGTACTAAAGGGGGTGCACTGGCGCAGGTGCGGTGCGGGCAAGTTTAGTCCCACCTCGCTAGACGAGGGGCGCCCAGACCTGTTTAAAAGCCCAGGCACGGTAGCTCTGTAGATCTCATATTTATAGTAGGCTTCTGGGCCTAACTCTACCGCTCTGCCCTGTGGGCCTATTGGGCCTTGCGGGCCTGCATCCTGGCCCAACTACAGGTTGGGTTTCTAGTCGTATGCAGGCCGCTGTGGCCCAGTAGGTGGGCATTTTATTATTGAGTTTTTGTCTCAAAAAATTTATTTATCTTTCTTTACTACTTTATTTATTTTCATTTAATTATTTATGAATAATTTTTCTTTAGGTACAAAAAATTACAAACTTTCTGTTAGTGCCAGTAGTTTTCAAATTTGAATAGTTTAAATTTGAATTATTTGACGAACTGATTTGTAAACGAAGTGCATCTAGTTTTTGCTATAAATGCATGAAAGAATTTGTTTGCACATAAAATTTCTTCTCGTTTCAAATGTCAAAACACATAAGTACCCTAACTGTTACAAAGATTCCCTCCGGTTTGTTCGAAGCGGCACTTTCCAGATATATAAGTCCGGAAAGTCACTAGAGAAGAAAGTGATGACGGTGAAGCCTATCACATCCCAGAGTGGGATCTTTAGGTGTGAAACTTTTTCTTTGCGTGTGTCCCTTTGCGCCGTAACCATGAACAATCTTTGTCATTTAACTAGATGCTCGGATCAATATTCACTGTGAGTGGAGCAATTTCATCAAACTTTTCATAATCTTCTAACATGTCTGTCTTGTCATTCATTCCCACAATGTTTCTTTTCCCTGAAAGAACTATGTGGCGCTTTGGCTCATTTTATGATGCATTCGCTTCCTTATCTTTTCTTTTTCTCAGCCTGGTAGACATGTCTTTCACATAGAAAACCTGCGCCACATCATTGGCTAGGAGGAATGGTTCATCTCCATACGCAAGATTGTTGAGATCCACTATTGTCATTCCATACTGCGAGTCTTCTGTTACCCCGCCTCGTGTCATATTGACCCATTTGCACCGAAACAAAGGGACCTTCAGACCACGTCCATAGTCAAGTTCCCATATGTCCTCTATGTAACCATAATATGTTTCCTTTCTCGTGTTGGTTGTTGCATCAAAGCGGACACCACTATTTTGGTTGGTGCTCTTCTTATCTTGGGCGATCGTGTAAAATGTATTCCCATTTATCTCGTACCCTTTGAAAGTCATTATATTCGAAGATGGTAACTGGGACATCAAGTACATGTCATCTTCAATATCGCAGTCATGCATGGCACGTGTTTGCAACCAACCGGTGGAAGTCCCCGTTTGTTCACGTGTAATCCAGTCGTCAGACTTCTCCGGGTGTTTGGAGCGTAGAGAATTCTTGTGTTCCTCCATATACGTAGCCACCAAGGCGGAATTATGTAGAACTATGTAGTGTGCTTTAGTGAGAGAATGCCCGTCCATACATCTTATTTGATCCCCTCCTAGCGTGCCTTTTCCATCCAGTCTGCCCTTATGCCACGATTCAGGAACACCAATT
This sequence comes from Triticum timopheevii, assembly GCA_963921465.1. Taxonomy (NCBI): domain Eukaryota; kingdom Viridiplantae; phylum Streptophyta; class Magnoliopsida; order Poales; family Poaceae; genus Triticum; species Triticum timopheevii. Next base: position 491,135,505 of record OY997270.1, on the reverse strand, counting down.
GGCTTAAGGTCATAAATCAAGTCAATACAAAACTCAATGACCTCCTCATTTTCATGGCCCTTCAAGAAGCTTCCTTCTGGCCTAGCATGGTTATGAACATATTTTTTAAGACTCCCATGAACCTCTCAAAGGGGAACATATTGTGTAGAAATACAGGACCCAAAACGTTAATCTCTTGGCATAGGTGAACTAGGACGTGCTCATGATGTTGAAGAAGGATGGTGGGAACACCCACTCGAAACTGACAAGACATTGCACCAAAGCATTCTGTAACCTTGGTATGATTTCTGGATCGATTACCTTCTGAGAGATTGCATTGAGGAATGCACATAGCTTCACAATGGCTAATTGAATGTTTTCTGGTAGAAGCCCCTTCAATGCAACCAGAAACAGTTGCGTCATAATCATGTGGCAGTCATGAGATTTTAGGTTCTAGAACTTTTTCTCTGCCATATTTATTATTCCCTTTATATTCGACGAGAAGCCAGACGGTACCTTCATACTGAGCAGGCATTCAAAGAATATTTCCTTCTCTTCTTTTTTAAGAGCGTAGCTGGCATGACCCTGATGTATGTCGTCTTTTTCGTGCATACATTGCTAGTCCTCCCTTGCCTCCGGTGTTTCTTTTTTCTTCCCATACATGCCCAAGAAGCCAAGCAGGGTCACAAAAAGATTCTTCGTCATGTGCATCACGTCAATTGCGGAGCGGACCTCTAGGTCTTTCCAATAGGGAGGGTCCCAAAATATAGATTTCTTCTTCCACATCGGTGCGCTTCCGTAAGCATCCTTCAGAACAGGTTGTCCGCCAGGACCCTTTCCAAAGATTACCTTCAAATCCTTGACCATATCATGTAAATCAGCACCAATACGGTGGTGAGGCTTCGTCTGGTGATCCGCCTCACCTTTGAAATGCTTGCCTTTCTTTCTTACGGAATGCCTGCTCGGAAGAAATTAATGATGTCCTAGGTACACATTCTTCCTACAACAATCCAAATATATACTGTCGGTATAATCCAAACAGTGCGTGCATCCGTGCTATCCCTTGTTTGTCTGTCCTGAAATATTACTGAGAGCAGGACAATCATTGATGGTCACGAACAGTAACGCCTTTAGGTCAAATTCTTCCTGTTTGTGCTGATCCCACGCACGTACACATTTTCCGTTCCATAGCTGTAATAGTTCTTCAACTAATGGCCTTAGGTACACATCAATGTCGTTGCCGGGTTGCTTAGGGCCTTGGATGAGAACTGGCATCATAATGAACTTCCACTTCATGCACAACCAAGAAGAAAGGTTATACAAACATAGAGTCATAGGCCAGGTGCTATGGTTGCTGCTCTGCTCCCCCAAAAGGATTAATGCCATCTGCGCTTAGACCAAACCATATGTTCCTTGGGTCACCAGCAAACTCCTCCGTGTACTTTCTCTCGATTTTTCTCCACTGCGACCCGTCAGTGGGTACTCTCAACTTTCCGTCTTTCTTACGGTCTTCTCTGTGACATCGCATCGCGTTGGCATGCTCTTTGTTTTGGAACAAACATTTCAACCGTGTTATTATAGGAGCATACCATATCACCTTCGCAGGAATGTTCTTCCTGGGGCGCTCGCCCTCGACATCACCATGGTCATCGCGGCTAATCTTATAGCGCAATGCACTGCATACCGGGCACATGTTCAAATCCTCGTACTCATCGCGGTAGAGGATGCAGTCATTAGGGCATGCATGTATCTTCTGCACCTCTAACCCTAGAGGGCAGACATCCTTCTTTGCTTCGTATATACTATCGGGCAATTCGTTGTCCTTTGCAAGCATATTCTTTATCATTACCAGCAACTTTCCAAATCTCTTATCAGATACACCATTCTCTGCCTTCCTGTGCAACAATTCTAGTGTGGTGCCCAACTTTTTCTTGTCAGCTTTGCAATTTGTGTACAATAATTTCTTGTGATCCTCTAACATGCACTGCAACTTCTTCTTCTCCTTTTCACTTGCGCAGTTTCTCTTTGCATCGGCAATGGCCCAACCTAGATCATCAACGGGTTCATCTGATGCCTCTTCTTCAGCTTCTTTTCGCATTGTCGGCTCAGCTTCTTCTCGCATTGTTGTATCATCGTATTCAGGGAAACCATGGCCAGGATAGCTATCGTCGTCCTCTTCTTCTTCATTGTCTTCCATCATACCCCCTCTTTCTCCGTGCTTGGTCCTAACAATATTGTGGGGCACGAAACCGGACTCAAACAGGTGGACGTGAATGGTTCTTGAGTTAGAGTAATTGTGATCATTCTTACAGCCAGCACATGGACAAGGCATAAAACCATCCGCCCGCTTGTTTGCCTGAGACGCAATCAGAAAAGTATGCATGCCATCAACGAACTGGGGAGAGCATCGGTCATCGTACATCCATTGCCGGCGCATCTTCATTACACACCACCGAATAGACCAAATTAATAAAAGTTCATACATAAAGTTCATACAACACTTAAATGCAACATACAAATAACTCTCTAGCTAAAGCATTTAAATGCAACAACAAATGCGATCAAGATCGCAACTAAGGTAACAATTGATCCAACGGCATAATGATACCAAGCCTTATTATCAATGGCATATTTTCTACTCTTTCTAATCTTTAACTACATTTTCACCATCTTGGTCTTGTGATCATTGATGACATCGGCAACATGCAACTCCAATTCCATCTTCTCCCCCTCAATTCTTTTCAATTTTTCTTTCAAATACTCGTTTTCTCTTTCAACTAAATTTAACCTCTCGACAATAGGGTCGGTTGGAATTTCTGGTTCACATACCTCCTAGATAAAAATATCTATGTTAACTTGATGGGCATAATTTTTCATAACATAAAATGCAACAAATATTTGAAAAGAGAATATACCACATCCGAATCATAACACGGACGAGGGCCGATGGGGACGGATATCAAAATCATGGCACTATGTATAACAAACAACGTACAGGTAAGATAATTATACAAGTAACTATATATCCAAATCACACAAACATTATTATTTTTATATCACTAGTAGAAAAAGGGCCATATGAACCGGTTCGTGAGGGCCATTGGTCCCGGTTCCAGAACCGGGACTAAAGGGTCGTCACTAAAGCCCTACCACTTTAGTCCCGGTTTGCCCAGGAACCGGGATAGATGGGGGCTCCATGTGGCCGCAACCGCTTGTCCAGACAGGGGGGCTTTTGTCCCGGTTGGTGCCACCAACCAGGACCAAAAGGCTTCCACGTGTTAGCTTTTTAGGGGCTGCGTTTTTTGGTTTTTTTTTTCTGAAGGGGGGGGGGGGGGAGGGTTTGGGGGTAAGATTTCTTACAATACCCTAACGTATCAACTCAACTTCCACATGCATGGTGGTATTCTCCGGCTTTATTGATGACGTGGTCAAGAAATAATCCAGCCAATTCCTCTTGAATTGCTCGCATGCGATCTTCTGGTAGGAGTTCATTCCGCATCTCCCACATCTAATTCGAATAAGGGGGTAAATACATATATATGAATGAAACTCAACAGAAATGATGGTAATAAAATAAACTTGTGAATATTTTTGCTTACGCACTTCATATTGTCTTTTAGAATAGCCCCGCATATTCTTGGCCGTCGCGTTGTAGATGAACTCGCAGACGTAGTATCCATAGTAATTATTCCCGGGTTCCGGCCACAAGCACTTTACGAGAAATAAGGGCCAGTCAACTGATAATGAAGCATTATAAATGGCATTGATGAAAGTAGCTAGAATCAACGGGAGATTCGCGGAACTAGCTAGCTAGTAGTACTTACTTTCGGGTATTTCCAAGTCAGATCCCGCGGCAATGAAGTTACTTGTGCGCTGAATACTTTCCAAACCCTGCGAGACAAAGAAAACAATTACTTGATATCGTGAAATGAACAAAGTTGCCGATATGGTGCGATAATGATCGATTCAACTTACTTCTCGAGCATCTTAGACATGTCCGCATAGTCCTCGGGATTTTTTCGTCTCGAGTCTAAGACGTTTACTAGTCCCCGCTAAAGCTTAATCTCTAGGAGAATATAGTGGAAGTTGCGCACGCATGCATAACTCATCAATTACATAACCTCGAGTAATAATTAAGGGAAACCGAATATGCACAAGACAGTAACACTCACTTGAAGTTGTAAGGAAAGAGTATTCTATCTTTGTTTTGATTTATTACCAATGATCGTAGCAAGTTCTCCTCGGTTTCTTTGGCATGACATGTAGCCGTAAATTGATCTATGAGATTTGTGTTAATGAACCCAATATCACACATTTCATTTTTTTCTGCATTCAACGATCTTCAATCTACATAATATATTGAGGATAATTATATATACATGCAATGAAACAGCTGAGCTATATATAGAGACTTACTGATAGAAGTAGTACATACAGACAGTAGCAAGTGACCATTAATTTATCGAGGGCCTTCAGATTGAAAAACTGGAAGAACTCCTCAATTCCAACGAGGTCATGATGATCCTCTTTAACTTTAAGCGTCAAAGTATCTCTTTTTTTTATCGCCTAGAAACTTTCTGCAGGTTTCCATGTACCAATCATGGAATCTTCGCATCATCGTTGTTAGAGTAGTTCCATCTTTGACGAGAGGCTTCCCGTACTCGTATTTGAATTCGTCCACCTCCATTATATCAAAATGTGCATCGTCGTAATCTCCAGGATTGGTACCGGGCAAGATCCTTGGATGATTAGCGACGATATCGGTAGACACCTTGAGCGGGGGGGCATGATTGGTTCTCTTGTTCGTCGAGCTGGTGAATTTTTTTCCCAGTTCTTCGTTCTTGTAACCTTTTGTCACTGCAAACACTTCCCGACCGCTTCACTTCCTTATATGTCTTTTCGGTAATGCTCTCATAGTTGGTTTGCGGCGGAGACGGTGGTGGTCGCTGCAAGGCATACAAAGTGCACTTCGCTTTCACCGGATCAATCTTCTCCTCCGGAGGTGGATGTCTCTTGGCTCTTTGCGTTTCGAAGTAGTCCTTCAATTTGGCTTGACAGATCTCCTCGTTTTCCTCTGTGGTTATCTCGTATGGTAACTCCTCTGGAGTCTTGAGAGATGGACCGTATCTGTATTGCCTCCTGCCTCTTGCTGTACTGCTAGAGGCCGGAGCAGGCCGAGTGGTTGCGGCTGTCTTCTTTTGTTGCTTACGAGGCGGAGGAAAAGGACTACGATGCATCGGATCAGCCGGAGCAGTGGCGGGTCTCTTCTGCCTTTGCTGACGAGGCGGAGAAGGAGGAGGTTGGCTAGTCGGGTGTGCCAGCGCAGGAGGAGAAGGAGACGGAGTGCCGCCACGCGCCGAAGATGGAGGCAGAGTGCCGCCACACGCCGGAGAAGGAGGCAGAGTGCCTTGATCACTCGCCGGAGGAGCAGGCGGAGGAGGCGGAGTGCCCTGACTCACTGGAGGAGGAGGAGGCGAAGGCGTCCAGTTCAGAAGGTTGATGAGCTCCTTCCGCCATAGGCATGGAGTCTTCACAGCAGACCCCAGCCTAGTCTCCCCTTCATCGGTAGGGTGGTCAAGCACGAGCTCCTCAAATCCCTCTGTTATTTCTTCCACTGTCACCCTAGCATATCCTTATGGAATTGGACGGAAGTGAAAAGTTGCGCTGGGTTCTGTAGGTCGAACAGAGCCGACAGCCGCCTTGACTTTTTAGTTCTGCCATTGCATTATAAGGTGGAACTGTTGAGACTCCATGACAGCATCCACGGGGTAGCTAAACGGAACCGTAAAGACAGGCTCTAGCTGAAGTGGCTCGGTGGAAGCCACGCTGCTTCTCTGCTGAGATGGCGGGGTAGCTTCGGGGGTAGCTTCGGCAGGTCGCTTGCTTCGAACTGCTTGTCCTCCTCTAGCATTAGTACCCTTGCGTGCAGCTCCTGCAGTTCGCTCTGCTCCTGTTTCCTCCTCCTCTCCTGGGTTTTGTAACCGCATGCGTCCGGAAACCCTAGCTTCCACGGATCGGAGCCTGGCGTGCCTCGTGTCCGTCCAGGGTGCTCAGGATTCCCGAGGGCCATTGTGAGCTCGTCCTTCTCTCTATCTAGAATGAACCTCCCTTCCTGCGTGCGGCGATATAGTCCCGAAGTTTTGTGACGGGTATTCGCAGTTGCTCGCTCGTCCAAACGCACTTCCCTGTTACAAGGTCCAACGTTCCGCCAACCCCGAAGAACCAAGTCCTTCGACGGTCTTGCCAGTTCATTGTCTCTGGTTCGACCCCTTTAGCAAGCAGGTCATTCTCAGCCTTGGCCCATAAGGACTGGGCTTTGAGGTAGCCACTTGACCGCGTGCGATGGTGATGCTTCTTCTTCGTAGCATTTATCTTGTTTGTCGCTGACATCTTCATACTCCTCTCCGATGTCTTGTTGGCCACAAATGTGTCCCATTGATCTCTGATCTTCTCATACCGGCCGGTGAATTATGGTGTCTTCTTTTTGTCGACAAACTTTGTTGTCAGATCATTCTTCCACCTCCTGAGATCTGCCATCTTCTTGAGAGCACAGGACTTGATCAATGGCTCTATAACTGGATTCTTTGGATCCTCCCCTTCTGGTAGGGTGAAATTTACCTTCAGCGCATTCCAAAGATCTTCTTTCTGTGCATCTTTGACAAAAGAAACTTGAAGCTCTTCCTTCTTAGGTTGATTCCATAGCTCGATGCTGATCGGGATCATGTCCCTAACAAGAACCCCACACTGAGAAGTAAATGCCTCCTTGGTCCGAAGGGGTTCAATCGGTAGGCCATTGGGCGTGATTGCTGTGATCGTGAACCTTTCATCCAGGCCCAACTTTTTCTTCGGGCCACGTTTCTTTACCAAAGTTGAGCTCGATCCGGAGGGCTAGAAAAAAGAAGAAAGACGAGAGTTAATATGTGTAGATACCAAAACAATGAATGCATCAATTAGATAGTCAGCACAGGCTTAATTAATATATATACCTGGCCGGACTCTGTTCCATCACCGGAGCCGTCATCACGGTCTCCTTCTTGCACCGGCATTTGGTCACCGGAGCCATCATAATCATGTCCTTCCTCCTCTGTTGTTCGGTAACCGTAGCCTTCTTCACCCTCTCCTTCTAGACCATCGCTTTCATTGAGAAATGACATGACATCACCTCCGTTTGCGATTATGTCCCGCAACACATGTTTTGCTTCCTCGTCTCGGCCGTGCTCCATAGTTTCTACTAATATTACAACATGGCAATTATTATACAAACATGATAGATGGATATATTAGTGGCAAACGACCCTCGACCCTCGAACCCTAGACAACCCTCGAACCCCCCCCCCCCCCTCATGTCGAAGATATCGGGGCGGTGGTATATCGACAACGACATACCCGATAAAAAATAAGAAGAGGAAGAAGAAGAAAAAAAGAGGATTGATAAGAAGAAAGGAATAGAGGAGAAGATCGAAGAAAAAAAGGAGAAAAAGAGAGGAAAAGAATAAAGGAATAGAGGTGAAGAAGAAAAAAAAAATAGAAATTACTCTATTTTTTCTTCTTCTCTTCTATTCCTTTCTTCTTCTCCTCTTTTTTTTCTTTTTTTTTCTCTTCTTATTTTTTTCTCCTCTTCTTCCTCTCCTCTTCTTCTCCTTTCTTCTTCTCCTTCTTCCTCTTCTTATTTTCTTTTTCCACTCCTTCTTTTTCTTCTTCTTTCTCTTTTCTTCCTTTCCTTATTTTACATATGAACCCCCAACCCCCCTCATGTCGAAGTTATCGGAGAGGGAGTATATCGATGCCACCCCCCCCACCCTCATGTCGAAGTTATCGGGGAGGGGGTATATCGACCACCCCCCTCATGTCTAAGTTACTGGGAAGGGGGTATATCGACAACGACAGACCCCCCCCCCCTCTCTCTCTCTCTTTCTTTTTTTCCTCTTCTTTGCATATGAACATACATACATTTTCTTTTTCCATAAATATAACTTTTGCATATATGAACATACATACACAATTTGTTTTTCTAAAAATGCACATATGAACATATACAGAGAACACACATACATCAAACTTTTCTAAAAATATAACTTTTGCATATATATATGAACATATACAGAGAACATAACATACATATATTTTTCTAAAAATGCAAAAAAAATCATCATATGAAAAAAAGCATACATCATCTATCATCGACATCATCATATCTATCATCAATAGCATCATCATATATATATGAACAAGAAGAGGACAGGGAGGAAAAGGGGGTCGGCCGGACCGTAGCGTGGGGCGGCGCGGACCGTCAGCGTGGGCTTGGGGCAGGGCTGCGGGGACGGCATATGGGGTAGGGGCATGGCGACAGCGTCGGGCGCGTCGCCGAGGGCTCGGGGACGAGGGTGCTGCGATTGGGTCGGGGGCAAGGGCGCGGTGACGGGGTCGGGTGCAGGGGCGTGGCAACGGCGTTGGGGGCGGCGACGGCGACACCAACGATGGGGCAGGGGCGACGACGGCGTCGGGCGCATCGGGGGCAGCGACGATGACGACGACGACGACGATGACAGGGCGGCGGGGCAGCCTGGCGGCGTCGATGTAGTCGGTGTTGTCGGGGGGCAACTGCGAGATGAGAACTAAAAAAATCCTAGGTGCTATCTTATATACCCAGAGCATTGGTCCCGGTTCGTGGCACCAACCGGGACCAATACCCCCCTTTAGTCCCGGTTGGTGCCACCGACCGTGACCAAAGGCCTCTTTTCAGCAGCCCAAAGGGTGGGAAGCAGAGGCCTTTGGTCACGGTTGGTGGCACCAACCGGGACTAAAAACCGGACTAAAGGGGGGCCTTTGGTGTCGGGTGGTGGCACCACCCGGCACCAAAGACCTCCCTTTAGTCCCGGTCGGTGCCACCAACCGGGACCAAAGGCCCTGTGCTGCCTGCGTCGCGGCCAATGTTTTGTCCCACCTCGCTAGCTGAGAGAGAGACACACTTGTTTATAAGGTGCGGTGCCCCTGAGCTGTTGAGCTCCTCTCTAAAGCAGGCTTATGGGCCTAACCACTCTACACATGCTTGTGGGCCTACTGGGCCCTATGCGGGCCTGAATCCTGGCCCACCTGGCTGGGTTTCTAGTCGTATTCAGGCCGTGGTGGCCCAGTAGGTGGCATATTTTTTATTTTTTCCAGTTTTTTGTTAGGTATTTTGCATTATTTCTTTTCTTTTGTTTTTTGCTTTGTTTTTAAATTATTTTTACTTTTAGGTAATAAAAACTATAAACTTTCTGTTAGTGCCATTTGTATTCCAATTTTAATAAAATTTGAATTTTTTGAAATTTGTGTGAATCACTAGTTTTTGAATAACTTTACTATAAAATAGATTTTTGAGTGATTCTTTTTCCTGCTATTTACTATTACTGTGTTTTATCATTATATTCAAACAGAGATTTTATTATTTTAGTTTCTAGCAAAAAATTCTTTATGATAATTACTTTTGATATTAAAGTTTCTTACAAAAAAATTCTTTATGACAATTCTTTTTGCTTTTAATGTTTTGAAAATTCTTTGTTTTTACTTATTTATTAAAGTTTATTTTGTTTCTACTTATTTATTTCCTTTTTTTTGGCTTTTTTATTTATTTTATGAAAATTCTTTCTTTTTTGCTTTTTTATTTTATTTTGTTTGTACTTACTATTGCTATTTATTTTATTAAATTTTGTTTATTTTACTTTATTAAAGTTTATTTTGTTTGTACTTATTTATTTTCTTTTCTGTTTTGCTTTTTTTATTTATTTTATGAAAATTCTTTTTGATTTTAATGTTTTACACACAAAAGCCCTCTCCCCTGGCCGGTTTATTGGTCCCTGTTCGTGGCTTGAACCGGTACTAAAGACCACCCTTTGGTCCCGGCTCAGGCCAGCAACCGGGACCAATGGTGGTGGGCCAGGAGCGAGGCCCATTGGCCCCGGTTCGTCCTACCAACCAAGACCAAAGGGGCCTCACGAACCGGGACCAATGGGCCCATGGGTCCCAGTTCGTGACTGAACCGGGATTAATGGGCTTATGTGGCCTGAATGTATGCCCTGTTTTCTACTACTGTATAAAAAAGATAATAACAAGAGGCTCACCACAAGGTGGTGTTGGCGACGGGTCGGTGCGGAGGATCGATGGTGGTTACGACGGAGACGGGAAGACACTAAGTAAACCACACCTACATATGCAAACTAAGAGTTATTTTAAGCTCAAATTGCATATAAATCAAATAAACTACCACATATAATTCCTCCCAAATTACTAAAACCGACAAATTAATCACTATATAAAGCATTGCAAGAGCTAATCTAGCAATGAGAGATGAAAGGACAAAGTTGCTAACCTTTGTGATCGCTTGAATGGCTGGGGGCCTTCATATCTTGACAAAATTTGGGCAAAATGTGTGATGAAGTCGAGGGGAAGAGAGGAAGAACAGAGCGAGCTGGACGAAGGGTTTATATGTAGGATGACCTGTAGTACCGGTTCGTGGCACGAACCGATACTAAACGTGCTGGATGGGCCCCAATCTGACAACATCCTGCCACCACTCTCTTTAGTACCGGTTCGTGGCACGAACCGGTGCTAAAGGTTCCCCACAAACCGGTACTACTGAGTGCGGCCCGCCTAGCCGTTGGAACCGGCACTAATGGTCACATTAGTGCCGTCTCAATTTCAAACCGGGACTAATGAGCTGCACATTAGACCCTTTTTCTACTAGTGTACCTTAAGAAACTTAGCACGCAAGGCCCATTTCAATTCTTCGCAAGCTTTGTTCGGCGTCCAACTTGGTGACCTATTTCGACAAATCTAGCAAATTCGATTCTTCTTTCAGGTCCAATCTACCGATCAGTTGGATGAGTCTTTCTTTTTCTTATTTGTAAATCCCACTTTCGTTTCTGGCCCAGCCCCTTAAAAATTGTCTTAGGTGTATAATGTTGTTTTGCAAACGTTTTATACTAGATCGCCCACTAACGGGCTTTGCCCATTCTCTTGCTACTAGGGCGATGAAGTTCTCTTTTTTGAACCAGCTTAGTTCGAAAGAGAAAGCATTTTTGTTGCCAATATATGTTGCGTCTCCCTAGTCTACAATAGCGGGGTGTGATCTGAAATGACCCTCTGCATCGCATGCACCGAAAGTAATGGGTATTTCTGTTCCCACTCCATACTAGCGAGCCCAACTTCTCATAAGTTGGAGTAGGCAATGTGTTGGGCCATGTGAACTGCCTACCCGTGAGTTCAATGTCTCTCAGACCAAGACTCTCAATAATGATGCAGTTAAAAGAGACCAATGATGTAGCTCTCAAATGACCACACGGAGAAACTTGGCTGGAGTGTGTGTCCTACTTCGAACCTTGAGATTCGCCTTGTCTGTTTGAAAGGACGCACGGAGTTGCAGTTTCGAAATCGTGCGTCACGCGCTCTATAGGTAGAGGTCCATATATCTCGTACGTGTAGATGTGTACTGGTAGATGCGTTTCAGCAGGGAATCATTGTCCTACTGGTTACACATACACACAGCGGCGAGTCTATTAGGGAGGCTTAAACAGGCTCAAGCCTACCCTAAAAAACAATATTCTTTTTACTACTACTAACTACTACTTTCATCCCAGCTCAATAGTACATCTACTATCTCGAGTAGCAAACACACAACCCTATCCTCGCACAGTGAACAGGCACCACACATGAATGCCTATCCACCGTCTACAGTAATCACTACTGGTCCATGTACTGTTAACTAATTTAGTGTCCTTGCAACTTATTTGCAAAAAGGAAGAGTACCAAAATGAGTATGCATGCATGTACTCCTTGCACTGAATCTGAACCCATCCCAGCTAATGTGAACCCGGATACCTTTCCTTAACTATTATGATTGTAATCCCTCCTCCAACTTATATTGACAACAAGATGGGGAGATAATGGCTATTTCGCAAGATAAATTCAATTTTTTGTTCAAAATATCATATATATTTTCAAAATCCTAGAAAAAATCTAGTTAATACTACATGTTTTGAGTAGTAATTTGTAAAATTCCAAGCTTATTTTGACAACAAGATTAGGACATCATGGCTAGTTTTTTTCAAAAGAGAGCTTAGTTTCTCGCTGTTGACTTGAGCCCATCCTTCCTTTTCTTCCTAGATTCGCCACTGCATACACATCATCTTTAGTTAGCTAGCTGCTGCAGGAGAGCCAGTGTGTCACTCACGAGTGCTTTCCAGTTTCAGCGTAATACCAAAGAAAGAAACAATTGCATGCATCCACCGTAGCTAGTCGTCGATATAGTACTACCCGTGTGGATCCTGTGCTACGCGCGTGATCACTGATGGATGTGCAAGCCTGGCCAGTCGCCGTGCACACCGGGTCGGCCTGCAGTCGGCTTGGACCGAGTGTAGCGGTGCTCGGGTACGGGGTTTTCAGACTGCGGAGCTGTGCTATGGCTTCGTAGTGTGGATGAGTCAGGCGGGTAGCATGAGACGGCTCACCGTACAAGAGCGCGTATGTAGCTTCGACGTGCTTCATGAGTGATTTCCCTGTGCACTCGGAGACTTGGGCGTTTTCTTCTAGCAGACTGCTTCGCTGAACATAGCATGAGGACCGAGCACGGGTCTTTTGCTCTATGATTTTTTTTCAATAAAGGGTGGATTTTATTGACTTAAAATGAAGCATCAAGAGGATACAAGCACTATGAGCACACATCCAACCTCTGCATAACTAGGATGCACACAGCCAACACATACGCACACAAAAAAAAAACACCGACAACTAGCAAAGTCATATACGACCAAAGCTATGTGTAGGCGAAGAAAAAAAATATCCAAAGCGATCAAATCCGTGATCGGCAAACTATAGCAATAACCACACTACTAGAAAAAGAGCTATAGATAATATGGACATTAATGGTGCACCACACATGTGGTGTGCCACTATTATATAGCAGTGGCGCACCATGTGTTGGTACGTCATTAGTGTCCATCACACTAATGGCGCACCACACCCAGGGTGCGCCACTACTAACAATTTTTTTCCAAAACAAGTAATGGCGCACCGGGGCATAGTGTGCCATTACTAGTTTTAACTACTAATGGCGCACCACACACTCCGTGCGCCACTGCTAACAATTTTTTTTTTACTTTTTTTTTTCAAAACTAGTAATGGCGCACCAGAGCGTGCGCCACTACTAACATTTATTTTATTTTTTATTTTTGCAAAACTAGTGATGGCGCACCACTTAACAGGTGCACCATTAGTAATCAGGGTTACTAATGGCGCATTGTTATGTGGTGCGCCATTAGTAACCTGAGACCAGCTAGATATTTTGGACAGCCACCTAACACACTCACTTTCCCCACTTCATTCTCTCCACCTCCTTCTCCAAGCTTGTCTCGGCTGCCTCCTCCTCCTCACCTCATTTGCACCATATATTCACCCAAATTAAGTGGTTAAATTACCTTTTTTTTGATAGATAAGTAAGGGAAAAGCTTTCTTTATATTGTAGATCTACTTTTTTCTTCCTCCAACAACGTGCACATGCACTTTTTATGAACTAGCTAGATATATCTATGTTTGTGGTGTTGCATATATGTTTATGTTTGCAGGTACCGGTATTTGAAATGCGATAGTTGCCAATATTTTGCCGGAATGTTGATTCATTTCTGTTTCGGCGAGAATTTGGCACTATGCATTCTTTTTTGTCCTATTTTTAGGCAAATTCATGCCAAATTTTTTCTTGGTTCTAAAATATCATTTTGCTCTACCCCACAGGCGACCATGGTCCGCACGACGATCGAAGGCATCGTGAATAGGTTTTTGAGCTCTGCGAAGGCCGAGATGCTTCAAAAGAACGAGACGGAGATAAGATGTCCGTGTTGAACATGGAAGCTGAGGAGCCTTATGGACCCGGATTCCGTACAGGTGCGGGACCACCTGCTCTTGCGTGGTTTTATGGATGGCTATCGGTGGCAAGGTGATGAAGATAATTATGAAGTCGTCCATGGGGGCCAGGCAAGAAATGAGGAAGGGCAGCAAGACAACCGCGGCGAAGGCGGGCGAGAAGACGAAGAATCTCCAGGACATGATCACGAAGTAGATGCAGTACACAGTCATCATGTAGAAGATGCCAGACATGAAGATGAGGAAGATGCCGGAGCAGACGAAGGGCATGATCATGAAGATGAAGATGCCGGAGCAGACGACGATGGACCATCGATGGGCTGGGTGTAGGACCCTCATATTCAAGAGTTGCTTCTCAAGCAAACGGATAACGCAAGAGCTGCCGCCCAAGAGAAAGCCAAGCTGGATCAACTGAAGATAGACGCGGTTAATCCATTGTATGAAGGATGCAGGCCCGATGATACCCGCCTGAAAGTAACGCTCATGGCTCTGCAGATGAAGGTAAAACACAAAATGACGACGCATGCTTCGATGAGAACATGTCATTCTGGCACGAACGTCTTTCCAAGGGGAACAAGTGCCCGACCAGTTTCAAGGAGGCGAAGAAAATCATGTGTCCTCTGGATTTACCGCACGTAAAATACCATGTGTGCATGAACAATTGCATCATTTATCGGGACGAGTACGGGGAGTCTACCATATGTCTGGTGTGTGACGTCACTCGATACAAGAAGCGGAAGAAAGCTCCTCGAAAAGTGGTGTGGTACTTTCCAATCACTCCTCGTCTGCAGCGGTATTTCGCGGACCCTAAGGTAGCAAAGCTCCTGCATTGGCACGCTAATAGGGAGGAGAAGAAGCTAGAAGATGACGAAAATGATCCGGAGATAAATAAAAAAGACAAGATGCTGAGTCACCCTAAGGATGCGAGCCAGTGGCAAGCGTTGAACTTCGAATACCTAGAAATTGGGGACGATCCAAGGACATCGTGCTGGGCGCGAGCACCGACTGAGTCAATCCGTTTGGCAGCCAGAGAAACACACATAGCACCTGGCCTGTGTGTGTGTGGATGTACAACCTTCCCCTGGTTGTGCACGAAGAGGAAGTACATTCACATGAGTATGCTAATTGAATGGCCGAAACAACCAAGGAACGACATCAATCTGTATCTGGGGCTGCTGAAAGAGGAGCTAGACACGCTGTGAAAAACGCCAGCCAATACGTGGGACACCGCAGAGAAAGAATATTTCTCTATGAGAGCCGCACTGCTCACGACAGTGCACGACTATCTCGGTTACGGATATGTTGCAGGGCAGGTGGTCCACGGATTTTCTGGATGCGTTAGGTGCATGGATGACACAACATATCGCTAGCTAGATAGAGATACCGGGTCTTCAAAAACCGTGTTCATGAGACATCAAAGGTGGCTTCGCGATGATGACTCATGGAGAAAACGAAAGGATCTGTTCGATGGTGAAACCGAACCCCGAAGACGCCCGTGTACGAGGAGTGGCGAGGAAATAGACGAGCTGTTGAAAAATTGTAAAGAGTGCCCACTGCCGGGAAAGGCACTAGAGCCAGGAAAGTAGCGAAAAGCGCCAGAGCCGCTGCTGAAGTTATGGAAAATGATGTCTGTTTTCTAGGAAGCCTCACAGCCTTGATGTCATGCATATCATGAAGAACGTGTGCGAGAGTCTGCTTGGTACCCTGCTCAACATGCCAGAGAGGACCAAAGATGTGCCGAAAGCAAGGGCAGACTTGAAATCAATGGGCATCGCGGAGGAGCTTCACGCTAATGATGATGATGATGATGATGAGGCGAAGCAAGACACGGAAAGTCCTCGCAAAGGCAAAAAGGCCAAGAAGATCTGAACTGACTACCCTCCCGCGTGCTTCACTCTAAGTCAGGAGGAGATCGAGTAGTCTTTCACCTGCCTCATAGGAGTAAAACTTCCTTACGGTTACGCGGGGAAGATAAGCAGATACCTAGACTCAGCGAAGCAGAAGTTCATCAGGATGAAGTCTCACGACTGTCACGTGCTGATGATGCAGATACTTCCAGTTGCAGTCCGTGGGATCATGGACGCACACGTCCGTGAAACGCTATTTGGCATATGCAACTTTTTCAACGTCATCTCTCAGATTTGGTTGGCGTGAGGCAACTCAGAAGGCTACATGAAGAGATTGTGGTGATACTATGCGAGCTTGAGAAGTACTTCCGCCCGCATTCTTTGACATTATGGGGCATCTGCTGGTCCATATCGTGGAGGATATCATCCAACTCGGGTCGACGTTCCTGCACAGCATGATGTCGTTCGAAAGGATGAATGGTGTCATCAAACGATAAGTTCGCAACATGTCACGTCCAGAGAGAAGCATAGCCAGGGGCTTTCTGACCAAAGAGTGCATCTCCTACTGCATGAATTATCTAGGCATCGAGAACCCCGTTGGTTTGCCCGTCAACAGGCACCTCGGCAGGCTCGCTGGATGGGGTCACCGTGAGGGTCGCCGCGAAATGCATGTCGACTTCGAGGGTCGACTCGCCGACTTTGAAAGAGCAAACCTAGTCGCGCTACAACACATAGGTGTGGTCGATCCTTGGCTGGTAGAGCACAAAACCTTTATTGAGAAGACATACAATGACCGAGGCCAACAGAGGACGGACGGAGATATAATCAAAGAGCACAACTCATGTTTCACGCGCTGGTTCAAGGAGAAGCTTCTATCGTACACTTTACATGAGGATTCTTCCGCGGAAGAACAACTCATATTTGCCTTGACACAGGGCGCCGAGCACAACCTGATGACGTATGAGGCGCATGATATCAACGGCTACACATTCTACACCGAGGGAAAGGACATGAAGAGAGATGGTTATCAAAACTCCGGGGTAACGATGGAATCCTACACCAGTAACGACAAGAACAGATACTACGCAAGGATCGAGGAGATCTGGAAGCTTAGTTACGCTGGAGAGAAGGTCTCGATGTTCCGTGTCAGATGGGCCAAGAGCGTCCTAAAAGAAGACCGGTATTTCACCACCATGGTTATACCCGAAGCCAAATCCAAGACCGCAGGCGCAAACGTCACCACAAAAAATGAACCATGGGTACTGGCTTCCCAAGTGGTCCAATGCTTCTTCATTACCGACCCGTCAAAGACCAATCGTGTTGTCGTGAGGAGAGGCAAAAGGAAGATCATTGGAATGGATGGAGTCGCCAATGAGCAAGACTTTGACAAGTACGGAGACCCAAAGATGGAACATGACGATGACGATGAAGTACCAGCATACACCACAAGAAGAAGCAGGACCACCCTTCCTAAAGGACGTCCGTTCAAGAGAAGAACTCAATTTGCGAAAAATAAGGGCAAGAAGATTGTGAACAGATAGCTAGCTAAGATCGATTATATTTAAATTGTAGTCTTCATTTCTCGATTGTATATAGACATATTTAAATGATATTTCTTCTTTTCTAGTGTCCTCATGAATATTTATTTACGTTTATTATGGTATTTATGTTTATTTTGGCATACCAATTTTTATTTGATGCTATTTTTTCAACTCATGAATATTCTTAAATTTCATGGGCACGTTTTGAATTCCTGAATATTTTTTAAAATTTGATGATATTTTTTCATATTCATAAATGTTTTACCAATTCACAAATGAATGCAATTAAAAATCCAAAAAAACAAATTTGATGATATTTTCAACTAACAAATTTGATGATATTTTTTCATATTCATAAATATTTTCAAATAACAAATTTGATGATATTTTTCCACATTCATAAACGTTTTCAAATTTGATCGTCATTTTCTAAACAGTTATTAGATGCAACTTTTTGAATTCCTGAATATTTTTTCAAAATTGATGATATTTTTTTCATATTCATAAATGTTTTACCAATTCACAAATGAATGCAAATAAAAATCCAAAAAAAGTTACTAATGGCGCACCGCTAGGCAGTGCGCCATTGCTATCCAAATAAAAAAAGTTACTAATGGCGCACCTCTGGATGGTGCGCCATTGCTATCCAAAAAGAAAGTTACTAATGGCGCACCGCTAGGAGGTGCGCCATTGCTAACCCTCCCCCCACTAAAATCCCCAATCCCCAATCCCCAATCTCTCTCAGCCCCCCCACTGCGCGCCGCTGCCCCGACCCACTGCGCCGCCGCCCCTGCGCCTCGGTCGCCTCCCTCTCCCCATCCTACCCTTCCTCCCCCTCCGACCCCACCCCGACGCGTCTCCGTCTCCACGCCGTCAAGCACCGAAGGAGGCCGGAGAAGTCCAGCACGAGCGTCTCTACGTCGTCTCCGTCGGATTCCGCCGCCACTCCTTCAAGTCCGGCCGGCCTGCTGCTCCTAATCCACCGTCGGGCCTTCGTGTGCCTCCGCGGTGAGCTCCCCTCGCTTCCCCTCTTTTGTTTCCCCTCGTCCCGAGCGCTGTAGACCCCTCTTTCTCTCGATCTGTTCACTTCTGAGCTCTGCATCTTGCATGTGCCATGCCAGATCCTCCACGGGCTCGTCGGGCTGGTGAGGTCGCCGGTGTTGGCCACGCTGTCGCAGATCGGGTCGCGCCTCTTCATCACCTGGGGCATCCTCTGGAGCTTCCCCGAGGTGCAGTGTTCTTCTCCATGGCGCCCTTCTCTGTTCTTGCTTCGTGCATACCTCATCCTCTGTTTTCTTGCTCTATTTTCTTGTACGGCTTTGGAGACGAGGACACACATCCTGGTGATCTCCTTGGTCATCAGCTGGTCCATCACCAAGGTGTGCATGCTCCTGAATCCTGATAATCGAGGAATTACAGCTCTTCAAATTAACTGTATTATCGAGCGGCGAGGTGTTGTTATTGCTGTTAGACTAGCTGAAGATGTGCTCCTGAACTAATGAAATGCAACGGTGATTTTTACATATGGATGTTATTGTTCCAAGCTGAATTTCAAGATACTTGTCGTAGGTGTATCACATAAAATTGCTGTAGCTTCATTCATTATACAATTGTGGGCTGAATACTTGTGTTTCAAGATACTTGTCGTAGGTGTATCACACAAAATAGAAAAATTCAGTTAAACTACTATATCTAGAGTAAAATTCAGTAAAACTACTGATGCAGTGTAAAATTCAGTTAAACTACTATAACTAGGGTAAAATTTTGTTAAACTACTGATGCAGTGTAAAATTCAGTTAAACTATTGTAACTAGAGTAAAA
The DNA here is from genome assembly GCA_963921465.1 of Triticum timopheevii. Taxonomy (NCBI): domain Eukaryota; kingdom Viridiplantae; phylum Streptophyta; class Magnoliopsida; order Poales; family Poaceae; genus Triticum; species Triticum timopheevii. The sequence continues at coordinate 491,116,424 of OY997270.1, read as the reverse complement.
TTTATCCGAAGCGATTTCGTCTTGTGCCATCTTTTAGTGCGGTATTTAGCTGGCGAAATCAGATCTCATCAGTAGTAGTAGTAGTAGTAGTAGTAGTAGTAGTAGTAGTAGTAGTAGTAGTAGTAGTAGAGAAAATCATGGTCCTTGGAGCATGGTGTGCTTTGGGAATCACTGTTTTTTGTTTTGTTTTTCACTGGTGAGGAATGAGTGGGTGAACACTAAATTAAGTGAATCACTTCCTACTTCTTTTTAGAGCATCGTTCGGTATATACTACTCTCCCTTGTTGCAAACTAAAGAGACCTGAAAGGCGAGCAGAACGGGGCCAGCAAGATAGTTTCAAATGCAGTGCCTGCGCGTGCTCTGATACTCCATCATTGCAAACCATTCAGAACTCAGAGAAGAAAACGTGAAATGCTAGTTGCGGTTTCTTTTTTGCCATGCCCCGTTGCTTGGGCATCACCTCTCAACAGCGAAACTCGGAACTGTCCCTGTGCTGCGCCAAAACTTTTCATCCACTGTCTCTACGTTTAGTGTCGTCGCTTCTCATGCACTAGTAAAAAAAGGACCTAATGTGAGACACATTAGTGCCGGTTCGATTTTGGCCCGGTACTAATGGTACCATTAGTGCCGGTTCGAATGGCTATGCATTAATGCCGGTTCGTTTCAAACATTTAGTACCGGTTCGTGCCACAAACCGGTACTAAAGCGGTGGTGGCAGGCTCGCGTCAGCCGGGGCCCCGCGATTACCTTTAGTACCGGTTCGTGGCACGAACCGGTACTAAAGGGCTAAGCTTTAGTAGCGGTTCGTGCCACGGCGGTACTAAAGGGGTTTGACCTATAGTACTGGTTCGTGGCACAAACCGGTACTAAAGGGCAATTTTCAAACTCTAACCCCCCCTCCCCCGCGTGTATCGCCATTTCAGTTTTGAAAAATACAAAAGAAAATGATAAAAAATTCAAAAAATAAAATTCTTCGAGAGTAGTTATATTACTACATCTACTAGTTAGGAAAATTAAAAAACTTAAATTTGGACATGTTTTGCAAAAAGTGTAGGGAAAATGTAAAATGGCTATAACTTTTGCATACGATGTCAGAAAAAAACGTATAATATATCAAAAAATTCAGCACGAAAATCCGCATCCAATTTTGACTATCCACGACATGTTTGCAATTTTTTAGAATCCTCAAATTCCAAAATGAGAAAAAGATATGCTCAAATTTAAGTTTTTTTAATTTTGGTTAAATCTGGTCAAACTATGGTCAAACTACTTATTCAAGAAGTATTAATGTTACTACATATTTATTCAAGAATATTAGTGTTACTAAATAATTATTTCAGTTTTTTGAATTTTGGTCAAATCTGGTCAAACTATGGTCAAATTGTGGTCAAACTATGGTCAAACTTATTCAAGAAATATTAGTGTTACTAAATAATTACTGTTTTTAGAATAGTAGTTTCAAACTCAAATGGTGAAATGTGTGACCTAATGCTCAAGCTAAACTACAGAGGGTTAATAGGATTTACAGCTTACATTTGTCAGGAAAACAACAAGTGCAGACTTGGAAAGTAGGGGGAATAGAACTCCGAAGTTAAGCGTGCTCAGGCTGGAGGAGTGAGAGGATGGGTGACTAGTCGGGAAGTTAAACGATTTGAAATGAGTGATCCGCACTTGAGTAGGTAAGAGGGGCGATTGGAGACTAAATCATCAAATAATTCAAAAAATTGAAAATAGAAAAAAAAATCAATTTTTTTTCCAAAATTTTCAAAAAATAATTTCATAAAAAAATACCTTTAGTACCGGTTGGTAACACCAACCGGTACTAAAGGTCACCCATACCACGGCGCGAGCTCACGCCACATGGTGGGCCTTTAGTGGAGGTTCGTGCCTAACCGGTACTAAAGGGGGGGGGCTTTAGTCTCCACTCTTTAGTGCCGGTTGCAGAACCGGCACTAAAGACCCTTATGAACCGGTATTAAAGCTCTGTTTTCTACTAGTGATGGCAGGTACGAGTTTTCAGCATTGCTTGATTGTAACATCCCAAATTCAATTTGGAATGTTATACATTAGATCATGATTGCATATCATATTTTATTGCATTTTGGCTTGATCCTAGAAATTAGACGCAACTCAAGGACCCACGGAGAGAGTTGGGGATTTCTTTATTTTCATATTGGAGTTTTCTCAAATTTTGAAAAGTGGATCATTTGATTTTTATTATTTTATCTTCAAGTATTCAATAATAAAAATACGAGAGAGTGAATAAAATGACTTTCCCAAAATAAAGAAATATTCAGGATTGAATAAAAAAATCAAATAAGATTTTATTTCGGAGTTTATTGCTATTTTATTTGAATTTAGGAAAAATGCGCGTTTTTCAAAATTGTATTTAGGCCCAAATAAATGTTCATCTTGTCCGGCTTATTTTTAGAGGACGTGGAAAATTTATTTCGGAATTTTTGGAGTCGGTTTAGTATTTCTTTTATTTGTTTTTCTGCGCGTCCGAATTATTTGAAAAACAAAATACCTTAAAAGTGCGCAAACCTCTTCAGAGTGTACAAACTAATCATGGTTAGCCGTGTCCTCGGTTATGGACGTTTTGAGTATCTAGTATTTCGATTTTCATGTGAATCTCACCATGTTACTTAATTAAATTATGTTGGGTTAATGATGATGCGTAATTGGGATTGAGTTGGAGGAACCTTCTCAATGTTTAACAACCACCATGATAGTTAAATAAAATTTATTCCTTTATTGTAGGGAAAAAATGGCTTTATGCAAAACTGTAACCATAGAGCTTTCCACCAGCCATATATGCATGTAGTGATAGCATTATTCTGTTCATTACTCTCTACATGTTACATTGCCAGTATATTCCATGTGCTGACCCATTTTCGGGCTGCAATGTTCATGTTGCAGACTTTTCAGACGACGAGTAAGGTGCCTTAGGTCATGGTCTTATACTCAGTGATGCCGTTGGAGTTGATGGACTCGCTTATCTTCCAAGCCTTTCGCTATTATCGTTATTAGATGGCCTTAAGCCAAATTTATTGTAATAAGCTCTCTTTTGAGACATTCAATGTAATAAGTGTGTGATTGCTACTCTGTTATAAATCCTTCAAGTACTGTGCATATCAACATTACCGATCCAGGGATGACACTGATGCACATAGATCAGCCTGTTTGAGGTCTGGTCGATACAAGATGGTATTAGAGCACACGCTGACTGTAGGACACGACCACTATAGCCCTAGATCACTACTCTCTCTTCTCAGTTCTGACTCCTCATCTTTTCTACTCTTTTAGGATGGCGGATGCAAGGTACAAGTTCATGCAACCGGATGAAGATACATCCTTTGGACGCCACTTGAAGGAAGTCACTAAGTACCTGAACATCGGAGTACCAAGCTTCACCGGGACCTACATCGCCACCTTACCAGAAGAGGAGCGTTGGATGATTCAAGTTCAAGTTCCAGGAAGAACGTGCATGCCCATCACTGAGCCCATAGAGTTTTCCCTTGATGCACCAACCTGGAGTCTAGGAAAAAGCATGGCAGCCCACATCAGCATGGGACGCATTAGAGAAGTTTACCACAAGGATCTCAAGGATAATATTTACCAGATTTGTGGGCGCCGAGATGAGCAATGGAAGATGATAAGCACCAGGAAGGCTAGATCAATTGCAGCTTTCATCCAGGAGTTAAACCAGCACATTCGTCGCCAAGAGAACCAGATGTGCGCAGGCATGATAGACCCGAAGAAGGCTATAACCAAGATCACAGAGCTGGAGGAAGAACTTAAGTCTACACACGATGGTTATGAGGAAGAAATGACGACACTCGGGGAGAAGAATGATGATATGAAGAAGAAGCTAAAAGTGTTTATGGGATTCCCCATGACTGGAGGAGAAGACAATGATTGCACTTGCCCGGAGAACTATATCATCATCGACGACACTGACTCGGACCCAGATGATAGCGATGATGAATTTTTTGATGAAGCTGGAGCAGATATCATGGAGTCTTCAACCGATCAATTTTTCTAGTCGACCACCATAATAGTAGTAGTATTCCCCCATGTATATAGTATAGTCCGAGCACTTTTGTAACGATAGTTAGACCATTGTATGCCCTTGTTTGAATTGATTGAAGTGATACTGTTTGCATTTGTCTCATGTGCATATGGGTAGTGTTTTTCTCTCTAAACCTCATTCTATTCTGTATTCTCATCTTTTCTAAACCCTCAGATGCCTCCGAGAAGTGAAAATGGATTTGCTTTCCCACCGGAGCTCACTCAGTTGATCCAGCAGCAGAATGCATTGATGAAGATACTAGTCCAGAATCAGAATTAGGGGAACAACAACAACAACAACCCACCACCACCACCACCTGTTGATCACTTAGCCCGTTTCTTGAGGCTGAATCCGCCAGTGTTCTCCAGTAGCACCAAGCCGATAGTTGCAGATGATTGGCTCCGCAAGAGGGGAAGGGAGTTGACCACTGCAGGATGCACAGACGCGGAGAAGGTGCGTTTTGCCGCACATCAGCTTGATGGACCCGCATCATCATAGTGGGAGAATTTTACTGCCACTTATCCTATCGACACTGTCACATGGGATCAGTTTCAGTAGGCTTTCCGTATTGCCCATGTTTCAGCAGGAGCTATGGCCATGAAGAAGCGTGAGTTTCGCAACTTACGCCAAGGAGGACGTACTGTTGGCCAGTATGTGGATGACTTTAGTAAGCTAGCACGTTATGATCCAGATGACGTTGCTACAGATGCCGCTAAGCAGGAGAAGTTTCTAGAAGGACTGAATGATGAGCTGAGCATGCAGTTGATGGTAGCAACCTTCAACAACTACCAGGAGTTGGTAGATGGAGCTCTCATGATTGAAGGGAAGCAGGAGCAGATTGACATCCGCAAGAGGAAATATGGACAAGGGAAGTACAATTCTGGAGCTCAGCAGAAGCCTCGTTTTACCCCGAACTCGGGAGGACCTTTTCAGCATACCCATGGAGGAGGGAGTTCGCACAACCATAGTGCCCCCAAGAATGGAAATGGGAATGGAGGAAGCAACGGACAGAACCGTACCAACCAATCAACACCAGCCAAGAGGGATCTAAGCCACATTACCTGTTTCAAATGCCAGAAGACTGGACATTATGGCACTGAATGTCCTGAAGCAAAGAATGGAAATGGCAAGCTCTGGGAAGAAGCCTAACCCTTTCAACAAGGGACAGGTGAACCACGTTAGCATGGAGGAGGTTGAAGCCCAGCCAGATGCAGTAATAGGTAAGTTTTTGGTTAAGTCATTTACTGCAATCGTTCTTTTTGATACTGGTGCATCGCATTCATACATATCAAGGGGATTTGTGGATAAGTATAAACTGCCAACCCAAGCCCTTAGGTCACCCATGTTAGTAACCTCGCCTGGAGCAGAGTATATGGCTAGTCTGTGGTGTGATCGATTACCATTAAGTATTGGTAACTATGTGTTTCCCTCACACCTAATAGTATTGGAGTCGCAAGGACTGGATGTGATATTAGGCATGGATTGGTTATCGAAGTATGGAGGGAACATTGAATGCGCCAGTAAGTCGATTTTGCTTATCACGCCAGAAGGAAGAAGGATCAAGTATGTATCCCGGCATGTGTCAAAGAGGACTCAAGTAAATTCCTTAACAGGACTGGTGCAGGAGGAAGTACCCGTGGTGAAGTATTTTCCTGATGTATTTCCAGAAGAGTTGCTAGGCATGCCATCGGACAGGGACATTGAGTTTTGATTGAGCTTTTGCCAGGCACAGGGCCTATATCTAACAGACCATACAGGATACCCGCAAAGGATTTGGAGGAAATTAAGAATCAGATAAAGGAGCGACTGGATAAAGGCTATATTCGCCCAAGTTCTTCACCTTGGGGATCGACAGTGCTTCTAGCGGAGAAGAACGATGGATCATTAAGGATGGTTGTTGATTATCGAGGATTGAATGAAGTGAAAATCAAGAACAAGTATCCGTTGCCGACGACCAATGAGTTGTTTGACCAATTGCTAGGAGCTAAGGTATTTTCCAAGATCGATCTGCGATTAGGATACCACCAGTTGATGATTCGAGAGCAGGATATACCTACGACGACTTTTACCACCAGGTACGGGCTGTATGAGTATACCGTTATGTCATTTGGTATGACTAACGCACCTGCCTATTTCATGAACATGATGAACAAGGTCTTTATGGAGTTTCTGGATAAGTTCGTCATGGTGTTCATTGATGATATTCTGGTCTACTCAAAGAATGAAGAGGAGCATAAGGAGCATTTGTGTTTGGTACTCGGGAAGCTCAGAGAACATCAGCTATATGCCAAGTTTAGCAAGTGTGAATTTTGGTTGAAGGAAGTTGGATTCCTCGAACATGCTATATCCAGAGAAGAAATACCAGTAGACCCCACCAAAGTTGTCAGTGTGACAAATTGGGAAGCACCCACGTCAGTTGGAGAGATCCGGAGTTTTCTTGGACTTGCAGGATACTACCGGAGATTCATTGAGAATTTCTTGAAGATTGTGAAGCCCGTGATGGAGTTGTTGAAGAAGGACACCAAGTTCAAATGGACTGAGAAATGTGAGGCCAGTTTTCAGGAGTTGAAGAAATGTTTGGTTACATCACTGGTGTAGATTCTGCTAGATCAGCGCAAGGATTATGAAGTATATTGCGACGCTTCACGTCGAGGACTTGGAGCAGTGCTTATGTAGGAGGGAAGAGTTGTTTCGTATGCCTCACGTCAGATTAAGCCCCATGAGTAAAATTATGCTACACATGATTTGGAGTTAGCAGCCGTAGTGCATGCATTGAAGACATGGAGACATTTTCTCATCGGAAACCATTGTGAGCTGTACACGGATCACAAGAGTTTGAAGTACATTTTCACACAGAAAGATTTGAATCTCAGGCAAAGGAGATGGTTGGAGCTCATCAAGGATTATGATATGAGATTGCATTATCACCCCGAAAAAGCTAACGTAGTAGCCGATGCGTTGAGCCGCAAGAGCCATGCCAACACACTCTTGACCGGAGAGTTACCGAAGGAGATAGCCGAGGATCTTCATGAGCTATGTTTGGAGATAGTTCCGAGAGGCTATGTTGCAGCATTGGAGATTCAGTCTACTTTGATGGATAAGATCAGAGAAGCTCAGAAGACCGACAAGGAGATTGCCGAGATAAAGGAGAAGATGAGCAAAGGAAAAGCTAAAGGTTTTCGTGACGACGAGCATGATACCTTATGGTTTGAAGACCGCGTTTATGTGCCTAATGACCCGGAGATCAGGAAGTTGATTCTGCAAGAGGCCCATGATTCGCCGTATTCGATTCATCCAGGAAATACCAAGATGTATCTGGATTTGAAGGACACTTTCTCGTGGACCAGAATGAAGAAGGATATTGCGGAGTATGTAGCAGTATGTGATGTATGTCAGAGAGTGAAGGAAGATCATCCGAAGCCAGCAGGATTGCTACAGCCATTGCGGATACCCAAATGGAAGTGGGATAAGCTAGGCATGGATTTTATCACGGGATTGCCCAGGACTCGTTCAGGCTATGACTCAATATGGGTTGTAGTCGATCGTTTGACGAAGGTAGATCATTTCATTCCATTGAAGACCACTTACACCAGTGCTAAGTTGGCGAAGATATACATGACCAAGATCGTATGTTTGCATGGAGTTCCAAGGAGCACTGTATCAGATAGAGGAACCCAGTTTACCTCAAAGTTCTGGAATCAGTTGCATGAAACTTTGGGTACCAGGCTAGAGTTCAATATAGCCTTTCATCCACAGACAGATGGACAGACCGAGAGAGTCAATCAGATTCTGGAGGACATGCTGAGAGCTTGTGTGCTAGATTATGGATCTAGTTGGGACGACAATTTGCCATACACAAAGTTCTCTTACAACAACAGTTATCAATCCAGTTTGAGATGGCCCCTTTCAAAGCTTTGTACAGAAGGAGGTGCAGGACACCGTTGTTGTGGGATGAAGTTGGAGACCGTCAGTTGTTTGGGCCAGATTTGATTAAAGAGTCTGAACAGAAGGTGAAGTTGATTCGTGATAGGCTCAAGGTAGCCTAGTCCAGGCAGAAGAGTTATGCAGATTCTAAACGCAAGGAGATAGTTTACGAAGTCGGAGACAGAGTTTATCTTCGTGTATCTCCACTTCGAGGAGTTAAGCGTTTTGGAGTTAAGGGAAAGTTAGCGCCACGTTTTGTAGGCCCATACAAAGTTTTGGAGCGTATGGGAGAAGTTGCTTACAAGTTGGAATTGCCCGAAGGATTGTCAGGAGTTCATTATGTGTTCCATGTTTCCCAGTTGAAGAAGTGCCACGCAGAGATGGCTGATATATCGCTGAGAGATACAATGCCACTGGAAGCGATTCAGCTAGATAGTCATTTGACCTATGAGGACAAACCAGTGAAGATTCTCGAGTTTGCCAGTCGAGTCACGCGCAGCAAGGTTATCAAGTTTTGAAAAGTTCAGTGGAGCCACCATACCGAAGATGAAGCCACCTGGGAGCGAGAGGAAGATCTACTGAAGGACCACCCTCACCTATTTTCTAGCCAACCCGAATCTCGATGGCGAGATTCATCTTAAGGGAGGTAGGTTTGTAACATCCCAAATTTTCAATTTGGAATGTTATACATTAGATCATCATTGCATATCATATTTTATTGCATTTTGGCTTGATCCTACAAATTTTACGCAACTCAAGGACCCACGGAGAGAGTTGGGGATTTTGTTATTTTCATATTTGAGTTTTCTCAAATTTTGAACATAGGATCATTTGATTTTTATTATTTTGTCTTCAAATATTTCAATAATAAAAATACAAGAGAGGGAATAAAATGACTTTCCAAAAATAAAGAAATATTGAGGATTTAATAAAAAATCAAATAAGATTTTATTTCGGAGTTTATCGCTATTTTATTTGAATTTAGGAAAAATGCGCTTTTTCAAAATTCCATTTAGGTCACAAATAAATGTTCTTCTTGTCCGGCTTATTTTTAGAGGACGGGGAAAATTTATTTCAGGATTTTTGGAGTCCGTTTAGTATTTCTTTTATTTGTTTTTCTACGTGTCCGAATTATTTAAAAAAATGAACCGACCTACCGGGCCGTGTCCGACCAGGACTCTTGGCCCGGCCGGCCTTTATAAGCCGGGAGGCCGCCCCCAACCCAGCTGTCCCCAGCCCGAAACCCTATCCCTGAGCCGCCACTACCCCAGCCCGAAACGCCAGCCGCCGCCGCCCTCGATCCGCGCGCCGCGCCGCCGCCAGCCGCCGCCGCCGCCCCTAGTTCCGCCGCCCGTTCCGCCCGCCGCCGGAGCCGCCGCCGCCACCCGCCGCCCCGCGCCGCCGCACCGGAGCCGCCGTCGTCTCCCCGGATCCGCCCGAGGTAGCCGCCGTCGCCTCGGTTTTCACGAGAAAACCGTCGGGTTTTTTCGAAACCCTAGATCTTTTTTTAGATCCGGTTCGGTTTATTTTTCGGTTTAGTTTATTTAGCGAACGCCCTTTCGTTCGTTTGTTTTAACGAACGGTTTTTGTCTTTTAGCCTCAGACGGAGAACGTTCGTTCGTTCGTTAGCCTATTCGTCCGTTTTTCTTTTTCTCGGATTTTCCGCGGTTATTTCTGATCGCGATTTCTGATCCGATTTTCGTTCTAGTATAACTTTTTTCTTGTTTATCGGAATCAGGCGATTCAAGCGCCTAGAGATTCGTCTCGGAACCCTCTTTCCGTTTAACCAACTCAAACAAGTTTTTGCTACTGTAAAAGTTGACTTAGGTCCAGATTAGTAAACGAAGCTTGTTTCTTTCGCCGTTTGACTTTCGTTGCTTCGATTGATTTGATTCTTTTTGCAAACCGGAGTTCTTAAGTTGAACTTTCTGGTTATATCTTTTATTTGAGTTTTATCTGTGCATTATATGAGTGCTTATTGTATGCTTGTTTATTTGCGATAGAGTAACCGGAGTGTGCCGCTTGCTACTACGAGTCTCTAGGTTTCACGGATCATCAGCAAGGCAAGTAACACTTTGATCATACCTCTTTACTACCCAGTTTTATTGCATTAGATCAATCCTCAAACAATTGCATGATTAGGATTTGATTAATATGTGGGTATTGGGAAGTAGATGAGGTAGTACCTATTACCTGTTTTATTTATCAAACCTTTGGGAGTTACATCTACGTTTGCTTATATTGCTATGCTATGCTAGTATACGTGGATTGAGTAAGTGTATCCATGACAGATGTGATATTGTTAATTAATGGTTTACTTAAGGTGCCAACTTTAATTCACATCTGGGTGGATTGAGGCACCTGGGGAACCCAGTGTTGCCTGTATTTTTGGAAATCCTGGGTTACCGTGTGATTCTCCTATGGACCGCCACCCAGACTCAAAGGGATCATGAGATTATTCATGCTAGAAACTTCCGTGTGCAGCCGCAAGCTACTACGGGCTCAAGCATAGTTGAGTATGTTGTGTGACCTCTTTTAGTGGTAGACTAGCACATGTAGGGGATGCAGGTTGGTACTATCTACCCAGAGTAAAGAGCTAATACTTTTGAAAGACTGTGTCTTGGTCATCCATTTCTCAAACATCCTGTAGTACGAGAAATCAGGTGGAGGAGATCGAGTCTTGCGGGGAAAACTACGCAAACCTCTGCATAGTGTACAAACTAATCATGATTAGCCGTGCCTCGGTTATGGACGTTTTGAGTATCTAGTATTTGGATTTTCATGTGAATATCACCATGTTACTTAATTAAATTTTGTTGGGTTAATGATGATGCGTAATTGGGATTGAGTTGGAGGAACCTTCTCAATGTTTAAGAACCACCATGATAGTTAAATAAAATTTATTCCTTTGTTGTAGGGGAAAATTGGCTTTGTGCAAAATTGTAACCATAGAGCTTTCCACCAGCCATATATGCATGTAGTGATAGCACTATTCTGTTCATTACTCTCTATGTGTTACATTGCCAGCATATTCCATGCGCTGACCTGTTTTCGGGCTGCGACGTTCATGTTGCAGACTTTTCAGACGACGAGTAAGGTGCCTTAGGTCGTGGTCTTATACTCAGTGATGCTGTTGGAGTTGATGGACTCGCTTATCTTCCAAGCCTTCCGATGTTATCGTTATTAGATGGCCTTAAGCCATATTTATTGTAATAAGCTCTCTTTTGAGACATTCGATGTAATAAGTGTGTGATTGCTACTCGATTATAAATCCTTCAAGTAATGTGCGTGTCAGCATTACCGATCCAGGGATGACACTAATGCACAGAGTTCAGACTGTTTGAGGTCTGGTCGCTACATTGATACGCCTCATGCTTCAATTAAGTTTGTCTATTGTTTAGTTTACTGCATCTCTGCATGTGCCTTTTCTGAAGAAACATGGGACTAAATAACATGCCATATGTTTATGTATTATTAGGCAAGTTTTTGTTGGTTTGAAAATGACCTATAACCCCAGCCCCAGGTGGGCCTCATATGTTTGTGACAATGATGCTCTGTGCAAGTGTTTGCTGAAACTGAAACCACCATGAAGATTCATAAAATTTACAGACTTTTCCTGCATTGTCTCAAGATGTTCTGTCGACCTTTATTACTGTGCCGATGGCGTCACAGCAAGTCAAACAGATATCTTCGTGCTTGTAGTGGTTTGTCCAAAATGTTGAACGATACTGCCTGGAGATGCATATATTGTTTCACCTCTTCACAGGCCAACTTATTTTCCATGTTGTGATGGAGGCCTTTTTTTAACACTTGGCTTTGCCACCTGTTGTTTGTCTTGTAAATAGCATTGGACAGAGATTTAAGCAAGTAGCACATTGCCTTGTCCACCTGGGATAATGATTTTGCAGGTACCCCGAGAGGCCCTTGAGTTTGCCGGAATGTCGATTAACTTCCGTTCCGGCAAATTCGGGTACTCCATATGTCCTATTTTCAGCAAAGGTCATGCTGAAATTTTCCGTGAATTTTAGCATGACTTTGCTAAAAAAATATGGGGTACTTGCGACTAATGCATGGGCCGGGGTATGTTAGTTCTTAATTAAGTAGGATCAATTGCCTCTTGTGTTATACATATACAAGTGTGATATCAACTCATAGTTATTACTAATGTCAGTTGCTCTCTTTGTGTGCCTTTTTACAACATGAGCAATGCATAGTTATTACTAATGGTATAATCTATTTTAGGTTCAGCATTTGAGCCATTATTCTAGGTTTGTCAGTACTAGTTCAGAAGCTCAAATAGTTCAGCATTTGAGCCATTATTCTAGGTTTGCCAGTACTAGTTCAGAAGCTCAAGCTAAGGACTAGTTCTGAATCTTCTATCAACGGCTGATATGTTTAAGCCCAACTTAGAATTCTCCTTCCCTTTTCTGTCAGAATAAAAGATGGCCATGCCATGGTTGGCAATAGCACAAGTGACATGGACCAGTATGGTGGCATTGCCATTGACCTGTGGCTGGCATCTAGATAGCACAGAAATACATACAGAGGCACACCATGTGGCAGCAACAGTTTGTAATCACAAGCACACACACCCACTGGTAGGAGTATTAGCACCATGATTAGCACTGTTGTAGTAGTAACTGATAATCAGTACAAGAGCTGTATGTAGTATGGAAAGCAACCAAGAACAAATGCAGGTCCAGGCCACCAAAGGGGAATAGAACCACCCAAAATATTAATCATTAATAACCAGGCATGCACCAAGCCACCAACCCAAACCATCATTTCAGCACATTAAGAGGTCAGGATCATCTCCAGCCAGCGATACAGCTAGTCCCACAGCACCAGCCTCCCTCAAGACCATCCAGAACCTTCACAGGCTGCAAATTCCAACAAGCATGGAAACAAACTTGTCAATTTGGGGGTGGATGCTGCCACTTTCCCATACTACATGTCACTGTACAAACACACACACACACATATGTAACTTTCACAACTAACATAGGCATAACTTTTTCTGACTGAAGATTCTGAAAGGAGTTTCAGAAATTCACCAACAATTTTTGACTGTAGCTACTTAGTATCTATCTATCTCTCTTGGATGGATAGAGGAAGAAGAAGGATCCAACTTAAGTCGTAACCAATGGATATTGTGTTGGATCCAAACCCTAAATGATAAAACCTTGGCTTTTAGGGTGCCTCTGTGTCGATAAAAACCTAAATGATGAAAGCTTAGCCCTTAGCTTGTTCATTCCGTAGATTTCCAAAATTCAGTTTTGTACCGCCCACCGAAGCTCCAAGAAAGAAAACTACAATGTGAAACAAATGATCAATTTTCAGCCCTTGGATTAGTTTAGTATTTTTTTCACACACTCAGACACCCTTGCTTGCCTTGACAATAACCAACTTTTTGACCAAACTTTTTTCCTATTTAGAGCAAACATGGCCCACAATGATGAGGCCGGCGGTTCGGGCAAGCAATTCTGGGAGCTGTCCCAGGAGATGGAGGAAGAACCTCACTGCTATGAGGACGCCGCGGAAGACACCGATCCTCACTACACAACCCCTAGTAGTGTCAGGGATGACACCACTGACGGTGCCGTGGAGGATGCCACCACTAATGATGGCAGCGCACGCACAGATGGCAGCCAACCGAAGAGGCAACGGAAGGACCGGCACCCGAACGTGCTCGGCACCGTCAAGGAGGAATTTACTGAAGTGTCCTCCAAGGGGCATCCAACGGTGCCCAAAGAATTAGTCAAGGGGTACGCAGTTCAGCTCGGGTGAATTCTCCGGAGCACCGTCTCGATCAACACCAAGAACCTAAGGCATAAGGACCGAGGGAATTTGTGCAACCTCCTCTTCACGAAGTTGCACGAACGATACAAGTTCCCCGGTGACGTCGTAAACACACGCTTCTCAGGGAATAAAGTGAACAGTGCCTCCCTCATGAAGATGAGCACGTCCCTGGCTACTTGGAGATGGGAGCTGAAGAGAATGATTGAAAAAGGTCATAGTTATGAGAAGATCAAGGAGAAAAATCCTTCGATCAGCGAAGATGACTACAAGGAGTTCAAGATCAAGTGCGAGAGCAACGCAACCGTGGAATCAAGTCAGTGGGGGAAAGATATGCGGGACTTGAACTTAGGGGTCCACCAACTCGGTCCCGGCGGTTACAGAGTGGCGGGACCTATATGGGACAAGGAGGACGCGGAGTGTGCCGAGCAAGGCCTACCGCCCCGCTTCGAGAAATTCCGTGACAAGCAGACCAGGAACTATGTCAGGGCCCAGTACAAGGTGGACCCGGTAAAAAAGCAGCTTACCACGGATGCAAAGACCAAGGCTCTTGAGCGTGTTCTGGTAAGGAATACACCCCTGCGTAATTAGCTCCATATGGTTGCATTCTAATTAATGAAGCCAAATTTCTAAATGGTTCACATTCCTTCCGCAGGACACTGAAAGCAGTAGCGCGGGGTCATCTTAGAGCTCCCCTTGGGACAGCACTTTAAATAGGGCGTTGAACGTAATGAAAACAAGGATAAGATCAGTAAGTCATCGTCAGCTGGTCGTGTGGCCGGCAAAGGCTTGTCCACAAAATGGTCGTCATACTATAACGCTGGTGGGAGGAAGGAGAGAAAGACCATCTCGAAAAGCCAGTCGTGCGAGGTTCAACAACACAAGGCACAAGTGGCATGGATTCAGGAGATGGTCCTAGAGCAAGTGCAACACCAACTGGGAACGACGCTCACCGCCATTGTGCCTACCTTGATTGAGGGGCTGCAGGCGTGGATTGCGGGCGGCCAACAGGGGCCGCCCCCGGTTCCCAGCTTCACGGCCAGCAACTCGCACAACACGCAAGCGGCAACATTGGTGTCTCCGATGGAGGCGGTATTGGTATCTCCGGCGTCGGCGCGGGCATTGGAGCTTAATGCACCCGGGTGTGCGAACAATACGCCGGCCGGCACCTCGGTAGCAAGCGGCCCCTCCGTCACTTGCACCCCGCCGTTGGCAGTGCCTCGACATTAGCCGAGCTCGACCAATGACTTCATCTCCTTGCCTTTGACTGGGCATCCCTGACGCCCTACATGTTTTTGCAGGGCGCCGCCGACGTTCCATGCACTCTCCTGCACTTCGTGGGCGGCGAGTTGGTCGATGTCGCCAAGGGCAGAATTGTTCAACTGAGCAACCCCGTGTTCCACGGTAATCCGATGCCACCCACCGTGTATAGGGTTCAACTGGTTCGGGTGCTGCCAGGCTGCGACAACTTGTTACCTCTGTTCCGACCCGCTGGGACCAACGAAGATGATGCGATGACCCTCAGCCCCTGCTTCAGATGGCCCCTGCTTTGGCCGAAGATCCAGATTCGTTTGGGGGCGAGGGACACCACACCACAGACAACACCGCCAGTCGTGCCGGCGCCAAGCCATGGCAAGACCTCCGCAACGCTATTGGACATGCCGGACATGCATATGGCACAGGATCCGGACATGCATATGGCACAAGATCCGGACGACGGCGACGACGACGGTACATTTACCAACGTCGATAAGTACTTTGCCGAACATGGGTACGGTGACCAATTCTTGGGGCCTCCTTCTCAAGAACCCAACCCTACAAAAGACGATCAAGATCTAGCTGGTACCACAGAGAAACCCAATTGCAACAGGCATCGTCTGGCGTTCAGTTCTCAGGAGATGCCTCCAGTTGCCACCTTCACCGAGCCTCAGATAGCCGAGGTGCGAAATATTATCAGCCCCAACACACTCAAGAAGGCGGTCTCTGAGCAGAACTCGATCCCATTACAGCAGAAGAAGAAGGGACAGAAAAGAAAGACTAACAAGGGCGGTGCGAGCCAGCCGGCATCGAGTACGATCCATGCTCAGGACGGGCCACCTTCACCAAAGGATATCTCGAGGAGGGTGCATGTGGCGGGTAGGTCGATACTACCGACTAATCTACTCAATGCTACAACCGGTGCTATGCGGAGTCTGCATGACAGTGTTCTTCCTTTGGAGAAGTGGCGTCTCTCCGAGAATGATGTGGCATACCCGGTTTTCGTGGCCAAGGTGCCAGAGGGAAAGGGCTTTGTGGATAGCGCCATCGGGGGTACGATCGTCCTGCGGTTTGATGACATCTTCACTATGTTTAACCTTCATCCACTGCACCACTCCTTCGTTTGGCTATTTTCGCTGAGTATGGAGATGCCGATCATTAAAGACAAGACACCGGACATCGTGATAGTCGACCCCTTCTACATGTGTGCCAAGATCTTGGGCAGCGCTGGGGACCGGCAAGTCGCGAGTCCACACCTCGAAGGCGTCATTCTAGCAAACCCAGATAAGGATAACTTCCTCGTGCCTTACTTTCCCGAGTAAGTCATCCCCTCACTGCCCCGTAACATATGATTTCTTAGATATCGATCGTTCTTTGTTTCTAACATTCTGTGTTTTGTGCAGTGACACACATTGCACACTCATCCTCATAAGCCCGAAATATTCCATGGCCACATATTTCGACTCGGACCGTCAGTCCAAGAAAGACTACACAAATATCAAGAAAGTTCTTGATGATGTTCTCCCCGGCTACGCCAGATCTGGAGGCACCTTCAACAGGCCAATTCATAGGTATGGCAAGCACGTGTTCACCCACAATACGACGTTCCCTTGCGTCAAGCAGCCGCCTGGCGGTCAGAAGGATGCCTACTACGCCCTCCATCACATGCGGGCGATCGTACGGGACCATAATCACCTTATGCTACCAAATAATCTCAAATATTGGGCCACACACTTGTCGGGAATCCAGGACGCGCACATCAGACAAGAATTCTTTCACATCCAGTCGGAGTTTGCAGAAATCATCCATCAAGATGTCCTTTGTACCTCTGGGCAGTTCTACCTCAGATATCAACCATCCAATAGTGAGATAGAAACAACGCTACAAATGCAGGCTGACAACACCCGCGATTTCATGACCATCACGAAAGACGGCGACTTCATCCACGCTCCGGTCCCTGAGTCGAGTCGAACATACTGATGCTATGTAGTTCTGAAATGTCGATTAGCTCATGTTGTAATTAAACTTTAATGAACTTGCATGTCTCTTTGATTTGGACAGTAGTTCAACTTATATGTAATCAATGCTATTTATTAGTAGGACCATGAATCGTGCTATTAATGTGTTGCTTTTCTCTTCTGATCCTTTTGTTGCATACTTATATATTGCTTATGTATTGTCTCTGAATTGCTACTAATGTCTTGTTTGTCTAGTGCATGGAGATGCGTCGTATGTCGTGTACAAGGGTAAGGTTCCCGGAGTCTACAACGACTGGGAGGAGTGTCGGAGACAAGTTCACCGTTTCAGAGGTAACAGTTACAAAGGGTACACCACTAGGGCGGAGGCGGAAGCTAGATATGCGCGCTATCTAGCGGGAGAGAGGAGGGAGCGTTGGAGGAACCTGATGAAGACTAGTTTCATCGCGATGATGCTCATCGTGATGACCGCAGCTCTCTTCTATGTGATGGTAGTTTTAGATGATCGATATCGACTTGTAATGTGAAGACAAACTCGCTAGTCACGGTCTCGAGACTTGTAATGTTCTAACTTTGTTTGGTATTTTGAATTCGGAGACTAATATGATGAATTGTATTCGGAGACGAATCTTCTATTGTATTCGATGAATCTGCTGTTTATATGTTGTGTTGTCTATATTCTGTACAGTAATATGTTTTGTAACCTGTGCTAATATCAGGAAAAAAAATCCTAATATTCATACTAGTGGCGCCCCACACTGCACTGTACTGGCGCACTGCAATAAGCACACTAGTGGCGCATTATCTAGAAGTGCGCCATTAGTAACCCAGAGCACAAGGTAAATATGGCCCCCTGGGAGGCATAGTAATAGCGCACCGTGTGATATACTAATGACGCACTCTTCCTGGTGCGCCACTATGGTCTGGTATACTAATGGCGCACCAGGGGGTGCGCCATTAGTATTAATTACTAGTGGCATGATGCTAGTGGCGCACCTGTAGTGCGCCATTAATGACCAAAACAGATGCACCACTAATTAGCCTTTTTCTAATAGTGTCATATCCGCACCAATCATCTCATTACTCCACTCGAACGATGGAATTCTCCAACAGCAACACCCTCAAGAGGGAAGCGACACTGACACAGTTGCCGTCACCGGATCCAACCATCAAGGTCAGAATCTAGGTTTTCACCCGGAAGAACCAGTCATAGCTTATCCGAGCAATGCCTTCAAGAAGGTTACGACGCAAAATAAAAACGTTGTCACTACCAGATATAACCAACAGGGGTCAGACCAAGGCTTTAACCCCGGAGCTCAAGACCGAGTGCACATATAGCACCATCATCGAAGTCACTCGTGTGTTGTCGCCACCATTTTTTCGCAATCCCAGCAGCTACAGGCGATGTGCGACCGCCGTCACTGCACCACCTTCCCTCTGTGTCAAGCCTTCAACCATAGTTTGTATCTTACCGCTGAAGTCAACCATCAGATCAAAAAAGATGAACACTCTCTAAAGACCTTGCGGTGACCACTGTCGTCGTGGAGCCGAAGGAGGTTGCTATAGCATAGTGCAGGCAACACCGTCCGGACGACCAAATCTTGATCACCACACCGCCATCTGCGGCCAATGTGCCCACCTTGACACAAGCAAACCCTGCCGAATGCAGCCGAGCTAGGGAAGCTAGATCTGATAGTGAACCCGATCCAGCCATCCTACACAGCCAAGCATAGGATCGAAGCTAGATCTGATAGTGAACCCGATCCAGCCATCCTACACAGCCAAGCATAGGATCGGCCAAGCGCGCACATCCAGGGGCTGGAGAAGCCACTTGCTCGTACTCCCTCCGTTTGAAAATAGTTGTCATCAAAATGAACAAAAAGAGATGTATCTAGAATTAAAATACATCTAGATACATCTTCTTCTATTCATTTTGATGACAAGTATTTCCGGACGAAGGGAGTAGCAGCCAAGGCCGCCACAAGAGGCAGCAACGCACGAGAAGGCCAATCTCCGATGCACTCAAGATGAAAGGCATGGATCTGACGCCACCACCACCCAGCACACCAGCCGCGCTCGAGCGACAACTGCACGACGCGCGGACGAGGAGACGGGCCACCGGCCCGACCTTGCCGGAACTGAGCAACCGCACCAAAAGGTCCGAGTCACCCGCACAGGAGCGACGCGGGGGCCTTTCCACTGCTTTTTCAGTTGGCGTCTGGAAACGAAAAAGTTCTTCTGCGGGTCACTGAATGAATTAGTAGAATTGCTTGCTAGTGAGAAGGGTGATTTAGTACTATACTACAAAAAACTCAACCGTGGAGGTCAATACGTGTGTACTCCCCATTCCATGATATGAGAACGTTTTTGACTCTGAGACAAAGGGAGTAGCTGTGTAATGGTAGACTCGTTTCAGCTGGGAATCAACAAACCAATACGTGTGGATCCAGCCCCTGATAATCAGGCGTGCTAGCTCGGTCGGTCGTCGCGCCGTACATAAGGTTGGTCATAGTGGGAGTAAGGCTAGTCATAATGGGGAATAACTTAGACTAGTAACATGCATATGTTACTAGTCTATGTTACTACCTTCATAGTGGATAGTAACATATGGATGGTAACATGCAAGCCTTCATTAATTAAGATATAGACTCATTTTATCTCGGCGTGTGTTATGTTACAGTAACATATTATGTTACCACAAATATCTCTTTCTTCATTAACTCCATGCCACATAAGCAAATTTTTCTTGGAATGTGCTGTGTTACTACCTAAGTTATTTCTACTATGGCTAGCCTAACATAGGTAGTAACATAAATGCCACATAAGCAAAAATGTTGATGTGGCATGTAATTAATGAGGAGAGAGGCAAATAGAGTAACCTAATATGTTACCATCACATAGCGCTTTCCAATGTAAAATGAGTCTACAAGATAAAAAATGAGCATGTGTATGTTACTACACATATGACACTTCTCACTATAAGGGTAGTAACATAGATTAGTAACGTGTGCATGTTACTACTCTAGATTACTCCCCACTATGACCAGCCTAAGTGGATCAGACAAGCAGGGGAAGCATTTATACAGCTTGGACCAAGTGAATAGTGGTGCCCGGGGACGGTGGTCAGACAGGGGAGATAGTTTCAAGGTGCGGTCGGCCTGGTCCAATGGAGCGACCTACACCATGTAGAGAGCACGGCTCGCCGGCAAGAACGGCAGCTGTAGCTTCGGCGTCCCTCATGAGTGATTTCCCATTGGACATGGACGGAGACTCTCTTGCGCGTTTTCTAGCAGACTGCTTTGGGTGCACATGCCAAAGCTTTTCAGACTATGATTCATTGCTAAGGAACCTCCTGCTTGAATTTGTTTTTACGTGGGGCATTAATTGACAAAGCTTTCCTGACTATGATTCATTGCTAAGGAACCACTTGGGGAAGCTTCATTCAAAGTCTTCCGCTCATAGTCTTTGAATTGCATGTAGTCGGTTGCCTCTAAAGTGAGACCTATTTTCATTCTACATATATATGCGTTCTCTCCTCTCCAATTCATTCAATCACCCACTTCTTCTCCATGCCTTCCCTCCACATACTAGTACTCGGGCTTCTCCTCTTGCACACTCCTTGGTGCTTCACTGCTGCTGCAGATGAGGACACACTCTCAGCAGGCCAATTGCTCACTGCTGGCGACAAGCTCGTCTCGAGAAACGGCAAGTTCGCGCTCGGCTTCTTCCAGCCAGCAGCGACCAGAATCAGTAAGTCATCCAACAATGCCACCTCCCCCAACTCCAGCTGGTACCTTGGCACATGGTTCAATAAGATCCCGGTTTTCACTCTTGTGTGGGTTGCCAATAGGGAGGAGCCCATCACGTACACCCACTTCAACCTAACATAGCACAAGATCTCAAGCGACGGCAATCTTGTCATTGTCGTAAACCATGCTGATACCTTCACCGAATCCGTTGTTTGGTCCACTCACATTGTTAATAGGACAAAAACCACCAACACTAGTGCCCTTGTTCTCTTGAACAATGGGAACCTTGCCCTCACATCTGAAAAGAAGAGGTTGTGGCAAAGCTTTGACTACCCAACAGATGTTGTGCTTCCTGGCGCTAAGTTTGGTAGGAACAAGATCACTGGTTTCATCCACCAGCTCATCTCAAAGAAGAGCCTCATTGATCTGGGTCTAGACTCATACAACCTTGACCAAGAAGACGCCGGTGGGTTCATTCTCGAGCGCCGCAACAAACCGCTTGTGGTGTATTGGCGTTATAAATCCTCCACAACTTCATCTTTGAATCTTTTACCATTACTCACGTCACTCATAGATTCAAAACCTCAGACCAAAGGATTATTTAACCTATCATATGATGATAACATCCAGGAGGAGTATTATATGTACACTTTACGGGATGAATCATCGTCTTCTGCATTTGTCTCACTAGACATCTCTGGTCAGATAAAGCTGAATCTTTGGTCGCAAGCTAGCCAGTCTTGGCAAACCATATATGCCCAACCTGATGATCCTTGTGATCCGCCTGCAACATGTGGACCTTTCACGGTCTGTATGAGAAAGCCGCATCCATCATGTGACTGCATGGACAGCTTCTCTCATAAGTCACCGCACGATCGAGATTTTGATGATCAAACATGAGGATGCATTAGAAATACACCGTTACATTGTGCTAGTGAGAAAAAAATGACAAGTTCAACGGACATATTCCACCCCATTTCTCAAGTTCAATTTCCCTACAGCCCGCAAAGCATAGTCAGTGCTACAAATAAAAGCCGATGTGAAGAAGCTTGTCTTAGTTCTTGTTCTTGCACTGCTTATTCCTATAACAATAGAAGATGCACTGTATGGAATGGTGAATTACTTAATGTAATTTTGACTGATGAAGTTTACAGTATTGGAGAACATGTTCTTTACCTTCGCCTTGCCGCCAAAGATTCACTGCCAAGTTCAAGAAAAGGCAAAAGAAAACCAAATATTGGAATTATTATTTCTGCAAGCATTATTGGGTTTGGGTTACTAGTCATGATGTTGTTGTTACTGCTTTGGAGGGGGGGAAATGAAGTTGTGTGGTTTGCTTCCAATATGCTACGACCATCAAGGAAATGTTGGTGGGATTATGGCCTTCAGATACGCTGAGTTAGTTCATGCTACTAAATCCTTCTCTGAGAAGCTGGGTGGAGGTGGTTTTGGTTCTGTATACAAGGGAATGTTAAGTGACTCAAAGGCTAGTATAGCAGTGAAAAGGCTTGATGCTGCCCATCAAGGAGAGAAGCAATTCAGGGCTGAGGTGAGATCACTTGGACTGATCCAACATATCAACCTAGTCCAACTTATTGGTTTTTGTTGTGAAGGTGATCATAGGTTACTTGTGTATGCACACATGGTAAATGGGTCTCTTGATCGTCATCTATTTAAGGACAGCGATACTGACGATGTTGCTGCCCTAAATTGGAACACTAGATACCAAATAACCTTAGGAGTTGCTAGAGGATTGTCCTACTTGCATCAAAGTTGTCGTGAGTGCATCATACACTGTGATATTAAGCCAGAGAACATACTGCTAGATGGATCATTTCTTCCTAAAGTTGCAGACTTTGGGCTAGCGGCGTGTGTGGGAAGGGATTTTAGCCGAATCCTGACAAGTTTCAGAGGAACCATGGGTTATCTTGCCCCAGAGTGGCTTAGCGGAGTTGCTATCACGCCAAAAGTTGATGTTTACGCCTTCGGCATGGTGTTGATGGAAATCATGTCAGGAAGGAGGATCCACACGTGAAAGTTCATACAACACTATCAACAATAGTAACTACCAGCATGTTAAATATTTCCCTGTACAAGCCATCAGCAAGCTTCATAGCGTTGATGTGCATACTTTGGTGGATCCACGGCTAAATGGTGAATTCAGTTTGGAAGAGGCTCAAAGGGTTTGCAAAGTTGCTTGTTGGTGCATCCAAGACAATGAGTTTGACCGGCCGACGATGGGTGAAGTGGTCCGAGTTCTTGAGGGTCTACAAGCGATTGATGTGCCCCCGATGCCAAGACTACTTGCAGCTATGACCAAACAATCTGCTGCTGTTACCTAAGTGTAACAATGATTTCTAGCAAATATTACTAGTGTTTGTTAATGTGAGCAATTTTCTTAGTGTTGTAGTGTGGAGAGGAAGGAATAAAGGAAGGCTAGTAGCTTGTTGCTAATTAGTCGTCTCTTATTTAAGTTTTTCAATGCCAAATATGAATGGCAAGCAATCCTTGTAGAAAAATATGGCAGAGGATAAAAATATGTGTATGTTTTAATCTTCGCACTCTCACCAAATACGTGTGTGCCCAGCCCAGGCTGGACTTGAGTGCCGAGCAAATCATGAGTATATATAGATACATTTCCCAATCATATAGTACAACAGAGGGCAAGTCTGTATTCACATGGACCGACCAATATCGCAGATACTAGCACACACACTTTGATTGTTATAAGAGACGATGCATTTTAGCTCTGAAATGCGGACGACACGGAAACACTTGATTCCGTGTGTGTCCTACCAGAGGCCTCGAGATTCGTCTTGTCTGTTCGAAAGCTGGATGCATACAGTTGCAATTCAGAACTCATCCACAGAAGTTGATATATCGTGTCGTGTGTACGTGTACTGCTAGGAGTGAATCATTCAGGCTGCATCCACCGACGAGTCGAGAACTTGGTTACTAGGTTTATCTTTAGCTTACTGCTACATGCGAGCCAGTGTCACGAATGCCTGGTCGAAGAGTAGTGGACTAGTGGTGCTCGGGTACGTACTGTGTCACTCGGCGGTGTCAGACCTGGGAATAGGTTTCAAGGTCCAGATGAGTCGGCATGGGAGCTGGAATCAGGTAATAATACACGGGACGGTTCACCGGAAGAGCGAGGATGCACGTGATTTCTCTTTGGACTTGGAGACTTGGGCGTCTTCCAGCTTGGGTATAGAAAACGGCAAACGGTACCTACGCGGCATGCATCAAGCACACAAGCTGTGTAGCAGACTGCTGCTTCAGGTATTTAGCTTCATGATAATGCCGACTGGGAAATGAATCTAGCGTAGCTGAAACAAAATGAATCTTCTTAGCTGAAACAAGATGGAATATCTAATTCCCTCGAAATATTGCCGAAATTCTGCCTGCTCCAAGTACCAAGGGTGGCAATAGTTTTCCTTAGAGCATTTTGCAACTTCTCTAGATTATCAACCTCTTTCATAATTTCTAGGAGTGTAGCATCCCTCTCTCAGAGGTCAGAACACCTCATATTTCCGTGACTTTGGACCAACATAGCCAGGATCAGGCGCCCCTCTCAAACCAAAGCAACATGATCCGAGCAAGGAGAGACCACATGCTGTACAAAAGAGTATGCAAATAGTTTTCGACAAGTGTTTGCTGCAGTCACCCTGTCCAAACGGACCTTGACATTACCATATCCACTGCGCATGTTACGTATGTGAAGTGAACAACAGAGAAACCAAAATCAACCAATTCACAAACTTTCAACTTGTCCCCAAAAGCAATAATCTGGGCCTCCGGCCTAGGTGCGGCGGACATATGCTCAAATTTCCATAAAGCTTCATTAAAATCACCGCACCTCACCCCACCCACCCAGTCCATCACCCGTCGCTCTCACGCTCTTCGTGCTCGCCGCCTCCCTTCGCGTGCTGCCTCATGGCTTCCATCGCCGGATCTGCCGTGTCCTTCGCCAAGCCCGTCAAGGCAATCAACACGAACTCGCTCTCTTTCTCTGGTGCAAGGAGGGGGCAATGCATTTCTTCGTCTGCAGCCAGTGCCGATGAGATTTGCTGTTTGCTGCTCAGCAAAGCAGGATACAGTGGAGAAGGTTTGTGAAATTGTTAAGAAGCAGCTTGCTGTTCCTGAAGGCACTGAAGTTTGCGGTACCACCAAGTTCTCTGACCTTGGAGCTGAATGCGTTTTGAAATTTGGTTTTTATTTTTTTTCGTCCTTGGCCGAAATGGACGAATTTCGGGAATTTTAAATTTTTCGGCAAAATCTCGGGCGAAATTGCAAAATCAAAATTTGAAATTTTGACCAAAATTCAACCGAAATTCGGCCGAAATTCAAACAAAATTTGAAATAAAACAAAGCCTAAACATAGCAGCGCAACAACCATTACGATTGATCATATAAACTTCAGCAAATAAGCTCTAGGGATTAATAAAACTGCATCTGTCCAACATAACAGACACACATTAGTTATAAAGTTGCCTCCAACATAACCCTTAACAGTCCAGCATCAGTTCAACCATCACAGCGTAGTTCAGACTTTAAATAGTCCGGTACAGCCAATAGACTTAAAAGGATTACAGATAGAAACAACAGCTCCAAAAGACAACCATTAAAGCATGACATTGAAACAGCAGCTCCAAGCTTGCCTATATCCAAAAGCTTCTTTATATCCTTGGTTATTCTATTTCTACACATGTCATTTCTGGTTTAGAGAAAACAAAGGAAGGGTCAGGATGGAGGTAGTTCTGCATCGGAATTATCTTCTACCACTTTGTGCAACAAAAAATAAAATGGATTAACAGGACAAGTAAGTAGCTAGTAGAACAATAGTCAAATGTTATGCATGTTCATGAATCAAATAACAAATCTACTGCAGCAATATAGTTTTTTATTCACAAAAAAGCTTCAGGAGCAAAGGTTAAATGCCTCCATATACTAGAATGATGAATTCTAATTTATAGTTTGTACTCTGGCACAACAAAACTCGTAAGGATACAAAGAAAGCAACATAGACACAAACAACCTGCTGTTGGCTTGGACTAGACATTTGTCAATTGTCATACGGAAGGAAAATCCATAATGAAAAATGTGAATCAAAAATCATGCATAAGCTCAAAAAATTGAACGATAAATATAGTGGTTAACATACCTATAAAACAGCAGCTCCAAGCTTGCATACATCCAAAAGCTTCTTGATATCCTTAGTTCTTCATGTGGCATTTCTGGTTCAGAGAAAACAGAGAAAGGATCAGGATGCATGTAGTTCAACATCAAAATTTCCATCTTCCACTTTGTGCATAATGAAATAAAATGGACTAACAGGGAAGTGTCTAGTGCAACAATAGTCAAGTGGTAACATTTCAGGATAATATAAATACATTGCTTAACATGTCAATGAGGCTAGGCATAGATAGAAAGTGCATACATCTAAGTAACTAGCAGCTCCAAGTAACTAAAATATTCTAAGCAACTATCATGAATGATAAAACACTAAAAAGAAGAGACTTACCCGCAGATTTCTAAGCAACAAGTATAGGCTGTTGACGTCCTTGGTCTTCTTCTTGACAAGCCGTACAGATCTACGGGTCTCCAAATTGCCATCATTTGGTGGTGCGTCAATTTCCACTTGAATTTGCGTCTCTTTTTCCACTTGCATTTGTGCCTCTTGCTGATCTTGCATTGATGGATCATCTTCCTTGTCCTCACTCACCCCATCATTATCCTCACTCTCACTTTAACTGAACCTAGCAAATCAATAACAATATTCCATTTGCATCGTGTGAACAAGCAAAGCATAGTAATTTGGCTGCATACCAAAAAAATACACCAACAAGATCGAGATATATGCCTTACCATATAGAAATATGACAGAGAGATCCAAATACTCTGAATTGTGATCATCCTCATCTCACTACATGAACAGCGCAATGTACTGTTATGTCCACTCACGCCAAAAAAACTTCAACCAATTTACGAACAAGTACCAAATAGTTTTCCAAGATCTTTGGGAACCACTTGCACTTGCATCATGGTTGCCGCTGCCACTCCTATTTGCAGTTCCATTACCTGAAAATCAAATGACAAAAGAACACCGGTCAGTTATGAAGATTATGTAACTAAGGAAGCAACCCTTGCTTACTAGGTTGTCCTCATATTAGTAATAAACAAAAAATATACAATCCGATGCTCTAGTTTAGATACTAAGGAATAAGTAATTTATATACAACTCGATGCTCTAGTTTTCCAAACATACAAGTCACAAACTGTAATCTGTTCTTGAGAAAGATAGAATGATGCTTAGTTCTAGAACCACCACGTAATGGTACCTCTGAAGATTGAAATTAATCATTGGTCAACATCTACTTTTCTGTTGAAATTAAACTGTTCTTGAGAAAAAAAAATGTTGCGCACAAGCATGATCTCAACAGCTCAAAAATAAGCACACTGCACAAATATATGGAACAATTATATATTTTAGGATGTTCATAACAAGGTCTGTAATCCACTTTTCTGTTGGACCAAAACGAATATTACCAGATCTAGAGCATCCTTGGTGACTACAAGATACATGTATATTTCAGATTAATAATTACACTACTGTGTTCAACTTAACAAGACTCAACTTTTCTTACCCCCGTATGATATATGCATTTGCCAAGCCATTTACCAGGGGCAAGTACATCGCAGTACAGATTATAACTAAGAAACAAAGTAACATCGATCTGAAATTGTTGAAGAACTAAAACTGCATGCAAGTACCAGGAATGAGACAAATTGTTGCTTAAGTAGGAGGATATAAAGGCATCAAGAACATTAGTACCTTGCCAATCAACCTCCGCCCTCTAGGCTGTTGCCGCTGCCCCTTGCTACTGCCTCTGTTCAACTGGTCGGCTAGCGCACCATCAGCTCCATTGTCGCAGCCGCCGAGCACC
The DNA here is from genome assembly GCA_963921465.1 of Triticum timopheevii. NCBI lineage: Eukaryota > Viridiplantae > Streptophyta > Magnoliopsida > Poales > Poaceae > Triticum > Triticum timopheevii. The sequence continues at coordinate 491,088,702 of OY997270.1, read as the reverse complement.
ATAATGCAGTCTTGGAGAACCAAAGGACAGGAAGCGGATGGGTGTAGGCGAGGAGATGTGGAGGAGGGCCGGAGAAGTGAGCGCCTTGGCCGGAGATGTGGAGGAGGGCGAGGAGATGGGTTGGAAGCACTCGCCTGAGATGTGCGCAGCGGCGGCGCCGCACGGAGGGGGACGGACAGGGAAAGAGCAATTTAGGGTTAGGTAGCGTGGGTTCGTGGTTTTGTCTCAGCGCAAGCCTAACTGGAAGGCTCTCGAAGCTGGGCCGGGCAAAAAAATATTCAAACTGGGCCAAATTATTCGGCCGATAGGCCCATATATCGGGCCCTAGCGAGACGGCCAAAATTCGTCCGAAATTCATTTTTTTCGGCCGAAAATCAAAACGCATTTGTGATTCACTGGACACGGTCGAGATTGTGATGGGCCTCGAGGAGGAGTTCCAGATCAGCGTGGAGGAGACGAGTGCGCAGGCAATTGCGACAGTGGAAGATGCTGCCACGCTTTCGGACGCTGGGCCGGGAATCGCGGTGGGGGAGGCTCGGCTCCCTGTGGCTCAGTGCAGGCGGCGTGTGACGGATCTGAGGTTGCGCCTCCAGCGGGTGGCGGCCGCGGGAGCGTCGTAGGCAGGCCCCGGGGCTGCGGCCTGCTAGTTTCTGCCCGACGAGTTTGGGCGGGGTTGCGGTCCACCCTCCTGCCTCCTGGATCTCCGTCACCATGGTTCTGGCTACGTCGACTGCGGGCGGCGGCCTCGGTCCGGGACGGCTGTGGTGCAGGCGTCTCGGTGGCGCCCGATCCAGATTTGAAGGCCTCCGTCTATTTCAACCAGGGCTGCTTCCTGTTTGGCGGCCTTTGTCGCCGGAGTTGTACCTGTTTGGCGGCTGGAGGTGGGAGGTGGCTCCGGAGAAATCTGAGGCCAGCAGTGCTGGCCAGGACGGCGGCGACGCCCGAGGGCGCCGTACTCTTCTTGTAGGCGCCGTCCAAATTGCCTCCTTCCCCTCTTCCTTCCACCCAGCTCGTATGCCGGGCGAAAGCCCAAATCCTTGCCGGATCGAGCGACAGCGGCGCTCCGGGCGTCGTCACCCTCTTGGGGGTGTCGTTCGTGGTGAGCTTGGGGTGGATGTGATGCTTTGGTTGCTTGGCGGCGGTTGGTGGCGTGGTCAGAGTTCGTCTGGTGGCGGTGCGTTGGCGCTCTTCCGCCTATGTGTTCAGCCTCGGAGTCCTTCTTCCACGATGCTTGGTCTTCAGCAGCCCTGCCGAACTCGGCAGAGCGGTGCTTCATCCTATTCATTGATGGCGGCGTATCTCAGCGGCGTGGCGGACTCGTGCAGGAGGACGAAGCTGTCTGGTGTCGTGGTGACGTCGATGGATGAGTGGCTAGACAAGGTAGAAGCCTCAATATTTGCACTGAAGACGGACCTATGGAAGATGGCGGCGACGACACACGAGTGCGTCGGACCGGTTTGTACCCCAGACCCGGTATGTGGCTCGGCTGGGGATTCCGGCTTTTGATATTAGGCTTAGGTGAGTGGTCTGGATAGTGGCCCAGCTAGCACCCCTTCATCATTTTGATGTTAGGCTTAGATGAGTGGTCTGGATAGTGGCCCAGTTAGCACGCCTTCATCATTTGGATAGGAGTTCGGCATATGTTGCCAAGATGGCGGATTCAGGCATATTGTTGTAATATTTTATAAGGTCCTCTAAAATAATCAATAAAGTGGCTGCATGCATCTCCCAGATGCAGCGGCCGGGGGTCATCCTCCTTTTCTAAAAAAATCACCAATAACAAGTCATGGATGGTCGCTAGCGTTCTTTAATCCCTGTAACATAGCCCACATGAGATGCCGGTTTTGGACGAGTGCCTCTTCATAGACACATGTGATCCTATCTGCATTAGCGTGTAACCGCATCGGAACGTCGATGTACCGATCATCCCAATCCAAGACATCCGCAACACATGTTTAATGCCAGAACAATGCCACCCCACCGCTCAAGCCATTACTATCAACACCAACAAAACCCTTAAGATCAAGCCAATCATTAATTATTTTCATTTTCTCCTCCTTCTACCTAGTCTCACAAAGGAACACAAACATGGGGAATGCGACTTAACTAAAGTTGCTAAGAGCATCTCCAGCCCCCCCCCCCCTCCCCCGCCCCAAGGCCATTTTTAGTGGCAGCGCTGGAAAAACGGCACAGTCGCGCCCCCCAGGAGCCCAATTTTCGCCGGTTAGGCCCGAAACTGGCGCCGGCCGACCCAGGCCGAACCCGATGCGCTGGGGGCGCCCGGAGGCGTCGGGGCAATCGTTTTTGGGGCGAAAGAAAGGCGGGCCTGCCGAGTCAGCGACCCCCACGCCTCGTCGTCCTCCTCGCCTCAGTTTCCCATGGTGAATCAATGCCAAGGCTGATGCCGGTCAGCATTCCATTTATTCCTCACGGGTGGCGCATTGCGGCGACGCGCCCCTCCCGCCGCGCGTACACACGATGCTGTTCCCCAGGCTGCTATAATAAGCCGCCCTCCCTTGCCGGTGGACGCCCACCCACCCGCAGCCCCCCTCTCTCGCCACCGCCGCCCTCTCTTTCCCTCTCTCCCCGTCTAGCCACCGCGTGCACACACAGCCGATGGGTGAACGGTTCCCCGGCGATGCGGCGGCGATAGCCAACGGCTTCGGCCGCCACTCTCTGCACATGAGGCGGACTACCTGGCGCCCCCCCCCCCCCCGACATGCGCGCGCCGGGGCGGTGGAGGCTCAGCTCCAGGGGCGTCCCGGTCCCCCCGCTGCCCGACGTCGAACACCCAGGTTACTTCCATGCCGAGATAGAGCGTGTGCGGGCCTCTCTGTCGGAGGAGGAGCTGCCCTTCCCGGAGTACGACGCCGGCAACCACGAGGCGTGGGAGGCGTACTTCAAACGCCGGCAGGCAGAGCGGCTCGTCTCCATCAACAATGTGCTAGTGATACGGGGGCGCAACAACAGCGACTGCCGCCGCCTATGGTGGGGAGCCCCCGGCCGCACGCTCCACGCCATTCTCGAGTACCTCGAGGGCGGCAATGATCCGCCGCTGGAGTACCCGGCAGACCCGGCCCCCGCCGTAGTGGCGGCCCGTGGCTGCCGAGGGAAATGCTGGGCGGGTCCCCCTCCTCCTCCTCCTGATCCTCCCATTCCTCCGGGTTGCCGATGCTCGTCAGCGTCAAGGTCGAGCCTGTGGAAACGCCGCTTGGCCGGCATACCCATGGCACCGCCCTCATCATCAACGAGGGCGGCCGCGCCTCCTCGGCTCCTACGTCCCGCCTCGTCAAGCCGAAGACGGAGCCGAGGCTCACCCCCGTGAAGAGCGATCACGCGCTGATGTCGCACTCGAGGATGAGACTGCCATGAAGTGGGCGCGGGAGGACTGGGCGTGACTGGAGATGTAGCGCCAGCGCTGCACCCTAGAGGAGATCGCCGCACGGCGCCGTGGCTTCGACGAGGGAGGAGTCGTCGTCCTTGAGGACAGCGATGACGAGGCGCCGCCGCAAGCCAAACTAGTCTGCCAGGGCGACCCCTTGCAGGGGTCTAGCAGGGACGGCTGTGTGAAGAAGAAGAAGAAGAAGAAGGAGGAGGATGACAACGGCGGCGACGACGAAGACTACGAGGTGTGGACGAAGTTCTTCGACCTATAGGCGCGGCAGCAGGCCTTTGTTTTTTTCATAGATTTTATGTTTTTTATATGTAAAAAAAATGTGGAACGCCTAAATATCACCGAAACTATGTCGTGTTTGCCAAATGGCCGAATGTCTTTTTAAAATATTTACAACAAGTGCGTCTGGGGGCGGCGGCTGGGAACCCGACCGCCTACACGCCGAAAATATCGCCGGTTCACCCCCAAGCGACGCCTTTTTCTAGCCCGTGGGGGGCGAACGGCTGGAGATGCTCTAACTCATAGAATTTTCAAGGCACCCCCCCCCCACGCCCAATCCCAACGAATTAGATTCAATTGTCCCGGGGTCGTTGAGGAAGTCCTGGACTAGGGGGTGTTCGGACAGCCGGACTATCAATGTCCACCGGACTCCAAGACTACGAAGATACAACATTGAAGACTCCGGCTCGTGTCCGGAAGGTACTTTACTTGGCATCGAAGGCAAGCATGGCGATACGGATACGTAGATCTCCTACTATTGTAACCGACTCTGTGTAACCCTAGCCCTCTCCGGTATCTATATAAACCGGAGGGCTTTAGTCCGTAGGACAACAGACACAACATACAATCATACCATAGCCTAGCTTCTAGGGTTTAGCCTCCTTGATCTCGTGGTAGATCTACTCTTGTACTACCCATATCATCAATATTAATCAAGCAGGACGTAGAGTTTTACCTCCATCGAGAGGGCCCGAACCTGGGTAAAAACATCGTGTCCCTCGTCTCCTGTTACCATCCGCCTAGACGCATAGTTCAGGACCCCCTACCCGAGATCCGCCGGTTTTGACACCGACATTGGTGCTTTCATTGAGAGTTCCTCTGCGTCGTCACCAATAGGCTTGATGGCATCTTCAACCTGCAACGCTGCCCAGGGTGAGACTTTTCTCCCTGGACAGATCTTCGTATTCGGCGGCTTCGCACTGCAAGCCAATTCACTTGGCCATCTGGAGCAGATCGAAAGCTACGCCCCTGGCCGTCAGGTCAGATTTGGAAGCTTAAACTTCACGGCCGATGTCCGAGGAGACTTGATCCTCGACGGACTCGAGCCACAGCCAAGCGCGCCGCACTGTAACGATGGGCATGATCTAGCTCTGCCGCCGAACAGTGCTTTGGTGGCCGCACACGAATCCGCTCCGGCCATTAGCCCGGAGCCGATCGCCCAGTTCGAGGGCCGGTGGATAGACGCCGCCCCGGGGGCTTCAACATCCACGGCGATGGAGACGAACACTAATCTTGTCCCCTGCGAAACTCGTGATTCCGAGGCGCCGGACTCCTCGCCGGACTCCGAACCTCCCGCGCCCCTACCAATCGATCCAGATTGGGCGCCGGTTATGGAATTCACCGCCACGGACGTCTTTCAATGCTCGCCTTTCGGCGATATCTTAAACTCACTAAAGCATCTCTCGTTATCAGGAGAGTCCTGGCCGGATTATGGCCAGGATGGTTGGGATGCGGACGACGAAGAAATTCAGAGCCCACCCACCACCCACTTTGTAGCCACTGTCGACGATTTAACCGACATGCTAGACTACGACTCCGAAGACATCGACGCCATGGACGACGATGCCGGAGACGAACAGGAACCAGCGCCCACAGGGCACTGGAAGGACACCTCGTCATATGACGTATACATGGTGGATACCCCAAAAGATGGGGACGGCGAAGGAACAACGGAGGCAGATTCCTTAAAGAAACAGCCCAAGCGCCGGCGTCAGCGGCGCCGCTCTAAATCTCGCCACAGCAAAAACGAAGATTCCGGCACAGGAGATAATAATACTCCAGAGAGTGCTGAAGACAATCCCCTCCCGCAAGACTCAGCGCAGGAGGATGCAGAAGCAAGCCCTCATAAGGGGGCGGAAGACGAAGAGGTCGAGGATCATAATTATATGCCTCCCTCCGAAGATGAAGCAAGCCTCAACGATGACGAATTCGTCGTACCCGAGGATCCCGTCGAACTAGAGCGCTTCAAGCGCAGGCTTATCACCACAGCAAACAACCTAAAGAAAAAGCAGCAGCAGCTTCAAGCTGATCAGGACCTGCTGGCCGATCGATGGAACGAAGTCCTCGCGGCCGAAGAGTATAAACTCGAACGTCCCTCCAGAAGTTACCCAAAACGCAAGCTGCTCCCCCGATTAGAGGAGGAAGCATACATACATCAATCACCAGCGCATGATATGGCTGACCGACCACCCCGTGGTTGTGACATAGAGGCATTCAGGACCCCAGCCAAGACCATACCCCGGCATCGCTCCAAAAGTATGAAGCCAAGAGGGAACGCGCCGGACTTGCGAGACATATTGGAGGACAAAGCAAGGCAATCCAGATCCATCTATGGATCACGTGGGCGCCCTACGACCCATGACGAATACCGTCGTGCCGGATACAATAACCCCGGCCGGGCCGAACACAGCAGACAGCGCTCTCTCGAGCTGCGTCGCGATATTGCTCAATACAGGGGCGCCGCACACCCGTTATGCTTCACCGACGAAGTAATGGATCATCAGATCCCCGAAGGGTTTAAACCCGTAAACATTGAATCTTATGATGGCACAACAGACCCCGCGGTGTGGATCGAAGACTATCTTCTCCACATCCATATGGCCCGCGGCGATGATCCCCATGCCATAAAATACCTCCCACTCAAGCTTAGAGGACCAGCTCGGCATTGGCTTAACAGCTTGCCCGCAAAGTCAATTGGGTGTTGGAAAGACCTGGAGGCCGCGTTCCTTGATAACTTCCAAGGCACATATGTGTGACCACCAGACGCCGATGACCTCAGCCACATCATTCAGCAGCCAGACGAATCGGCCAGACAATTCTGGACACGGTTCTTGATGAAGAAAAATCAAATCGTCGATTGTCCGGACGCAGAGGCCCTTGCAGCCTTCAAACATAATATCCGGGACGAATGGCTAGCCCGGCACCTGGGGCAGGAAAAGCCGAAATCCATGGCAGCCCTCACATCGTTAATGACCCGCTTTTTTGCGGGAGAGGACAGCTGGCTAGCCCGCAGCAACAATCTCCGTAAAAATTCTGGCAGTCCGGATACTAAGGACAACAACGGCAGGTCACGTCGAAACAAAAACAAGCGCCGAATTAACGGCGACGATAAGGAGGATACGGCAGTCAATGCCGGATTCTGAGGCTCTAAACCCGGTCAACGGAAGAAGCCATTTAAAAGAACCATTCCGGGTCTGTCCAACTTGGACCGAATACTCGACCGCTTATGCCAGATACATGGCACCCCTGAAAAGCCAGCTAACCACACCAATAGAGATTGCTGGGTGTTCAAGCAGGCCGGCAAGTTAATTGCCGAAAACAATGACAAGGGGCTAAATAGCGACGACGAGGAAGAGACCCGGCCGCCGAACAACAAAGGACAGAAGGGTTTTCCCCCACAAGTACGGACGGTGAATATGATATACGCGACCCATATACCCAAGAGGGAGAGGAAGCGCGCACTAAGGGACGTCTATGCGATGGAGCCAGTCGCCCCAATGTTCAACCCATGGTCCTCTTGTCCGATCACTTTCGATCGAAGAGACCACCTGACCAGCATACGCCATGGCGGATTCGCCGCATTGGTCTTAGACCCAATCGTCGATGGGTTTCACCTCACGAGAGTCCTGATGGACGGCGGCAGTAGTCTGAACCTGCTTTATCAGGATACAGTGTGCAAAATGGGCATAGACCCATCAAGGATTAAACCTACAAAGACAACCTTTAAAGGTGTCATACCAGGAGTGGAAGCCAACTGTACAGGCTCAGTCACACTGGAAGTGGTCTTCGGATCACCGGATAATTTCTGGAGCGAAGAGTTAGTCTTCGACATAGTCCCGTTTCGCAGCGGCTATCACGCTCTGCTCGGACGAACCGCGTTTGCCAAATTCAACGCGGTGCCGCACTATGCATACCTAAAGCTCAAGATGCCAGGCCCTCGTGGAGTCATTACGGTCAATGGGAATACGGAACGCTCCCTCTGAACGGAGGAACATACAGCGCCTCTCGCGGCAGAAGTACAGAGCAGCCTTTTAAGGCAATTCTCGAGTCCGGCCGTTAAACGGCCGGATACAGCAAAGCGCGCGCGGAGCAATATCAACCAAGACCACCTGGCGCGATCAGAGCACGCGTAGCAATGCGGCCCCAACCCTCGCCCGCGTATGATCGCAAGAATAACACTCCGCGTACATCATTACGCTTTGGAGATACCATGGGCACAGGGGAGGGGGCACGATCACAACGGACCCAGAGTGCGGTTCGACCACACCAGGGGCTCGCAAATGTGCCTCTTTTTTATTATTATTTTTCTTATTTTTTGTACAAAGGACTCTGTTAACCAGAAGCCCTGTCCGGCGATGAACCTGCCGAACTCATGATGCAACAGTCAGGGACTAAAGAAGGCCGCGTCGAACACTCAGGTGGTCTCAATTACGAGCATTAAATTCAATTATATACACCAAATCCGCAGCTAATCCCTCGAGGGGGACATGTTTATTTAGTCCAAATCCCTTGCTTACCGCACTACTTGTATCAGTCCGCTCTACTAGCAGACTTTTTTCTTTCATTAGTAATGCAGCACCTTTATGATTGCAATTGCATTACATTATATATATATGCTCATTATATGACATCTGGCACCCGTATATTTTGGTACGACATAATACACCAGGGGCTTATGTTCCCCACTTTATGGTGTGATAATGTCCGAACACTTTCACAAGTGCGGCACCCCGAACTTATAGCATTATATGAATCGGCTCCGAATCATGTCTTGGGTCAATAGTTGGGTTTGCCCGGCTCCCATGTTTGGCACCTTACGTTTCCGTTCCGTCGGCTAAGATAGCACTGGGAGAACCACTGCGATTGCGCCCCGGTTGAGCCGGGTTAACGCCTCAGTGGAGAAAGCTAAAACTGACCGGCATGATAAGGCGAGAGACTGGTCGCTGTTCGAGAGGTTTTTTCGGGTCCTTAAAGACTCACGCCGCTTCGAGCGAAGTTCCGGATTATGTCCGATGAAGGCGTGGATAGCGCCCCGGATTCGGTCTTCCAAATACCAGGGGCTTCGCCGAAATTTAAAATTATAGAATTCTATGGCTAAGTGAGAGTGTTCAAGCATTATAAGTCCGGTCGCCTTGTTCGTCGTGTTGAGCGCCTCCCTAGATGGACCCAAATATGGGAACAAGAGTGCTCAAGTTTATCACCGAACACCCCAGCACTTGTGGCTTGGGGGCTGAAGCCAACGACTTGCCATCTATCAGATTTTATAAATGGCCAAACAGAAGGTAATATTTTAAATTAAACAAGCGTTGCTCATGGCGCATATGAACGAAGTTTTCAGCGCACATGATAAATAAACAGCGAGTTCACTCAAAGATTACATTTAGGGAGCACTCATCTGCAATATTGCAGGCTCCCTTCAGGACAATATTATAATACTTCTCTGGCGTGCGATACTCCTTGCCCGGTGGCGGTGGGTCCTTGAGAAGCTTCTCCGCATCCAATTTGCCCCATTGCACCTTTATGCGGGCAAGGGCCCGACGAGCACCTTCGATACAGGCGGAGCGCCTGACTACATCCAGTCTAGGGCATGCATCCACCAGCTGCCGCACGAGGCCAAAGTAGCTACCAGGCATGGCCTGTCCAGGCCACAGCTGGACTATGAGGCCCTTCATGGCCTCCTCAGCTACTTTGTGGAGTTCGACCAGCTGCTTCAGCTGGTCGCTTGGGGGCACCGGATGGCCGGCCTCAGTATACTGAGACCAGAAGACCTTCTCCGTCGAGCTCCCCTCCTCGCCACGATAGAATGCGGCGGCATCAGCCGCACTACGCGGCAGATCTGCAAATGCCCCTGGAGAGCTCCGAATTCGGGTAAGTGTCAGGTAGTTCACATTAACATGCCTGCTTTGCATGAAAAACGCCTTACCCGCTGCTATCTTCTTAATGTCCTCAACCTCCTGAAGGGCCTTATGGGCCTCGGCCTTGGCGGACTTGGCACTTTCGAAAGCCGAGGCAAGCTCGGACTCTCGAGTCTTGGAGTCACGCTCCAAACTCTCATGTTTTTCCATGAGAACCTGGAGCTCTTGCCGAACTTCCGCCACCCGCGCCTCTTGCTTTTCTCGCTCAGCCCGTTCCGCGGCCGCATTGCGTTCGGCCGCGGACACAGCATCCTTCAGGGTTGCCACCTCGTTAGTGGCCCCTGCAATGCACATATTATCCTTGTTAATTTTATTTGCAACCAAAATCCTATTATAGATCCTTAGTCTGGCTTTTCTTTCCGAACACCGAACCAAGCATCAGGGGCTATTGTCTATGCGGTATTACATTACATAATTTTAACTTCTTACCTCAAAGCCCGTTAAAAGGCTACTGCAGGCTTTGGTCAGCCCGCTTTTCGCGAGCTGAACCTTCTCAATCACCGCACTCATGATGGTGCGGTGTTCTTCCTCGATGGAAGCGCCTTTAAGCGCTTCCAGCAGGTTATCCGGCGCCTCCGGTTGGACGGAGGCCGCCGGCGTCACGGTCCTGCCCTTCTTTCGAAGGGGCCGCTTGCCGGACTCTGGAACCACTACGGGTTCCGATGTGGAGTCCGACACGAAGTCCGAGGGGCTGCCTGACGGCGCCTCCGGAGCCTCCTCCTGATGGGTCCCTCTTTGGGATCCCACCTCAGCGTCCTCGTTGGCACGTGGGGTGGAGGCAGTCGGGATGGAATTCACATCCGACGAGGCCAATGACCTGCTCGATGAGTCGGGAAGATCATCATTGGCCGGACTACGGACAGAATGCGGCGTTAGAAGGATACTACGCGACATAAAAGAAATTACACATTAAGGATCCGGATACTTACGATCTTGCTGGAATCCTGGCCCTTGGAGGCCGCTCATCCTCACCAACGCTGATGTTGGCGGAACTGTCCGGGGGGATAGTTCTCCCCCTCTTGGACCCTTTGGCCCCCCCGATGGGGGAAGCCTTCCTTTTCTTCTCTCCCTCCTCCGGGAGAGAGTACTCCTCCTCGTCTTTGGAGGAGGAGTCCTCATCGTCGTCAGACGCCTGATTGCGGGAACTCTTTCGAGTCCCCGCGGCCACCTTCTTGGCCTTCTTCTCCGGCACCACGTGCGGTGCCGGAACCAGCAGCCTTGTTAAACGGGCGTTCGCTGGGTCTTCTGGCATGGGAGCCGGGCTGATGAGCAGCTTGGCCTTCTCCATCCATTCCTGTCAAAGGAAGAGGCAGATTGAAGCCTCGCTAGAGTCAATCTAATTATCACAAGTGTCCCGTAATGGGGTTGAATCACTTACCTCGTCAGTTGGATTCCGCGAGCTGAATCCGCAGTCTTTGGTCGCGGACGTAGGGGCTTCGGCGCCCTTGAACAGCACCCTCCAGGCGCCTTCGTATGTTGTATCGAAGAGCCCGTTTAGCGTCTGGTGCTGTTCCGGATTGAACTCCCACAAATTAAATGCCCGTTCTTGGCATGGGAGGATCCGCCGGATGAGCATGACTTGGACCACGTCGACGAGCCGGAGCTTATTGCTCACCATCTTCTTGAAACATGCTCGGAGTCCCGTCACCTCCACCAGATTCCCCCACTGCAAGCCCTTCTCTTTCCAGGAGGTGAGCTGCGTGGGGATGCCTGATCTAAACTCGGGGGCCGCCGCCCATGTGGATTTGCGCGGCTCGGTGATGTAGAACCACCCCGATTGCCACCCCTTGATGGAGTCCATGAAGGTCCCTTCTAGCCAAGGGACGTTGGGCAATTTGCCCAACATAGCGCCTCCGCATTCTGCTTGCGTACCCTTCACAACCTTCGGCTTGACGTTAAAGGTCTTGAGCCACAGGCCGAAGTGGGGCCGGATGCAGAGAAAGGCCTCTCACACGACGATAAACGCCGAGATGTTGAGGATAAAGTTCGGCGCCAGATCGTGGAAATCCAGGCCGTAGTAAAACATGAGCCCCCAGACAAATGGATGGAGCGGAAAGCCCAGTCCACGGAGGAAGTGGGGAAGGAAGACGACCCTCTCATGAGGCCCGGTGGTAGGGATGAGCTGCCCCTCGTTGGGCAGCCGATGCGCGATATCGCCGGAAAGGTATCCGGCACTGCGCAGCTTGGTGATGTCCTCCTCCTTGACGGTGGAGGCTAACCATTTACCTCCCGCTCCAGACATATTCGGAGAAGGTCGAGATGAGATGCGCGAGTTCGGGCATTGGAGCTTGAATTCGCGGGGATGGATAAGCAAAGGAGGAATAAGGCGTAGGTGAGAAGGTGAATCCTTATCCCTTATATATAGGCGGACAAAACTATGCGTCCCCCACCGGCCTGGTAAAACTCGCTTATCTCCCAAGTGCCACCGTTGATGGCGTGGTTGGGTTACCCACGCACGTATTGATGAGAATCCCGGAATAAGGGGAACACGATCTCTGCTTCGACAAGACGTGCCAAGGGAACCGCTTCCCTAAACATGCTGAGGTGGTATAGTAATTCAAACAAAGGCCTGGTGGCGGTGTGATGTCACGCCGCATAATACGTCAGCAGATTGAACTAAGTGTACATTTTATTCTCTCTACGGTGGAATGTGGAATTTATTTTGCAGAGCCGGACACTATCCTGGTGTTCATTATCTTCTCTGGATTATTCAAGGGAGGAACCCGCCTTGCAATGCCGAACATTATGCATGCCGGACTTATCGTCATTGAAGACTGGTTCAGGGGCTACTGAGGGAGTCCTGGACTAGGGGGTGTTCGGACAGCCGGACTATCAATGTCCGTCGGACTCCAAGACTACGAAGATACAAGATTGAAGACTCCGGCTCATGTCCGGAAGGTACTTTACTTGGCGTGGAAGGCAAGCTTGGCGATACGGATACGTAGATCTCCTACTATTGTAACTGACTCTGTGTAACCCTAGCCCTCTCCGGTATCTATATAAACCGGAGGGCTTTAGTCCGTAGGACAACATACACAACATACAATCATACCATAGGCTAGCTTCTAGGGTTTAGCCTCCTTGATCTCGTGGTAGATCTACTCTTGTACTACCCATATCATCAATATTAATCAAGCAGGACGTAGGGTTTTACCTCCATCGAGAGGGCCCGAACCTGGGTAAAAACATCGTGTCCCTCGTCTCCTGTTACCATCCGCCTAGACGCATAGTTCGGGACCCCCTACCCGAGATCCGCCGGTTTTGACACCGACAGTCGTCCCTCGAAGGAACCTGCCAAAGATGACATATTTTTGGTATTGTTGTTGCCATGCCAGAATTTTCGAAGCAACAACAGAGAGTGTACCACTGCCCAAGTGTACTCCTCAGAATGCTTGTTGGTTGGACCGTTCAAAGCTTTTGAGTTGATCACTTCGGAGCTTCTGAGTTGTGTATAAAATTCGGTAATGGTCAGATTCTGATACCACTCTGATTTATACCCCCACCTATCTCATCAGTTCACTCAAAGCAAACTCCACTCCCATCATATGTTCTGAGAGAGGACTCCACCCGATTTTAAAGGCATTTCTATCGAACCATCCGTGCCATTCCCTTGAGTTCTTATATCCTCTGGCTTTTGACTCCTACTTCTCTAATCCAATAGCCATATCTTTAGAGTGTTTGAGTGTTGAGTAGACTAACTTTTGGAGCACAAGAGTAAGGGATTCATCACCAGGCAATCTCTATCTTGTTAGTCTTGGAGGGTGTCACTACTGGAATCAGGCACTTTGCCGTCCGCCATGGCTGACAGCAAAGCACTACTAGGGAAAACCCTAGCAGTAGCGCGTGTTTAAAGCCTATCAGTAACGCGGGGTACCGCGTTACTAGTAAGGCACTACAACTAAAGGTTAGCAGTCGCGTCGGTTGGACCACGCTACTGCTATATCGACTTAGTAGTAGCATGTTCCACTATGAGCGCTACTGGTAATTAGTAGTAGCGCTTCTCCAAGCACACACTACTACTATTATTTCATATTTTTTTTATTTCATGTTGTATTCATACACCTTTATACAAGTTTTCGTACCGCAGCAATTTAGAGAATGATTTTACATCATAATGAGTTACATCAGTGGGAGAAAGAACCGTGGACTAGTTTCAAGTGGATGTACATCCACTTGAAACTAATCCGCGGTTCTTTCACCCAATGATATAATAAATATCATCATCATCATCATCATCATATCATTAACAACTTATCATCATAATACATCATTGTCATATAACACATCCTCATGATCATCGTTTTCATCAATGATACATCACATACAAGTTGGTCACTAGACATAATCACAACTAATCATCATCATCAACTCTCATAAACATATTGTACCTCATAGGACCTACTACATTCTCTTAGGACCTACTATATTATCTTAGGTAAAATAGCATAAAACATGATAGCCACTGACTCTCCATTATGGAGAATGGAGATTATCCTATCTCCAATTCTTGCCTTTCGCACAATGTTGCTTCCAAGAACCTCCTTACGACTGTTCGTACATTTCTTCCATTCTTTGATTATCATGTGTTCACCATTTTTAAAAATCCGGTATGCATAGGTGAGATTCGTAGGATGACCTGGCTGTATGTTCAAAACATCAAGGCGACCATTCTAATACATCAAATGAGGCACACAATCCATCGGGATTTTCTGTTGAAAAACATAGTAATAACTTCGTAGTTAGCAATGTAGTTCAGTTTTAAAAGTATGCAAAAGATGCATGGATGTCGTAATAGTAAAAAATCTTACCAGGATATCTCCATGGAAGTTATCATGGTTCAACACGTGCACTAGTGGCACGCATTCACCATAATTTGGAGGAGTTCCATAAAAGGCATTGTAATTCTCAATTTTAGTACAATATGCGAACAGATGATTTTTCTCCTGATAAGTTAACTCAGAGCCATCGGTGTAGTTGGTTCTGTCTACCATCTTCCGCACACACTCTTTGAAGAATGAAAATAAGCTATCAATGGAAATAAGCTGTCAACTATTTTGAAATAAACAATATAAATTACTTAATAACTATGTTTGAGGAACTCACATAGCGGTAGAATTGGAAGCGTATTAACAAGAACCCAAATGTCCAAATTGTCTTGGTCGATGTCAGGATCACCAAGATGCATGGTGACAAACATACCCTCTTGAAAATCATACATCTTGCAAAGTGCTTCCCAACCCGGGCAACCAAAATTGGATACGCTCTCAGAATTGTATAGATTTACCTCAAAATCCATACCATGATGGGTCCTTAGGTTAATTCTCTTTGTTTCATTCCTCTCATGATCTTCAAAACCCATCCTCTCCAAGACATAGCGTCTTGCATGGCATGGGATAAGCTAGTTGAATTGTAAAAGACGAAAATTACACGTTGAAGTAGTAGAAGTCGAGCTTAATTACGAAAAAACACTTAGCTTCGTAGCGAACCGTTTCACAATCGAAGGCTGATACGTTCATTTTGCATCATGCTTTTATATCAATATTTATTTCATTATGGGCTGTTATTACGCATTATATCTCAATACTTATGGCTATTCTCTCTTATTTTACAAGGTTTACCATGAAGAGGGGGAATGCCGGCAGCTGGAATTCTGGCTGGAAAAGGAGCAAACATTGGAAACCTATTCTGCACAGCTCCAAAAGTCCTGAAACTCCATGAAACAACTTTTTGGAATTAATAAGAATTTCTGAGCGAAAGAAATAGGCCAGGGGGCCCACACCCTGTCCAGGAGACAGGGGGTGCCCCCCCCCCCTATAGGGCGCGCCCCTATCTCCTGGGTCCCCTGGTGGGCCTCTGGCGTCCATCTTCTGCTATATCATCACTTTTACCCTGAAAAAAATCATGGGCAAGCTTATGGGACGAAACTCCGCCGCCACGAGTCGGAACCTTGGCGGAATCAATCTAGGGCTCTGGCGGAGCTGTTCTGCCGGGGACACTTCCCTCCGGGAGGGGGAAATCATCACCAACGATCCTCTCATCGGGAGGGGGTCAATCTCCATCAACATCTTCACCAGCACCATCTCCTCTCAAACCCTAGTTCATCTCTTGTATCCAATCTTGTATCAAAACAACAAATTGGTACCTGTGGGTTGCTAGTAGTGTTGATTACTCCTTGTAGTTGATACTAATTGGTTTACTTGGTGGAAGATCATATGTTCAGATCCTTTATGCATATTATTACTCCTCTGATTATGAATATGAATATGCTTTGTGAGTAGTTATGTTTGTTCCTGAGGACATGGGAGAAGTCTTTCTATTAGTAGTCATGTGAATTTGGTATTCGTTCGATATTTTGATGAGATGTATGTTGTCTTTTCCTCTAGTGGTGTTATGTGAACATCGACTACATGACACTTCACCATTATTTGGGCCTAGAAGAAGGCATAGGGAAGTAATAAGTAGATGATGTGTTGCTAGAGTGACAGAAGCTTAAACCCTAGTTTATGCGTTGCTTCGTTAGGGGCTGATTTGGATCCACTAGTTTCATGCTGTGGTTAGGTTTACCTTAATACTTCTTTTGTAGTTGCGGATGCTTGCAATAGGGGTTAATCATAAGTGGGATGCTTGTCCAAGTTAGGTCAGTACCCAAGTACCGGTCCACCCACATATCAAATTATCAAAGTACCGAACGCGAATCATTTGAGCGTGATGAAAACTAGCTTGACGATAATTCCCAATGTGTCCTCGGGAGCTCCTTTATTATTATTAGAAATCGTCTAGGCTTATCCTTTGCTACTGTGACGCCCCCGATTCAATCGTACACTAATCATGCACGCAAATGTGTACGATCAAGATCAGGGACTCACGGGAAGATATCACAACACAACTCTAAAACATAAATAAGTCATACAAGCATCATATTACAAGCCAGGGGCCTCGAGGGCTCGAATACAAGTGCTCGATCATAGACGAGTCAGCGGAAGCAACAATATCTGAGTACAGACATAAGTTAAACAAGTTTGCCTTAAGAAGGCTAGCACAAACTGGGATACAGATCGAAAGAGGCGCAGGCCTCCTGCCTGGGATCCTCCTAACCACTCCTGGTCGTCGTCAGCGGGCTGCACGTAGTAGTAGGCACCTCCAGTGCAGTAGGAGTCATCGTCGAAGGTGGCGTCTGGCTCCTGGGCTCCGGCATCTGGTTGCGACAGCCAGGTAGAAAGGAAAGGGGGAAAAGGGGGAGAAAAGCAACCGTGAGTACTCATCCAAAGTACTCGCAAGCAAGGAGCTACACTACATATGCATGGGTATATGTGTAAAGGGCCATATCAGTGGACTGAACTGCAGAATGCCAGAATAAGAGGGGGATAGCTAGTCCTATCGAAGACTACGCTTCTGGTAGCCTCCGTCTTGCAGCATGTAGAAGAGAGTAGATTGAAGTCCTCCAAGTAGCATCTCCAAGTAGCATCTCCAGTAGCATCTCCAAGTAGCATCTCCAGTAGCATCGCATAGCATAATCCTACCCGGCGATCCTCCCCTCGTCGCCCTGTGGAAAAGTGATCACCAGGTTGTTTCTGGAACTTGGAAGGGTGTGTTTTATTAAGTATCCGGTTCTAGTTGTCATAAGGTCAAGGTACAACTCCAAGTCGTCCTGTTACCGAAGATCACGGCTATTCAAATAGATTAACTTCCCTGCAGGGGTGCACCACATAACCCAACACGCTCGATCCCATTTGGCCGGACACACTTTCCTGGGTCATGCCCGGCCTCGGAAGATCAACACGTCGCAGCCCCACCTAGGCACAACAGAGAGGTCAGCACGCCGGTCTAAACCTAAGCGCACAGGGGTCTGGGCCCATCGCCCTTAGCACACCTGCACGTTGCGTACGCGGCCGGTGAGCAGACCTAGCAACCTCCATTACAAAGGAAGTTGCGTTAACGCAGTCCAACCCGGCGCGCGCCGCTCAGTCGCTGACGTCAAGAAGGCTTCGGCTGATACCACGACGTCGAGTGCCCATAACTGTTCCCGCGTAGTTGGTTAGTGCGTATAGGCCAGTGGCCAGACTCAGATCAAATACCAAGATCTCGTTAAGCGTGTTAAGTATCCGCGAACGCCGAACAGGGCCAGGCCCACCTGTCTCCTAGGTGGTCTCAACCTGCCCTATCGCTCCGCCACAAAGTAACAGTCGGGGGCCGTCGGGAACCCAGGCCCACCTCTACCGGGATGGAGCCACCTATCCTTCCAGCCCCCACATCGGAATCACCTGCGGGTACTCAACGAGCTGACCCGACTTTAGTCACCATCTGTATAGCATGTATGTATGTATAATATATACCCGTGATCACCTCCCAAGTGATCACAGCCCGATAATATAGCAAGGCAGACTGACAAGAATGTAGGGCCAATGATGATAAACTAGCATCCTATATTAAGTATTTAGGATTGCAGGTAAGGTATCAACAGATGTAGCAACAATGTCAGGCTATGCATCAGAATAGGATTAACGGAAAGCAGTAACATGCTACACTACTCTAATGCAAGCAGTATAGAGGAGAATAGGCGATATCTGGTGATCAAGGGGGGGGGCTTGCCTGGTTGCTTTGGCAAGGAGGGGTCGTCGGTGACGTAGTCGTACTCAATCGCATCAACGCCGGTCTCGGGGTCTACCGGAGAAGAAGAGGGGGGAAGAAACAGTAAATATGGAGCAAACAAAGCATCACAAAAGATAACAAGGCAATACGCGGTGCTAGGTATGCCCTAACGCGGTAGGAGGTGATACCGGCGAAGGGAGGGGGACATCCGGGAAAGTATCCCCGGTGTTTTGCGTTTCCGAACAGATGAACCAGAGGGGGAAAGTTGCGTGTTCGATATGTTAGGGGTATGTGGCGGACGAACGAGCTGCGTATCCGGATTCGTCTCGTCGTTCTGAGCAACTTTCATATAGAAATTATTTTAATCCGAGTTACGGTTTATTTTATATTAATTTTCAAAGTTTTAAATGATTTCCTATTTTTTTAGATTTAATTTTAATTCGAAATTAAAAGAATAAAATGCTACGGGTACCCAAAGTTGTACCCAACATAATGTACGTGTGGCTGGCAGGTGGGCTCCAGGGGGTCCAGTCAGCAGTTGACCAGTCAACTGTTGACTGGTCAACAGGGTCAATCCGGACCCACTAGTCATGGACAGGGTCAACCCGGTCAACAGTTTGACTGGTCAAACTGGACAGGGGACCCACATGTCATTGTCTGTGGTTAACTAGACTTTAAATAAATTAGATTAATTAACAGTGGGGGCCATTGTCATTGGCTAGTAGTTAAACTAACTAGTAATTATCCCCTAATCTAATTTCCACGGGCCGGCCGGTGGTGGCTGTGCATACACACGCACACCGCACGTGTTTGGACATGGCCACGACCATGGCCATTACCAACGACTAGCAGCGGCTGGAGCAGCAACTAGCAGCGGCAACTGGAGAAATCAGCAGCAGCAAACAGCAGCATGTAGGAGTAGCACCGAGCAGCTGCGGTAGCAAGCAAGAGCAGCCGAGCACCAGCGGCAGCAATGGCGCGGTCGAGCAGCAGCAACTGCAGGGCAGCATCAGTGCAGGCTCGCGGGGGTGCAGGGGAGTGTGGCGGGGCGAGCGCAGGACAGGGGGCTGGCGCGCGCGTGAGCAGAAGGCGGGCGGCGCACCGGCGAGCGTCAGCAGCGGGCGGAGCTCAATGCCGGGACGGCGGGGTCGCGGCCACGAACAGGAGGGCGCGCGCGGGGAGCGGCCTAGCGCAGGCGGGCACGGCCAAGGCTGCAGCCGACAGGCACGGACGGGTGTCGCAGCTGGAGACGTACAGGGGCGAGGCCACGAGCAGACGGCCGCGCGTGGAGGCGAGGTCGCGGGTGGGCAGAGGCGGTGCTTCGGCTCCGGCGGGGCTTGTGCTACGGCTCGAGAATGAGGGGAGCAGCGAGGCGTGTTCGAACCAGGAGTCCAACGCGAGACTAGCGACACTCGCGGCTAGACCATATGGTCACCGGAGGAGTAATGGCGGTGAGGCACAACGGAGCGGCTACGGCGGCGATGCGGGGAACCCACGTAGAGCACGCACGCAAGAAAAATAGGAGAGGGGGAGGTGCGTGAGCTCACCAAGGAGCTGTGGGCGTGCTCAGACGCGTCGGGGGAGGTCGGGAGCAGGCGGATCGGAGAAGGGGAGCTTCGGGGACCGGTGGTGTTGACGAGGTCGATCCCGACGAGGCAACGCTCATCATCCCGATCCGCGGCTTTGATTCAATGAGGACGACGATGGCAAAGCTCCCGGTGCAGTCCTAGGGGGCGGAGACGATGGTGGGCGCGAGGTTTGCGACGACCATGGCGACGGAGCTTCGGCTTGTCACGGGGAGGAAGAAAAACGGTGCGAGGGGAGGGGAATGGGAAGCTAGGGTTCGATGAGGGGGGCTCGGGGGTGTCAAGTAGGCGCCATGGGGAGGACAGATGGCTGACGCGTGGCGATCGGCGGCATAGACGCCGCAGGCGCGTCCAGCCAGCCCCGGATGAACAGAACAAGATGAAGATGGGGATGGTGGGCTGGGCCGGTACTATAGCCGGTGGGCTCAAGTGCACACTGTACTTTAGTCTTTCTCCTATTTGTTATTTTTGTTTTACTTTGCTTTTATTATTTCTCTTTATTTCTTTTCTGTTTCTTTTAGTTGTTGCTTATTCTAGTGTTAACAATATCCCAAAGTGGCACCTAAATCGATGTTACCAATTATGACACTGCCACAAAAGGTTTTACCCCAAAACAATTTAGTTTAGTATTTTATAAAATACAATGGACATTTAATTAATTGTTATAGCCACTATTTTAATTATTTTGGTGCATTTCAACATTCTATAAAAGTGTGGTTTCTCCACTATAATTCCCTATAAATTATTTGACTCATTTAGAACATTTTAGTTTTATTGTTTGAAGACTTTGGTTGTTTGACAAAATCCAAATTTGAATTCGAATCAGTTTGAACTAACGTGAGATTAGCGACAGTAACAGAGGTGACGTGGCATGATTAGCAGAGGGTTACTGTAGCTTAATTATCCGGGCGCCACAGCTATTTAAAGGATTGGGCCACCTTGCTGCACTTTATTTACTTTATTTACTTGTTGCTCGTTACTATTTATCTTATCACAAAACTATCTATTACCTATAATTTCAGTGCTTGCAGAGAAAACCTTACGTAAAACCGCTTATCATTTCCTTCTGCTCCTCGTTGGGTTCGACACTCTTACTTACCGAAAGGACTACGATAGATCCCCTACACTTGTGGGTCATCAAGACTCGTTTTTGGCGCCGTTGCCGCGGAGTGTAGAGCTTTTGGTGAGTGGAACTTGGTAAGGAAACATTTATATAGTGTGCTGAAATTTTCTGTTACTTGTCACTATGGAAACTAATCCTTTAAGGGGCTTGTTTGGGGTATCTTTACCCCAACCAGAAGAGCAAAGAGTTGCTCCTAAACCTACTAAACTTGATGAAAATATTTACTTTGAGATTTCTTTGGGTATGATAGAGAAACTGCTAGCTAATCCATTTGCAGGAGATGGAACATTGCATCCCGATTTACACCTTATCTTTGTGGATGAAGTTTATGGATTATTTAAGCTTGCAGGTATTCCCAATGATGTTGTCAAAAGGAAGGTCTTCCCTTTATCTTTAAAGGGAGATGCGATGACATGCTATATGCTATGTGATGATACAAGATCTTGGAATTATAAGCGATTGAAGTTGGAATTTCACCAGAAGTTCTATCCTATGCATCTTGCTCATCGTGATCGTAATTACATATATAATTTCTGGCCTCGCGAAGGAGAAAGCATCGCTCAAGCTTGGGGGAGGCTTAATTCAATGTTATATTCATGCCCCAATCATGAGCTCTCTCAGGAAATGATTATTCAGAACTTTTATGCTCGGCTTTCTCTTGATAATCGCAACCTACTCGATACTTCCTGTGTTGGTTCTTATATGCTGAAGACTATTGATTTCAAATGGGACTTATTGGAAAGAATTAAATGCAACTCTGAAGATTGGGGTTCCGACGATGGTAAGGAGTCAGGTATGACACCTAAGTTCGATTGTGTTAAATCTTTTGTGGATACCGATGTTTTTCGTGGATTTAGCGCTAAGTATGGACTTGACTCTGAGATAGTAGCTACTTTTTGTGAATATTTTGCTACTCACGTTGATCTCCCTAAGGAGAAGTGGTTTCAATGTAATCCTCCTGTTGAAGTGAAAGTAGTTGCACCTATTACAGTCGAAGAAAAGACTATTACTTATAGTGATCCTATTGTTCCTACTGCTTATGTTGAAAGACCACCTTTTCCTATTAGGATAAAGGATCATGCTAAAGCTTCGACTGTTGTTCGTAAGAGTAATACTAGGACTTATACACCTCCTGAGCAAATTAATGTTGAACCTAGTATTGCTATGGTTAAAGATCTCTTGGATGAGGACTTAGAAGGGCATGTTATTTCTTTCTTGGGTGAGACTGCTAATATTGCTAGACCTGATACTAAGACACGTAGACCTGTCATAGGCACGGCTGTTATTTCTTTTAAAATAGGAGATCATTGTTACCATGGCTTATGTGATATGGGTGCCAACGCTAGTGCGATACCTTTTGATCTTTATAAAGAAATTATGCACGACATTGCACCCGTTGAATTAGAAGACATTGATGTTACTATTAAGCTTGCTAATAGGGATACCATTAAACCTATTGGGATTGTTAGAGATGTTGAAGTTTTGTGTGGGAAGGTTAAATACCCTGCTGATTTTCTTGTTCTTGCTTCCCCACAAGATGCCTTTTGTCCCATTATTTTTGGCAGGCCCTTCTTGAATACTGCTAGTGCTAAGATTAATTGTGAAAGGAATATTGTCACTGTTGGCATAGATGGTATGTCTCATGAGTTTAATTTTGCTATGTTTAGTAGACAACCTCGTGAAAGGGAACCACCTAGTAAGGATGAGATTATTAGTCTTGCTTCCATTGTTGTTCCTCCAACTGATCCGTTAGAACAATATTTGCTAGACCATGAAAACGATATGTTTATGAAGGAAAGGGAAGAAATAGATGAAGTGTTCCTTAAACAGGAACCTATGCTCAAACATAACCTTCCCGTTGAAATTCTTGGGGATCCCCCTCCACCCAAGGGTGATCCCGTTTTTGAACTTAAACCATTACCTGATAATCTTAAGTATGCTTATCTTGATGAAAAAGAAATATATCCTGTTATTATTAGTGCTAACCTTTCAGAGAAAGAAGAAGAAAGATTATTGAAAACTCTGAAGAAGCACCGTGCAGCTATTGGATATACTCTGGATGATCTAAAGGGCATTAGTCCCACATTATGTCAACACAAGATTTCGGTGGAGAAAGATGCCAAACCAGTTAGAGATCCCCAAAGAAGATTAAATCCCAAGATAAAGGAAGTGGTAAGAGAGGAGATACTAAAGCTCCTTGAGGCAGGTATTATTTATCCCGTTGCTGATAGTGAATGGGTAAGCCCTGTCCATTGTGTCGTCCCTAAGAAGGGAGGTATTACCGTCGTTCCTAATGATAAAGATGAATTGATCCCACAAAGAATTATTACAGGTTATAAGATGGTAATTGATTTTCGTAAGTTGAATAAAGCTACTAAGAAAGATCATTACCCTTTACCTTTTATTGATCAAATGCTAGAAATGCTATCCAAACA
Organism: Triticum timopheevii; assembly: GCA_963921465.1. Lineage (NCBI taxonomy): Eukaryota > Viridiplantae > Streptophyta > Magnoliopsida > Poales > Poaceae > Triticum > Triticum timopheevii. The sequence continues at coordinate 491,065,381 of OY997270.1, read as the reverse complement.
CACACATTTTTGCTTTCTAGATGGTTATTCTGGTTTCTCTCAGATACCTGTGTCCGCGAAGGATCAATCTAAAACTACTTTTACTTGCCCTTTTGGTACTTTTGCTTATAGACGTATGCCTTTTGGTTTATGTAATGCACCTGCTACCTTTCAAAGATGCATGATGGCTATATTTTCTGATTTTTGTGAAAAGATTTGTGAGGTATTCATGGATGACTTCTCCGTCTATGGATCCTCTTTTGATGATTGTTTGAGCAACCTTGATCGAGTTTTGCAAAGATGCGAAGACACTAGTCTTGTCCTGAATTGGGAAAAGTGTCACTTTATGGTTAATGAAGGCATTATCTTGGAGCACAAGATCTCTGAGAGAGGTATTGAAGTTGATAAAGCCAAAGTTGATGCTATTGAAAAGATGCCATGTCCCAAGGACATAAAAGGTATAAGAAGTTTCCTCGGTCATGCCGGTTTTTATAGGAGGTTCATTAAGGACTTTTCTAAAATCTCTAGGCCTTTGACTAATTTATTGCAAAAAGATATTCCTTTTGTCTTTGATGATGATTGTGTAGAAGCTTTTGAAACACTTAAGAAATCTTTGATCACTGCACCTATTGTTCAGCCACCTGATTGGAATTTACCTTTTGAAATTATGTGCGATGCTAATGATTATGCTGTAGGTCCTGTTCTTGGGCAAAGAGTTGATAAGAAATTGAATGTTATCCAGTATGCTAGTAAGACTGTTGATACTGCCCAGAGAAATTATGCTACTACTGATAAAGAGTTCTTAGCAGTTGTGTTTGCATGTGATAAGTTTAGACCTTATATTGTCGATTCCAAATTTACTATTCACACTGATTATGCTGCTATTAAATATCTTATGGAAAAGAAAGATGCTAAGCCTAGACTCATTAGATGGTTCTCTTGCTCCAAGAATTTGACTTGCATATTATTGATAGAAAAGGAGCTGAGAACCCCGTTGCAGATAACTGGTCTAGGTTAGAGAATGTTCTTGATGACCCACTGCCTATTAATGATAGCTTCCCTGATGAACAATTAGCGGTCATCAATGCTTCTCGTACTGCTCCTTGGTATGCTGATTATGCTAATTACATTGTTGCTAAATTTATACCACCTAGTTTCACATACCAGCAAAAGAAAAAGTTCTTTTATGATTTAAGACATTACTTCTAGGATGATCCACACCTTTATAAATAAGGAGTAGATGGTGTTATTAGACGTTGTGTGCCCGAGCATGAACAAGAACAGATTCTACGTAAGTGTCACTCTAAATCTTATGGAGAACACCACGCTGGAGATAGAACTGCACACAATGTACTACAATCTGGTTTTTATTGGCCTACTCTTTTCAAAGATGCTCGTAAGTTTGTCTTATCCTATGATGAATGTCAAAGAATAGGTAACATTAGTAGACGACAAGAAATGCCTATGAATTACTCTCTTGTTATTGAACCGTTTGATGTTTGAGGCTTTGATTATATGGGACCTTTTCCTGCCTCTAATGGTTATACACATATCTTAGTTGCTGTTGATTATGTTACTAAGTGGGTAGAACCTATTCCAACTAGTAGTGCTGATCATAACACTTCTATTAAAATGCTTAAAGAAGTTATTTTTCCGAGGTTTGGAGTCCCTAGATATCTTATGACTGATGGTGGTTCACATTTTATTCATGGTGCTTTCCGTAAGATGCTTGCTAAGTATGATGTCAATCATAGAATAGCCTCTCCTTATCATCCACAGTCTAGTGGTTAAGTAGAGTTGATCAATAGAGAGCTCAAATTAATTTTGCAAAAGACTGTGAATAGATACAGAAAGAATTGGTCCAAAAAACTTGATGATGCATTATGGGCCTATAGAACTGCATACAAAAATCCTATGGGTATGTCTCCTTATAAGATGGTTTATGGAAAAGCGTGTCATTTACCTCTTGAACTTGAACATAAAGCATATTGGGCTATTAAAGAGCTTAATTATGACTTCAAACTTGCCGGTGAGAAGAGGTTATTTGATATTAGCTCACTTGATGAATGGAGAACCCAAGCATATGAGAATGCCAAGCTTTTCAAAGAAAAAGTCAAACACTGGCATGATAAGAGGATACAAAAGCATGAGTTTAATGTAGGAGATTATGTGTTATTATTCAATTCTCGTTTAAGATTTTTTGCAGGAAAACTTCTCTCAAAATGGGAAGGTCCCTAGGTTATCGAGGAGGTCTACCGTTTTGGTGCTATAAAAATCAACAACTTCGAAGGCACGAATCCGAGGGTGGTAAACGGTCAAAGAATTAAACACTATATTTCAGGTAATCCTGTCAATGTTGAAACTAATATTATTGAAACCGTAACACTTGAGGAATACATAAGGGACACTTTCCAGAACGTTCCAGACTCTGAAAACGCATAGGTATGTGGTATGGTAAGTAAACTGACTCCAAAACAACTCCAATGGCAATTTTTATCAGTTTTGGATTATTTAAGAATTTTAGGAAGAAAGAAGTAGTCCGAAAGGGACACGAGGCTCCCACGAGAGTGGAGGGCGCCCCCCTCCCTGTAGGGCGCGCCCCCTGTCTCGTGGGCACCTCGTGTGCCTCCCGGACTCCGTTTTCTTACATGTTACGTATTTTGGTCGGTAAAGATTCATTATATATACTCCCGAAGGTTTTGACCACCGTATCACGCAAATATCATCTATTTTCGTTTCGAGTTGTTTCTGTTTCAGATTTAAAGCACCACGACTTCACCCTCCTCCAACAATGAAGACAAGGATGCTTGGCTTTTGAAGATAGAGCTGAAAAGAGAAGAACCAGAAGAGATCAACAAGGATGAAGGGATCAAGGAAGCCATGGAGGTTGAAGCTCCGGCGGTGAAAGAAGAAGATATCCCTCAACCTTTACCTAACCTCTTTACTACAACAGATATTGAAGCTTTCATGATGATTGAGTTAGCTCGCATACAGAACAAGTATCTCACACAGGAGAATATTCTGTTGAAGGATCATATTGCTGGGCTTAAGGGCATTATCCGCAAGTTGGAGGAACTTTTACGCTTGATGTGCGATTATCCACCGTCATCATCACCACCTCCATCACCTTCGAGGACATAATCACATGGGTATGGGCACCCCCCTTGGCAACTGCCAAGCTTGGGGGAGGTGCCCCGGTATCGTATCACCATCACACTCCTATCTTTAACGCTTTATTTAGTTCGATCCTTTTAGTAGTATCTTGATTTAGTAGTTTGAAGTTTTGATATCAAGTAGTTCAAGTTTTGCATTGTGATCTCTTTATGTAATCAAGTCTGTGTGCTATCTATAATAAAGTTTAGTGTTGAGTCAAGGGCTTTGCTATGTGCTATGATCTTGAGAAAGTAGAAAGAATAAAAGAGTTCATATTGATCTTATGGATAGTAATAACTTCACATATAGAAAGTATGAGGAATAAAAATTGTTGAGAGTTGATGAATGTAGCCTTGGTCATCGTTGCAATTAATAGGAAGTGACAAGGAAAGAGGGGTTCACATATAGATATATTATCTTGGACATCTTTTATGATTGTGAAGCACCCATTAAGTATGACATGCTAAAAGAGTTGATGTTGGACAAGGAAGACATCGTAATGGTTTATGTTTTCCGACCTCTCAGTTAAAGTATATTGTCATTGACCTTCCAAACATGTTGAGCTTGCCTTTCCCCCTCATGCTAGCCAAATTCCTAGCACCAAGTAGAAATACTACTTGTGCTTCCAAATATCCTTAAACCCAGTTTTGCCATGAGAGTCCACTATACCTACCTATGGATTGAGTAAGATCCTTCAAGTAAGTTGTCATCGGTGCAAGCAATAAAAATTGCTCTCTAAATATGTATGACTTATTAGTGCAGAGAAAATAAGCTTTGTACAAACTTGTTGTGGAAGTAATAAAAGCGACAGACTGCATAATAAAGGTCCACATACAAGGGGCAATATAAAGTGACGTTCTTTTGCATTAAGATTTTATGCATCAACCCTAAACGCGCATGACAACCTCTGCTTCCCTCTGCGAAGGGCCTATCTTTTACTTTATTTTTTTACTTTATGCTTGAGTCAAGGTGATCCTCACCTTTCCCTTTTTCATTTTATCCTTTGGCAAGCTCCTTGTGTTTGAAAGATCATGATATGTATATCCAATTGGATGTAAGTTAGCATGGGCTATTATTGTTGAAATCACCTAAAGGTGAATATGTGAGGAGGCAACACAATAAGCCCCTATCTTTCTTAGTGTCCGGCTGAAACTCTATAACCACAAGTACTGCGTGAGTGTTAGCAATTGTAGGAGACTACGAGATAGTTGAGTATGTGAGCTTACTGAAAAGCTCTATTTTTTATTCTTTCTGATGTTGCGATAAATTGCAATTGCTTCAATGACTGAGATTATAGTTTGTTAGTTCCCAATAAAGTTTTTGAACCATAGTTGACATTGTGAATTGCTTGTTACTTGAGCATAGGAAATCATATGACAAAATCTATATATGTTGTTGTTATTAGAATGATCATGATGCCCTCATGTCTGTATTTTATTTTTATCAACACCTCTATGTCTAAACATGCGGACATATTTTTTGACTTCGGCTTCCGCTTGAGGACAAGCGAGGTCTAAGCTTGGGGGAGTTGATACGTCCATTTTGCATCATGATTTTATATCAATATTTATTGCATTATGGGCTGTTATTACACATTATATCTCAATACTTATGGCTATTCTCTCTTATTTTACAAGGTTTACCATGAAGAGGGGGAATGCCGGCAGCTGGAATTCTGGCTGGAAAAGGAGAAAACGTTGGAAACTTATTCTGCACAGCTCCAAAAGTCCTGAAACTCCAGGAAACAACTTTTTGGAATTAATAAGAATTTCTGAGCAAAAGAAATAGGCCAGGGGGGCCACCCCCTGTCTAGGAGACAGGGGGCGCCCCCCCTATAGGGCGCGCCCCCTATCTCCTAGGGCCCCTGGTGGGCCTCCGGCGTCCATCTTCTGCTATATCATCACTTTTACCATGGAAAAAATCGTGGGCAAGCTTACGGAATGAAACTCCGCCGCCACGAGGCGGAACCTTGGCGGAATCAATCTAGGGCTCTGGCGGAGCTGTTCTGCCGGGAACACTTCCCTCTGGGTGGGGGAAATCATCACCAACGTCATCACCAACGATCCACTGATCGGGAGGGGGTCAATCTCCATCAACATCTTCACCAACACCATCTCCTCTCAAACCCTTGTTCATCTCTTGTATCCAATCTTGTATCAAAACCACAAATTGGTACCTGTGGGTTGCTAGTAGTGTTGATTACTCCTTGTAGTTGATACTAATTGGTTTACTTGGTGGAAGATCATATGTTGAGATCCTTTATGCATATTATTACTCCTCTGATTATGAATATGAATATGCTTTGTGAGTAGTTACGTTTGTTCATGAGGACATGGGAGAAGTCTTGCTACTAGTAGTCATGTGAATTTTGTATTCGTTCGATGTTTTGATGAGATGTATGTTGTCTTTTCCTCTAGTGGTGTTATGTGAACGTCGACTACATGACACTTCACCATTATTTGGGCCTATAGGAAGGCATGGGGAAGTAATAAGTAGATGATGGGTTGCTAGAGTGACAGAAGCTTAAACCCTAGTTTATGCGTTGCTTCGTTAGGGGTTGATATAGATCCATATGTCTAATGCTGTGGTTAGGTTTACCTTAATACTTCTTTTTGTAGTTGTGGATGCTTGCAATAGGGGTTAATCATAAGTGGGATGCTTGTCCAAGTTAGGGCAGTACCCAAGTACCGGTCCACCCACATATCAAATTATCAAAGTACCGAACGCGAATCATTTGAGCGTGATGAAAACTAGCTTGACAATAATTCCCAATGTGTCCTCAGGAGCTCCTTTATTATTATTATTAGAAATCGTCCAGGCTTATCCTTTGCTACTTAAAGGATTGGGCCACCTTGATGCACTTTATTTACTTTATTTACTTGTTGCTCGTTACTATTTATCTTATCACAAAACTATCTATTACCTATAATTTCAATGCTTGCACAGAAAACCTTACTCAAAACCGCTTATCATTTCCTTCTGCTCCTCGTTGGGTTCGAAACTCTTACTTATCGAAAGGACTACCATAGATCCCCTACACTTGTGGGTCATCAAAGGCCTCCTCGAGCTTAATGCTGAAGCGTAGACCTCCGTCCAGGTGAGGCCTATCGCAGAAACCCCGGTTGTCACCGCACCAGGAGCACTCCCCGGGACCTTCTTCGTCCGACGACATTTCCTATGTTCATAATTCAAAGATTAAACTTGTACAATTAAATATATCTACTACAAAAACTAAATTAGATCATTATTATTCATCACGGGTTGACTATCGGTCTGTCGAGTCTTTTCTTGAAAACTCTCAGCTCACGTGGTGTATATATTCGACCGTCGGTGATGGTAGCTCCTCCTTTCATTCCCGAGTGCATTACACCAAATTGTCTAGCACATGGGAACGAAGGAGAAGCTACCCCCACGACAACAGTCGGGATTCTTCGTCCTCTCATATATGGTGGATACTCTCCCTCACTGATTCCTCTCTGACATTTGCGACCGTCAGTGATGGTCATTACTCCTCCTTCCCCTAGTGCATAACAAAGGTCTAGCACCCGGAGAAGAAGGAGAAATGACCCCCACGACAACAGTTGGGATTCTTCGGCCTCGACAGTCTTAAAGTCAACCCAAAATATCTTTTAATTATCTTTCTAGAAAATCTAGGGCACTCGATATTTCCTACATATTCTAGCACAAGTCATGCCAAAAATCACGAAAAATTCCGGCATGACCTTTCCTAAAATAGGACATATCGAGCGCCTAAAATTGGCCGGAATGGAAATTAATAACACTCCGGAAAAACATAGGCCACTCAGAGGTGTAACCTGCAAACATGACTGGCCACTTGGGCAACCACATATCCTATTTGAGCAACACAAGATATACATGTTTTTATCTACATCATATCTTATAGGACTCATATTGACATGGAGATTTGGCTGGTCTCACCTCGAGGTCGGTGGGGGTCGGTGACAGGGACGACAGCGGGGATGATGGAGGGGCTCCTTGATTTCTGCAAAAACAAAAACCCTATGAGTTATCACTAATAAATCTCGAATAGTATCATACATATAACATCACTAATAAAACTAAAACCCTAGCGAACGACGGGTATCGATGACGAGGATGCGGGATAGGCATCGTCGATGTCGATCGACGTCTATGCAGGAATAATTGCTTAAACTAAAAAATAACAAAAAATGTGACATGTTCAACTAGTTCTATTAATTCAACTAGTTCTTACTAAAAATAAACTTACTATAAATAGAAATAAACTAGTTCTTTCTAAAAATAAACTAGTTCAACTAGTTATATAAATTTTCTTACTAAAAATACATTAGTTCTATCAATTCAATTAGTTCTTACTAAAACCAAACTAGTTCAACTAGTTTATTAATTTACTTACTGATTATTTTAAACACTTACTAAAAACAGTAAAAAAAACTACATTATACAATAGTAAAATACAGAAAAAAGAGATGGAGGGAGGAGGAAGAAGGAGAGAGGAGGAGGGGGAGGAGGCCGGTGGGATCGGAGGAGGGAGGGGTGGGGGAGGAGGGGGAGGGGGCGGCCGGAGGAGGAGGAGGAGGGAGGGGACGGAGGGCTTCTACATCAACACCATAGCCCCTCCGATGAGTTGTGAGTAGTTTACCACAGACCTACGGGTCCATAGTTATTAGCTAGATGGCTTCTTCTCTCTATTAGATCTCACTTTCGCAAGAGGCCGTGAAGGGATTGACAACCCCTTTATCGCGTTGGTTGCGAGTTCTCAGTTTGTTTATGTAGGTGCGTGGGACTTTTGAGGAGCCTCCTACTGGATTGATACCTTGGTTCTCAAAACTGAGGGAAATACTTACGCTACACTTGCTGCATCACCCTCTCCTCTTCGGGGAAAACCTACTCAAGCTCAAGATGTAGCAAGAATGATTTCTAGCACCGTTGCCGGGAGGTCTTCGCTCAAGTGAAGACATACCAAGTACCCATCACAAACCCATCTCCCTCGCATTTACATTATTTGCCTCTCGTTTTCCTCTCCCCCACTTCACCCTTGCCATCTTATTCGCCCTCTCTTTCCCAATTTCCTCTTCTCTTATTTCGCTCGCTTTCTTCCACCCTGCTTTTGTTTGCTGCTATGTCTGAAATTGGGGAGATTTTCGTCGATATGGACAATAATGATAACATGGAAAATCCCGAGGCCCCGGCCGATGAACCCCCTATCTTGCATACTAAAAAGTTTCGAATTTTTCTAGAATTCTCTAATATTGAGCATTCTTTTGTTAAGCGCGCTATTACTATCTTTTTGGCTCACGAGTTTAGATTTATCATACGAGTGTCCAAAGAAATCTTTGTGCACTATAGGGTGGATGCCGGTCGTCCTCCCATAGAGGCAATCCTCTATGATCAAGAGAAATTTAGGCGTTTTCAATCTTCGGACTACGTTGCTTTTAATGAAAACCTTTGGAAAAAGGTTCCTACCAATGTCTTGGTTGATTGCATTAACGAACTTAATAATGATTTTGCTCTTCGAAACAATGATCTAGGATACTCTCTTGAGTATAGGCTCACAAAATTCTGCCAAAAGAATGCTTTTAGTGATGAAATAGTTGTGCACTATGAAGGGCCAAAGGAGGAACCCATTCCTCCTGTGATTGATCTTGGGGACATCTGTCCCACTAAATTTAGCCCTTTTGATTACTTTTGTCTGCCTCAAAGAAAACTTGCTACCGACCATAGAGAATATGAGATGAGCCTTCAAGATCTATCTTATTATTATGGCACGCGTTAGATCTATCCTTGCTTTTATGCCTAGCTAGGGGCGTTAAACGATAGCGCTAGTTGGGAGGCAACCCAATTTTTCTTTATGTTTTTTGTTTTTGCTCCTGTTTAGGAATAAATCTTGCATCTACTCTCTGTTTAGATGTGTTTTTATATTTTAATTAGTGTTTGTGCCAAGTAGAACCTATAGGATAACCTACGATGATAGTTGATTTGATTCTGCTGAAAAACAGAAACTTTGCACGCACGAATATAATTTTGTTAAATCACAGGAATGCGCTTTTGCGTTGATTATTTTTTCTGCTGTTCAATAGACAAATTTCTAGGACTTCCTATTTTGGTAGGATTTTTAGAGTTCCAGAAGTTTGCGTTTGTTACAGATTGCTACAGACTGTTCTGTTTTTGACAGATTTTGTTTTTCGTGTGTTGTTTGCTTATTTCAATGCATCTATGCCTAGTAACTTAGTTTATAAACCATAAAGAAGTTGAAATACAGTAGGTTTAACACCAAATTAAATAAAGAATGAGTTCATTGCAGTACCTTATGTGGTGGTTTTGTTTTCTTTCACTAACGGAGCTTATAAGATTTCCTGTTGAGTTTTGTGTTGTGAAGTTTTCAAGTTTTGGGTAAAGCTTTTATGGACTATGGAATAAAGGGTGGCAAGAGCCTAAGCTTGGGGATACCCATGGAACCCCAAGATATTCAAGTGTATCCAAAAGCCTAAGCTTGGGGATGCCCCGGGAAGGCATCCCCTCTTTCGTCTTCGTTCATTGGTAACTTTACTTGGAGCTATATTTTTATTCGCCACATGATATGTGTTTTGCTTGGAGCGTCGTGTATTATATTAGCCTTTGCTTGTTAGTTTGCCACAATCATCCTTGCTGTACACGCACTTTGGGAGAAGCCTATTTGATTATAATTTGCTAGAATACTCTATGTGCTTCAATTATCTCTTTTGAGCTTGATAGTTTTTGCTCTTGTGCTTCACTTATATCTTTTAGAGCACGGTGGTGTCTTAATTTTGAGGAAATTGCTAGCCTCTCATGCTTCACTTATATTATTTTGAGAATCTTTTAGAATAGCATGGTATTTGCTATTTTCATGAAGTTGGTCCTAGAATGATGAGCATCCAAGTTGGGTATAATAAAAACTATCATAGGAAGTGAATTGGATGCTATGATCAACTTGATATTTGATAATTGTTTTGAGATATGGAGGTAGCACTACAAAAAAATACATTTCCGTGATGATACGTGTTTATCACAGTAGGTCGCATTTTTTGTCATGCATGTACATCCATAACAAATTTATGACAGAATCAAGATAGTCATACCTGTGCTGTCGTAGAAGTGTTCCATGACATTACCAAAATTATCATCACGGAAGTGTCCACTTCCATGACGATAAATCGCGCGTCACAGAAGTGCTTTCGTCAAGGGTGACCGGCACGTAGCATCCTCCGTAACGGAACGCCGTTAAGCTATCGGGTCGGGTTTTGGATTCGATAACCCATTAACAGCCCCGACCAATGGGGATTTTCCACATGTAAAATCATCATTGACTGGAGGAAACATGTGTCGGCTCACCGTTGGGACAGATGTCATCCACTCATTGGATAGAAGGCGCCTATTATACGTCGACACATGGCACAACCCAACAGAGGCCCATTCCTGTGAAAAGGACGGCCCATTTGACTTGGTCAAAAGGTGGCGGGCCAGCCCATGTAAAGCCTATTAACGGCTTGTTCGCATATAGCCCATTTACAGCCTGCTAACCCAAGGCCCGTTATGCCCTATCTGAATTAGGCCCAGTAGCGTCATCTGGGCCACCTAATATGATTCTAGCCCGTTTTCACTTCTGGACCATGACGTCTTGGCCTATGTAACTCTTGGCCTATTAACGGCCCGTGGTGAAACTAGCCCGTAATGAACAGTGTACTACTTTACACCCATTAACGGCCTGTTGTGAAAATGGCTCGTAATGAACAGTGTATCACTTTATACCCATTAAGGGCCCGTTATTCCGTTGGGCCGTTTCTAGCCCATGTTATCTTTCGGCCTTCTCAGAGCCCATTTATTCTTGGGCTCATTTCCAGCATTCGTTTACTTACGGCCCGTTACTGTCATTTTTTGCTTATGGGCCAAATTCAGCCCGTGGTTTCAGTCGGCCCGTTTGTGGTCCGTTAACACGTTGGGCCGTTTTCATAGAGTCATGAAATACGACCTATTAACGATGGCCCGTTATGGTCGGCCCATGAACGGCCGATTCCAACTCTAGCCCGTTTACAGCCATAATGTGGCCGGTTATTGCCCATGTTTGGCCAATCGATCATACTGCCCGTATAAGGCCCATTGATGATACGGCCCGTAGAAGGCCCATTGTTTCTGCGGCCCGTAGAAGGCCCATTGTTTCTACGGCCCGTGGAAGGCCCACTGTTTATACGGCCCGTAGAAGGCCCGCTGTTTCTACGGCCCGTAGAAGCAGTGTCGCTATAGTAAATATTAGCCCATGGTTATTGTGGCCTAGTTTTAAAAATAGGTTGTTGCAGCCACTAGCAAACCGCAGAAAAAGAACTGCACTACGCTACGCTAGAAAATAAGCAAGACAACAAGGAAATAAATAAGCAAGCAACTTACACTACGCTATCACGGCTATTACACATATTACATCCACTGGGCATCAAAGTTCGCCACCAGTGCAAATATAGGGAACACAGCAGCATATAAACGCCGCAGCAAAACAAGTCCAGAACTGAAACCACTTCAGAAGAGCTCAAGAAACAATATCCTGGGTACCCATGATGCTGGCAAGATGCTTAGCAAGCTTATTAACTTTATCTTGTTTGGCGCTTAAGTCCTCCAACGCCTGCTGTTGCACCAGAAAGTATGCATCTGAATTCTGCAGGGACTTCCTCAGTCCTTCGGCTTCCTGTCGCATAACATATGATCGATGTCTTTCAACTTGAAGTTGAGACCCAAGAAGCTGAACTGATTCAGGCAATGAGTTCGAAGAGCTGGTGCCAGCAGTGGTAGCCAGTAACTCGAACACTACATCAAGACAGGACTTTGGGGTTGTCTCTGTGTCCTCAATATAGTTTTTATCAGCTTTCTTGGAGACCAACAGGGATGTCTCACTATCTTGAACCTTATCTGCATTACTTCCTTTACCATTGCATAACAGGGTACTCTTCCGCAATATTTTATCCGCGTTCTAAAAGGGAAACAAACAAACACATCTCAGGTTTACAATGTAGTATATGAAACTCATTTTGGTAAACCAGTTCAGTAGTAAGGTGGACAGGATAACAACATGAAACAAACATATATCTATGTAGTATGGTCACTGTATGGTCTATATCATTCTAGTTTATGTTGCCAAATCAAGATAGATACAGTTCGAATCATATCTATTTAAGACAAAGCAGCATAGACAGAATATAAGTGTGGGAAACTACACAGCAATAACAACACTTGTAATGTGCATGGCATGAGAACAAAATTGTTTATTCAATTGAAACAAAAATCAACATAGAGCTAGTTACAACAACAAACAGCCAAACACGTTGAAGAAATAGGTTTAGAACATACCTGTTGCTCCATTGGAGTTTCAATTGCATCCTTCAAATTTGAAATTGGTTGGTATCAGTAAATACAGTGATGCAAGAGCAAAGTAGTATGAACCATAGCTACGGAACCTGACCTGAGAACAATTCTTCTTCTGCTTTAAGCGTTGACTTCGGGTTCGGAGTGGCGGTCCTCGTGATTTGGGCACTACAGTTGCCTTACTAACTGCTCGTGTTTGGGTGCTCTGTGGTGGATACGGTGCTGTGTCAACAGGAACTGGGTGTCTATCTGCTGGGGTTGGGGTTAGAAGGGGTGTAGCTGGTTCTCTGTCCAACTGGGTAGGGGTACAATCTGCATGAGTGTGGGTTATGTGTGGTGTGGCTGATTCTTGGGCAAGTACAACCATGGTTCTATCTGCATCAACAGGTAGCACGATCTTTTCTGAAGACCGTGTTTTTACTCCCACAGATACTGCCATCACTCCCTCCAATTGAATTGGCTGATAAACAAGAAAAGTAATTGAATATACAGACATTGTAAGATAGATAGGTGTAATGGATAGTAGGGAAGAAAACAGGGCATGAAATAATTCACATTTATGTTGTCTAAGCAAACAGAATAGCAGGACATAATTTCACATATATGATGGCTAATTAAACCGGATAGCATGACACAATTTCACATGTATGATGGCTAACTAAACAGGATAGAATGACATACTTCAAAATATGATGACTATGTAAACAGGATGACATGATATAACTATACGATGTGTCTACTAAAGTGGTTGGCATGCCATAAATCACAAACATGGCGTCGATGGAAACATGATGGCATGATATAATTCACGGATAGAATGACATAATTTAAATATGATGACTATGTAAACAGGATGAGATGATATAACTATATTATGTCTTTAGACAATGGGTTGGCATGCCATAATTCAGATACATGTTGTCTATGTAAACATCATGGCATGACATAATTTAAATATATGATTTATATACTAAGGAAGTGAGCAGAGGGAAATTGCATATATGATGTGTCAACTAAGGAGATGGCATTCAATATTGTGTATACGATGTAAAAAATAAGCATTGCGATACAACATATGCATTATATGAGTAATATAACCCTGCCAAGTTTGAGCATACATCTCAGGGGGATAATAGGAATGGTTATCTACCTCTGAATCCTCCTCTGAAGAGCTATCTGTAACCAGCAAGATATCTGCTTCAGCAGGTAGCATTGTCTGCTGTGAAGACCTTGTTTTCACTCCAGATTTCTCCATCACCAATTTAAATGGCTGATGCACAGGAAGAGCAGTTGAATATACAAACATTGTCGACAAAAGCAATGAGAAATACAAAAAAGGGCGACATGGTATAATTCACATATATGACGCTTGCCTAAACAGCATGGCATTGCATAATTCACATACATAATGCCTTGCAACAAGATAACATTGCATAATTCACATATATAATGTCTAGCAACAAGATGGCATTGCATAATTCACATATATGGTAATTAGACACTAAACAGGTGGTATTCACACAAAGCATGTCTAAACTAAGCAAATGACATAGCAATGCAAGATGTCATACACACGATATGAGTAACATAACCCTGCCAAGTTAGGGTGAGGGAGTCCTGGATTAGGGGGTGTCCGGATAGCCGGACTACCATAATCAGCCGAACTATCATCGGCCGGACTATCATCATCGACCGGACTCCAAGACTATGAAGATACAAGATTGAAGACTTCGTCCCGTATCCGGATGGGACTTTCCTTGGCGTGGAAGGCAAGCTTGGCGATACGGATACGTAGATCTCCTACCATTGTAACCGACTCTATGTAACCCTAGCCCTCTCCGGTGTCTATATAAACCGGATGGCTCTAGTCCGTAGGACACAACAACAACCATTACAATCATACCATAGGCTAGCTTCTAGGGTTTAGCCTCCTTGATCTCTTTGTAGATCCACTCTTGTAAACATCCACAATATCAATATCAATCAAGCAGGACGTAGGGTTTTACCTCCATCAAGAGGGCCCTAACCTGGGTAAAACATCGTGTCCCTTGTCTCCTGTTACCATCCGCCTAGACGCACAGTTCGGGACCCCCTACCCGAGATCCACCGGTTTTGACACCGACATTGGTGCTTTCATTGAGAGTTCCTCTGTGTCGTCACCGATAGGCTTGATGGCCTCTTCAATCGACAACGACGCAGTCCTGACGCACAGTTCGGGACCCCCTACCCGAGATCCACCGGTTTTGACACCGACATTGGTGCTTTCATTGAGAGTTCCTCTGTGTCGTCACCGATAGGCTTGATGGCCTCTTCAATCGACAACGACGCAGTCCTGGGTGAGACTTTTCTCCCCGGATAGATCTTTGTATTCGGCGGCTTCGCACTACGGGCCAACTCACTTGGCCATCTGGAGCAGATCGAAAGCTACGCCCCTGGCCGTCAGGTCAGGTTTGGAAGCCTAAACGTCACGGCCGATATCCGCGGGGACTTGATCTTCGATGGATCTGAGCCACAGCCGAGCGTGCCGCACTGTCATGATGGGCACGACCTAACTCTGCCGCCGGACAGCACCTGGGAGGCCGCACACAAATCCGCTCCGACCCATAGTCCGGAGCCGATCGCTCAGATCGAGGACGGATGGCTGGACACCGCCTCAGGAGCTGCAACTTCTACGGCGATGGAGCCGAACACTTACCTTGTCCCGCATAAAGCTCATGACTCCGAGGTGCCAGACTCTCTGCCGGACTCTGAACCTCCTGCGCCCCTGCCAGTCGAATCCGACTGGGCGCCGATCATGGAATTCACCGCTGCGGACATCTTTCAGCACTCATCCTTCGGCGGTATCTTAAATTCGCTAAAGCATCTCTCGCTATCCGGAGAGCCCTGGCCGAACTATGGCCAAGATGGTTGGGACGCGGACGACGAAGAAATTCAGAGCCCACCCACCACCCACTTCGTAGCCACCGTCGACGATCTAACCGACGTACTCGACTACGACTCCGAAGACATCGACGGTATGGACGACGATGCCGGAGAATATCAAGAACCAGTGCCTACAGGACACTGGAAGACCACCTCATCAAACGACATATATATGGTGGACACCCCAAAAGATGGGGACGGCGAAGAAGCAACGGAGGCTGATTCCTTAAAGAAACAGCCCAAGCGCCGACATCAGCGGCGCCGCTCTAAATCCCGCCACAGCAAGAATAGAGATTCCGGCACAGGAGATAATAACACCCCAGAAAGTGCCGAAGACAACCCCCTCCAGCACGATCCAGCGCAGGAGGAGGCAGAAGCAAGCCCTCACGAGAGGGCGGCAGACGAAGAGGTCGAGGATGATAATTACTTACCTCCCTCCGGAGACGAGGCAAGCCTCGACGACGATGAATTCGTCGTGCCTGAGGATCCCGTCGAACAAGAGCATTTTAGACGCAGGCTAATGGCCACGGCAAACAGCCTAAAGAAAAAGCAGCAACAACTTCAAGCTGATCAAGACCTACTGGCCGACAGATGGACCGAGGTCCTCGCGGCCGAAGAGTATGAACTTGAACGCCCCTCCAAAAGTTACCCAAAACGCAAGTTGCTCCCCCGACTAGAGGAGGAAGCGTACAAACCTGCATCACCAGCGCACAATACGGCAGACCAACCACCTCGTGGCCGCGACAGAGAGGCATGCAAGCCCTCCACCAAAACCGTACCCCGGCATCGCTCAAAAAGCATGAAGCCACGGGGGAACGCGCTGGACTTGCGGGATTTATTGGAGGACAAGGCAAGACAATCCAGATCTATCTATGGATCACGTGGGCGCCCTAAGACCCACGACGAATACCGTCGCACCGGATACAGCTACTCCGGCCGGGCCGAACACAGCAGACAACGCTCTCTCGAGCTACGTCGCGATATTGCTCAATACAGAGGCGCCGCACACCCACTATGCTTCACTGACGAAGTAATGGATCATCAAATCCCTGAAGGGTTTAAACCCGTTAATATCGAATCCTACGATGGCACAACAGACCCCGCGGTTTGGATTGAGGATTATCTCCTCCATTTACATATGGCCCGCGGCGACGATCTTCACGCCATCAAATATCTCCCGCTCAAGCTTAAAGGACCAGCTCGGCATTGGCTTAACAGCCTGCCAGTAGAGTCAATTGGATGCTGGGAAGACCTGGAAGCCGTATTCCTCGACAACTTCCAGGGCACGTATGTGCGACCACCGGACGCAGATGACCTAAGCCACATAATCCAGCAGCCAGACGAATCGGCCAGGCAATTCTGGAAACAGTTCTTAACAAAGAAAAATCAAATCGTCGATTGTCCGGATGCAGAGGCCCTCACGGCCTTCAAACATAACATCCGCGACGAGTGGCTGGCCCGGCACCTAGGACAGGAAAAGCCAAAATCCATGGCAGCCCTCACATCACTCATGACCCGCTTCTATGCGGGAGAGGATAGCTGGCTAGCTCGCAGCAACAACCTCAGCAAAAACGCTGGCACTCCGGATACCAAGGACCGCAATGGCAGGTTGCGTCGAAACAAAAACAAACACCGCATTAACGGCGACAGCAATGAGGATACGGCAGTCAACACCGGATTCTGAGGCTCCAAGCTCGGTTAACAGAAGAAGCCATTCAAAAGAACCACTCCGGGCCCGTCCAATTTGGACCGAATACTCGACCGCTCCTGTCAAATACATGGAACCCACGAAAAGCCAGCTAACCACGCCAACAGAGATTGTTGGGTATTCAAGCAGGCAGGCAAATTAATCGCCGAAAACAATGACAAGGGGCTACACAGCGATGACGAGGAAGAGACCCGGCCGCCGAACAACAGAGGAAAAAAGGGATTCTCCCCCCCAAGTTCGGACGGTAAACATGATATATGCAACGCATATACCCAAGAGGGAGCGGAAGCATGCACTAAGGGACGTATACGCGATGGAGCCAGTCGCCCCAAAATTCAACCCAGTCGATCGAAGAGACCATTCGACCAGTATCCGCCATGGCGGATTCGCCGCATTGGTTTTAGACCCAATCGTCGATGGATTTCACCTCATAAGAGTCCTAATGGACGGTGGCAGTAGCCTGAACCTGCTTTATCAGGATATAGTGCGCAAGATGGGCATAGACCCTTCAAGGATTAAACCTACAAGGACAACCTTCAAAGGCGTCATACCAGGTGTCGAGGCCAGTTGTACAGGCTCAGTTACACTGGAAGTGGTCTTCGGATCCCCGGATAATTTCTGAAGCGAGGAGTTAATCTTCGACATAGTCCCGTTCCGCAGTGGCTATCACGCTCTGCTCGGACGAACTGCGTTCGCAAAATTCAACGCGGTGCCGCATTATGCATACCTTAAGCTCAAGATGCCAGGACCTCGTGGATTCATAACGGTCAATGGAAACACGGAACGCTCCCTCCGAACGGAGGAACATACAGCGTCTCTCGCGGCAGAAGTACAGAGCAACATTTTAAGGCAATTTTCAAGTCCGGCCGCTAAACGACCGGACACGGCCAAACGCGCCCGGAGCACCATCAACCAAGACCACCTGGCACGTTCCGAGCACGCGTAGCAATGCGGCCTCAACCCCAGCCCTCGCACAATCGTAAGACAAACTCTCCGCGTACATAATTACGCCCTGGAGATACCGTGGGCATAGGGGGAGAGGCACAACCACAACAGACCCAGAGTGCGGTTCGACCACACCAGGGGCTCCCAAGTGTGTCGCTCTTTTTTATCTTTTATTTCTCTCTTTTTTCTACAGAACTCTGTCCGGCAGTGAACCTGCCGAACTCATGATGCAACAGCTAGGGAGGGACAAAGGCTACGATGAACACTCAGGCGGTCTCCATTACGAGCATTAAATTTGTTAAATACACCATTCCGTGGCCTACCCCTGGAGGGAGACACCTTTAATTCGTCCAATCCCTTGCTTTCCGCACTATTTGTATCATTCCGCACTCATAGCAGATCTTCTCGAATAAAATGCAGCACTTTTTGCCCATAATTGCATTACCTTATATATATGTTCATTTACGACATGTTGCATCCGTACAGTTTGGTACGGCCAAATACACCAGGGGCTTATGTTCCCCGCATTATGGTGTGATAAAGACCGCACACTTTCACAAGTGCGGCACCCCGAACTTATAGCATTATATGAATCGGCTCCGAATCATGTCTTGGGTCAATAGTTGGGTTTGCCCGGCTCCCATGTTTGGCACCTTACGTTCCGTTCTATCGGCTAAGGTAGCACTGGGAGAACCACTGCGATTGCGCCCCGGTTGAGCCGGGTTAACGCCTCAGTGGAGAAAGCTAAAACTGACTTTTTGATAAGGCGAGAGACTGGTCGCTGTTCGAGAGGTCTTTTCGGGTCCTTAAAGACCTACGCCGCTTCAAGCGAAGTTCCGGATAATGTCCGATGAAGGCGTGGATAGCGCCCCGAATTCGGTCTTCCGAATAATAGGGGCTTCGCCGAAATTTAAAATTATAGAATTCTATGGCTAAGTGAGAGTGTTCAAGCACTATAAGTCCGGTTGCCTTGTTCGTTGTGTTGAGCGCCTCCCTAGATGGACCCAAAAATGGGAACAAGAGTGCTCAAGTTTATCGCGAACACCCCAGCACTCGTGGCATGGGGGCTGAAGCCGACGACTTGCCATCTCTCAGATTTAATAAACGGCCGCACAGAAGGTAATATTTTAAATTAACAAGCATTGCTTAGCGCATATCAACAAAGTTTTCAGCGCACAGGATAACACATTGCGAATTTACTCAATAATTACATCCCTGGGGCACTCATCCGCAATCTTGCGGGCACCCTTCAGGACAGTCTTATAGTACATCTCGGGCGTACGATATTCCTTGCCCGCTGGTGGCGCGTCAGTGATTAGCTTCTCCGCATCCAGCTTGCCCCAATGCACCTTTGCGTGGGCAAGGGCCCGACGAGCACCTTCAATACAGGCGGAGCGCTTGATAACCTCCACCCAGGGGCACGCATCACCAACCGTCGCACGAGGCCGAAGTAGCTCCCAGGCATGGCCTCTCCAGGCCACAACCGGACTATGAGGCTCTTCATGGCCTGCTCGGCCGTCTTGTGGAGCTCGACCAGCTGCTTCAGCTGGTCGCTAGGGGGCACCGGATGGCCGGCCTCAGCATACTGAGACCAGAAGACCTTCTCCGTTGAGCTCCCCTCCTCGGCTCGGTAGAATGCGGCGGCATCAGACATACTGCGAGGCAGATCTGCAAACGCCCCTGGAAAGCTCCGAATTCGGGTAAGTAACACGTAATTTACATTCACATGCTTGCTTTGCATGAAAAATGCCTTACCCAGCGCTATCTTCCTCACCAACTCAATCTCCTGAAGGGACTTATGGGCATCGGCCTTGGCAGTTTTGGCACTTTCGAGAGCCGAGGCAAGCTCGGACTCTCGAGTCTTTGAGTCACGCTCCAAACTCTCATGCTTTTCCATGAGAGCCTGGAGCTCTTGCCGAACCACCGCCACCTGCGCCTCCTGCTTTTCTCGCTCTGCCCGTTCCGCGGCCGCATTGCATTTGGCCACGGACACGGCCTCCTTTAGGGTCGCCACCTCGTTCGTGGCCCCTGCAGTACCCATGTTATCCTTGTTATTTTTTGCTGCAACCTAAATCCTTTTCTGTAAGGTACAAGTTCAAAGTGGTGTTACTCACCTTCTTTGTCCTGGAGCTGCTTCTTGGCGCAGCCGAGCTCTTGCTCGGACCGCTCGAGCTCCTGCTTCAAGCACCGACCTCCGCAGTCAGTGCGGCGGAGGTCAGCAGCGCAGCCTGCAACCCATATTGACATAATTTTTTAGCAACCCTGCGTATATCTTTTTTTTTCCAGATCCTCAGTCCGGCTTTTCTTTCCGAACACCGAACCAAGCATGAGGGGCTACTGTCTATGCGGTATTACATTGCATATTTTTATCTTCTTACCTCAAAGCCTGATAGAAGGCTACTGCAGGCTTCGGTCAGCCCGCTCTTGGCGAGCTATACCTTCTGAATCACCGCACTCATAATAGTGCGGTGTTCTTCCTCGATGGAGGCGCTCTGGAGCACCTCCAACAAATTGTCCGGCGCCTCCGGTTGGACGGAAGCCGCCGGCGTCACGGTCTTGCCCTTCGTGCGAAGGGGCCGCCGGCCGGACTTTAGAACCACTGCGGGTTCTGATGTGGAGTCCGGCGCAAAGTCCGGGAGGCTGCCTTGTGGCGCCTCCGGAGCCTCCCCCTGATGGGTCCCTTCTTGGGATCCCACCTCGGCGTCCTCGGTGTCGCGAGGGGTGAAGGCGGTCGGGATGGAGTCTACATCCGACGGAGCCAACGACCCGCTCGATGAAGCGGGGAGATCATCATTGGCCGGACTACAGGCAGCATGCGGCATCTGAATGACACTATGTGATGCAGAAAAAGAAATTATAATTCATTCAGGAATCCGGATACTTACGATCTCGCCGGAGGCCTGGCCCTTGAAGGCCATTCTTCCTCACCAACGTTGATGTTGGCGGAGCTGTCCGGGGGAATAGTCCTTCCCCTCTTGGACCCTTCGACCTCCCCTGTTGGGGAAGCCTTCCTCTTCCTCCCTCCCTCCTCTGGGAGAGAGTCCTCCTTCTCCTCCTCGTTTTCAGGGGAGGAGTCCGCCCCGGAGTCGTCGGACACCTGAAAGCGGGAACTCTTTCGAGCACCCGTGGCCTCCTTCTTGGCCTTCTTCTCCGGCACCACGTGCGGTGCCGGAACCAGCAGCCTCGCTAGACGGGCGTCTACTAGGTTTTCTGGCATGGGAGCCGGGCAGATAATCTGCTCCGCCTTCCTCATCCAGTCCTGTCAAAGGAAAAGGGGAAATTAAAACCTGCATAGAGTCAAACTATGAAAAGCAAGTGTCCCGTAAAGGGGTAGAATCACTTACCTCGTCGGCTTGGCGCTGCGAGCGAAATCCGCGATCTTCAGTCGCGGATGCGGGGGCTTCGGCGCCCTTAAACAGCACCCTCCAGGCGCCTTCGTACGTCGTGTCGAAGAGCCCGCTCAGCGCCTGGTGCTGTTCCGGATTGAACTCCCACAGATTGAATGCCCGCTCTTGGCATGGGAGAATCCGGCGGACGAGCATGACTTGGACCACGTTAACCAGCCTGAGCTTCTTCACCAGCTTCTGGATACAGGCTTGGAGTCCCGTCAGATCCTCCGAACTACCCCACAGCAAGCCCTTCTCTTTCCAGGAGGTGAGCTGCGTGGGGATACCAGATCTGAACTCGGGGGCCGCTGCCCACGTAGGGTCGCGCGGCTCGGTGATATAGAACCACCCCGATTGCCACCCCTTGACGGATTCCACGAAGGCCCCTTCGAACCAAAGGACGTTGGGCATCTTGCCCAACATGGCGCCTCCGCACTCCGCTTGAGTGCCCTTCACTACCTTCGGCTTGACATTGAAGGTCTTGAGCCACAAGCCGAAGTGGGGCTGGATGCAGAGGAAGGCCTCGCACACGACGATAAACTCCGAGATGTTGAGGATGAACTTCGGCGCCAGATCATGGAAATCCAGGCCGTAGTAGAACATGAGCCCCCGGACAAAGGGGTGAAGTGGAAAGCCCAGTCCGCGGAGGAAGTGGGGAAGAAAAACGACCCTCTCATGGGGCCTGGGGGTGGGGATGAGCTGCCCCTCGTTGGGCAGCCGGTGCGCGATGTCGCCGGACAGGTAGCCGGCGCTGTGCAGTCTTTCGATGTGCTCCTCTGTAACGGAGGAGGTCATCCACTTGCCTCCCGCTCCAGACATGACTGGGGAAGGTTGAGACGAGATGTGCGGGCTTGGGCGCTGGAGCTCGAGTGCACGGAGATGGATAAGCAAAGGGGGAAGAAGGCATAGGTGAAAAGGTGAATCCTTATCCCTTATATGGGCGGGCGAAGTCTACGCGTCCCCCACCGGCCTGGTAAAACTCGCTTATCCCCCAAGCGTCACCATCATTGGCGCGGTTGGGTTACCCACGTCCGTATTGATGAGAATCCCGGATTAAGGGGAACACGATCTCTGCTTCGACAAGAAGTGCCAAGGAAACCGCTTCGCTAAATGCACTAAGGTGGTAGAGTAAAAAATGATTCAAGTAATGGCTTGGTAGTGGCGTGATGTCATGCCGCAAAAAACGTCAGCAGATTGAACTTGTGTATATATTATTCTCTCTACGGTGAAATGTGAAATTTATTTTGCAGAGCCGGACACTATCCTGGTGTTCACAATCTTCTATCATTCGGAGGAGGAACCCGCCTTGCAATGCCAAGCAATATACGCGCCGGACTTATCGTCATTGAAGCCTAGTTCAGGGGCTACTGAGGGAGTCCTGGATTAGGGGGTGTCCGGATAGCCGGACTACCATCATCAGCCGAACTATCATCGGCCGGACTATCATCATCGACCGGACTCCAAGACTATGAAGATACAAGATTGAAGACTTCGTCCCGTGTCCGGATGGGACTTTCCTTGGCGTGGAAGGCAAGCTTGGCGATACGGATACGTAGAACTCCTACCATTATAACCGACTCTATGTAACCCTAGCCCTCTCCGGTGTCTATATAAACCGGATGGCTCTAGTCCGTAGGACACAACAACAACCATTACAATCATACCATAGGCTAGCTTCTAGGGTTTAGCCTCCTTGATCTCGTGGTAGATCCACTCTTGTAAACATCCACAATATCAATATCAATCAAGCAGGACGTAGGGTTTTACCTCCATCAAGAGGGCCCGAACCTGGGTAAAACATCGTGTCCCTTGTCTCCTGTTACCATCCGCCTAGACGCACAGTTCGGCACCCCCCTACCCGAGATCCGCCGGTTTTGACACCAACATAGGGCATGCACCTCAGGGGGGAAATATGACTGGTCATCTGTCTCTGAATCCTCCTCTGAGGAGCTATCGGTAACCAGCAAGACATGCGCTTCGTCAGATAGCATTGTCTGCTCTGAAGACCTTGTTTCCACTCCAGATTTTTCCATGACCGTGCCGAATGGCTGATGCACAGGAAGAGTAATTGAATGTACTAAAATTGTTGACGAATTTAGCACATAATAAAAAAATGATGGCATGATATAATTCACATATAAGATGAGTGGCTAACCAGGGTGGCATTGCAAAATTCACATATATGATGCCTGGCTAGAGAAGATGGCATTGCATGATTCACATATACGATAAAGAAACAAAACAGATGGCATTGACACAAAGCATGTCTAAACTAAGTAGATGACATATTTAATGTATACAGTAAGCAATGCAAGGCACCATATGCATGATATTACCAACATCAGCATGCCAAGTTAGAGCGAAGACCTCATGGGGTAAATAGGAGTGGTCTTCTCCTTCTGAATCCCCCTCAGAACAGTTATCTTCCTCTTGATTACGATCCGAAATGGGTGGAGGGGGGCTGCCTTTGCGCCCACCATGGAACGACGTCTGCATGAAATTTTATTGCCACGCAAGGCTCATCTCTTTTGCTCTACATGATAAGTTCCATTGTGTAGAATAACTGGCATGCATAGGAATAAAACATAGTGAGATTATGTAAGGAGTGCCTGCACAAATCCAGAGTGTTGGTAGCAAACTGTGGATAGACCCAAAACCAATGATAGCAGGCAGATAATAGCTTTAGTTAAAAAATACAGATAATGGCTCCTTTAATGTTTCTTTGCACCCAACATGAAACTCATAGTAGACACCGGAGATTAACCAGATAGTAGACAGATAGTACTGATTGCTGCCCCAATATGCACCCCGCAACCATTTAAAAACTCAAGTTTCATCATTAGTTTGGACCTGACTCGGAGTCTAATAGGTGAACACGACGATAATGTAGCATGTCAACATATTAAGCGACGCATAACGTAAGCAGACACGGAAGAGTGCGACCTCTCTTGCGGACCCGTGTAGTCCTCAAGGTCATCTGCTCAGTTGATGATGGTAATGCAGTTGTCGTGGCTGCCAGCGGCGGGGAAGAAGATATGAGGCGGAGAAAAGACAGTATGGAGAGCGGATCCCTGCTGTGGTGAACCCTTCCGTTGTTGGAGCAGCTGAGCTGGGGTGGAACACAGCGCCGCAGGAGCAGGGCAAACCACACAAGGTTTTCTTTGACACATATCTGTAACAGAAGTAATTGAGTAAGGGCTTGTTTGAATTTGAGGATTCTAACAATGCAGGGGATAGGAAATAGATAGGTATAGGATAGGAATGCACGTGCAAAACAGAGAATTTAAAAACATAGGATTTCTATCAATCTGGGTGTTTGATTCACAACAATTGGAAGATCAGAGGATGCAAAAAAGCGTGGTGAGATTAAGTCAAACCACAAGAAAATGTATGGTTATAATGCTATTATGCTACTATCTATTAGTCTTGTGCTTGATGAATAGGAATATGAAAAGGAGGAGAAGTGGAAATTAGAATTCCTACGGTTTTTTTTCAAGGAGACACTAAAGGAACAAATCCTACAATTTTCCTTTGCTCCATTACTTTGCACCAAATTCATGAAAAGTAGTACCTTAGGAAACTTTCCAATTCCTATGTTTTTCATTCACTTTTCCTTTCAAGCACTGGCGATTCTAGTAGGCAGGCTTGAGCAAGGAAAATTCTACACTAAAAAAATGTTTTTGTGCTACTTCTATTACTTTGGACCCAGGCCACTACCATACTAGCTCAACTCCCAGGCCCATCGACAAATGCATAGCTCAAACGCACAGAGATAAAAAATGATGGCGTTCAAGAGAGTCCATCACGGATAGCTAAGTTGCCTGGTACCTCACTGCTTGTCATATAGTAGGATAAAATAATCGTATTTCCCGTTACTATGAGTGCTCAGTGGACAATATATATAACATGTAGAGTAAAAAAGAGATGCAACAAGTGTACAACATCTTTGGCGAAACCATGTCGAGCTCAGTGTGATTGGGTTGGCCGGTGAGGATGCTCCGGCTGACTTTGCTGTCGGAGGAGGGGAAGAAGATCTTAGGCGTCTGAAGATGGAGCCCGAGGTACTGCTCCGCTGTGATCGAGGGTTTCATCGTTGGAGCAGCTCCGGTGAGTTGTACGACGCCGAGGCTGAAGCAGGACAAGAGAGACAAGGAACAACGTTAACCTGAGTGGAATTCTAATAGCATCTCCAATACATGACATAAAATACATAACCACAAAGTGCTAGATGTAAAATACATTAGCCGCTCATCTCTGAACTTAACTTTCAAAACTGAACTTAACTGTCGAAACTGAACCTAGCTGTCGAAACTGAATTTTGCCGTTGAAACTGAATTTTGCTGTCGAAACAGAACGCACTAGCAAGGTGAGGCTACACGTCAGTCGACTGACTTTTTCATCTCTAGTCAGTCGATTTTGCAGCCGTTGGATACGAAATTAAGGGCCTGTGCTTCATCTTCAACCTCCACCCCCCTGAGCCGCCAGCCACCACCGGCCAAACAGCAGCCCCCCGCCGCTCGCGGCCGGTGGTGCGCCGCCCTGCCCGCCCCGAAAATACTCCCCGCCATCGGTCCGCCGCCGCCCCGGCCATCCCTCTAGGCCCCCCGTGCCGAGATTTTTCTCCAGAGATCCCCACGCCACCGCCCCACCAACGCCCCGCCACCGCCGGCGACCACCGCCCCCATCCTGAACCCTAAAATAGATAGTGGGGTACCTCTCCGGCGAGCCCCCCTCCCCGCTGTGGCTGGTTCTTCCTTCACCCCGGCGAGCCCACCTCTTGGAAATCGACTGACCCAAAAGTCGATTTAGTCGACTGAAGTGTAGCCAAATTGAAGCAGCATTGCAAGCAAGAGCAAGAGCGAGAGCAGCAGCGCGAGCAAGTGCAATAGCAAGAGCAGACCAGGCAGGGGACCAAGAGTAAGAGCAGAGCAGCAGCGCGAGCGAGAGCTAAAGCAGCAGCAACTCCTACTAATGTGGACGTCGCCGCCGAGGGAGCGATGCCGTGGAGGAAGTGGCCGGCGACGCCGCCATGGATGGAGCCGCGCTGTGTCAGCTCGGGACCGAGCGCCGGCAGCACCATGAGATTGAATCAAGAAGAAAATGCGGCAATTAGTGTACAATCTCTTTGGTGGCGCCGATTAGGCCGCAGCTTCATCCGAGGAAACGGTGATGATGATGCTCTTCTGGTGGTGCAGGTGAAGACGACGGTGTGGGAATGGAGGTGGCGTGAAAGACGAGGGGAACATCGGGGCAGCTCCTTGGAGGTGGAGGACGGGGTGGCTGAACCGGCGGGATGATGAGATCGACGACGGATCCTCATCCGGTACGGTGGATGAGGGACGTCGAGGTGTCGTTGTGGACGACGTCGTCGGGGAAGAAGCTCCGGCTGGGTGGCGGACGGAGCAGGGTGTGGGGTTTCGTCGCGGGTTTTCACGGCCTCGGTGTACGAATGGGTGGGCGGATGGGATGGCAGTGGGGAACCATGGCTTAGAGACGCGCTTGTCCGAAATGTGGGGTAAGTTACGAAAGTACCCCCCACCGATTTGAGGCGGTTCTTTCGATTCAGGGGTACCACGGGCATTTCGCGTGTCGGGATTTCACAGGAGGTGGGAGTTTTCGCGCGCATTGTAATTTCGGAATAGCAAGGCGCGGGTTGAGATGGAGGGAGTTGTCGGAGTACAACAAGACAAAGATATATCTTAAATATTTCGGGCTAACAAGGCGCGGGTTGAAGAGGCGGGAGTTTCGCAGCACGATAGACAGAGACGCTAGCTTCAATTTTCGGCATAACAAGGCGCGGCTTGAAATTTCGGAAGAACAAGCTTAACGTGTACCCAAAAAAAAAGACAATTTGCACCTCAACACGCACAACACACACAAACACCATTTAGACTAGAGTAAAGTACACGTGCATTGCACGCATGAGATTTGGCAACCAAATTATGAATAAATACCACATTATAGCATGCAAGCTTTGAGTCATATATACATGATGTAGATGTTCATTTAATTCTTATAGTTCATTTCATTCAAAATCATCTAGTTTTAATAAGAAAGCTAATCTATTTTAAGATTCATGGAATTGTGCGTTGTAAGACATAAAGTAAAAACAAATAATGGCAAATCATGTAGAAAAACATTTGGGCAATTATGATACGGAAGATTCTAGAACAAATAAGAAGTGCTTGTGTTTTGATGTTTGTGCATTATGCTTAAGTTCAACCATGGAGTCTTCTAGATTATACATGTGGTGAAATCTGGTGGAATCTAGATGATATCCAACGGCCAATAGTGCTCAAATTTGCCATCTTTGGACCTTCGGATTCGCCTCATCCAACGACCATCTTTCAAAGTTAAAATTACCTGCTCACAATATAAAAATATTATATATATATATATATATATATATATATATATATAGGG
Source organism: Triticum timopheevii (assembly GCA_963921465.1). Taxonomy (NCBI): domain Eukaryota; kingdom Viridiplantae; phylum Streptophyta; class Magnoliopsida; order Poales; family Poaceae; genus Triticum; species Triticum timopheevii. Next base: position 491,037,496 of record OY997270.1, on the reverse strand, counting down.
GTATAGATATAGATATGTGATGCGAAAGCCGCCCATGATCTCCAATTACATGCACGGATGCGACATGGGCAAATGATGTCTGCCATCGGTATCTCAAATTCAAATCAGTCTGACCTTGTTCAATGTGTATACATTACAACATGCTCGTTTCCAAAGCACACCGCGCAGATCTCTGTTATATTCATGCATGCATGGGTTTCAAACATCAGGATCTCTTATTCAAATATTTGAATTCAACTTTACATTGATTATGACCTCACCTATTCTTTTACACCCACACAGTAGTCTTCTCTTTATAATTGTACCACTAACTTTCTCTCGTTCATGCATGCACAAACACTACAAGTCGGCATTATCTATCACACGCATGCAATCTTTTTCTTCTGGTCGGTCTCCCATGAAGGCACACACCCACACACATCCCCCTCTCCCTCATACCGGGCATTCTTTATCTCTCATGCGTGCATGCGCAACGATCGATGTTCCTCTATGTATGTGTGTATATAGCTAGGTCTTTCATAGTTTTCCACACAAACCGATCAATCGATATATCCAGTGAGGTCTCACCCTCTTTCCCACGTCAACATCGATCAATCTATACCTCTCCCACGTCCACATCGATCAATCTATACCTCTCTATATACGATTAACATAAATAGCTAATACACCCACATTAATTATATATCCAACGTCCCCCTAACATGGGGCAGTAAGGCCCCCCCCCCCTAACATCACTATATATCGAGGCTAATATGAATGTGATCATTAGAAAATTGCTGCTAAAAAGGTTTAATTTCATGAATTTACCCTCCTTGTAAAGGATTAGCAATGCTTGGCCCCCTAGCTCATTTATTTTTCATGGCTCCGCCACTGCGTGCAACAGCGCACGTGTTCGCCCCCTCTCTCTAAATATCGATCTTGCACTTGTGCATTCCTTCATAGCCCCCCTCCACTCGGCCCCTCGCACCCTCTTCTAGCCCCCCCCATCGGATTTTGCCACATGTACAATCTAGCAGACTCCATGGTTGAACTTAAGCATAATGCACAAACCTCAAAACAACAGTGGTTCTCTTTTGTTCTAGAATCTTCCGTATCATAACTGCCCAAACTTTTTTTCAAGTTGAATTGCCATTATTTGTTTTTACTTTATGTTTTACAACGCACAATTCCATGAATCATAAAATAGATTAAGGGCTTCTTTGATTCAAAGGATTCTCAAAGGAATTTTGGAGGATTCGAATCATTAGGATTTTTTCCTATCTTGGTTGTTTGATTCGTCGGATTGTAAACCATAGGATTTTTTCCATATGATTCATTTGCACTAGAATTCATAGGAAACATCCCATCCACTCAAACGTCTTTGAAAGAATTCTGCGTCTTTTCTATGCACAATCAAACACTCATACAATCCTGTAGGATTCAATACGACATTCCACTATAATCCCATGTTTTTCCTATTCACGCGCTCTTAGCTTTTTTATAAAAACTAATTTGATTTTGAATAAGATTAACTATAAGAATTAAACGAAGGGCTACATCACGCATATATGACTAAGAGCTTACATGCTATAGTGTGGTATTTATTCATAATTTGGTTGCAAAATCTGATGCACGCAATGCACGTGTAAATTACTAGTACTTTGAGTATGTGCAAAACACGTAAATTAGAATACCAATGGCACGCTACATAGTGTCTCTCTTACAGTTCATGAAGCCACGTGGCACATGTGGATGCATTGTCGTGACCTCCTTGCGTGGATTGATCACAGTGACGTGCTGCTGGTTCCAGAAGAATGTACCTGTCCTCCCTGAGCCATACTGGCGGTACATGCACGAAGCGAAGATGTGAACGCACGCCAAGCACGCACTTATTCCCTCGCACGCACACGCGGGTACACGGGCGAATGCAATTTTGTACCAAGATCCACCTCATGTGATAATTTGACGCATGTAAATTCGTACACTTCATTGATGGTCAATTAATACAGCGCATGCAAATTGAGTGGACGTGAGGGCTGAAGAAAGACATTATTACTCCACTGCGCACATGCGAGTAGTTAAATCGTGGGTTGCTAGTAGTACTTCCATTGGTCTCCTTCGTATTTTGCGCCAATTTTTGACAGTAACATAATATTTATGCATTTGATCAGTGTAGTCTACTTGAAATTTATGTTCCACTAAACTCATCGGGAGCCGTTTCGGGCCTCGAAACCAAAACCATCAATTAATCTTTACCTTGTTCCCATCACATTCGAAAGCCTGCTCACACCTACTAGTACTACGTACCAAACCTGAACGTGTTCCCACTATGCAGGTATTAGTACTACTAGTGCTAGTACTTAGGTTTTAAAAAGGGGAACTACGTAACCAAAAATTACTCTACCTTTCCTCCTCATAAGTGCTTCTTCTTCGTCCGTCGTTGCCATGGCCGGAGAGCAGAGCTCTAGGTCGAGAACTACTCGTAACAAGGGAGCGGCAACCAAGGCTGCAGAAAAAAAGAGAGGGCTCGCCGCCACGTAGAGACCTCGAAAGATCTCTCACGGGCAGATAATGGCTCCAAGGAGCGCCCTAGCCGCGGAGGCGAACATGCCGAGCCGGCGGAGCTAGAGTCATTATCCCTCGACGGCATGCCCGATCAGCTCAATAACCACCTCAATAAGCAGAAGGAGTTCATCCAAGGCTTCACGGAGTTGCTGAAGGAGAGCCTCGACGACATGCCTGCTGAGCTCAATCAGCAGGGGGAGTTGACCGCCGGCTTGGTGATGCTGCTGAAGAAGAGCATTGCCTCAGAGAAGAAGGCGACCAGCAAAATCCTGCTACTTCAGGAGGACAAGGCGAAGCTCTGCCACGAGATCGACCTATTGAAGGAGAAGAACGCCGAATGGAAGAAGCTACATGAGAATAGTAGTTCCTCGATGAAGATACTGCAGGCCCTCGTCATGGAATAGAAGGAGGAGTTGGCGAAGCTCCGCATCGAACACCCAACTGCTGTCAAGGTACGTAATGCGGCCGTGGAACAGATGATGAAGGCCCGCGTCGAGAAATCCCGCGTCATGGATAGAATGAAGAAGATGGCGGAGGAGACGCGCAAGGAGATGGAGGTGGTGGAGGCGATGAAGAAGCAGTTACGACCCTGCGGTGAATTAGATCATTTGGGGTGATAATCTTCCTTCTTCTTTTGCTTCTATGTTTCATCTTTTGCTTCGGGTGTTTCGCCGCACGTGTCACGTTCTCTGCGAGGCATGAATAGAACAATGGTTTTTGTTTTTTGAGGGAATGAAAAGAACAATGCTAACAATGAGATGACTAGCAAATTAGATCATTTTTTATCGCCATATGGCACTGGGCTGCCGTGTTTCATGCTCCTCTGTCGCAGTACTACTCTAGTGGAAAACTTGAGTATACCGCACAGTTCTTTGCTCCTCCTCGATCAGGTCGTCGACGCATTTATACGAGCAGTCAAAACACAAGGCCTCGCCTTCCAGCAGTAATGAGCCGTTAAATCACAAAGGCCCTCGCCTCTTGTGAAACCGACCAAGCTAGACTGCCCCGCCCTCTAGCCTTTTAAAAAATGTATACTTTTGTACAATAGTAGTATCGATGGATTGCGCCATGGAGCAAAACTTGAAATTAAAAAAAAGGTGGTACATATAGAGAGTGCTCGTCGCCAAATTATGCATATAGTACTATTAAAAAGGCTAGTCACAATAATGGTGTCCAGCACAACCCACCCCTCAAATAAAACTAAGCACCCTGGAATTCTTTGACAAAACTATGCACCCTGAAATTCTTTGACAACTAAACTGTTGGCTATATGATGTTGGCCATATATATTGTACGTATATAATGTGAATAAACAAGTGGTAGTACTATACCAACTAAAAGATGAAATGTAAGAAATACTAGTATGCACTTACTGAAGAGTTAAAGTAACAAGAAGAAACATAACATAGTTCTGCTGGGGGCTCAGCACAACACACCCGTCAAATTAAATTAAGCACACCTGAAATTAAACTTTGCTACTATTCCGGTATACACTGCATTAGAAACACCATGAGCAATGACACTGCCACCTTACTCAGAGTCCTCGTCCACGTCCTCAACTTCGTCCTTGTCCCTCTTACTCTTGGCTGATACTTCTTTGCTTGAACCGCCAACTTGGCTGTTGCTCTTCATCCAACCCTTGTAGATATTGAAACAAAGGTAGCCATCCATTGCAGCATACTGGATGTGGTCCATATCTAGTACATTCCGCTGCCATGCATGATGATGAAACATGTATGGAGGTTTCTCCAGTTTACCGTATGAAGGATGAACCATGGCTCCTGCCAGGGTGAGCATTGAAGGCTGATGAGAGGACACCAGCCGATTCTTTTGGAGGTCGAAGGTGTTGCCTACAACGAGGCCTATCTGACGCACGACTTCTTGGTCGTTACCAAAGTCTACATCGGCATGGCAAATGTGGTAGACCAAGCATAAGTCATGCACGGAAACCTGGATCACGGCGGGCTTCTTCCTCTCTTCGTCGTTTAGATCCTTCTCTCATCCCACGACTGTGGTGTACTCAACATCTAGCCCGGCGACCCACTCATCATGTGAGTCTTCAAACATGCGTCTGAAGCGAGAAAGGCATCCTTTCACCGTCGCGGAAGAACGGGTGTAGATGACGTCGAACTCATCGCCGGTGATGGTTCTAACCTTGTACTCACCGCCGATCGGGGAGATTTGGGACGCCATGGATTTGGGAGGAGGGTTAGGATTAGTGGAACTACCGTAATGTGAATGGACAGGACGACTAGGAGCGAACCGCCGTAGTATTAAAGGACGTGCGGGGACGAGTAGGAGCGAACTGCCAGCGTGCGAACGGTGGGGTAGTGGCTTTCCATTCTCCCATGATACGGGCTTCCGAGAGCCCTTGGATCAGAGATCGAACGGTTGCATGGCGTGATTCTAGACCAATGGGTGAATATCCTATCCTGGAGGGTTATTTTGCAAATTTTCAGCAACTTAGCATGCGACCGTTTGATCTCAGATCCAAGGGTTGCCAGCAGCCCGTATCATGGTCGCGCCTACCACGACTGTCGCGTCGCTCGCGCGGTCGTGCCCTTGGAGATTTAGCACGGTGCGTTAGGCTATCTGATGTTGGCATGTCATAAATAGTCATCACTTAGTCACTCATACTACAACAAGGTTGGCTATAAGTGTATTTTTTACTCCTCTCTATCTCTTTCTTCGTACTCCCTCCGTCCCATAATATAAGAACGTTTTTGACACTAGTGTAGTGCCAAAAACGTTCTTATATTATGGGACACAGGGAGTACTAGTATTTCTTGCATTTGCCAAGGAGTGACCTCTTCCAATGAAATGGTGTTGCTAAGTTTGCTTCATTTAATTAGCTATAGATTCAAAATTGTCTTTTCACCTAGGTACACGCGCTTAGAACCGTTTCTTCCTTGGGTCACCAAACTAGTCTCTCCCTTCTTGATTAACTTGCCACATCAGACTTTATGCCTATGTGGCAAGCTTAAGCACCTGTAGGAGCAAGTAAGGTGCCCGTCCGTTGCACGGAAGAGTGAAATGCATTGATCAGGGTGTTGTTTATTTTGTCAAAGGATGTGGGGGTCATCTCGTGTTCAACCGGGTCGACGTGTCAAGCACCAAATAACTGTGCAGAACAGCAGGGGGGACGCACCTCACTCGTACCGGCCCAGTGTTAGTAATGAGCAATGAGACGTCAAATCACAATGTTGCACCTTCCCAGACGAACGAAGCAACCATTATTTCACACTTCGGTTCGACATCATCTCAAACCACGTACTAGTATTGCTTCTACCTCAAGAGGGGCACGCGCATCGCCTTGCTACATCATGACACATGGGACTGCATGACAGGCCATGCTCCCCCGCCGATCGCTGGGTAAAATCACCTCATTTTTACTATACTTCCTCCGGATCAGTTTACTACATGGCATGCACGTCGTTCTAGGTTGAGAATTTAACTGGCTATATATATATATATATATATATATATATATATATATATATATATATGATGATGAACAGTACACTAGCCTTTTAAAAAATGTATACTTTTGTATAGTAGTACTCCACTATCGATGGATTGCGCCATGGAGCAAAAATTGAAATTTTTAAAAAAGGTGGTACATATAGAGAGCGCTCGTCACCAAATTATGCATATAGTACTATTAAAAAAGCTAGTACGTGCTTAATTGGGGTGCTAAATTCTATTAAAGAAATACTAGTACTAGTATGTACATACTGAAGAGTTAAAGTAACGAGAAGAAACATAACATAGTTTTGCTGGGGGCTCAGCACAACACACCCCTCAAATTAAACTAAGCACGCCTGAAATTAAACTATGCAACTAATCCGATAGACACTGCATTAGAAGTTTAGAACCGCCATGAGCAACGACACTGCCACCTTACCCGGAGTCCTCGTCCACGTCCTCGACTTCGTCCTTTTCCCTCTTCCTCTTGGCCGATACTTCTTTGCTTGAACCGCCAACTTGGATGTTGCTCTTCATCCAACCCTTGTAGATATTGAAACAAAGGTAGCCATCCATTGCAGCATAGTGGATGTGGTCTATATCTAGTACATTCCGCTGCCATGCATGACGATGAAACATGTAATGAGGTTTCTCTAGTTTGCGGTACGAAGGATGAACCATGGCTCCTGCCAGGGTCAGCACTGAGGGCTGACGAGAGGGCACCAGCCGATTCTTCTGGAGGTCGAAGGGGTTGCCTACAACGAGGCCTATCCGACACAGGACTTCTTTGTCGTTCTTAAAGTCTATAGTAACGAATTTGTCTGTTTTGTCCTCGAGGAAGTTCTTAAAATCCTGGCACTCAACATCGGCATGGCATATGTGCTAGACCAAGCAAACGTTATGTACGCAAACCTGGATCACGGCAGGCTTCTTCCTCTCTTCGTCCTTTAGATCCTTCTCTCGTCCCACGACTGTGGTATACTCAACATCTAGCACAGCGACCCACTCATCATGTGAGTTTTCGAACATGCGTCTGAAGAGAGAAAGGCATCCTTTCACCGTCGCGGAAGTACGGGTGTAGATGACGTCGAACTCATCGCCGGTGATGGTTCTAACCTTGTACTCACCGCCGATCGGGGAGATTTGGGACGCCATGGATTTGGGAGGAGGGTTAGGATTAGTGGAACTACCGTAATGTGAATGGACGGGACGACTAGGAGCGAACCGCCGTAGTATTAAAGGACGTGCGGGAAAGAGTAGGAGCGAACTGCCAGCGTGCGAATGGCAGGGTAGTGGCTTTCCATTCTCCCATGATACGGGCTTGCAAGAGCCCTTGGATCTAAGATCGAACGGTTGCATGGCGTGATTCTAGACCTATGGGTCAATATCCTATCCTGGAGGGTTATTCTTAAAATTTTCAGCAACTTAGCATGCGACCGTTTGATCTCATATCCAAGGGCTGCCAGCAGCCCGTATCATGGTCGCGCCTACCACGACCGTCGCGTCGCTCACGTGGTCACGCCATTGGAGATTTAACACGGTGCGTTAGGCTATCTGATGTTGGCATGTCATACATAGTCATCACTTAGTCACTCATACTACAACAAGGTTGGCTATAAGTGTATTTTTTACTCCTCTCTATCTCTTTCTTCGTACTCCCTCCGTCCCATAATATAAGAACATTTTTGACACTAGCTAGTGTAGTGTCAGAAACGTTCTTATATAATGGGACACATGGAGTACTAGTATTTATTGCATTTGCCAAGGAGTGACCTCTTCCAATGAAATGGTGTTGCTAAGTTTGCTTCATTTAATTAGCTATAGACTCAAAATTGTCTTTTCACCTAGGTACACGTGCTTAGCACCATTTCTTCCTTGGGTCACCAAACTAGTCTCTCTCTTCTTGATTAACTTACCACGTCAGACTTTATGCCTATGTGGCAAGCTTAAGCACCTGTAGGAGCAAGTAAGTACAATAGTGCGCTTTGCCGCTTTACATGGCATTTTTGCATATGTGGAGGAAAGAGAGGCAAGGAAAAAGTGGAGAAGTGGGCTCTCATGCAGGAGCCAGCCTCTACTACTAAATGGTGGAGCATTGGGAGAGGCACCTGTATGGAGGTGGTCAGGAATCGGGAGACTCACGCCGGTCGTAGCGCCGCAGTTAAAATGATAATGGCAAGTCAAATCACGGGGCCCCACCTGTCTAGCAGTAACTCGCTATCAAATCACACAGCCCTACATTTGCAGCAGCCTACTCCCTCGTCTTCTCGCGTCTCTGTCGCACCGACTAGGCGGAACTGTCCCGCCGCCTACCGGGCAGGAAAAGCCCTGCCCTCGACTTTTAAATAGTATACAGTATACTAATTTTGTATCCATGGATTGCACCCGCGCCATGGAGCAAACCGTCTAGAAAATGGCGATACACATGTACGGAGTATACAACACGCACGTCGCGTTCGCGTCACACCCCAGATGGTCGGTCGATCTGGCACGCTGCTCTCCGAATGGAACATGCGTCATATTGCATTTGCACACACATGTGGGACGGCAATTGAGAACCGACCATAGGCACACTCCCCGGCCCCGCAAGTCAGGTGACTTAATAGAAGAGGGAGATGAGCGATAGTACTAGAGAAGTGTTGTACTACGTTGGTGCCTGGACGATCCCTGCAAGACACGGAAGATCAGTTTGTCCATGCATGTGACCACACTCCAGCAGACACGCCTGGATTGGCTATCGTCTACATATCGTGCAGGCTGTGTTGTACATGGGTGTAGTTGTGGTGAGAAATCTAAAAAAAGGTTTCTTGTCATCTCGCAAAATTATGTGGCATGTGCTTCGGATCACTGTGAGGGTTAAACAGCGACAACTGAGTTGGGCTAGTCATTGGGGGCACATGCACGAAAAGTGACTACTCGGCTGCCATCTAGGTCAAGCCGGCTATGTTAATTAGGACATCTATCGACGGACCCCTTTTCTACAAGTTTATCTTTAATTTGAGCTTTGTTCCTCGTCTAGTTTGTCCGTCGAGATTCATGTTGTCTCCTTTGGGCAGTGAGGCTATGATTTCTTGTCATGTGGCATTTTTTCGTGTTATATTTTATAATCCGGCGCTTCAGATCAAAATGACGACAACTGTGCCTCCGGGCCACGTGCATGAAGACTTCTCGACAGTCATTGATGAGGTCAGGCCGACTCTGGTAGACAAAAGAAAACTAAGTACTACTCCACTATATAGGCAGGAGCCTCCGCGCTTGCTTGCTAGTGTTGCTCTCTTCACACCGTCTCGGCCTCTCCAGATCTAAACACGATAGCGGTGGCCACTCTCTCTCTCTCTCTGCTCACCCCTGGTCACAGATCCAGCCGGATCCTCTCCCCGGGGAAGGTGAGAAGGTGCAACATTCACGCGGTCGTCCTCAGCGATGGCTCTTACCCACTGCTGGGCGCGTCCCGATCAGCCTTCCTTGCCGTTCTCTCCCAAGCACCGCTGGCGAGGGAGGGCCTCCGGCCTCTTCTTCCTCACTGCCGTAGTGTGGGCAGATCCGGCCTCCGCCGCCCACCTAGCGACATCCCGGCGACCATCAGGTATAACTTCCTTTGAAACCGGCCTTGCTCTACTTCCCAAGCTCTTGACGTCGCTGCATTTGTAACTTTTACTATTTCTCAGGCCCCCTCGTAGATAGGATCGATCGGCTGTTCGAAAACCACCTATTTTTTTTATGTTTAAGAGGCAAAACTAGTTCATACACTCGAATCTAGTACTACTTGGTTCAAACAAGGAAGAAAGGGGGTGGGGGTGGGGGAGGATTTGTTACCTGAATCTAGGACTTGGTCGAAAGAGGAAATAATGGGGGCGAAAAGTAGGAGAGACTGGCTATCCAACTGGTCTCTAGGTCTAATAGGGAAATAAAGGGAAACGCAGCACAAACTCAATATAAACCCGATCTATTGGTTGAAAAAGGAAAGAAAGTGGGGACTGAGGGACAAGTCAACAGAGTAAGTCCAGCACTAGATTTGCTAGCCTCACACAATATAAGGTGGCTATACCGAACAAAAATGGGACCAACCCAGATATCATGTTCTGATGTTTGTTGCCCCGAGCACTCTTATGTAATGCTACTAGTAAAATGTAGCAGACGCACTGTTAAAAGTAAGGACACGTTAAACCAATGTTGTTTTCAATGTAATGCCTCCAGTAATATGAATCAATGGCACTTCTTTACATGTCCTGCTAAAATTTCCCATTAAGATAAGTTGGTTCTTTTCGTTAGAAATGCAACTGTCCTGGTCCACCTACTCTCACGTGCCCAAAGTAATGTCGTATTTAACGGTTGTCATAGTTAATCATGATGCCCACACTAATATCTAGCAATGCCACTGCTTAAGAAATTGCTACTGTCCCTGTAGGATTGCCATTCAGATAAGGAACATGCTTCTTTTCATTTGATGCATGTTTCATCACTTGTTACTTGTTAGTCACCCTCCTTTCCACCTTTTTTGTGCAAACAGAGATATACATTTCACGCTCGATCTTAGTTGAACTGCACAAATGATATCCAAATTATAGTTGAGCATTCCAGGAGCTTCACAACCAACCTTGATGTTGCTCAATTTTATTGCAACTAATGAAGAAGAAGCTCTGTGGGTTTCATTTTCTGATGGAAATGGAACCGGGGCTGGAGCCCTTTTCTTAAAAAAATTGAAGAAGAAGCTGCTAGCTCACGGGACATTGCTTCATTTTAGCTGAACTGCACCAAAAGGTCCCATGAATTGAATCATCCATGTTGATGACTGAAAGAGCCAGCTTCAGCATCCCAGTCTAAGCAGCCCCGGCCTCCATCCTTGCGACGCACGGTACACCTCGTTGGCCACCTGCTCGACCCTAGTGTCACTGGTAAAATGAAGTAATAATACAGTTAAAATAGAGCGAGTGTCATCTCTATCATTTCATTTCCAATGTAGATAAAGAAAGTGCTTCTCTTTGTTAAAGTATGTTTCATCAACTAGTCCCATTGTTAATGTTTAAGCGTTTTTGCACACTGGGGTGCTTAATTTTAGTTGATATGTACAAAAATAGAGATTTGAATGTCTCAAGGCGCCTCCTTGTACTACTGTTGTACACTGTTGTTCATCACTGGCAGAAGGTGTATCTGGGAGACTTGGGACGATGTCCAGTATGAGGCGTACTGTATGAGGCGTTGCAGGGCCCATCTCGCCCTCGCAGCATGGCATACGATACTATACTATCGCAATATTTTCTTCTATTTATTTTGTGTGTTTCATCAAGTAGTGCCACTATAATGTAATCACGCTTTTTCATTATCTGTGCAAACAGGGTTATTCAGCTGCATTTTGGTGGAACTGCACAAATGTACGTATGGAACCGACATATATGCAGAGTGCGAGGTGTGCCAAGTAAAAATTACCGACACCAACCATACTGCATGCACGCATTCGCATCCACCACAACCAGTGGGATGTGTGGTGCTCTCTGTGGACGGATCTTTCTCCGCAACAAATCCTCTAACCAAATACTAGTAGCTTATATTGGCAGTTTTCTAGGGAGTACTCTTTTCTGAAAGAAGCACCAATCTATTTTTCTTTATTTGTACACTGTGTCACAACTTTGACCCAAAGGTCCAGAGCTATTTTAGGGTGATTGGCTAGTACTCGGAGACTGATTGTAAGCATGTGCAGGTGGAAGATTAGGTAAGTGCGAAGCTTACCTTAAACCCTACCGCCACCTTTGAAACGGGGCGAGCGTCGAGGGAACCGTGGAGAACGTCGGGGAAGCGACGTCGCGCCATCCGGCCTCCTCTTGAGGTGGGAGAACAAATACTCCTGTGGCTCCGGCTGGCTCTGCACCCTCACGAACGGCACACCATACTCGATCGATTCGTTATCCTCTGGGTGCTCGACCTTCGACCTGTACGCCCACCACCTCCGCCTGACTGTCGCCTCGGGCGATCTGTCTGCTCCATCGCCCATAGGAGATACTCGATGAACTCGGAGGACTGCGGCCTGACTGCCGCCGAGGAGTACATGTACATCGTCACCCTCATCGCCGCCGTCTCGCTCTTTCGCATACATTGCCACATGGCTCGCACCATCCTCGAAATCTCCCACTCATTGTCAAACCAACTAAGGATCTCCTTCAACCTGGCTAACTTTGCCTGGTCGCCGCCGACGATCTGCCTGATTCGCTGCTGCATCCTCTCCATAGATGTTGTTCTGAGTGGTCCGGTGCTAGCTTTGGAAGATGGGAGGAGAGACAATGGTATTGCAATAGAGAAGAGGGAGAGGATAGGAGGTGGTTTTGGAATGGAGACGATGGAGAGGAGAGGAGGTGGTTTTGCAATGGAGAGAAGATCAGAAGAGGGAGAGGCGAGACGGTGGTTTTGGAATGGAGATGATGGAGAGGAGAGGAGGTGCTTTTGGAATGGAGATGATGGAGAGGAGAGGAGGTGGTTTTGCAATGGAGAAGATCAAAAGAGGGAGAGGCGAGACGGTGGTTTTGGAATGGAGATGATGGAGAGGAGAGGAGGTGGTTTTGCAATGGAGAAGATCAGAAGAGGGAGAGGTGAGACGGTGGTTTTGGAATGGAGATGATGGAGAGGAGAGGAGGTGGTTTTGCAATGGAGAAGAGGGAGACGAGCATGTGGCAGCGATTTAGGATTGGGCGAGAGGGCCGGCGCGCTATGACTGGATCAAAATCAAAATCAATTTACCCTTCAATTAAGAAAGCGACGCCACATTAACTAGTCTCCCTTTTATTCTGGGTCATAATTGACCATGATTTTTGCACATAAAATATATGTTATACGTTGCAAAAATAATATAATTTAAAAGTACATTCAGATACGAACCAAACAATACAATTTTTGGTGACATGCATTCACATTTTGCTTGTCACATATAGTACGTGGTCAAACTTTGACCCAAAATATGCAAAACAACAAAAAAATACTTCCAAGACCAGCGCCGCTCTTCCGCTCTTCTCCTGTTCCAATCTAAATCCACCGCCGCTCCTCTCCTGTTCCAGTCTAAAACCAGCGTCGCTCCTCTCCCGTTCTAATCCAAAACCAGCGCCGCTCCTCTCCTCTTCCATTCAAAAACCACCGCTGACGAGTGAAGGCGCTGTGGAGAAGTAGATCGATGGAGGAGTACAACCGATACGTGAGGATCGCAGACGGCGACCCTGTGAAGCTACCTAGGATGTTGGAGATACAGTCTTGGTTTGACAACAAGGACCAACTAGCGGCGACGGTGACATCCATGGCCAAATATCTGCAACAGAGCGAAAAGGCGGCGATACTCCCGGAGGGAGTCGCGTCGGAGTACATAGAGCTCCTCCTCTGGGCCATGGAGCAAACAGATTCACCGAATCCGATCGTGAGGGAGCGGTGGTGGGAGTATCAATCCCAGATGGAGCATCCACCAGAGATTGAAGGATCGAGCATCTACAGGGTGCCGTTTGTGAGGGTGTCCTGCCAGAGCGAGCCGGTGGAGTCTTCATCGACCGAACCCAACTGCAAGAGGAGAAAAGCAGTTGGCCCGACGACGCTTCCCCGCCATCGTCTCCCTCGCCATTCACATCATCTCACGGGGCGGCTGTCTGCCACCGAGGAATAGGAGGGGACTGCCCCCCAGCCCAATAGTCGGGCAGGTTGTGAACTGTCAGGAGGAGCTTAGTGTTGTCAGTATTTGCAGGTTGTGAATTGTGTTTTGTGTTGTGTATTTTGAGAGTACTTTCAAATATGAATGTCTTTTGAATTTCAGATTTGCAGTATTGAGCATATGAAGAATTTTATGAATTCTATTGATCTATTTTTAGCACTTAAAAAATGTAGTTTCATATGAGTATAAAAGTGCAGACGAGAAGAAACTGTAAGTGTCAGTTTCATATAAGAAACTGCAAGTTCAATTTCAGATAAGAAACTGCAACTTTCAGAGGCAGAGCATTTATACTAACATGGCCTTTTCGAACAGGGTTAACATCATGTTGTAAGTTTTATTCGTGGTCGAAAATGGAACTACCAGCCAGTTAACATCATGCTGATCAACATTCATGCATAGAACATCTTCATATGATGCACAGTCAAAATGCCAACACAATGTTGAGTGCGCAAAACACAGAGAAAACGAGGGACGGAGTTTTGGCAAGTGTTGGACGTGGTTTTGGGCTGCCCCGTCTAGGCTTTCATTTTTAACATGCGCAGCCCACGACCTCGGATGGGAGGGCCTGTTTGTATTTTCTTAGGGCCGTCATGTATCGACCGGCCTATGGACCTCCCATCCGAGGTTTTATTTTTGGCAGCCCAATTTATGTATTTTTTTGAAGAAAACGCAGCAGTATGTTCTATTTTTCTATATAAGAATAGGAACGCCAGGTACAACTTATGTTTCACTTTTAACTATATTATATATATTTAAATTATTTTATATGTTATTATATATTATTTTTATTGTCATCATATATTTAACAGATACTTACATCTGTAAGAAAACAATATCCCACATCTTATTAACTTATAAAAATAATTTCTTAACAAATAATATCCTGGATTGTTTTGGCACGAAAATCCTAGTGATTGTGTACAAAAGCATGGTAAGATTTAAGGACGAATGTAATAATATCACTTATTATTTTAATATATTTATAACAAAATGCTCAGCCCTTTTTATTTTTTGATAACATTGCTGGCCCAACCCAACATTATAATTAGAATCAGCCCAGCAAAATCGTGTATCTAGATTAAGTGCAAATGGCCTTTTATTTTTTAGGAAATAAAATAAATGGGCCGCATGAAAGCTACATTAATTGTTCACCCAGCCCAGCTAATGGCTGTAATTCAAAAAAAAGATCAAATTGACTGTAAATTCAACCGCGCAAAAAAAGACTATAAATTCTGAAAAAATGATTCTAACATGTTAGCCATTGGATTTACGTGCCACATTTTTGGAGGCTGAAATGTGGGCCAATAGGTCGAAGCCAACGCAAGTCGTTGTAAATTTAGTCAACAAATGCTTCTGACACGTTAGCCGTTGGATTTACATCCAACGGTCAGCATCCATCTTCAATCTCTCGTCTTCTTCCTCCAGCGCCGCCGGGACCACCTCCCGCCTCCTGCTGCTAGTAGCTCTGCTTAGCACGCTTCACTATGAAGCGCTACTCCACCGTTGGCCAGGCCATCCCTCCAACCCTCCACACCTCCTGTTCTTCTCCACCGACTGCCGAACCACACCGCACTAGAACCAGTTAACCCTTGTACACCTCTCCGTCTGTGACTCTACTCCCGCGTCTTCCCATCTCTGGCTCGTTGCTGTCCCGGGCCTCGCCGTCGTCCACCACCTTGGATGCACCCGGCGCAGCGTTGTCAACGTGGTTAACGAACAACACCATCGGAAGTAGGCTGTGCGTGGAGAGGCTGACAGCTGGGTCCATGGCCGCACACAAGGAAATGCCTCCTTATTACGCGCAAAATAATGATTCCTCCACCTGACATCTGGGACCCACCGAAAGGGCCTCTGTATTTCACGACAAAAACGTGCCCCCCGCTGACTTGTCAGACCCACCAGCTATCTTCGCACGCAAGGAAGTGCCTCCTTATTACGCACAAAAAATGAATACTCCCCCTGCCAGCTGGAACCCAGCATACTGGGAGGCTGACTTGTGGGCCTACCAAGTTGATGGGGACGGAGGGCTTTTTCAACTTAGTCAATAAGAACGATTCTAGCTCCTGTTACCGTACGATGTTCATCCAACGGTTGTAATGCTTCTTCAACCTCTAGTCTTCTTGCTCCAGCCGCCCAAACCAGCGCCGGTCGTGTTGCGTGCTCCTGCCTCCCGTGGCCGGCTGTGATGCCGCGGAGGCCTCACCGCCCCCTACTACTCCCACCGCTGGCCAGACCATCCCTCTACTCACCCACACCCCCTGTTAATCTACGGCGACAGCAGCCTCACACCACAGCCGAACCAGTGAATCCTCTTCGCGTGGGCATCCACTGCTGGGTCTTCCCCGGCTCCTAGTCGTCCCCTTCCTAGGCCTCGCCGTCATCCACCGCCGTGGTGCTCTCGGCGCGGCGTGGTCAACATGGTCAAGGAACGAGTCCCATCGGACATGGACTGGATGTGGAGAGGCTGACAGCTGGGTCCACGGCCGCAGCAAGGAAGTGCCTCCTTATTACGCGGAAAATAATGATTCCTCCACATGACAGCGGGGACCCACCGGACGGTCCACCGTATTTCATGAAAAAAGTTTCCCCCTGACTGCTGGGACTCACCAGCTACATCTTCGCACGCAAGGAAGTGCGTCCGGGCAAAAAAAAAGATTCGCCCCCTGACTGCTGGAACCCACCAGCTACATCTTCGCACGCAAGGAAGTGCGTCCGGGCAAAAAAAAATGATTCGCCCCCCTGACTGCTGGGACCCACCAGCTACATCTTCGCACGCAAAGGAAGTGCGTCCAGGCAAGAAAAACGATTCGCCCCTGTTACTACTGGGACCCACCAACTACATTTTCGCACGCAAGGAACTGCGTGACAGTCGGGACCCACCTCGTCGAAGCGTACGTAGCGTTGTCATTCTGGTCGTGAACTTGTACGTACATATTTACTGGTCGATGTAGAGGCGCGCACGTGTCGTAGTAGAGGCGCGTACGTGTCATAGTAGAGGCGCGCACGTAGCATGTACACATACGTAGAGCGGCCGGGGTGCAAGAAAGAAAATACGGCCACGAATGTGTACATACAGGCGGGGTCTCGAACGCCTCATCGCGCGTACGTACAGCGAGGGCTCGAGTTCATGGGGAGGCAACGATATGCGTCGTGTTCATGGGGAGGCAACGGAATGCGTCGTGTTCATGGGGAGGCGGCGGAATGCGTCGTGTTCATGGGAAGGCAACAGAATGCGGCGTGTTCATCGGGAGGCAATGGAACGCGTGGGAGCCAACCGGCTTGGACGGAACAGGCGATAGAAACGAGGCCTGGCGTACCGCAGAATGGAGGAAATGGACCTCCTACGGTCGAAACGGGGGTCCTGTTGATCGGGAGGGGTGTGGCGTACCGCAAAACTTACGAAACGGACCTCCTACGGTCGAAACGGGGGTCCTGTTGATCGGGAGGGGTGTGGCGTACCGCAAAACGGACGAAATGGACCTCCTACGGTCGAAACGGGGGTCCTGTTCATCGGGAGGGGTGTGGCGTACCGCAAAACAGGACTCCACGGGATACTGTTCATCTCCACCGTCGACCTCCTCCAGCCTCCACGGGCTACCGTCGACCTCCTCCAGCCTCCACGGGCTCCTGTTCATCTAGCCTCCACCGCGCGCTACTCCACCAGCTACTGTTCAACCACCCCTCCACGGGCACCCCTCCACCGTCTACTGTTCATCCAGCCCTCCACACCACGGGGTCCTGTTCAACCACCCCTCCACGGCCACCCCTCCAGCGTCTACTGTTCATCCAGCCCTCCACACCACGGGTTCCTGTTCATCCAGAGGCAACGCCACTGCTCAATGTTCATCCAACCCCCCCCCCCCCCCCCCCGCCCGCAACGCTCATTGTTCATCCCAGAGGCAGCATCAATCGGCTTCAGTTAGCAGCAGTAGCGAAGGAATCGCTCCATCGGGCTCAGTTAATAGCCATCGATCGATTGCTCGGGTTCAGTAACGCGTAGCCTGCAGTGCAATCGCTCGGATTTAGTTAGAGCCCAACGCCTCGCTCGGCTTCAGTTAGAGCCAACGCCTCGCACACACGCGCGTACCTGTACAAGAAAAACATGCATCGCTCTCCCACCGTAACTGGCAACTCCCCGAAATTTTCCTCCCCCTCGCTTCTACCACGGTTTTTTCCGTCATGGACGGCCCAAAGAATGTCATGCAGCTGCGTCTCCGGCCCGCCCAGGACGAAAAGCCCATTTTCTGTCATGATTTTTTGTCATAGAAGTAGGAGCCCACCACATCTATGACGATACTGGGTTTTGTCACAATTATCGTCATAGAAGTGTCATATGTATGACAGAATTTTTTTTCGTTCGGCCCAAAATGTCACAGATGTGTCTTTTTTTGTAGTGTAGTGATATTAAAGTCATGCTAGTTGGGTGATTATTTATTCAAAGAATGCTTGTGTTGAAGTTAGCAAGTCCCTTAGCATGCACGTATGGTTAAAGTTGTGTAACAAATTTGAAACATGAAGTATACTTGGCTTGTGCATCCTTATGAGTGGCGGTCGGGGACGAGCGATGGTCTTTTCCTACCAATTTATTCCCCTAGGAGCATGCGCGTAGTACTTGATTTTTGATGACTTCTAAATTTTTTCAATAAGTATATGAGTTCTTTTGACTAATGTTGAGTCCATGGATTATACTTTTACCTTTCCGCCTTTGCTAGCCTCTTTGGTACCGTGCATTGCCCTTTCTCACCTTGAGAGTTAGTGCAAACTTCGCCCGTGCATCCAAAACCCCGTGATACGATACGCTCTATCACACATAAACCTCCTTATATCTTCCTCAAAACAGCCACCATACCTACCTATTATGGCATTTCCATAGCCATTTCGAGACATATTGCCATGCAACTTTCCACCGTTCTGTTCTCATGACATACTTTACTTTTGTCATATTGCCATTGCATGATCATGTATTTGACATCGTATTTGTGGCAAAGCCACCATGCATTATTTTTCATACATGTCACTCTTGATTCATTGCACCATCCTGGTACACCGTCGGAGGCATTCATATAGAGTCATATCTTGTTTTAGTTTTGAGTTGTAATTTGTACGTTGTAATCAATAAAAGTGTGATGATTATAATTACTAGAACATTGCCTAAAGAAAAAAAAGAAAGGCCAAAAAGAAGAAAAAAAGAAAGGCCCAAAAGAAAAAAGAAAGAAAGAAAAAAATAAGAAAAAAAGAAAATAAATAAAAAGGGCAATGTTACTATCTCTTTTTCCACACTTGTGCTTCAAAGTAGCACCGTGTTCTTCATGTAGTGAGTCTCATACTTTGTGCTTCAAAGTAGCACCTTGTTTTTCATGTAGTGAGTCTCATAAGTTGTCTTTTTCATACTAGTGGGAATTTTTCATTTTAGAACTTGGTTTCTATATTCCTACGATGGGCTTCCTCAAATGCCCTAGGTCTTCATGAGCAAGCAAGTTGGGTGCACACCCACTAGTTTTCCTTTGTTGAGCATTTGTAGCTCCAGTGCATCCGTTGCATGGCAATCCCTACTCCTCATGTTGACATCAATTGATGGGCATCTCCATAGCCCGTTGATTATCCTCGTCAATGTGAGACTTTCTCCTTTTTTGTCTTCTCCACACAATCCCAATCATCATATTCTATTCCACCCATAGTGCTATATCCATGGCTCACGCTCATGTATTGCGTGAAGGTTGAAAAAGTTTGAGATTATTTAAGTATGAAACAATTGCTTGGCTTGTCATCGGGGGTATAGAAGTTGGGAACATCTTTGTGTGACGAAAATGAAGCATATCCTAACTATATGATTTTGTAGGGATGAACTTTCTTTTGCCACATTATTTTGAGAAGACATGATTACTTTGATTAGTATGCTTGAAGTGTTACTATTTCTTATGTCAATATGAACTTTTATTTTGTATTCATTTGGATCTGAACATTCATGCCACAATGAAGAAAATTACATTATGAATTATGCTAGATAGCATTCCACATCAAATATTCTCTTTTTTATCATTTAACTACTCGAGGACGAGCAGGAATTAAGCTTGGGATGCTTGATACGTCTCCAACGTATCTATAATTTTTGATTGTTCCATGCTATTATATTACCCCTTTTGGATGTTTATGGGCTTTATTTTACATATTTATATCATTTTTGGGACTAACCTACTAACCGGAGGCCCAACCCATATTGCTGTTTTTTTTGCCTATTTCAGTATTTCGAAGAAAAGGAATATCAAACGGAGTCCAAACGGAATGAAACCTTCGGGAGCATTATTTTTGGAACAAATCTAATCCGGAGAGCCTGGAGTGCAAGTCAAGAAAGCTCCGAGGGCCCCACGAGATAGGAGGGCGCCCCCCCTATGGCGCGCCCCCTGTCTCGTGGGCCCCTCAGGCGGCCACCGACGTACTTCTTCCTCCTATATATACCTACGGACCCCGAAAACATCCAGGAGCACCACGAAACACAATATCCACTGCCGTAACCTTCTGTATCCGCGAGATCTCATTTTGGAGCCTTCGCCGGCACTATGCCGGAGGGGGAATCGACCACGGAGGGCTTCTACATCAACACCATAGCCCCTCCGATGAGTTGTGAGTAGTTTACCACAGACCTACGAGTCCATAGTTATTAGCTAGATGGCTTCTTCTCTCTATTAGATCTCACTTTCGCAAGAGGCCGTGAAGGGATTGACAACCCCTTTATCGCGTTGGTTGCGAGTTCTCGGTTTGTTTGTGTAGGTGTGTGGGACTTTTGAGGAGCCTCCTACTGGATTGATACCTTGGTTCTCAAAACTGAGGGAAATACATACGCTACACTTGCTGCATCACCCTCTCCTCTTCGGGGAAAACCAACGCAAGCTCAAGATGTAGCAAGTACCTCGGCGAGGAGCAGCGCGGCGGCGGCGGACGACGGGTTCTGCACGGGCGAGAGAGAGTGAGAGGGAGAGAGTGAGTGAGAGGGGTGCAGTGAACCACTCTAGGATAAGGTAAGTAAGTAGTAGCGCGTTTCAGGGAAACGCGCTAGTGCTAAGGGACGTAGCGGTAGCGCGGGTCACGCATGCGCGCTACTGCTAAGTGGGGCTAGCCATTTGTGCCCAGTACAAGTATAGCAGCAGCGCGCTTTAGCAGAATGGGCTACTGCTAAAGTAGGAGAAGTAGCACGGTTTATTTAAACTCGCTACTACTAAGTAGCAGTAGCGCCCTGTTTTGTCCAACGCTACTGCTAGGATGCTGTGTATAAGGTTTTCCCTAGTAGTGAAGGAATGCCTGGCGGACGGCAAAGGCCATTGCTATCAACCAACAGACGACAATAGGTCTGGCAGAATAAGTTACGGCAAAGGCCTATTTGCCGTCTGCTGGCAGACGACAAAGATGCAAAGGCCCGTTAAGGGCCTCGACGGTGCACATGGCAGCTTAGGCCCGTTAAGGGGTTAACGACATGCTTTGCCGTCAGCTGGCAGACGGCAAACACCTTTGCATCTTTGCCGTCTGCAGGCGGACGACAAAGATGCAAAGGTCTTTGCCGTCAGCCAGCTGACGGCAAAGCTGCCAAATAGGCCAGCCTAGTGCACCCCAGGTTTCACAGGTAGCTGCCATGTGTCAGCTTTCCCGTCTGCTGGCTGGCGGCAAACACCGTCTGCCAGCGGATGGCAAAGTGGCTGTATAGCCCCTGTTTTTTCTATTTTCCTTAAATTCATTCAATTTGACAGAATTTCACAGATATATATATATATATATATATATGTATATATATTTTAAAATAATTTCAACAAGCATAACAACAATAAGTTTCCAACATACAAGTTTCCAACTACATATCCAACATACAATGGTTTCCAACAACATATCCATACATACATATCCAACACAAGTTTCCAACAAACATATCTGCAAATTAGAAAGATGAAAGTTAAAATAAGAACAAGACTAGGTTTTCTTAAGATCTTCACTCCTCCTTCTTCTTCTTCTCCTTCATTATCTTGATGCACTTAGAGAGGCGAGGCAGTGGGATGTACTCCTCTACTAGAATTGGCATAGGTTCTATAGTCCCCCAGGCTATGGGATCGCAGGCGCCACCAGCATCGCGTGGTCATCATCAGGCACCACCATCATCGCGAGGCCATCTTCAGGCACCACCGTCACTAGGTCATCGTCAGGCACCACCATTGCGTGGCCATCGTCGGCCACCACCATCACGTGTCCAGCGTCAGCCACCACCATCGCGAGGTTATCCCCGCTCTGCTCCTCTTCTTCCCCACTATGTTCCTCCTCATCCTCGCTGCTGCTTTTGCTATAGCCAGAGTCGTTGCTACTGCTCCCATTCCCTGACCAAATGCAACAAAGTTTTTTAACAATCGGTGAGAGACAAAGCCAAATGGAGAGGAAGAAGAGGCAGAGTGTACTGGCATTGTCGTCGTCCTGGTAGCGCATGCGGCACATAGTCGTGTTGAACACCTTCACAGTGAGAATAGCGTTGCCGTTTTATCTGAAGACAAGGAAGTACCCATGCCACATGTCGTAGGCACGGACGAACTGCTCCCAGCCACAACAAAGTTACATGGTCGTACCTGAACACCACCTCCACGTCCCACAGCCTACAAAGCACGTTGCCGGCCTGTCGCAGCTTCACATTCTTCGGCCGATGGCCATCCAGCATCTTCATAAAAGTGTCAGTCAGCCTCTGCAGCGTGGGTCAAGGAGTAATGTAGCAAATAGCAGGGTTATGATAAAGAGATGGGTGAAGGGAAGATCTCTCCTTTTATAATCTGTCTCCTGGAGGAAATCTCAAGTATGATCGTGAAGAACTCGAAACCTTCCAAGTCGTACTCCGGTGTGGCAGAGCGCAGCCTACGGTGGCGGCCTCCCCCCATCTCTGATAAGCAGTGGAAGAGATCAATTAGTATCTAGAACCATAACTATGAAAACAGCTAGAACCATATTTGATAAATGGACCATATGCATATCTACTACAACTTGGCTCTAATCCAACTTGGCTCTAATTCAACTCTATTATATTTGATAAATGGACATAGTTGGAATAGAGCCAAGTTTTTAGACATGAAAGAAAACTGAGAAAAAAAAGCATTGCACTTGTGCTCAACAACATCAACAACACTTAATTAATTTGGTTGGTTAGTTGGCAATGGCAATTGGCACCCTTAAAAACTAGGATTTCTTTAGACATGAAAGAAAACTGAAAATGTTGAAAAACAGAGCATAGTAATCTAAAAATAGGGAAACAATTACACTTCCTCTTCCTCCTCCTCTTCTTCTTCTTCTTCTTATTTTTTCCATCTTTCTTCTTTCTTCTTAACCCAAACTAAAACTAAAGTTCCTTGTGGTGTGATCACATTTGAATACTTGTGGCAACAATCATGGTTGCACCATATTTTAGGTGACTCTAGGTTGACATACTAGAGACGAGCACAAGATTTATTAGTAGCATGTTATTCCATATATTATTGATCATCAAATGTAAGAGAATATATATCCTCACCATCTTTAGCTTCTAGATATGTTAAGATTGATAGGCACAGAAGTAAATCTCAAGGGAGCAATCTACATAGTGGTATATGCTCAAATATACCCTTAGACATGTCATTGTGTGCCTCAATCTTCCATTTATGAGATTCCACTAAAAATCGTTGTTGCCTGGGATTACTTGAAAGTTAATACAATTTCAGCATAGATTTTAGACTAGACAACGGACACATGATTACTTGGAAGAAATTAAGTTTGTGTATGATTAATGAAATTTTCTCATAATGATAAGTACTTCATGACACCATAAGCCTTACGAATTCATATACAAAGATACATAAAATATCAATACACCAAAATATCAATCGTAAAATGCGGAAGTCGTAGTAGTTAAATTGAACAATTTACTATTACAAATTTTGAGAATGCACAAGCTGTTTGATGAGGGCAGGTGACCTATCCTTGGTATATGGATTTTCCCCTTTGTCATGTTTTCCCTACCATTTTGAGATTGACACACACCAAGCAAACAAACATACTTCAAATCAGGAACTAAGGATAGTGTCCTACAATCAATTTACTTTGTATGCAAATCAGAACAAATACCACATCACATTACCATAGGATCCTATTACAGGAAAGGTATGGAAATGCAAGCTGGCGTAAGACATTATATCCATACTGCAATCTTATACTTGCTCAACTATGAGCACATGAGATGCAGCTAATGTAGGAGAATAGGTCCTATTTTAACTTGAGCGCTAACGGCATGAGGTTATCATTTATCAAACATACACTGAGTCCATGTTGCAAGTTTGAGGCACACACACACCTTAGCTGTTGTTGAAGTAGGAGATCAGAACGACCAGACCCTGAGACCAAAAAATGACAATAGCGACATCATGAGCATCAGCTAAACAAACATGAAAGACAAAACCTAAAGAAATAAGCATCTACCAGCAAGAGAAATTCTACCAAGATGAGGGTATGTCAACAAATTGATCATTGATATGAAACTTTGTAATGCTCATGTTTCAACTAATAGGGATTCCAAAACTACCAAGACTCGGGCATCTCATCGACAAATAAACTTGAGGTACATTAGCAGTAATAAAATTTGATTACAAGCCAGGTGAAATGCTAACATACTCATTGATACATCTCCATAATACGAAGTATTCATGCCAACGTATCTATAATTTATGAAGTATTCATTCCATGTTTACAATAGTTTAATATGATTTTGGTATGATTTGATTAGAACTAACCCGGACTGACGTTGTTTTCAGCAGAACTACCGTGGTGTTGTTTTTGTGCAGAAATAAAAGTTCTCGGAATGTGCTGAAAATCAACAGAGACTTTTTTTTGGAAAATATAAAAAATACTGGAACAAAAAGTTATCGGAGATGAGTCCCATGGGGCCCACGAGGGTGGGGGGGGGGGGGGGGGGGGCGCCCCTGTGCCTCGTGGACTCCTCGAGGGTTCCCCTAACTTGTCCTCAACGCCAAACCCTCCCATAAATACCCAAACTTCCAGAAAAAACCTAGATCGAAAGTTCCGCCGCCACAAGCCTCTATAGCCACGAGAGATCAATCTAGGCCCTCTCTGGCACCCTGCTGGAGGGGGCCATCATCACCGGAGGCCATGGGGAAGGATCTCAGAGAGGCCATCACCGCCATGAAGGCCAAGGACCAGAGGGGGAACCTCTCCCCATCCAGGGGGAGGCCATGGAGGAGGATGCCTAAGGGGAATAACCTCTCCTCCTCTCTCCCGGTGGCGCCGGAGTGCCATCAGGAGGGGAATCATTGCCGCGGTGATCGTCTTCATCAACATCACCATCCTCATCTCTTTTACGCGGTCCACTCTCCCGCACCCTGCTGTAATCCCTACTTGAACGTGGTGCTTTATGCATTATATTATGATGCAATGATGTGTTGACTTCTTATGATGTTTTGAGTAGATATCTTTTGTCTTTGGATTGATTGATGATCTAGGTTGGTATGAGTTGTATGCTTTATTTTGGTGTTGTCCTATTGTGCCCTCTGTGTCGCGCAAGCGTGAGGGATTCCCGTTGTAGGGTGTTGCAATACGTTCATGATTATCATGTAGTGGGTTGCTTGAGTGACAGAAGCATAAACACTACTTGGGAAAAGCCTATCCACAGTGGTATAGTAGTAGCGCTGGTTAAAATAGGGCGCTACTGCTACTTTGTAGTAGCGCGTTCCAGAAAAGCGCACTATAGCTACAACTATAGCAGTAGCGCGTGTGCAGCAAAAAGCGCTACCACTATAATTCGCACCATGTTGGCGGTAGGCTAGGAATAGTAGTAGCGATTCCGCGCAAAGCGCGCTACCACCATGGTCGTTGTTGCAGCGCGTTTCTTGCGTAGAGCACTACTGCTAAGAAAGAAAAGAAAAATGAAAAAATAGAAAAGTAATTGAAAATGAAAGAAGTAGGAAACAGAGAAATGAAAAACAAAATGTAAGGATAAACGAAAGAAATAACTGCTTCCTATAGCAGTAGCGCGTTTTGCTAAAATGCGCTATAGCTAACTTAGCTATAGCGCGTTTCCAAAACAGAGCTACTGCTAGTTCGACTTAACCACCCGCGGGCTCAAAATTTTGCTAAGTCCTCCTTTCCCCCCTCTCCCCCCTGTTCCCCCAACTCCTCTGTCGCCGCCGCCCGAGCCCGAGCCTGCACTCACCGCCGCTGCCGAAGGCCACCTTCAACCTCACCGCGGCCGCCCGTTGCTGCTCTCAACCTCACCGTCGCTGCCCTCGACCTCACCGCCACCGCCCAGCCCGCCAAGGACCGCCGCCTCCCGATCCCGAGCCCGCCCTCGCCACCCCTACCTCCGTCGCCGAGCACCTCCCCGCCACCATCTCTCCCCTCTCTGTAAGCCCCCCCCCACCCACCCCTCCCCCACCCCCTCTCTGTGCTTTTTCTTCCTCTGCCATGTTAATTAGCAGTAGTAGTAGTAGTAGATGTTAATTAGTACTAGGGTTCTTACATAATGATTTTTTAGTAGTAGTAGTAGATGTTAATTAGTAGTAGTGCTGGTACTAGTTAACTAGGGAAATATGGTTAATAGTAGATATTTTTTTAGTTAGGGTAATAATAGATGTCAAGTAGTAGATAATGTAGATGTCAATTAGTTCAGTAGGGTTTACTTTTTGAATTGAGTTTGTTTAACTAGATGTTAATTAGGGTAGTATGATTTAGTTTAGAGCAAAGTTTAGTCCGGGAGTTAACTAAATATAACCTATATTTGGGTTTTGAATTGAGTTTGAGAGAGCATGATATTTGTGTAGATGTTCTTAAAGTGTCAAACGCTAGGAGATGCAAATTTGAAGCGGTTAGGATATATGCAAATTCCTCAATTGTGTCTGCACATGTTTCGATTATGCCCAAGTGGCTTTATTGTTTCTAGTGAATGAAGCCGAGTGGTCTATGTTTTGCCGGAATGTTGATTCATTTCCGTTCCAGCAAATTTTCGTGAATTTCGGCATGACTTGTGCTAGAAACTATGACATATCGAGTGCTCAGGATTTGCTGCACCAGGAAGGAGTCAATGTTCCTGCAAAGCACAGGCCTTTTTATGTCATTATTCATTTTATTAGGTCTAGAATTAATTGACTAGATTTAATCGTAGGAAACATGGCTAGCAACAATGAAGGATAGGGTTCTGGTGACTGCGACAATGTGTATCTGGCGGCAGAGGAATTTTTGAGGGAAGCTGACGATGAGCAGTTGATGTTGCTGGGTCCACCTGTCACATCGGAGACTGAGACCGACATCGAGACCAACGCTGAGACTGAGGCCGGCGCTGAGACTGAGACCGACATCGAGACCGGTGCTGAGACTGAGACCGGCGCCGAGACTAGCGGAGCCAGTATAGAACCGAAAGCAAAGAGGCAATGAGTTCCTAACAAGATTAGGACTACTAGACTGGTGGTCACAGAGGTGGACGACGGCAATTTTGAGCCAAATGCCCCAGCGAAAGCGCGCGCGTGCTACGGCAATCAAATAGGCTGCATCGAACGGATAGCCGCCACCATCAACAATGAGAAACTAAAGAAGATAGATAATATGAGGCCCTCCCTCCTAAAGAAGTTGCACTAGATATTCTTGTTTACGGGTCAGAATGAAAAGGATTATAAAGATCCAGATAAGGACCCGACAATGATGAAGATAAACAAACACGCCATGAGCAAGTTTAGCGACGCGTTGGCCGCCTGTAAAGCAAGGGTGAAACATCGGATCGTCAACAAAAAGGAACCCTACTCCGAGATTGTAAAGGATAATCCAACAATCATGGAAGAGCACTTTGAAATATTCAAGGCGGCTTGCGAGGCCGAAGCTTCCAAAAAAAGTCGAAGTACATGAAGGGGCTTCAACAGAGGAACATTGGGTGCCACCACCTCAGAAGCCGTGGTTACAGCGGGAAGAGGTCCATATGGGCCAAGGAGGACGCGGAAGCCGAGAGTCTGGGTATCCCAGACCCCTTGGAGGAGCTCACCGTCCCGCAGGAGCGTGACGTCCTCACGGCCCAACACTATTGGGACCCAGTGAAGAAGGTTTTCGAGAGGAACGCTGTCGGTGTCAAAACCGGCGGATCTCGGGTAGGGGGTCCCGAACTGTGCGTCTAGGCAGATGGTAATAGGAGACAAGGGACACGATGTTTTACCCATGTTCGGGCACTCTTGATGGAGGTAAAACCCTACGTCCTGCTTGATTGATATTGATATCGTGGATGTTTACAAGAGTGGATCTACCATGAGATCAAGGAGGCTAAACCCTAGAAGCTAGCCTATGGTATGATTGTAATGGTTGTTGTTGTTCTATGGACTAGAGCCATCCGGTTTATATAGACAATGGAGAGGGCTAGGGTTACATAGAGTCGGTTACAATGGTAGGAGATCTACGTATCCGTATCGCCAAGGTTGCCTTCCACGCCAAGGAAAGTCCCATCCGGACATGGGACGAAGTCTTCAATCTTGTATCTTCATAGTCTTGGAGTCCGGTCGACGATGATAGTCCGGCCGATGATAGTTCGGCCGATGATGGTAGTCCGGCTATCCGGACACCCCCTAATCCGGGACTCCCTCAGTAGCCCCCGAACCAGGCTTCAATGACGATAAGTCCAGCATGTGTGTAGTCTTCGGCGTTGCAAGGCGGGTTCTCCTTCAAGTTCTACGTACCTGCCGAACAGTGTCCGGCTTCCTCATCAATGTTGCGCGTCTTGGCTTCCACGCCCAATAATGGCCTTCTTCCACGCGTCGCGCGAATGTGAAAAGCCAGGGTGTCTTTTGTGTTTTTCCCCCTAGTTGTGCGAATAATCTGCCTATAAGGGAGGCAAGAATCCAGATCCAAATCACCATCTTCCTCCCGCAAATACTCATCGGAGCGCTTTCGACCAAGAATCCATTCCATCATGGACCGTCAACGCGGCTCCTCTTCTCGCGCTCCCAGCCCTTTGCCAGGAGATTGGAGGAGATGCTCTGTTCCGCACAACGAGCTGGTGAAGCTCCAAGCGGGGGGATATCTCCCTCCGGCCTTTATGGTTCCGGTTCGAGCCGGGCTGGCCACCTACAAAGGTGGGAAGCAAGCGGAGGTTACCCCAAGTCCCAACAAAGGGGAGCGGGTATGCTTCGTCCCCTATCTGATAAGGGGGCTCGGATTTCCTGTACATCCATTCCTCCGCGGGCTCCTGGAGTTCTACGGACTCCAGCTTCATCACCTCACGCCCACCTCAATCCTGCATATTGCGGGTTACGTAGCTCTTTGCGAGCTATTCCTGGGTGTCGAGCCCCATTTCACGCTGTGGAAGAGGTTGTTCTACCTTGTACCCCGCTCTCATGAGGGGTCCATATATCAAGTGGGCGGCGCCGAAATATGGCGCATTGCCGGGACCGGATATCCATCCGGAACCCCTAAGAAGGCGTCCGAAGACTGGCCTTCGGAATGGTTTTATATAGAAGACGCCCCGCTGCCGGACCCTGTTCAGATCGGCCTCCCGGAGTTCAGCAATGCTCCTCTGAAGAAACGCCTTAGTTGGCTTCCGCGGAGCCCCCAACTGGAGGAAGACATGAGCGTCCATTATTTGATGGGCCAAATAAGGTTACTGGCCCATTCCGGGTTGACTATGATTGGAGTCATGGCAACATGCATTATGCGGGGGGTGCAGCCACTATAATATAGGGGCCACCCCATGTGGGATTTCAACGGGGAGGACGATGCCACCCGTCATGGCCGCAAAGGGCCGGATTCGGTCGAAGACCTGGTGACGATCCTGTCCGGCCTGTATTAGGGGGAGAAGGAGGATTTCCTTCGGACGAACCCGTTAAATGGGTTCTCCATGAATAATCCCCGGCCTTGGGTAAGCGAACACTCTGCGTGCCCGACCCATGCTTTTTGAAACTTAAGTTTCTTATATTGTGTTCTTCTTTCGACGCAGGAGCTGCGCCGGATCGTGGAGGACATGCTAAGTCCAGCTCCACAACCCGAGGATCCAGAGAGATCCCGGGATCCGACCTCCGAAGAGGATCCGGACATAAAGGTGGAGCTAATCGACGGGGTGTTCCACCAGCTCAGCATGGACAATGCTTTAGTCGCCATCATGGCCGACTATCCCGGACTATATCCGGCTTCCCAGGTGATTGCGACCGAAGTCCTGACACCGTCATTCCTTCCTTGCTTATTTCTGACCACCGTATATGATGGCGCTGTGCAGGAGAAGCTCCTAGGGCGAGAAGCCGAGCCCGCGGTGGCTGACCAACAAAGGCCAGTCCGGACCAGTAGGCGGAAGAGGAGCGCGGCGCGGACTGAAACGTCGCCGCAAAGGTGTAGCTCACAATTCATTATTTAGAGCAACGTTCCTAGGAAGCGTTTGAGTGCTCATGACTTTTGTAGGGAAAAAAGAGCCCACCGGACTGCGAGCGTGGAGGTTGCCAATCCAACCTCTACCAGCCAGGCTCCAGCACCTGGTCTGGAGGGCGAGGCGAGCGCAAGGCGCGAGCCGGATGTTCCTCCGACAAAGGACGCCGCAGACTGTCTGCCACCAAGCCTGAGGTGGAGAGTGCCATGAATCACAGGCGCCGCCGGACAGTATTTCGTGACGCGTGCTTCTCCCCCGAGGCGTTGAATGCCTTTAACGCGGGGGACGTGCACCTTCGTGCTGCTCAAGATGGTTTTACCAGAGCCACGGAGCAGTATGTAAAAGACATACGGGTAAGAGAATTTAATAGTTATATATGCCAGTAGCCCCCGAGACTTAAAGTAGTTATATTAACTGATTTAA
Source organism: Triticum timopheevii (assembly GCA_963921465.1). Classification (NCBI taxonomy): domain Eukaryota; kingdom Viridiplantae; phylum Streptophyta; class Magnoliopsida; order Poales; family Poaceae; genus Triticum; species Triticum timopheevii. The sequence goes on along the minus strand of OY997270.1, from coordinate 491,006,999 downwards.
GGATCATATGAAACGTAGGACCTTACCGAGAAGAATACCCAACTATCTCAGGAGCTGCAAGAGTGCAAGGCCCAACTTGAGGCCGCACTCTCTGGTGCAGGAGGAAACACAGGGACCTCTCCTGGTAACGCATTATTTTAGAAAGATAAGTAGCGTTTGGCCTTTGCGCAAGTCTAAAAAATGACGTTGCAGGTGCTGCCGGACAAGATCTGGACAGACAAGAACTTCTGCGCCAACTAAAGGCCGGCGAGAGGGTGCTGCATAAGGTGCAGCATGAAAGGAACAAGCTCCAGGATGCCCGTGCCCAGCTTGGAGAAGAGCTGAAAGGCGTTCGGGCCGAGCTGTCGGACTCCATTAAGGAGAATCAGCGGCTTCATCGCGGCATCTATAGTAAGTGCTTGAGCGAACTCCTTTAAAAAGAAGAGTTTGGCGAGGAAGTCAATTTGACAGAATATGTCTGCAGGTATGCTCACAGGTCGCCCTGCGGAGGAGATGCCCGTATCAACGGGTGATCAACTTCCCGAATTGTTGCAACTGATCGAACGAGTTCGGCAGGCAATGAGCGGCGTCATCCAGGCTTTATGGCCAGCCTTCTCCTTACCCGAGGGTCTTGGGGAGCTTGCGGAGAAGCTTCACGGAGTGCGGCAGCGCTTCCATTTATGGAAGATTTCGGCCTGCTGCCAAGGTGCCAGGGAGGCCTGGGCCATGGTAAAGACGCGGTACAAGAAGGCGGATCCCAACCACATGGCCGAAGTCGGACATGTGGGGCCCGATGGGAAGGAGATCCCTGTGAGTTTAGTATACGGCCAAGTAGAGTTGGCCGCTAAATTTTCCCAACAGGACTGTAAATTAGACAACCTGTTAGACGGGATTGAGGAAGAATACAATCAGTCGATTTGACAATGTATTATAAAATGACAGGTAAAGTGCCTTCTAGCCGGATAGTAGATCATTTGTCTTTGCCGACCTTTTCGCTTCGACCTCGGGACCCTAGAGTCCGGAGTGTGTCCGAATACCTTCTCGGTTATGAAACAACTGGGGTATGCATGGAGACCAGGCGTAGGGGTCATTAGTGCTTTATCAGACAAGTGCCCAACTAGTTATGTTATATTACATGGGTAGTAAGAAACATCTTCCAGGGAGAATAGTTCCGTTAAGGGTTCCTTTCCTCTGGGGGTGGCATGCCCTAAAGTGCATGTCCGGACTGCGAAAAAAGCAGAAAAACATCTAGGGGCAGATAAATAAAAATCATCTTTTAAATCACCGACCGAATATTCCCTTAAGAACGCTAGCTTTCGGCTTCACCCCGTCTGAGGTACACATCCGGCTGACCCGGCAGTAACAATCGCATAGGTGCTCCCTTTACCTCCTAGCCGAACAATCGGGAACGTTGGGGTAAGCACAGGAGCCAGGCAACCCAGCTTGGCCAAAACTTAAGTCATATCGATGCATATAATGGTGAATAAAAGGTACATGTGGAGGCTTGACACATGTGCTGGGCATGAAGCCCTTATAATTAAGCTTATGGTAAAGAAGCCCCCAGGTATAATGAGTGCAGATAGCACATCAATTGCGCGCAAACGATGTGCATGTAGGCCTTTTAAGGCTTTGATGAATAGGGTTTGAGAAGAAAAAGATAAACAAAAGGCAGCTGAAGTAAAAAAGAAAATTTTTGGACGGGGGGAAAGGGACGAACTCTTAGTCCGGCGCTAGGCATAGAATCTTCGGAGGCGGGCTGCGTTCCATGGGTTCGGCTCGAGTTGGTTATCCGACGCATTTCATAGACGGTATGCTCCGCCGGTCAAGACTTTATCGATGATGAAGGGGCCTTCCCATTTGGGCTTGAGCTTGTCCTTTTTCTTGTCCGGCAGGCGTAGAACCAGTTCGCCAACGTTGTAAGTCTTGGCTCATACTTCTCTGCTTTGGTATCTTCGAGCCTGCTGCTGATAGAATGCGGAACGAGCCTTGGCGACGTCGCGTTCTTGCTCCAATGCGTCCAAGCTGTCTTGCCGATCCAACTCGGCTTCTCTTTCTTCGTACATGCGCACTCGAGGTGAGTCATGAATGATGTCGCAGGGCAAAACTGCCTCTGCGCCGTATACCATAAAAAATGGTGTGAATCCGGTAGTACGGTTGGGCGTTGTCCGCAGCCCCCAGAGTACGGAGTCGAGCTCCTCTACCCAGTGCGTGTCAGATTTTGTAAGGGATCGCACTAGTCTGGGTTTGATGCCGCTCATTATTAGACCATTTGCTTGTTCCACTTGACCGTTGGTTTGAGGATGATAGACTGAAGCGTAATCGAGCTTGATGCCCATATTTTTGCACCTTGATTTAACCTCATCGGCCGTGAAGTTCGTGCCGTTATCGGTGATGATGCTGTGGGTGACACCATAATAGTGTACTACCCCAGATATAAAGTCTATCACTGGTCTGGACTCTGGTGTTTTAACTGGCTTGGCCTCTATCCATTTGGTGAATTTATCCACCATGACCAATAGGTACCTTTGCTTGTGGGTTCCCCCTTTAAGTGGTCCAACCATGTCAAGCCCCCAGACCGCGAACGGCCAGGTAATGGGTATAGTTTTGAGGGCGGTGGGTGGCATGTGGCTCTGATTAGCAAAGAGCTGACAACCGACGCATCTTTGGACTAAGTCCTGAGCATCTGCCCGGGCCATCGGCCAATAAAATCCTGTACGGAATGCCTTTCCTACAATGGCCCGGGCTGCGGCATGGTGTCCGCCTAGTCCGGCGTGAATTTCAGCCAGAAGGTCTCGCCCTTCCTCTTCGGAGATACACCTTTGAAGGACTCCGGTTGTGCTTTTCTTATAGAGTTCTCCCTCATGGACCTTGTAGGCTTTAGATCACCGGACTATGCAGCGGGCCTCACTATGGTCTTCGGGGAGTTCCTGCCTAAGCAAGTAGGATAGGAACCGCTCTGTCCATGGGGCGATTACTGCCATTATGTCATGAGCTGAGGGTGTTGTTTCGTCGGCTGGATCGCCGGTTATGTCAGATTGCTCTGCGGTTGCCTCCGGTTTGTTATTTCTGGACTCCTCTTCCCATAGTACGGATGGCTTGAACAGCCGTTCCAGGAAGATATTTGGAGGGACAGCGTCACGTTTTGCGCCGATGCGTGCCAGTACGTCGGCCGCTTGGTTATTATCTCTGGCTACGTGGTGGAATTCAAGTCCTTCAAACCGAGCTGACATTTTAAGGACAGCGTTGCGATAGGCTGCCATTTTTGGATCCTTGGCGTCAAAGTCTCCATTTACTTGGGATATTGCGAGTTTGAGTCCCCGCGCACCTCTAGGCGTTGGATGCCCATGGAGATTGCCATCCAGAGGCCATGTAAGAGGGCCTCGTATTCGGCTGCGTTGTTGGAGTCCGTGTACATTATCTGAAGTACATATTGGACTCTGTCCCCGGTTGGGGACGTTAGTACGATGCCCGCCCCCAATCCGGCCAAAATTTTGGAGCCGTCGAAATGCATAATCCAATTGGAGTATGCGCCGTATTCTTTAGGGAGTTCGGCTTCAGTCCACTCAGCGACAAAGTCAGCCAAAACTTGCGACTTTATAGCTCGTCGGGGTTTGTAAGTTATATCGAATGGTAAGAGCTCAATGGCCCATTTTGCAATCCTGCCCGTTGCGTCGCGGTTATTTATAATGTCATTTAGGGGCACTTCGGAGGCCACTGTTATCGAACACTCTTGAAAGTAGTGTCGGAGCTTCCGGGATGCCATGAACACCGCATACGGTATCTTTTGATAGTGCGGGTAACGGGACTTGCAGGGGGTTAAAACAGTGGATACGTAGTACACTGGTTTTTGAAGTGGGAATTTATTCCCTTCTGTCTCTCGTTCTACGACGAGCACCGCGCTTACTACTTGATGTGTTGCCGCGATGTATAACAACATAGGTTCGCCCAGGTTGGGTGCAGCCAGGACCGGGTTTGTTGCCAATATGGCCTTTATTTCTTCGAGTCCGGCAGTGGCAGCATCCGTCCACTCGAAGTGTTCGGTGTGCCTGAGGAGGCGATAGAGGGGCAATGCCTTTTCTCCTAGGCGGGAGATAAAGCGGCTAAGAGCCGCCACGCATCCAGTCAATTTCTGGATCTGTTTGAGGTTTTTTGGAATATCCAGCCGTGATAGGGCTCAGATTTTGGCCGGATTTGCTTCAATTCCTCTACCGGATACAATGAAGCCCAAGAGCTTTCCGGCTGGTACGCCGAAAACGCATTTTTCCGGATTCAGCGTGATGTCATATGCTCGGAGGTTGTCGAATGTGACCCTCAAGTCGTCTACTAGGGTTTCGACGTGTTTGGTTTTGACGACTACGTCGTCTACTTATGCCTCTACTGTTTTGCCGATCTGGGTAGCCAGACATGTCTGAATCATGCGCTGATATGTTGCGCCGGTGTTTTTAAGTCCGAAGGGCATCGTGTTGAAGAAGAATGGTCCATATGGAGTAATGAACGCCGTTGCGGCTTGATCCGATTCTGCCATCTTGATTTGATGATAGCCGGAGTATGCGTCCAGGAAGCACAATGAATCGTGCCCTGCAGTGGCATCGATGATTTGGTCGATGCGGGGGAGGGGGAAGGGGTCCTATGGGCAGGCTTTATTTAGGTCTTTGAAATCGACACATAGGCGCCAGGATTTGTCCTTCTTTGGTACCATTACCAGGTTTGCTAGCCAATCCGGATGTTTGATGTCTCTGATGAATCCCGCTTCCGATAGTTTGGCTAGTTCTTCTCCCATTGCCTGTCTTTTGGGTTCGGAAAATCGTTGAAGAGCCTGTTTGACTGGCTTGAACCCTTTTAGGATGTTTAAGCTATGCTCTGCCAACCTGCGAGGGATTCCTGGCATATCTGAAGGATGCCAGGTGAAAATGTCCCAATTTTGCCGAAGGAATTCTCGCAGCGCGGCGTCTACATCAGGGTTCAACTGTGCCCCGATGGAGGCCGTCTTTGTCGGGTCCGTTGGGTGGACCTGAAATTTTATAATTTCGTCCGCCGGTTTAAAGGAGGTGGACTTGGATCTCTTATCGAGTATCACGTCGTCTCTGTGCACCGTAGCGCGCAGCGCGGTGAGTTCCTCTGCTGCTAGGGCTTCGGATAGTGCCTCCAGGGCTAATGCGGCTGTTTTGTTTTCGGCGCGGAGTGCTATGTCCGGATCACTAACGAGAGTGATTATCCCGCTGGGCCCAGGAATTTTGAGATTCATGTACCCGTAATGGGGTACGGCTTGAAAAATTGTGAATGCCTCTCGTCCTAATATAGTGTGATATCCGCTGTTGAACGGGGCCACTTGGAACGTGACTTCTTCGGATCTGTAATTGTCCGGCGAGCCGAACACCACATCGAGTGTGGTTTTACCGGTGCAGCGCGCTTCCCGGCTAGGGATTATTCCTCTGAAGGTTGTGCTGCTTCGCTCAATGCGGCTCCAGTCTATTTCCATTTTTTGAAGAGTTTCCTCGTAGATGAGGTTTAGTCCGCTGCCGCCATCCATGAGGACCTTTGTAAGTCGAAAATCGTCCACTATTGGACAAAGTACCAGTGTGGCTGGTGCTCGGGCTGTTCGGAATTTAGGTTCGTCGCTGGCGTTGAAGGTGATGGCTGTGTCGCTCCATGGATTTGTTGTTGCTACTTGGTAGACTTCGGCGAGGCTGCGGATTGTTCGTTTCCGCATATTATTTGATGCGAAAGTCTTGAATACTATTGATACCGTACCGGTATTGTTGGAGTGGTTTTCCGGGGCTAGAAGCTCCTCGCCACTTTTGGCCACCTGCCGTAATATCCAACATGCTCGAAGGCTATGTGTTGGGATGACGCCCTCTGTACTGTGAATTTTACAGGGTCCGCTAAGCCATCCCTCCAGTACGGTTCCGTGCCCTTTATGGGGTTTTTGCTTTTTTGTTTTTGTATCTGGTGCCTGAGTGTAATGCACCCTTTTGTTGCGGACTAGGGTTGTATTCGGGGCTGGATTGTGCCAAAACTTCTTTTCGGTTGTCCGGAAGCTCTCCATCGAACACTACTTTCGTACTATGGACGCCAGGTCGGCGAAGTGTGTAATTTCACGATGGCTGACGGCGTTCCAGATTCCCTCGTCCGTGCAATTATTGCAAAAAATTGAGATTGCGTTTTCCTCTCGGCAGTCCTTTATCCTGTCCATAACTAGGAGGAATCTGGCCCAGTAGTGATGTACTGTCTTAGCAGGCTCTTGCCGGATTAGAGATAGACCGCATATGTTTGGGCGGGTGGGTGGAATTAAGTCCGGAACCTACCCATCTCAAGGCTCGAAGGCCGAGAAGTTTCCGAATTTGGAAGCTTGGAAAGTGGAACGTTGTCCAACGAGTACGGTCCGATGCCTGACTTTATGTTCAGTGCTTGATCGGCATCCGCTCCTCCGCGGGAATCCGGCATGGAGGGTTCGGTAGCCCAGACACGACTAGTTTTCAATATGGGAGAAGGATCGTCGCGATGTTGCTCCACCACCGTGACGTGGTGGGTAACCTGGGGAGAGTTAATCTCTCTCAGATCGTTTTTAAGCCCGATCCGATTGTAGTCTGTAGCGACTCCCAGGGCGGCGATCCGATCCAAGAGTTCGTTTACTGACGAGAGCTCTGCTGGATCTAACTGCTCGGCGAATTCTGAGTTGACGTGAAGATTGCTCTCGATGACACAAGAGGTCATTGTTGAAGCGGTGGCCGGACAGGCGGTCATAAGAAAACCTCCTAGCCGGATAGTTTGGCCGGCGGCCAAGGCTCCATCAGCGAAGATGCCGTCCTTGAAGACGGGAAGAGGCATCCTTCCTATCGGTGACGACACAGAGGAACTCTCAATGAAAGAACCAATGTCGGTGTCAAAACCGGCGGATCTCGGGTAGGGGGTCCCGAACTGTGCGTCTAGGCGGATGGTAACAGGAGACAAGGGACACGATGTTTTACCCAGGTTCGGGCCCTCTTGATGGAGGTAAAACCCTACGTCCTGCTTGATTGATATTGATATTGTGGATGTTTACAAGAGTGGATCTACCACGAGATCAAGGAGGCTAAACCCTAGAAGCTAGCCTATGGTATGATTGTAATGGTTGTTGTTGTTCTACGGACTAGAGCCATCCGATTTATATAGACACCGGAGAGGGCTAGGGTTACATAGAGTCGGTTACAATGGTAGGAGATCTACGTATCCGTATCGCCAAGCTTGCCTTCCACGCTAAGGAAAGTCCCATCCGGACACGGGACGAAGTCTTCAATCTTGTATCTTCATAGTCTTGGAGTCCAGTCGATGATGATAGTCCCGCCGATGATAGTTCGGCCGATGATGGTAGTCCGGCTATCCGGACACCCCCTAATTCGGGACTCCCTCAAACGCGGTCACGACGGAGTTCATGAGACTGCTGGTAATTTTAGTTTCTGATCAATTCGACTGCACGTTGGTCATATTTGTAAACGATCCTTGTGCCTTTTGCAGAGAGAGCAGCACAGGACTGCGGCCGAAAGGGACTCGCCGTCTGAGACGTTGGCGAGGCCCAAGTGGGACACTCCATTCAACCTAGCATTGAACATATTGAAAGGACTCCTGGTGGAGATTTGACCATCGTATGGACGCGTGCACGGTGTTGGAGATGGTGCCACGTGGAAGAAGTACTACCGTGAGACCACGAAGGAGAGAAAGGAAAGACGGAAGTTAACTGAAGAAAACATTGACAAGAAGGTTGTGATTGCGGTTGAGAAGAAATCATCTGAGACAGTCGCAACAGTGGTAGCTGCCGCAAAATAGGTGGTTGCAGATATGTCTACTATCTTGGTTACGACCGTTTTCAATTAGAGCAGGCAAAATCCAGAAAAAAAATGCAGCGGACTTTCCCCTTGCTGACTTCTTCGGGAGCAGCTCGACTAGCATTGCACTAGCACCTGCACCTGCTCCCGCATCGGCTCCCGCACCGGCTCCGGCACCGGCTCCGACACTGGACGTGCTCGGTGGTGCTCGACGCCCTCACGGTATCTGTCACACAGGCCCTCTTCAATAAATGTATAATCTCCCGTTTTCGTTGCCTTTCGGATGTCTCATGTCGCAGACTTTTCTTTGTAGGCCGACGAAACTCCGTGCACCAAATTATACACCATCGGCGACCAGAATGTGCACGTGTGGAAGGCGACGATAATGGAGCTGAAGGAACCATTGTTCCACACCCGGCAGATCCCCCCGGACGTCTTCAAGGTTTCCGTGGCTAGTGTCAAACCGGGCCACGAGAATTTGGATCCTCTGGTACTAGGGGGATGACAACAAGACCCCGCGGGGGCTTGGTGATTGCAATGGGTGGGTCCTGTTGTGGCCAAAGAGTCTACTTCGTCTGGAGGCGGCCGGGAGCAAACGCACGAGCACGTAGTTAGGTATGAACATCAACACCTCACCTACCCAATTAGCGTCGGCTGTCGTGCTGGGTGATAGCGGACGGGGTGAGGAAGAGGCTCCATTAGTCGCTGGTGACGTCGCCATAGATGAGGATGAGAATGACAATGACACTCAATAGTATGTTAATACTGGCGCCTACTTAGGGTTTGAGCGTCATGAGTCGGTGCCTGAATTGTCGCCTCTGGATTCTGAACGTATTATGGATGACCTTCTGGTAGCAAAGAAGTCTAGGAAGAGACCGAGGAAAGGAAACAAAGCTTCTTGTATGATCCAGCCGCCTTAGCAGCCTCGGGTTCAAGACCGTATAGATATCCCCGGTGCGGCAAAATGGCATATCGCCAGTGAACGAATCCTACCTAAAGCAGCGATAGCTGCCAGATTCGCGATGTAAGGAGACTTCATGACGATGTGCTGCGGATAGAGAATGGCCTCGCCTCGAAAAATCCAGGATTCCCACTCTACGTGGTTAACGTGACGCGGCAATTGTCGTACGTCGACACATTCCTCGCGGAGAAGTTCTTCCTTCGATTCGATTACATCTTCGACATGTTTCACTTGAAGAAGCTGGATTTTACGTTTGTCTGCCTTTATGCCTTGCACATGGACTACCTCATCAGGGTTGAGCAGATACCTTTTATCTGTGTCGCTGACCCATACTTCATGCACGAGGGCTTTTTGGCTGTTTGTGCAAAGCACTGTGAATACGCGAGGGACTACCTCGTCAATTTCATGCTCGCCAATAAGGACAAGGAGGACATTCTCGTGCCTTATCATCCACTGTAAGTCATCCGTGCGGATATCCTTCCTTTGATTTCAATCATTCATTTGCACGGCGGAGGCTAATTAATTTGAGGTGTACTTATTTTGCGCAGCAGCGGGCGCGCCGTCCTCATCATCCACTACCCCCGGTACTCCCACGCTCTTTACTTGGAATCGTTGAAGAACATTACCAAAAAGCATTACACCCACATCAATTATGTTCTCGATAGTACTATGTTTTTCTATGGCATACGGGGTGGAGAGATCAAGGAACGGCAGGCCCGCCTTCAGCCATAAGACCGACTTCTGCTGCATCCAGCAACCAAGTGATTCTCTTAATGATGGATTCTATGTCCTACACCACATGCTAGAGTATAGATGGGATCACCAGAACCTTCACATGTCACCTAGATCTGGCGATGCCCATATTCTGCGATGGGCAAAGGACTTAGGAGATATCGAGGATCATCGACTTCGAGCTGAGTTCTATCACATCCAGCGCGAACTTGCCCGAATCATCATGAAGGAGGTCGTCGAAAAAACAGTGATGTTCTACGAAGAAGGGCAAAAGTCACAGGAAGACGTACGAACATGCGTAGCCGCTCAGCGTCTCGACCTGAAGCCTTTCACTAAGCTCGGGGACTATCTCCCTGACTTGGATGGATGGCATGACATGTTGTGATTGTTGATATATGGCAATGTGTCCGTTTAGTCCATACTTTATGTATGACGAAACTTTGAGTTATGCACGACGAAACTTTATTTGTGATGTATTTATACCATCCTCCTTGACTAGCGAAGATCACTCTAGTTAGGGCATTGAGGGTACGATGAACTTTGTTGTTTATGCTTATGATATGTTGCTTCTATTTTTGCCAAGTCTGTCCCTTTCTGTTGCTCAACTATATATGTTGCATATCATCGACTCATGTGACGATGCAGGTGCATAGATCTTCGATGGCGAACAAGTGCTACGCCAGGAGTATACGACGAGTGGCCGGAGTATCAGGCCCAGGTGTACCGGTTTCCGGTTTCTGAGCGATAGCCAGTAGTTAGGTTAGGTTCACGCTAATGCGAGAGAGGGATACAAACTCATGTACTGCATAGTTCCGCTCTCACTCATAGTGATAACTCTTCTCACATATATCATTGTTTAGATGGATGATGAGAGACCACTTTGTGTTGGATGATGATTATGATGATGACATGATTTGATGAGACTATTTGTATGTATATGCTATGATTACATTTGTATGTGTATTATATGCTAAAGATTATTGTATAAAGCCTATTCAAATACAAAACAAATATGCAAAAAAGCAGGAACTAATAAAACTAGCAGTAGCGAGGGGAATAAAGTTAGCAGTAGCGCTCCCTTACTAGTAGCGCTTCCTGCTAAAAACCGCTGCAGATATTAGCAGCAGCGCTCTGCACTAAAGCTCGCTACTGGTAGCCATGAATAGCAGTAGAGTGGGATGACAGGCGCTACTGCTACACGTTAGCTATAGCACCTTATCAGTAGCGTGTCATCCCGCACTACTGATAGGTACTAATTCTAGGGTTTTCTCTAGTAGTGAAACCCGAGTAAGGGGGTTGTTGCGTATGGTATAAAGGGGACTTGATATGTTAATGCTATGGTTGGGTTTTACCTTAATGATCTTTAGTAGTTGCGGATGCTTGCTAGAGTTCCAATCATAAGTGTATATGATCCAAGAAGAGAAAGTATGTTAGCTTATGCCTCTCCCTCATATGAAATTGCAATAGTGATTATTGGTCTTGTTAACAATTGCCTAGGAAAATTCCGCGCACCGACCCATCATTATTCCACACTCGCTATTTACAATACATAAGTAATATACTCTAGCTCTATGATAATAGCACCTACTTTTATAATTTAGTCCTCCGATATCATACAAAGTTATCCTCCTCATACTCACAACGTAGTTTTATTTCTCGTTTCTAGATGGAAGCAAATGTTCGGTGACGTAGAGTCGTATCAGTGGCAGATAGGACGTGCGAGAATATTGATCTTACCTTTAGCTCCTTGTGGGTTCGACACTCCATACTTATCACTTCCACCTTTGGAAATTGCTACAATGATTCCCTGCACTTGGGGATTATCAAGCTCTTTTCTGGCGCCGTTGCCGGGGAGCAATAGCGCGGGGTTGATATTTTCGTATGTTCTTGTTTGCTTTCTTCACTAAGTAGTTTTTGTTTTCCTTTTTTGTTTTGCTTAGTTGTGGGTGAAACATAGAAAAAAATTAAAATAATGAAAATATAAAAAGATTCACTGGCCTCATATGCCTAAAAAGTTTTTCAAAAAGATAAATGATTGGAAAGTTATGCATTGGAGAAGTGAGGGTCGACCTTGAACACTTGTGTTCATGCTCATGGAAACAATGTAAAAAAAATTCATGGAAGTTTATCTGAAAATAATTATCCCCTTGTATACATCCATTGTATTATAAACATAATGTGCCAAGCTTTGGTTTTAGGATGATTAGATTGTTTGTTTACTGTGTGCAGTACAAAAACAGAAACTTTGGTTGTAGCGCGTGAATTTACATTTTTTCCTGGAAAGTCAAATGAGTCTTAAACTTTTTACACATTACTTCTGTAATTTTTTTTCATATTTTATTTAGAATTTGTGGAGTTACAGAAGTATACTAAATTTCCAGATTACTACAGACTGTCCTGTTTTTGACAGATTCTGTTTTCTATCAGTTGTTCGCTTATTTTGATGAATCTATGGGTAATATCGGGGGGTATGAACCATGGTGAAGTTGGAATAAAGTAAATATAGTGCTTATATGAAATTGGAATGAGTTTACAATAGTACCTAGAGGTAGTGATTTGCTTTATTATACTAACAAATCTAACAAAGTTTTTGTTAAGTTTTGTGTGGATGAAGTGTTCGAAGAACGAGGAGTTAATGATGTGAGAAGAAAAAAGAGAGGCAATAGTTGAAGCTTGGTGATGCCCAAGGCACCCCAAGCAAATATTCCAAGAACACTCAAGCATCTAAGCTCGGGGATGCCCTGGTTGGTATCCCATCTTTCTTCTTCAACAATTATCGGTATACCTTGGTTTTTGTTTTGTTCACATGATTTGTGTCCTTTGTGTTTTTCTTTTTCTTTAAGAACTATGCTAGTATGAGATAGCCCTTCCTTGATTTATAGAATGCTTCATGTGTTTCAGTTATATCTTTTGAGTATGATCTTATCGAATGCTCTTTGTGCTTCACTTAAATCTTTTGAGTATGCTTTTATAGAATTCTTTGTGTGCTTCACTTATATATTTTGAGCTTGGATATTGGTTAGTATATATTAATTGTAGAATGCCCCATGAACTTCACTTATATCTTTTGGAGTATGAATAATACTATCATCTAAAGTGGGTTTGGAAGAGTGTCAACTTTAGGAATTAGTGATCCCACTATTTTGGAGGGTGTTGAATCTTAGTGCGATATTTATGGAAGTGGATTTGGAAGAGTGTAAATTTAGTTAGTAATGATTCCACTATTCGGAAGTGGTTGCAATTGATTATGGGAACAAAGTTTCTATCTATGATGACTATTGTGATGAAATGTATGATATAAAGAATAATGTTAACCATGAAACTTGTCATCATGATTTTAATTTTCAATTGGATTATGCCTCACATGACAGTTATTTTATTGAGTTTGCTCCCATATTCTGAATAAGAAGAATTTTGCTTATGTGGAGAGTAGAAAAATTTCTATGCTTGTAGATCATGAAAAGAATGCTTTATGTGATGGTTATATTGTTGAACTCATTCATTATGCTACTGAAAATTATTATGAGGGAGGAATACATGCTTGTAGGAGTTGCAATAATATCATGTTTCCTCTCTATGTTCTTAAAATTTTGAAGTTATACTTGTTTTGCCTTCATATGCTAGTTGATTCTTGTTCCTATAAATTGTGTGCTCGCAAAATCCCTAGGCATAGGAAGTGGGTTAGGCTTAAATATGCTAGTCATATTCTTCATGATGCTCTCTTTATGTTTCAATTCTAATCTTTTATGTGAGCATCATTGAAATCATCATGCCTAGCTAAAAGGCATTAAAGAAAAGCGCTTGTTGGGACACAACCCAATATTTACCCTACTGTTTTTGTGTGTTCACATGATTAAGCTACTGTAGTAATCATGTTTTATAGCTTTTGTTTCAATAAAGTGTCAAGTAAGACCTTTGGGAAGAATTGGGTGAAAGTTAATGTGATCTTGCTGTAAAAAAACAAAAACTTTGCGCTCACGAGATTAGCTGTCATGTTTTATAGAAGAGTGCTTTTTAGTTGATTATTTTTGCAGGAGATTAATAGACAAATTCCGCACGCCACCAATTTATTTCAGAATTTTGGGAGTAGAAGAAGTATGGTTGTTGTTCAGATCATTACAGACTGTTCTGTTTCTGGCAGATTCTGTTTTCAATGCATAGTTTGCTTGTTTTCTAGTTTCTATGACTTATATTGCTCAATATAATTTGTAGGAATGATATGGTACAGTAGGAATTGTGTGATAACAATTATGAATCTTGTCTTTGACAGTACCAAAGTGAATGATTTACTCTTTATCATACTAACCTATCTCACGAAATTCCGTTAAGTTTTGTGTGATTGAAGTTTTCAAGCTTTGGGTGAGATATCGATATGAGGAGAATAAGGAGTGGAAAGACCCTAAGCTTGGGGATGCCCAAGGAACCCCAAGGTAATATTCAGGGAAGACTCAAGCGCCTAAGCTTGGGGATGCCCCGGAAGGCATCCCCTCTTTCGTCTTCAAAACTATCGGTATACCTTACTTGGAACTATATTTTTATTCGTCACATGATATGTGTTTTGCTTGGAGCATATTTTCAATTTTACTTGCTGTTTGAATAAAATCATTGGATCTGAAATCTTGAATGAAAAATAATCCTCCCATGGCTAGTTAATTATTTGACTACTCACTGTTCTTCATTTATATCTTTTTGGAGTAGTTTGTCATTTACTCACGTGCTTCACATATATCTTATGAGTAAATGATTGAATGAATGTAATATCATAAATCTGAATTTATATGTGTTTCATATTCTTATACCATGGGGAGTAATGACTTCACACATAATAAGTATAGGTGGTAAATTTATTGAAAGTTAGCAAACACATAATTGGTCACTTGAGCAATTCATGAAAGAATATTTAAGGAAGAGAGATTTCACATATAAATATACTATCTTGGACATATTTGGTAATTGTGAGCACTCATTAAAATATGACATGCTAAAAGGTTGATGTTGGACAAGGAAGACAACTTAATGGTTTATGTTTTCCTATATCTGAAATGTTATATTGTCTTGGATTATCGAACATGTTAAGCTTGCCTTTCCCTCTCATGATAGCCAAATTCTTTGCACCCAGTAGAGATACTACTTGTGCTTCCAAACATCCCTTAAACCAGTTTTTCCATGAGAGTCCACCATACCTACCTATGAATTGAGTAAGATCCTTCAAGTAAGTTGTCATCGTGCATGCAATAAAAATTGCTCCTTAAATATGTATGATCTATTAGTGCGAAGAAAATAAACTTTATACGAACTTGTGATAGGGAAGAAATAAAAGCGACGGACTGCATAATAAAGGTCTTTATCACAAGCGGCAATATAAGGTGATGTTCTTTTGCATTAAGATTTTGTGCACCCAACCATAAAAGCGCATGACAAACAATGCTTCCCACTACGAAGGGCCTATCTTTTACTTTTATCTCCTACCCTTATACAAGAGTCATGGTGATCATCACCTTTCCTTTTTACACTTTTTCCTTTGCAAGCACTTTGTGTTGGAGCGATCCGGATATATATATCCACTTGGATGTACGTTTTCATAAATTATTATTGTCGACATTACCCTTGAGGTAAAAGTTTGGGAGGCGAAACTATAAGCCCCTATATTTCTCTGTGTCCGATTAAAACATTGAATCCATAAATATCACATGAGTGTTAGCAATTGTAATAGATTAAATGATAGTTGAGTATGTGGAGTTTTGCTGAACCAAAGCTCTAACTAGACCATTCCCGAAAGTTAGATGAATTGCAATTGTTTCATGACTAAGAACATGGTTTGTTAGTTTTCAAGAAAGTTTATGATCTATACTTTAACATGTGAATAGCTTGTTACTTGATCATGAGAAGTTTTATGAGTTGAGCTACTGTTATGATATATAATGATGCTAGAAAAAGTGATGGAAACTATCATCGATCAAACTTAAGCACTTACTAGCATTCACACTTCATAAATTATTTCTTTTATCATTGACCTACTCGAGGACGAGCAGGAATTAAGCTTGGGGATGCTGATACGTCTCCAACGTATCTATAATTTATGAAGCATTCATGCCATGTTTACAATAGTTTTATATGATTTTGGTATGATTTGATTACTAACCCAGACTGACGTTGTTTTCAGCAGAACTACCGTGGTGCGATTTTTGTGCAGAAATAAAAGTTCTCAGAATTCGCTGAAAATCAACGAAGATTTTTTTGGAAAATATAAAAAATACTAGAATAAAAAGTTATCGGAGAGGAGTTCCATGGGGCCCATGAAGGTGAGGGCGCACCCACCCCCTGGGACGCGCCCCTGTGCCTCATGGACTCCTCGAGGGTCCCCCTAACTTGTTCTCGACACCAAACCTTCCTATAAATGCCCAAACTTCCCGAAAGGAACCTAGATCGGAAGTTCAACTGCCGGAAGCCTCTGTAGCCATGAGAGATCAATCTAGGCCCTCTCTGGAACCCTGCCAGAGGGGGCCATCATCACCGGAGGCCATGCGGAAGGATCTCGGAGGGACCTGATATGTCTCCAATGTATCTATAAGTTTTTATTGTTCCATGCTATTATATTACCTGTTTTGGATGTTTAATGGGCTTTACTATACACTTTTATATTATTTTTGGGAGTAACCTATTAAATGGAGGCCCAGCCCAAATTGTTGTTTTTTGCCTATTTCAGTGTTTCGCAGAAAAGGAATATCAAACGGATTCCAAACGGAATGAAACCTTTGGGAGAGTTATTTTTGGAACAAACGCAATCCAGGAGACTTGGAGTGGACGTCAAGAAAAAGACGAGGCGGCCACGAGGTAGGACGGCTCGCCCAGGGGGGTAGGCGCGGCCCCCACCCTCGTGGCTCCCCTGACCGACTTCCTTCGCCTACATATACTCATATACCCGGAAAACATCTAGGAGCTCCCCAAAACCCTATTTCCACCACTGCAACCTTCTCTACCCGTGAGATCCCATCTTGGGGCCTTTTCCAGCGCTCCGTTGGAGGGGGAATCATCATGGAGGGCTTCTACATCAACACCTTAGCCTCTCTAATGAATTGTGAGTAGTTTACCACAAACCTTCGGGTCCATAGTTATTATCTACATGGCTTCTTCTCTCTCTTTGGATCTCAATACAAAGTTCTCCTTGATCTTATTGGAGATTTATTCGATGTAATTCTTTTTGTGGCATGTTTGTCGAGATCCGATGAATTGTGGATTTATGATCAAGATTATCTATGAAAAATATTTGAATCTCCTCTGAATTCTTTTATGTATGATTGGATATCTTTGCAAGTCTCTTCGCATTATCAGTTTGGTTTGGCCTACTAGATTGATCTTTCTTGCAGTGGGAGCAGTGCTTAGCTTTGGGTTCAATCTTGCGGTGTCCTTTCTCGGTGACAGCAGGGGCAGCAAGGCACGTATTGTATTGTTGCCATCGAGGATAAAAAGATGGGGTTTATATCATATTGCTTGAGTTTATCCCTCTACATCATGTCATCTTGCCTAATGCGTTACTCTGTTCTTATGAACTTGATACTCTAGATGCATGGTGGATAGCGGTCGATGTGTGGAGTAATAGTAGTAGATGCTAATTCGTTTCGGTCTACTTGTCGCGGACGTGATGCCTATATACATGATCATGCCTAGATATTCTCATAACTATGCAATTTTCTATCAATTGCTCGACAATAATTTGTTCACCCACCGTAATACTTATGCTATCTTGAGAGAAGCCACTAGTGAAACCTATGGCCCCCGGGTCTATTTTCCATCATATAAGTTTCTGATTTAGTTTATTTTGCAATCTTTACTTTCCTATCTATAGCATAAAAATACCAAAAATATTTATCTTGTCTTATTAACTCTATCAGATCTCACTTTTGCAAGTGGCCATGAAGGGATTGACAACCCCTTTATCGCGTTGGTTGCAAGGTTCGTATTTGTTTGTGTAGGTACGAGGGATTTGCGTGTAGCCTCCTACTGGATTGATACCTTGGTTCTCAAAAACTGTGGGAAATACTTACGCTACTTTGCTGCATCACCCTTTTACATTATAGAACTTGGCTTGTATATTCCAACGATGGGCTTCCTCAAAATGCCCTAGGTCTTCGTGAGCAAGCAAGTTGGATGCACACCCACTTAGTTTCTTTTGATGAGCTTTCGTACATTTATAGCTCTAGTGCATCTGTTGCATGACAGTCCCTACTCCTCATGTTGACATCAATTGATGGGCATCTTCATAGCATGTTGATTAGTCGCGTCAATATGAGACTTTCACCATTTTGTTCTCTCACACAATCCATATCATCATACTCTACTCCACCCATAGTGCTATATCCATGGATTACGCTCATGTATTGCGTAAGGGTTGAAAAAGTTGAAGCGCGTTAGAAAGTATGAACCAATTGCTTGGCTGAAACCGGGGTTGTGCATGATGGCAGCATTTTGTGTGACGAAAATAATGCATGGCCTAACTATATGATTTGGTAGGGATAAGCTTTCTTTGGCTATGTTATTTTGATAAGACATGATTATTTGTTAGTATGCTTGAAGTATTACTATTTTTATGTCAATATGAACTTTTATCTTGAATCTTTTGGATCTGAGCATTCATGACACAATAAAGAAAATTACATTGAGAAATATGCTAGGTAGCATTCCACATAAAAATCTCTGTTTTTATCATTACCTACTCGAGGACGAGAAGGAATTAAGCTTGGCGATGCTTGATACGTCTCCAACGTATCTATAATCTTTGATTGTTCCATGCTATTATATTACCTGTTTGGATGTTTAATAGGCTTTACTATACACTTTTATATTATTTTTGGGACTAACCTATTAACCGGAGGCCCAGACCAAATTGTTGTTTTTTTGCCTATTTCAGTGTTTCGCAGAAAAGGAATATCAAACGGAGTCCAAATGGAATGAAACCTTCGGGAGAGTTATTTTTGGAACAAACGCAATCCAGGAGACTTGGAGTGGACGTCAAGACAGAGACGAGGCGGCCACGAGGTAGGAGGGCGCGCCCCCACCCTCGTGGGCCCCTCGTGGCTCCCCTGACCAACTTCCTTCGCCTATATGTTCTCATATACCCTCAAAACATCCAGGAGCACCACGAAACCCTATTTCCACCGCCGCAACCTTCTGTACCCGTGAGATCCCATCTTGGGGCCTTTTCCGGCGCTCCGTCGGAGGGGCAATCGATCATGGAGGGCTTCTACATCAACACCTTAGCCTCTCCGATGAATTGTGAGTAGTTTACCACAGACCTTTGGGTCCATAGCTATTAGCTAGATGGCTTCTTCTCTCTCTTTGGATCTCTATACAAAGTTCTCCACGATCTTCTTGGAGATCTATTCGATGTAATTCTTTTTGTGGTGTGTTTATTGAGATCCGATGAATTGTGGGTTTATGATCAAGATTATCTATGAACAATATTTGAATCTCCTCTGAATTCTTTTATGTATGATTGGTTATCTTTGCAAGTCTCTTTGAATTATCAGTTTGGTTTGGCCTACTAGATTGATCTTTCTTGCAATGGGAGAACTGCTTAGCTTTGGGTTCAACCTTGCGGTGTCATTTCCCAGTGACAGCAGGGGCAGCAAGGCATGTATTGTATTGTTGCCATCGAGGATAAAAAGATGGGGTTTATATCATATTGCTTGAGTTTATCCCTCTACATCATGTCATCTTGCCTAATGTGTTACTCTATTCTTATGAACTTAATACTCTAGATGCATGCTGGATAGCGGTCGATGTGTGGAGTAATAGTAGTAGATGCTGAATCGTTTCGGTCTACTTGTCACGGACGTGATGCCTATATACATGATCATGCCTAGATATTCTCATAACTATGCAATTTTCTATCAATTGCTCGACAATAATTTGTTCACCCACCGTAATACTTATGCTATCTTGAGAGAAGCCACTAGTGAAACCTATGGCCCCCGGGTCTATTTTCCATCATATAAGTTTCTGATTTAGTTTATTTTGCAATCTTTACTTTCCTATCTATAGCATAAAAATACCAAAAATATTTATCTTGTCTTATTAACTCTATCAGATCTCACTTTTGCAAGTGGCCATGAAGGGATTGACAACCCCTTTATCGCGTTGGTTGCAAGGTTCGTATTTGTTTGTGTAGGTACGAGGGATTTGCGTGTAGCCTCCTACTGGATTGATACCTTGGTTCTCAAAAACTGTGGGAAATACTTACGCTACTTTGCTGCATCACCCTTTCCTCTTCAAGGGAAAACCAACGCAGTGCTCAAGAGGTAGCAAGAAGGATTTCTGGCGCCGTTGCCTGGGAGGTCTACGCACAAGTCAAGACATGACAAGTACCCATCACAAACTCTTATCCCTCGCATTACATTATTTGCCATTTGCCTCTCGTTTTCCTCTCCCCCACTTCACCCTTGCCGTTTTATATGCCCTCTCTTTCCCGTTCGCCTCTTTTTCGCTTGGCTCTTGTGTGCCCGTTGATTTTGTTGTTCTTGATATAGATTGCAATCTTTCATGTCATATTATTCTTGGTAGACCTTTCCTTAGAACGATTGGTGCAATTATTGATATGAAAGAAGGAAATATTAGATTCCAATTTCCATTAAGGAAAGGCATGGAACACTTTCCTAGGAAGAAAATCAAATTACCTTATGAATCTATTATGAGAGCCACCTATGAATTGAATACCAAAGCTGGCAGTACTTAGATCTATTCTTGCTTTTATGCCTAGCTAGGGCGTTAAACGATAGCGCTTGTTGGGAGGCAACCCAATTTTATTTTTGTTCTTTAGTTTTTGTTCCTGTTTAGTAATAAATAATTCATCTAGATTCTGTTTAGATGTGGTTTTATGTTTTAATTAGTGTTTGTGCCAAGTAGAACCTATAGGATAACCTACGGTGAAAGTTAATTTGATCTTGCTGAAAAACAGAAATTTTTGCGTGCACCAGAATAATTTTAATAAATCACAGAAACCTGATTTTCAGTTGATACTTTTTGCAGAAGATTTATAGACAAATTGCCTAGGACTTCCTATTTTGGTAGAAGTTTTAGGGTTCCATAAGTATTCCAAAGTTATAGATTGCTACGGACTGTTCTATTTTTGTCGGATTCTGTTTTCCGTGTGTTGTTTGCTTATTTTGATGAATCTATGGCTAATATCGGGGGGTATGAACCATAGAGAAGTTGGAATACAGTAGGTTTAACACCAATTTAAATAAATAATGATTTCATTACAGTACCTTAAAGTGGTGGTTTGTTTTCTTGCACTAACGGAGCTCATGAGATTTTCTGTTGAGTTTTGTGTTGTGAAGTTTTCAAGTTTTGGGTAAAGATTTGATGGATTATGGAATAAGGAGTGGCAAGAGCCTAAGCTTGGGGATACCCAAGGCACCCAAAGGTAAAATTCAAGGACAACCAAAAGCCTAAGCTTGGGGATTTCCCGGAAGGCATCCCCTCTTTCGTCTTCGTCTATCGCTAACTTTACTTGAGGCTATATTTTTGTTCACCACATGATATGTGTTTTGTTCGGAGCGTCCTGTATGATATGAGTATTTGCTTTTTAGTTTAACACAATCATCCTTGCCGTACACACCTTTTGGAGAGACACACATGAATCGGAATTTATTAGAATACTCTATGTGCTTCACTTATATCTTTTGAGCTAGATAATTTTGCTCTAGTGCTTCACTTATAACTTTTTAGAGCACGGCGGTGGTTTTATTTTATAGAAATTATTGATCTCTCATGCTTCACTTATATTATTTTGAGAGTCTTTTAGAACAGCATGGTATTTTCTTTGGTTATAAAATTAGTCCTAATATGATGGGCATCCAAGTTGGGTATAATAAAAACTATCATATAGAGTGCATTGAATACTATGATAAAATTGATACTTGATAATTGTTTTGAGATATAAAGGTGGTAATGTTAGAGTCATGCTAGTTGGGTAATTATGAAATTGAGAAATACTTGTGTTAAAGTTGGCAAGTCCCATAGCATGCACGTATAGTGAACGTTGTGTGACAAATTTGAAGCATGGGGTGTTCTTTGATTGCCTTCCTTATGAGCGGAGGTCGGGATCGCGTGATGGTTAAATCCTACCAACCCTTCCCCTAGGAGCATGCGTAGTAGTACTTTGCTTCGAGGGCTAATAAACTTTTGCAATAAGTATACGAGTTCTTTATGACTAATGTAAGTCCACGGATTATACGCACTCTTACCCTTCCATCATTGCTAGCCTCTACGGTACCGTGGATTGCCCTTTCTCACCTTGAGAGTTGGTGCAAACTTTGCCGGTGTATCCAAACCCTGTGATACGATACGCTATATCACACATAAACCTCCTTATATCTTCCTCAAAACAGTCACCATACCTACCTATTATGGCATTTCCATAGCCATTCCGAGATATATTGCCATGCAACTTTCCACTGTTCCGTCATATTTTTTTTGCATGATCATGTAGTTGACATCATATTTGTGGCAAACCCACCTTTATAATTCTTTCATACATGTCTCTCTTGATTCATTGCATATCCCGGTACACTGCCGGAGGCATTCACATAGAGTCATATTTTGTCCTAAGTATTGAGTTGTAATTCTTGAGTTGTAAATAAATAAAAGTTTGATGATCTTCATTATTAGAGCAGTGTCCCATGTGAGGAAAGGATGATGGAGACTATGATTCCCCCACAAGTCAGGATGAGACTCCGGACTTCATGAAAATAAAAGAGGGCAAAGAAGCCCAAATAAAAAAAGAGGGCAAAGAAGCCCACGAAAATAAAACAAAGAGAAAAAATGAGAGAAAAGGAGAGAAGGCACAATGTTACTATCCTTTTTCCACACTTGTCCTTCAAAGTAGCACCATGATATTCATGATAGAGAGTCTCCTATGTTGTCAGTTTCATATACTAGTGAGAATTTTACATTATAGAACTTGGCTTGTATATTCCAACGATGGGCTTCCTCAAAATGCCCTAGGTCTTCGTGAGCAAGCAAGTTGGATGCACACCCACTTAGTTTCTTTTGATGAGATTTCGTACATTTATAGCTCTAGTGCATCTGTTGCATGACAGTCCCTACTCCTCATGTTGACATCAATTGATGGGCATCTTCATAGCATGTTGATTAGTCGCGTCAATATGAGACTTTCACCATTTTGTTCTCTCACACAATCCATATCATCATACTCTACTCCACCCATAGTGCTATATCCATGGATTACGCTCATGTATTGCGTAAGGGTTGAAAAAGTTGAAGCGCGTTAGAAAGTATGAACCAATTGCTTGGCTGAAACCGGGGTTGTGCATGATGGCAGCATTTTGTGTGACGAAAATAATGCATGGCCTAACTATATGATTTGGTAGGGATAAGCTTTCTTTGGCTATGTTATTTTGATAAGACATGATTATTTGTTAGTATGCTTGAAGTATTACTATTTTTATGTCAATATGAACTTTTATCTTGAATCTTTTGGATCTGAGCATTCATGACACAATAAAGAAAATTACATTGAGAAATATGCTAGGTAGCATTCCACATAAAAATCTCTGTTTTTATCATTACCTACTCGAGGACGAGAAGGAATTAAGCTTGGCGATGCTTGATACGTCTCCAACGTATCTATAATCTTTGATTGTTCCATGCTATTATATTACCTGTTTGGATGTTTAATAGGCTTTACTATACACTTTTATATTATTTTTGGGACTAACCTATTAACCGGAGGCCCAGACCAAATTGTTGTTTTTTTGCCTATTTCAGTGTTTCGCAGAAAAGGAATATCAAACGGAGTCCAAATGGAATGAAACCTTCGGGAGAGTTATTTTTGGAACAAACGCAATCCAGGAGACTTGGAGTGGACGTCAAGACAGAGACGAGGCGGCCACGAGGTAGGAGGGCGCGCCCCCACCCTCGTGGGCCCCTCGTGGCTCCCCTGACCAACTTCCTTCGCCTATATGTTCTCATATA
Source organism: Triticum timopheevii (assembly GCA_963921465.1). NCBI lineage: Eukaryota > Viridiplantae > Streptophyta > Magnoliopsida > Poales > Poaceae > Triticum > Triticum timopheevii. The sequence continues at coordinate 490,983,530 of OY997270.1, read as the reverse complement.
CCCTCAAAACATCCAGGAGCACCACGAAACCCTATTTCCACCGCCGCAACCTTCTGTACCCGTGAGATCCCATCTTGGGGCCTTTTCCGGCGCTCCGTCGGAGGGGCAATCGATCATGGAGGGCTTCTACATCAACACCTTAGCCTCTCCGATGAATTGTGAGTAGTTTACCACAGACCTTTGGGTCCATAGCTATTAGCTAGATGGCTTCTTCTCTCTCTTTGGATCTCTATACAAAGTTCTCCACGATCTTCTTGGAGATCTATTCGATGTAATTCTTTTTGCGGTGTGTTTATTGAGATCCGATGAATTGTGGGTTTATGATCAAGATTATCTATGAACAATATTTGAATCTCCTCTGAATTCTTTTATGTATGATTGGTTATCTTTGCAAGTCTCTTTGAATTATCAGTTTGGTTTGGCCTACTAGATTGATCTTTCTTGCAATGGGAGAACTGCTTAGCTTTGGGTTCAACCTTGCGGTGTCATTTCCCAGTGACAGCAGGGGCAGCAAGGCATGTATTGTATTGTTGCCATCGAGGATAAAAAGATGGGGTTTATATCATATTGCTTGAGTTTATCCCTCTACATCATGTCATCTTGCCTAATGTGTTACTCTATTCTTATGAACTTAATACTCTAGATGCATGCTGGATAGCGGTCGATGTGTGGAGTAATAGTAGTAGATGCTGAATCGTTTCGGTCTACTTGTCACGGACGTGATGCCTATATACATGATCATGCCTAGATATTCTCATAACTATGCAATTTTCTATCAATTGCTCGACAATAATTTGTTCACCCACCGTAATACTTATGCTATCTTGAGAGAAGCCACTAGTGAAACCTATGGCCCCCGGGTCTATTTTCCATCATATAAGTTTCTGATTTAGTTTATTTTGCAATCTTTACTTTCCTATCTATAGCATAAAAATACCAAAAATATTTATCTTGTCTTATTAACTCTATCAGATCTCACTTTTGCAAGTGGCCATGAAGGGATTGACAACCCCTTTATCGCGTTGGTTGCAAGGTTCGTATTTGTTTGTGTAGGTACGAGGGATTTGCGTGTAGCCTCCTACTGGATTGATACCTTGGTTCTCAAAAACTGTGGGAAATACTTACGCTACTTTGCTGCATCACCCTTTCCTCTTCAAGGGAAAACCAACGCAGTGCTCAAGAGGTAGCAAGAAGGATTTCTGGCGCCGTTGCCTGGGAGGTCTACGCACAAGTCAAGACATGACAAGTACCCATCACAAACTCTTATCCCTCGCATTACATTATTTGCCATTTGCCTCTCGTTTTCCTCTCCCCCACTTCACCCTTGCCGTTTTATATGCCCTCTCTTTCCCGTTCGCCTCTTTTTCGCTTGGCTCTTGTGTGCCCGTTGATTTTGTTGTTCTTGATATAGATTGCAATCTTTCATGTCATATTATTCTTGGTAGACCTTTCCTTAGAACGATTGGTGCAATTATTGATATGAAAGAAGGAAATATTAGATTCCAATTTCCATTAAGGAAAGGCATGGAACACTTTCCTAGGAAGAAAATCAAATTACCTTATGAATCTATTATGAGAGCCACCTATGAATTGAATACCAAAGCTGGCAGTACTTAGATCTATTCTTGCTTTTATGCCTAGCTAGGGCGTTAAACGATAGCGCTTGTTGGGAGGCAACCCAATTTTATTTTTGTTCTTTAGTTTTTGTTCCTGTTTAGTAATAAATAATTCATCTAGATTCTGTTTAGATGTGGTTTTATGTTTTAATTAGTGTTTGTGCCAAGTAGAACCTATAGGATAACCTACGGTGAAAGTTAATTTGATCTTGCTGAAAAACAGAAATTTTTGCGTGCACCAGAATAATTTTAATAAATCACAGAAACCTGATTTTCAGTTGATACTTTTTGCAGAAGATTTATAGACAAATTGCCTAGGACTTCCTATTTTGGTAGAAGTTTTAGGGTTCCATAAGTATTCCAAAGTTATAGATTGCTACGGACTGTTCTATTTTTGTCGGATTCTGTTTTCCGTGTGTTGTTTGCTTATTTTGATGAATCTATGGCTAATATCGGGGGGTATGAACCATAGAGAAGTTGGAATACAGTAGGTTTAACACCAATTTAAATAAATAATGATTTCATTACAGTACCTTAAAGTGGTGGTTTGTTTTCTTGCACTAACGGAGCTCATGAGATTTTCTGTTGAGTTTTGTGTTGTGAAGTTTTCAAGTTTTGGGTAAAGATTTGATGGATTATGGAATAAGGAGTGGCAAGAGCCTAAGCTTGGGGATACCCAAGGCACCCAAAGGTAAAATTCAAGGACAACCAAAAGCCTAAGCTTGGGGATTTCCCGGAAGGCATCCCCTCTTTCGTCTTTGTCTATCGCTAACTTTACTTGAGGCTATATTTTTGTTCACCACATGATATGTGTTTTGTTCGGAGCGTCCTGTATGATATGAGTATTTGCTTTTTAGTTTAACACAATCATCCTTGCCGTACACACCTTTTGGAGAGACACACATGAATCGGAATTTATTAGAATACTCTATGTGCTTCACTTATATCTTTTGAGCTAGATAATTTTGCTCTAGTGCTTCACTTATAACTTTTTAGAGCACGGCGGTGGTTTTATTTTATAGAAATTATTGATCTCTCATGCTTCACTTATATTATTTTGAGAGTCTTTTAGAACAGCATGGTATTTTCTTTGGTTATAAAATTAGTCCTAATATGATGGGCATCCAAGTTGGGTATAATAAAAACTATCATATAGAGTGCATTGAATACTATGATAAAATTGATACTTGATAATTGTTTTGAGATATAAAGGTGGTAATGTTAGAGTCATGCTAGTTGGGTAATTATGAAATTGAGAAATACTTGTGTTAAAGTTGGCAAGTCCCGTAGCATGCACGTATAGTGAACGTTGTGTGACAAATTTGAAGCATGGGGTGTTCTTTGATTGCCTTCCTTATGAGCGGAGGTCGGGATCGCGTGATGGTTAAATCCTACCAACCCTTCCCCTAGGAGCATGCGTAGTAGTACTTTGCTTCGAGGGCTAATAAACTTTTGCAATAAGTATACGAGTTCTTTATGACTAATGTAAGTCCACGGATTATACGCACTCTTACCCTTCCATCATTGCTAGCCTCTACGGTACCGTGGATTGCCCTTTCTCACCTTGAGAGTTGGTGCAAACTTTGCCGGTGTATCCAAACCCTGTGATACGATACGCTATATCACACATAAACCTCCTTATATCTTCCTCAAAACAGTCACCATACCTACCTATTATGGCATTTCCATAGCCATTCCGAGATATATTGCCATGCAACTTTCCACTGTTCCGTCATATTTTTTTTTGCATGATCATGTAGTTGACATCATATTTGTGGCAAACCCACCTTTATAATTCTTTCATACATGTCTCTCTTGATTCATTGCATATCCCGGTACACTGCCGGAGGCATTCACATAGAGTCATATTTTGTCCTAAGTATTGAGTTGTAATTCTTGAGTTGTAAATAAATAAAAGTTTGATGATCTTCATTATTAGAGCAGTGTCCCATGTGAGGAAAGGATGATGGAGACTATGATTCCCCCACAAGTCAGGATGAGACTCCGGACTTCATGAAAATAAAAGAGGGCAAAGAAGCCCAAATAAAAAAAGAGGGCAAAGAAGCCCACGAAAATAAAACAAAGAGAAAAAATGAGAGAAAAGGAGAGAAGGCACAATGTTACTATCCTTTTTCCACACTTGTCCTTCAAAGTAGCACCATGATATTCATGATAGAGAGTCTCCTATGTTGTCAGTTTCATATACTAGTGAGAATTTTACATTATAGAACTTGGCTTGTATATTCCAATGATGGGCTTCCTCAAAATGCCCTAGGTCTTCGTGAGCAAGCAAGTTGGATGCACACCCACTTAGTTTCTTTTGATGAGCTTTCGTACATTTATAGCTCTAGTGCATCTGTTGCATGACAGTCCCTACTCCTCATGTTGACATCAATTGATGGGCATCTCCATAGCATGTTGATTAGTCGCGTCAATATGAGACTTTCACCATTTTGTTCTCTCACACAATCCATATCATCATACTCTACTCCACCCATAGTGCTATATCCATGGCTTACGCTCATGTATTGCGTAAGGGTTGAAAAAGTTGAAGCGCGTTAGAAAGTATGAACCAATTGCTTGGCTGAAACCGGGGTTGTGCATGATGGCAGCATTTTGTGTGACGAAAATAATGCATGGCCTAACTATATGATTTGGTAGGGATAAGCTTTCTTTGGCTATGTTATTTTGATAAGACATGATTATTTGTTAGTATGCTTGAAGTATTACTATTTTTATGTCAATATGAACTTTTATCTTGAATCTTTTGGATCTGAGCATTCATGACACAATAAAGAAAATTACATTGAGAAATATGCTAGGTAGCATTCCACATAAAATCTCTGTTTTTATCATTACCTACTCGAGGACGAGAAGGAATTAAGCTTGGCGATGCTTGATACGTCTCCAACGTATCTATAATCTTTGATTGTTCCATGCTATTATATTACCTGTTTGGATGTTTAATAGGCTTTACTATACACTTTTATATTATTTTTGGGACTAACCTATTAACCGGAGGCCCAGACCAAATTGTTGTTTTTTTGCCTATTTCAGTGTTTCGCAGAAAAGGAATATCAAACGGAGTCCAAATGGAATGAAACCTTCGGGAGAGTTATTTTTGGAACAAACGCAATCCAGGAGACTTGGAGTGGACGTCAAGACAGAGACGAGGCGGCCACGAGGTAGGAGGGCGCGCCCCCACCCTCGTGGGCCCCTCGTGGCTCCCCTGACCAACTTCCTTCGCCTATATGTTCTCATATACCCTCAAAACATCCAGGAGCACCACGAAACCCTATTTCCACCGCCGCAACCTTCTGTACCCGTGAGATCCCATCTTGGGGCCTTTTCCGGCGCTCCGTCGGAGGGGCAATCGATCATGGAGGGCTTCTACATCAACACCTTAGCCTCTCCGATGAATTGTGAGTAGTTTACCACAGACCTTTGGGTCCATAGCTATTAGCTAGATGGCTTCTTCTCTCTCTTTGGATCTCTATACAAAGTTCTCCACGATCTTCTTGGAGATCTATTCGATGTAATTCTTTTTGCGGTGTGTTTATTGAGATCCGATGAATTGTGGGTTTATGATCAAGATTATCTATGAACAATATTTGAATCTCCTCTGAATTCTTTTATGTATGATTGGTTATCTTTGCAAGTCTCTTTGAATTATCAGTTTGGTTTGGCCTACTAGATTGATCTTTCTTGCAATGGGAGAAGTGCTTAGCTTTGGGTTCAACCTTGCGGTGTCATTTCCCAGTGACAGCAGGGGAAGCAAGGCATGTATTGTATTGTTGCCATCGAGGATAAAAAGATGGGGTTTATATCATATTGCTTGAGTTTATCCCTCTACATCATGTCATCTTGCCTAATGTGTTACTCTATTCTTATGAACTTAATACTCTAGATGCATGCTGGATAGCGGTCGATGTGTGGAGTAATAGTAGTAGATGCTGAATCGTTTCGGTCTACTTGTCACGGACGTGATGCCTATATACATGATCATGCCTAGATATTCTCATAACTATGCACTTTTCTATCAATTGCTCAACATTAATTTGTTCACCCACCGTAATACTTATGCTATCTTGAGAGAAGCTACTAGTGAAACCTATGGCCCCCGGGTATATTTTCCATCATATAAGTTTCCAATCTACTTTATTTTGCAATCTTTACTTTCCAATCTATATCATAAAATAGCAAAAATATTTATCTTATCTTATTATCTCTATCAGATCTCACTTTTGCAAGTGGCCATCAAGGGATTGACAACCCCTTTATCGGTTTGGTTGCAAGGTTCTTATTTTTTTGTGTATGTACAAGGGATTTGTGTGTAGCCTCCTACTGGATTGATACCTTGGTTCTCAAAAACTGAGGGAAATACTTATGCTACTTTGCTGCATTAGCCATTCCTCTTCAAGGGAAAACCAACGCTGCGCTCAAGAGGTAGCAAGGCCATCATTGCCATGAAGGCCAACGACCAGAGGGGGAACCTCTCTCCATCCAGGGGGGTGGCCATGGAGGAGGAAGCACAAGGGTGAGAACCTCTCCTCCTCTCTCCCGGTGGCGCCGGAGTGCCATCAGGAGGGGAATCATCGCCGCGGTGATCGTCTTCATCAAGATCACCATTCTCATCTCTTTTATGCGGTCCACTCTCCCGCACCCCGCTGTAATCCCTACTTGAACATGGTGCTTTATGCCACATATTATGATCCAATGATTTGTTGCCATCCTATGATGTTTTGAGTAGATATCTTTTGTCTTCGGGTTGATTGATGATCTAGATTGGTATGAGTTGTATGTTTTATTTTTGTGCTTTCCTATTGTGCCCTCCGTGTCACGCAACCGTGAGGGATTCCCGCTGTAAGGTGTTGCAATACGTTCATGATTCTCTTATAGTGGATTGCTTGAGTGACAGAAGCATAAACCCGAGTAAGGGGGTTGTTGCATATGGAATAAAGGGGACTTGATACGTTAATGCTATGGTTGGGTTTTACCTTAATGATCTTTAGTAGTTGCAGATACTTGCTAGATTTCCAATCATAAGTGCATATGGTCCAAGAAGAGAAAGTATGTTAGCTTATGCCTCTCCCTCATATGAAATTGCAATAGTGATTACCGGTCTTGTTAACAATTGCCTAGGAAAATTCTGCACACCAACCCATCATTATTCCACACTCCCTATTTATAATACTTAAGTAATATACTCTAACTATATGATAATAGCACCTACATTTATATTTTAGTCATGTGATATCATACAAAGTTATCCTCTTCATACCCACAACATAGTTTTATTTCTCTTTTCTAGTTGGAAGCAAACGTTCGGTGTACGTAGAGTCGTATCAGTGGCAGATAGGACTTGAGAGAATAGTATCTTACCTTTAGCTCCTTGTGGGTTCGACACTCCATACTTATCACTTCCACCTTTGGAAATTGCTATGATGATTCCCTGCACTTGGGGATTATCACACATTTACTACACAAATGTATCAGATCCGTTTCTATGCAAGAGTTGGTTCATGCATAGAAGATGAAATGAATGCAATTCTATATAGACAAAAACACATGTAGCAATGTTATACATAGCAAAACTTCAATATTTGGTAGTACAATGAAAGTGCAGTTTAGTTGAGCATTCATGAAGAGGAAAACACAATTATCTCGACTCCATACAAACACTATGGAAGCAAACTGCTACCAAATAGGCAGACTAGACACCTCATACAAACAAAGAGAGAAGCATAACAGAAGTGCAAAAGTATGTATTACTAAGTAAATGTGTAGACAGTGGAGTGGAACATGCATATAAATTTTACTGGATATGATCATAGATTCATATGAGGTGTGCATATAAATTTTACTGGATAGGATCACAGAATCGCACAATCACTAGGCCTACCAATCACTTCAACTAAACCTAAAGTGAACTAAATGTAGACCGAAACTTAAAAAACAGAAACAAAACCTAAAGTAAACCTAAACTAAACCAATCCTGAATTAAACTAAACCTAAACTAAATCAAAAAACAGGAAAAAATACAAGTGGTCTCACTTGAGCAGGGGGCGCTAGAGCGGCGGGGCGGCCGCGGGGGTGGAGGAGAGGGGCGCCGAGGCGGCCAGGTGGAGGAGGGGGCACCGGAGCGGCGGGGTGGCCGCGGTGGTGGAGGAGAGGGCCGCCGAGCCGGCCAGGTGGAGGAGGGGGCGCCAGAGCGGCGGGGCGGCCGTGGTGGCTGAGGAGAGAAACGTCGGGGCCACCGGGGTGGAGGAGGGGGCGCCACGGCGATGGGGGTGGCATGGGGTGGCGGCGACTCGGGCACGGGGGCGGGGTGGCACGGCGCGGTGGCGTGGGCGGCGCGTGGCAGAGGAGGGGGTCGCCGGGGCAGCAGGGGCGCCGCGGTGAAGGGGGTGGCGCGGGGCGGAGGAGGGGGGTGCCGGGGCGGTGGCGGCGGCGCGGCGACGGGGGTGGCGTGGGGCGGCGGCTCAGGCACAGGGCGGAGAGAGAGAGAGAGAGAGAGAGAGAGAGAGAGAGAGAGGACACAGAGATGGGGCGCGGGCATTGTTGGCATTTTAGTTAGGGCACGGTTCTTCACCGTCTGCTAGCAGACAGCAAAGAGCCCAGCTAACGGACATTAGTTTGGCCACTTTCTTTGTCGGCAAAGAAAGTGTTGGTTAGGTGGTTCTCGCTAGTGGGCCACCCTCCCTCTTTGCCGTCCACTAGCCGACGACAAACATGACCTTTGCCATCAACGCATTCTTTGCCGTCAGTTTTCTTCAAGCTGATGGCAAAGACATTCTTTGCCGTCAGGTGGCTCACAGCAAAGAGCTGGCAGACGGCAAAGATCCTGATTCCAGCAGTGTGTGCGCCTCCTAGATCCACTAGGTGCTTGGAAGTCTTCAAGTTTTTGAAGGACCCAAGACGTTTGTAAGGGCTTTGAGATCGCCTACTTCATGAAGATCTACCTTCGTGAAGCTAGTCGTTAATGGGTGTATACGTACATGATAACCCACAAGTATACGTACATTCTCAAATATTAGCAGTTGAGTTGTCAATTCAACCACACCTTGATAACTTATATCTGCAGCAAAGTATTTAGTAGCAAAGTAACATGATAGTAATGGTAATACTGGCAAAAGTAACAATAGTGGTTTTGTAGTAGTTGTAGCAATAGCAACAGAAAAGTAAATAAGCAAAGCATAGTATGTGAAAATCTCGTAGGCATTGGATCGGTGATGGATAATTATGTCGGATGCGATTCCTCATGTAATAGATATAACATAGGGTGACACAGAACTAGCTCCAGTTCATCAATGTAATGTAGGCATGTATTCCGAATATAGTCATACTTGCTTATGGAAAAGAATTTGCATGACATCTTTTGTCCTACCCTCCCGTGGCAGCGGGGTCCTAATGGAAACTAAGGGATATTAAGGCCTCCTTTTAATAGATATACGGACCAAAGCATTAGCACTTAGTGAATACATGAACTCCTCCAATTACGGTCATCACCGAGAAGTATCTCGATTATTGTCACTTCGGGGTTGTCGGATCATAACACATAATGAGTGACTATAGACTTACAAGATAGTATTAGGAACTCACATATATTCATGAAAACATAATAGGTTCAGATCTGAAATCATGGCACTCGGGCCCTAGTGACAAGCATTAAGCATAGCAAAGTCATAGCAACATCAATCTCAGAACATAGTGGATACTAGGGATCAAACCCTAACAAGACTAACTTGATTACATGGTCAATCTCATCCAACCCATCACCATCCAGCAAGCCTACGATAGAATTACTCACGCATGATGGTGAGCATCATGAAATTGGTGATGGAGGATGGTTGATGATGACGACGGTGAAGAATCCCCCTCTCCGGAGCCCCGAACAGACTCCAGATCAGCCCTCCCGAGAGAGATTAGGGCTTGGCGGCGACTCCGTATCGTAAAGCATGATGAAACTTTCTCTCTGATTTTTTCTCCGTGAAACGGAATATATAGAGTTGGAGTTGAGGTCGGTGGAGCATCAGGGGGCCCAGGGGGGCGCGCCCAGGGGGAGGGGGTGCGCCCCCACCCTCGTCGATAGGGTGTGGGCCCCCTGGCCTTGATTCTTTCACCAGTATTTTTATATTTTCCAAAAGTTATCTCCGTGGATTTCTTCATACCGAGAACTTTTGTTTTCTGCACAATAAACAACACCATGGCAGTTCTGTTGAAAACAGCGTCTGTCCGGGTTAGTTTCATTCAAATCATGCAAGTTAGAGTCCAAAACAAGGGCAAAAGTGTTTGGAAAAGTAGATACGTTGGAGACGTATCAGTACACCATGGTGGGATTAGTTGGTTGTTGTTTCGTGGACTATTTATGGGTCAGTGTCCTCCATCGGCCGTTCGTTGGTGGAATATTGCAACCAAAATCCTTGTGATCTTAGATCCTTTGCGATTCAAAACCTAAATCAGTGTGGATGTAAGATAGCACCAACTATCTAAACCATGGGAAAAATGTTCACTAAGCCGATCCATGTCTGCATTTCTCTAACTCTACCTAGTTACTTTCACTTTCATGTCTTTACTTTTCGTTGCCTGCACTCTAGTAGAGCATGCTTGGGTGCTTGATAGATTGGTAGAAAATCTTAAAATTGCCAAGGAAATTGAAATTTGTGAAAGGAGTCCACTAGTAGAAAACAGGGCTTTCGTTTGGGCCAGGTAAGCCCATTAGTCCCGGTTCAGTCACGAACCGGGACCCATGCGCCCATTGGTCCCGGTTCATGAGGCCAGGGGCCTGCCGGGCCTCGTGGGGGCATTCGTCCCGGTTCGTCTGGCGCCTTTGGTCCTGGTTGGTGGGACGAACCGGGACCAATGGGCCTCGCTCCTGGCCCACCACCATTGGTCCAGGTTGGTGCACTAGTGGAAAAAGGGCCTTTGGTCGCGGTTCGCAACTGCCATTAGTCGCGGTTGCGCAACCGCGACCAAATAGGCGCGACTAAAGGACCCCCACTTTAGTCGCGGTTGCTTAAGAACCGCGACTAAAGGCCCGTCCACGTGGGCGCCAGGCGGCCGTCGGGGCGGAGGACCTTTAGTCGCGGTTCTTCTGGCCAACCGCGACTAAAGGCCGCCACAGGTTTAGGGTTTTAGCCCCCCCCCCTAAACCTGTTTTCTGTTTAATTTGTATTGTTTTATTTCTTCTGTGCTTTATTTTAATTTTGAAGGAGTTTCACATATTCTACGGTACTACATACATGCATATGAATGTACAATTTCAAACAAATTTGAAATTAGAACCAAAAAGAATTCAAGAGGAATATACAATATATATTCAATATCATCGGATGACCATATACAATTTTGAACAAGTTTCCATACATAATTTAAAGCATATAAAGTTCTACGTCATCGTAATGGTGTTCTCCTTTAGAATGGAGGACTTCCCTGCTGAACCATCCAGCTAGTTCCTCTTGAAGTGGTCGGAAGCGAGCTTCTGGACTAAGCATCATCCGGAGGTTATTCCTCTGAGCATTGGTATCACTCGGAACCCGCTCAGAGGTGTATCTCCGGATCATCTCAAAGACATAGTATCCACATAGATTGGTCCCCGCTGGCTGAATATCCCCAGCATTCTTAGCCTTTGACCTTTTGAATTCTAGCTCTTTTTTGAATTCACCGACCTTTGTATCTACGAACCGTCTCCAAACCCTACGAGGCAAAGAAAATTAAATGAACAAGAGAGTTATTAGTTACATGATATTAGGAAATGAACGAAATAGGCCGATCGATATAGAGTGCAAATGAATGAAAATAATTACTTCTGCAGCATTCTTCTCATGCCGCCCCAAAGCTTTGGATCCATATTCAGAGAGTCGTGGACGAGACATTCTTAGGTGTCAACTTTAATTACTAGCAGAATCCAGTGAAACCTGCGGACACGATACATGCACAGTACGTCATGCATAACTCATCGATTAGCCGGCCACATACCATGCATGGAGTAAACAAAAGAGAATGTGCTCAAGACAGAAACACTCACCCAAAATGGTAAGGAAATAGAATATCACTTTTGAGTTCCTGCTTTGTAAGAAACTGCCACAGGTCTGCCTCCATGTCGGCGGGGTGATGCTCCAACACATATCCATTAACGATGTGTGGGTCAATGAACCCAACATCATGGATGTTCCTTACTCTGCATTCCTTAATCTTCATTCTGCATGTATAATAGCGGACACAACAATATAGTTAGGACATATATATAGTGCAGGCAATATGAACGAGATGGGGTAGAAATAAATCACTTACAGAACGTAGCAACTGATGATAGATTTGTCGAGCTCGCGCAGATTGAAAAGCTGGAACAATTCACTCAGATGAATTTGTACATAGTAATGTTTGAAGTGATGCTCATATCTAACTTCCGCATAAATATATTCTTTGGCGTTTTTATTTTTTATGTAACCCTTGTACCATTTCAGCAGACCTTTCATTTGTGGAGGTAGATCCTTTTCCTGCGCAGGCTCGACGAGAGGCCCATTCTTCACATATGTAATTACTACCTCCTTCACTGGCGCCTCATCAAGGCCTAACAGTTCACGAAGAGTAATACCTAAGTTGGCCACTTGTTCTCTGGCACTCGTTACAGTCAATCCATGTGCTGCCGCAGCTGCTATGATATCGGGGTCATCCGGACCGGCGGCTTTCACTATAAGCGGGGCAATCGATTGTTTACTTTGTTCCCCGAGCTGGGCAACTCGTTTCCCGCTTTTTTTACTTTATAATTCCATTTTCTCGGCCTCCTCCAAGGCTTTGTTCTCCTGGTTCTCCGCCCGCTCTTTCTTCTCCTTCAACATGAGTGCCTGCCTACGAAGTTCACGTGCATAGTCGTCAGGCAGATTCTTCGCGGCTTGGGACGGTGTGCTCAAAAATGACTTAGCCCACTTCTTTTGCTCATCAGAAAATACTAGCTTGGGCTCGGGCTCTCTTTTCTTCTTGCAGTCTGCCTTCCATTTGTCATGATCAGCAGCCGCGGCCGCGGCAGTTTCCTTGGCACTATGTTCCCAAGGCCTTGTGGGGAGAGGCTTCAGTGATGGCTCCGGTACCTTTGTGGTCTTAGGTACATAAGGGTCCGGGTTAATAATCCAGGACTGCTTCTGCTTCTTTGCCGGAGGTGGATTGGGGGGCGGCGTCTGATCACCCGCCGGACGAGGACTGGGGGGCGGCGTCTGATCACCCGCCAGACGTTGTGGACTGGGGGGCGTCGGCTGATCACCCGCCGGACGAGGACTGGGGGGCGGCGTCTGATCACCCGCCGGACGAGGACTGGGGGGCGGCGTCTGATCACCCGCCGGACGTTGTGGACTGAGGGGCGTCGGCTGACGTGACAGAGGTGTAGGTGAACCGCCACCACCACCACCACCACCGCCGCCGCCACCACCACCACCGTAGGGGGGTGGACTTGTTGTCCTTGGCGCCTCGCCTAGAAACTTGATAAACTTCTTTTGCCATAGAATGAAATGGCGCTTGACATCTCCAAGTCTTTTCTCCCCTTCAGGTGTAGCAATGTCAATCTCCAGGTCCTCAAACCCTTGGACTATGTCCTCCACCGTGACACGAGCATAGCCATCTTGAATGGGGTTGTTGTGGTGGAGTGCTCCAGGTAAACATGGTAAAGCACTGCCGTTGGCTACCTTCATGGACATGTTCCCGATAGGATAATACAGATGACATTCTTTCATCTCCTTTATATCGTCCACGGGGTAGCGAGGAGGCTCCGGTGCAGTAATTTCGACCACCAGAGGCTCCGGTGCAGTAATTTCGATCGTCGGTGCATCTGCACCAGCCGGTGGGGCCTCCGTGGAAGCCACGCTGCTTCTCCGCTGCTGGCTTCCGAGATCTGCTGGATGATCTTCATGCTGCGCCCGAGCTGCATCTCTTTCGGCTACTAGTACACTCACGGTTTTCTTCATCACATCCATTTCCGATGCCAACCGCGCCACAACATCTGCTTCCCGATCCATCTTTCTCTTACGGCTTCTGTAACCGTACGGGTCATCGTTCTAGGGGAACCCTATTTTCCACGAAATGTGCCCCATGCCTCGTACACGTCCTCCGTGTTCAGGATTCCCGAGGGCTTTTGTCAGCGCGTCGTTCTCTCTGTTGAACTTGATCTTCCCCTCTTGAGCATCCCTCATTGCGTCAATAAGGGCTTGGGTGGGTTTAATTATTTTGCCCCGGTAAACACACTCCCCTGTCTCCGGGTTCAGTGTTCCCCCATGCCCGTACCACCAGCTTTTGGCCCTTGGGTCCCATCCCTCCGTACCTGGACGGATTCCTCGTGCCCTCAGCTCGTTCTCCATCTTCTCCAACCTAGGCACCCAAAGGCGATACCCTCCTGGCCCCATAATATGATTGTACTCCTTCTTAGCCGCATTTTCCTTATTTTTTTCGATATTTGAATGAACTGCTCCGATTTCTTTTGCTTCACAAATTGTGGCCAATCATGTTTCAGTTTCTCATATTGTCCTTTGAAATCCGGAGTCTTGTTCTGCTTGACAAAGTCACGGGCTAGATTTTGCTTGAATTTCCGGAATGCGTCGACCATCTTATGAAGAGCGAACTGTTTGACTAGCCTCCTCCTCTCCTTGTTTTCCTCAATCTTGTTACCCTCCTCATCGAATTTGTTGTATTCCGGAGGTAGAACGAAATGTTCCATAAGCTTCTTGAAGCAATCTTTTTTTTTCTCTTATCAACAAAAGTGAAACCAGCAATTCGTGCCTTCTTTGGCTTATTCCACTCCTGGACGGTGATCGAGACGTTGTCTCTAACAACGGCTCCGCATTGGTTGACAAACTTGGTGGCGTTCTTGCGGGGCTCCAGCGGCTTGCCAGTTGAACTGTCGACAACCTCGATGGTGCATGTTTCTCCTTGTTTCATCGTCTTGGTTGCGCCATGCTTTGACGACGTACTCGATTGTTTCGACGATCCGGCCGAGGGCTAAAATAAGAAAGAGAGTCGCGCATGTTAGTACACACATATTTATTCAAATCAGTTAGTTTGTATCACTAGAGGCTCAATGTATATATATACCTCGGCGCCGGAGGTGGTTGCTATTTCCATTTGAAGATCATCGTTTATCGACGTTTGTTCGGCATCATCTTGCTGACGGCGCCCTTCATCTTCACCGTCAAGGTTCAGATAAGAAGAGATATCATCTTCTTCTTGTCCGGTCGGCACATATAGAATATCGCCGTTTATGATGCCGAACATATGTGCTTCACCGTCCGGATCATAGTTGTCCATAATCGGGTCAGCTCTATCGTCCGCCATTATGTCAGTCCTGAAAACATGTAGTAAAAACAAATTAATTAAGTGAAGAAGGGGGGCGGTGGCGGTGGCGGTGGCGGTGGCGAAAGGGCGGTAGCAAAAGGAGGGGGCGAGGAAGGGGTGGGAGAGGGTTTACACATTTTTGTATGAACCATGGCAAATTTTAGTACATGTATCATGGCAAATTTAAGTAATTCACCATGATAGTTTTAGTTTATAGTTCATGCCAAATTTGAGCCAGTGACCATGCATTGTTAAAATAACTGATGACATATTTCTTTTTTTACTTATGAATCATGTCAAAATTATTTGATAGATCATGGCAAATTTTAGTAATTCATCATGGCAAGTTTTTTATTTGCTAGGTGTACCATAACGCGGTACGAGGTGGTACCGGTGAAGGGGGGAAACATCCGGGAAAGTATTCCCTGTGTTTCGCGTTTTCAGACAGATGGGTCGGAGGGGGAAAGTTGCGTGTTCGCTATGCTAGGGATGCGTGATGGACGAACGGGCTGCGTATCCGGATTCGTCTCGTCGTTCCGAGCAACTTTCATGTACGGAGTTTTCCCATCCGAGTTACGGTTTATTTTCTATTAATTTTCAAAGTTTTGGTTCATTTTCTAATATCCTGATTTAATTTAATTCAAATTATTAAATACAGAAACTGCTATGGGTACACGGAAGTGCACCCAGCAGTGTGTTCATGTGTATGACAGATGGGACCCGTAGGCGGGTGCCGGAGAGAGCTCCGGTGAGCCTCTCCCGTGGCGGCACTTCACCGGAGAAGGCCCGCTGCACCGCGCTTCTTCTCTTGGCCGTGCTGCTGCTCTCGTGCGCCGCCATGGGCCGCGCGGCACGGGGCCTGGAGGAGACGGCGCCTGAGGATAATTACCCGGCCGAGGCGCCGGAGTCGTCGCCTGACAGCGCGGCGGGCGGCGGCGGGCGGCGTCGAGGGCGAGGGCGACGGCGGGCGGCGGCGAGGGCGACGGCGGGCGGCGTCGAGGGCGAGGGTGACGGCGGCAGGCCTTCGGCGCGGAAGTCGGAGAAGACGAGAAATGGAGGCGAAGGTTCGGGCCCTTGTATTTATAGCCCCCCCCCCTTTAGTCGCGGTTGGGGAGGCGACCCGCGACTAAAGGGTAACCTTTAGTCGCGGTTGGCCAGACCAACCGCGACTAAAGGGTTTTTTGCGGGTTTTTGCGTTCCCGCGCGCAACGACCTTTAGTCACGGTTGGCCAGGCCAACCGCGACTAAAGGTATTTTTCAAAATACTTTTTCTTTTTCAAAATCTTAAAAATACAAATAATATATCAAAAAATTCAGAAAAATAAAACTAATTCAATTCAATATGTTAAAAACACAAATATTATATCAAAAAATTCAGAAAAATAAAACTAATTCAATTCAAAATACTAAAAATACAAATAATATATCAAAAAATTAAGAAAAATAAAACTAATTCAATTCAAAATGTTAAAAATACAAATAATATATCAAAAAATTAAGAAAAATAAAACTAATTCAATTCAAAATGTTAAAAATACAAATAATATATGGGACGCCTTCTTCATTAATCGGCGTGAGAGGGCGCTCGCCAGGTATGAGGAGGACGGTCTGCCTCCTGGGAACTTCCACGAGGCCGGCCGTCGGCTATGGTGGTACGGCCGGACTCTGCAGAGCGTCATGGACTACATCACGGCCGGCGATATCCCTCGCCTGCGCTACCCTCAGTTCGATCCACGAGCGCCACCCGACGACAGCGACGACAGCAGCGACGACGACGGCGGCAACTTAGAAGGCGACGACAGCAGCGACGACGACGGCGGCTATGAAGACTACGAGTATGCATATTATACGCCTAGGAAGGAGTATGACTAAATCACTCCAAATTTCATGTATCATCAGTGGTATCTCGAAATATTCGAAAATGGACACCAAACACATCACGGGTAATAAATTATTACACATCATTTCTTCCCTTGTGTCCCTGCTTGCTTACGATTGTGCCGTATCCATGGAGCATCCTCATCATTTAACTTAATGCTTGGGTCGGTGTTCACTTTGAAGGGCGGAATTTCAGCAAACATATTATAATCTTCTGACATGTCTGTCTTGTCCTCCACTCCCACGATGTTTCTTTTCCCTGAAAGAACAATGTGGCGCTTTGGATCATCGCATGATGTACTGATCGTTTTCTTATCTTTTCGTTTCCTCGGTTTGCTACTCATGTCCTTCACATAGAAAACCTGAGCGACATCTTTCGCTAGGACGAATGGTTCGTCAAGGTGACCAAGATTATTGAAATCCACCATTGTCCTTCCGTATTGCTGGTCCACCTTTACCCCACCTCCTGTTAGCTTGAACCATTTGCACCGGAACAAAGGGACCTTAAAGGAGGGTCCATAGTCAAGTTCCCATATCTCCTCTATGTAACCATAATATGTGACCTTTTGCCCATTCTCGGTTGCTGCATCAAAGCGGACACCACTGTTTTGGTTGGTGCTCTTTTTATCTTGGGCGATCGTGTAAAATGTATTCCCATTTATCTCGTACCCTTGGAAAGTCGTTATAGTCGAAGATGGTGTCTTGGCCAACATGTACAGCTGATCTACAACATCATTGTCATTCATTAAATGTTTTCTCAACCAACTGCCGAAAGTCTCCATATGGGCCTTCCTAATCCAGGATTCAGGCTTCCCCAGGTTGTCCGAGCGTAAAATATTCTTGTGTTTCTCAAAGTACGGAGCCACCAAGCTGGAATTGGTTAGTACAGTGTGGTGTGCTTCAGTCAGAGAATGGCAGTTCATACATATCGTTGATTTCCTTCCGATCGTGCCTTTTCCACTTAGTCTCCCCTCGTGCCGCGATCGAGGAAGACCAATCGGCTTAAGGTCAGGAACAAAGTCAACACAAAACTCAATTACCTCCTCATTTCCATAGCCCTTGGCGATGCTTCCTTCTGGCCTAGCACGGTTACGAACATATTTCTTTAATACTCCCATGAACCTCTCGAAGGGGAACATATTGTGTAGAAATACAGGACCGAGAATGAAAATCTCTTCGACTAGGTGAAAAAGGAGGTGCGTCATAATATTGAAGAAGGATGGCGGGAACACCAACTCGAAACTGACAAGACATTGGATCACATCGTTCTGTAACCGTGGTAGAACTTCTGGATTGATTACCTTCTGAGAGATTGCATTGAGGAATGCACATAGCTTCACAATGGCTACTCGAACATTTTCCGGCAGGAGCCCCCTCAAAGCAATCGGAAGCAATTGCGTCATAATCACGTGGCAGTCGTGAGACTTCAGGTTTTGGAACTTTTTCTCCGCCATGTTTATTATTCCCTTTATATTGGACGAGAATCCAGACGGGACCTTCATACTGCTCAGGCATTCAAAAAAGATGACCTTCTCTTCTTTGGTCAGAGCGTAGCTGGCACGACCTTGAAACCATTCTGGATGCCGGTCATCAGGGTCTTTCAAACGTTGCTGGTCCTGCCGTGCTTCCTTTGTATCATTTGTCTTCCCATACACGCCCAAAAAGCTTAGGAGGTTCACGCAAATATTCTTCGTAACGTGCATCACGTCGATTGCAGAGTGGACTTCTAGGACTTTCCAATATTCTAGATCCCAGAATATAGATTTCTTCTTCCACATGGCTGCGTGCCCGTCAGCTCCCTTCGGAACTGATTGTCCGCCAGGACCCTTTCCAAAGATGACTTTCAAATCCTTGACCATATCAAATACCTCAGCACCAGTGCGTTCCGCAGGCTTCGGCCGGTGATCTGCCTTGCCGTTGTAATGCTTGCCTTTCTTTCTTACTGGATGAATGTTCGGAAGAAATCGACGATGCCCAAGGTACACGTTCTTCTTACAATTTGGCAAATGTACACTTTTAGTCTCATGTAAGCAGTGCGTGCATGCATTGTATCCCTTATTTGACAGTCCCGAAAGGTTACTAAGAGCAGGCCAATCGTTGATGGTTACGAAAAGCAACGCTCGTAGGTCAAATTCCTCTTCTTTGTGCTCATCCCACACACGGACACCAGGTCTGCCCCACAGCTGTAAAAGTTCATCAACTAATGGCCTTAGGTACACATCGATGTCGTTGTCGGGTTGCTTCGGACCTTGGATGAGCACTGGCATCATAATGAACTTTCGCTTCATGCACAACCAAGGAGGAAGGTTGTAGATGCATAGAGTCACGGGCCAGGTGCTATGGCTGGAGCTCTGCTCGCCAAAAGGATTCATGCCATCTGTACTTAGACCAAATCTTATGTTCCTTGCGTCAGCTGCAAAATCTTTGAACTCTCTGTCGATCTTTCTCCATTGCGTTCCATCTGCGGTGTGTCTCAACTCCCCGTCCGACTTACGGTCCTCTTTGTGCCATCGCAACAACTTGGCATGCTCTTTGTTCCTGAACAGACGTTTCAACAGTGGTATTATAGGAGCATACCACATCACCTTGGCGGGAACCCTCTTCCTGGGTTTCTCGCCCTCAACATCGTCACCAGGGTCATCGTCTCTGATCTTATAACGCAATGCAGTGCATACCGGGCATTCATTCAAATTCTCGTATTCACCGCGGTAGAGGATGCAGTCGTTGATGCATGCATGTATCTTCAGAACCTCTAAACCTAGAGGGCAGACAACCTTCTTTGCTTCGTACGTACTGGCGGGCAACTCGTTATTCTTTGGAAACATATTCTTCAACATTTTCAGCAAGTTTTCAAATGCCGAGTCAGCTACACCTACCTGTGCCTTCCATTTCAGCAAATCCAGTGTGCAGCCCAGCTTTTTCAGACCATCATCGCATCCGGGGTACAACGACTTTCTGTGATCCTCTAACATGCGATCCAAATTCTCCCTCTCCTTTTCAGTTTCGCAGCGTCTCCGTGCATCAGCAATGGTCCGACCAAGATCATCAACGGTCTCATCACGTGCCTCTTCTTCACCTTCACCTTCCCCTTCACCTTTAGCATCCTCCATGAAAGTATCACCGAAATGAGCAAGATAGCTTTCATCGATGAAATCATCCCCTTCTTCATCTTCTTCCATTATAACCCCTCTTTCTCCATGCTTGGTCCAACAATTATAGCTTGGCATGAAACCGTGCCGAAGCAGGTGCAGGTGAACTTCTCTTGAGGAAGAGTAACCCTTCTGATTCTTACAGTCAACACATGGACAGATAACAAAACCCTTCTGCTTGTTCGCATTAGCCACTACGAGGAAATCTTTCAAACCCGTAGTGAACTCGCGGGAGAGTCGGTTACCATACATCCATTGCCGATTCATCTGCATTATTATAATATAAAATATATAATTAATCATCATGCATTTGTTAAACTAACTAGCTATAAACAATAGAAATTAAACAATGAACAACACACATGCATATTTTATCAATGACACACATGCATGAAAGGTTCAAGTTGCTAACCGCGATCGAGGACGAAAAAATAAATGAGGAACCTCAAGTGTGGCTCCAACACTTCATATCATGTTTGTTTCACGCTCTTGGGGCATTTCATCAAACACCTTGTGTGCATAAGAGGAACCAAAAGCAAACCTACACCCCCTTGTGAAGCTTGCGAAGAGAAGTGGCACCAAATGGCTAAGTGAGTGTGCTGAACTGGTATATATAGGGGAGGAGCTTTAGTCGCGGTTGGCCTGGCCAACCGCGACTAAAGGCCTTTGGGCACGTTTAGTCACGGTTGGCCTGGCCAACCGCGACTAAAGCCCCTCACGTGCACCAGCTGGCCACCGAGCGCCCTGGGCCCAGGCATTTGGTCGCGGTTCGTCTGCCGAACCGCGACTAAAGACTTCATTAGTCGCGGTTCCTACAGTTTTGCGACTAATGGGGCTGGACGGAAGCCTCTTTTTCTACCAGTGGTGGCCTGAGCCGGGTCCAAAGGGTGGTCTTTAGTACCGGGTCAAACCACGAACCGGGACGAGTGAACCATCCAGGGGAGAGGGCTTTTGTGTGTAAAACATTAAAAGGAAAAAGAATTTTCATAAAATAAATAAAAAGCAAATAAAATAAAATAAAATAAGTAGAAACAAAATAAAATAAATAAGTAGAAACATAAAACACTTTAATAAATAAGTAGAAACAAAATAAACTTTAATAAAGTAAAAAATAAATAAAAATAGCAACAGTGAGTAGAAACAAAATAAAATAAATAAAGCAAAAAAGAAAGAATTTTCGTAAACAAAATAAAAAAAGCAAAAAGAAAATAAAATAAATAAGTAGAAACAAAATAAACTTTAATAAGTAAGGACTACTAGGAAAATGATTATAGATAGAAGTTTACCAGCAGCGCATGTTTATGACCACACGCTACTGGTATTTACCAGTAGCGTTGTGTAGAAAACACGCTACTACTACTAAATAACAACAACATTTGTTAGCTTGGGTCGCGCTGTTGTTACATTGGCCGCAGGGCAAAAACGGTAGCCCACTTACCTGTAGCGTTTGTTTCGAATGGGCGCTACAGCTGGTGGGCTTAGCAGTAGCGCCGGCCTCTACCCAGCGCTACTACAAGAGGAAAAGAAAAACGACCCAAGCTCCCCCACCCCCTCACTCTCATATTATCGATCCCCTCCGCCTGACGCTGCCGCCGCAGTTAGGGTTCCTTCCCGTCCGCCTCATCCCCATCGTCGGCGCCGTGCGCCGGCACCACGTACGGTCGCCTCTCGCCTCCTCCGACGCTCCATCCCTGTAAGTCCCCCTCGATCTCCTCCTCCCTGTGCGCGTCACCACTAGCTAGCTGGGCTTCGATCGATTCGCCGCGGTGGCTCGAGCGAGTCGACGACCTCGCGCATAGTGGGGCGGTTCTTGGGCACCCTGTGCAGGTAGTTGTATGCCACCATGGCGGCCTTGGCCAGCCCAAAGTCCGACAGTTTGCCATGAAGTGCGTGCGCTGTTGATTTTAGGTGGAAGTGTACCGAATTGTTGTGTATTTGTTGACATTTATACTACGTGGTTATCTTATCGGGGGTGTCAAGTAAGGTGGCTGGGTTAGGTGATCATACTAGATGTATACAAGGTGTGGTTGATGGTGCGACTATGTTGGCCGGCTCCTGTAGCTGGTGCTAAATATGGCCTAGCCTAGGAGAATTGAGAACACAACAACTGGTCAATTTTGTATCCTCGAGTGCATGTTTCGCTTGCATAGAAGAGACAGAAAAGTAGAGAGAGTAGAGAGAGGGGTTAGGTGAGAGGGGTTAGGTGAGAGTAGAGACAGGGGTTAGGTGAGGAACTAATCCAGATGCACAAGTTTGGTCACCCAAGCTTAGTCGAATCCGGGAGACAGAAAAGGAAGCGGGTAGAGGCGAGAGGGGGGGATTGAGGGCAGCAGAAGGGAGCGAGTGAACTGACTTGAGCGAGGTGGGGATTAAGGGAAGCAGAAGGACGGAGGCTTGGTTTCTTCTTCCTTGGCTACTGTCCCTGGAGCAGTGGCGGTGGCGGCGGTGCCTAGTGTTCTAGCGTTTAGAGAGGGGTTCTCTCTCTCGTCCTGCCTTGGCTTTTGTTTAGTGGCGGCGGAGGCGGTGCCTAGTGTTATAGGGTTTAGAGAGGGGTTCTCCCTCTCGATTGAACTACTTTTGCTTGTCTGCTTGCGCAATAATTGCAATATGCCATTTATCTTATTATTAGGCTCTGTTTGGGTTACATGATCTCTATTAAGTTATTGTCTGAACTGAACTACAATTTAGTTGTTATTTTGCTTGCCATGTGAACCTGACGTGTATTCTCTATGATGTGAACGTGACATGTATATTATTCAAAACCTGATGTATATTGAAAACTTTATATTTACTTTTTGTATCGTTAATCCTTTAATCATATTGCTTTAGGGAAATGGCGCCACCACCACAACCATCACCATGTCGACGGTGCAAGTCAAGGTGCGCCAGCAGCCCTGCAACTGGCACGCTGTTCGGCATCTACTTCGAGTCTAGTTTTCTTCATGCGGTGGTAATAAATTATATGAAACTAGTAACCACTATTTTGTTTTTAGTGTTATTGGCATTAATGCATCGTGTATATATCATTTTGCTTTTTATACACAGATCGTCCCATGCAATGTGAGGTCAGAATTCAACAAGCTAACCAGAGACTCTGTGACCTTTGAGGCTCCTAGGGGCCCGTACACTATGGAGGTCGAGAAAGGACGAAATATGACGCAGGTGGGAGGAGATGGATGGGTCCGTTTCATCTCCCACATGCGTATCACCGGTGGTGAGTTGATCAGCTTCTCCTTCAGAGCAGAAAGACCCAAGCTGGTCGTGATTTATGTCAACAAAGCAGAAGATGATGAAGATGATGAGGATGATGAGGATGATGACGACCCACTTGGTGAAGCCATCGTAGCTCAAAGAATGAGGTTGAGTGAGGAGGAGGTGTGCAACCTATGGGACATCATTCCGCCACGTGCTGACTTCGTCGGGGTACCATTCGCGACCCGCCTGACAAGTACCATGATTGATCGGCATATCATGGTATGTTGCATTTACTATAGTAATTTGATGATATGCTTTATTTTTATACTTAGTGTAGAGTCTAATGGTATATATGCTTAGTGAATCTTATATGCTTAGTGAATCTTATATGCTTTATGTTATACTTAGTGTAGAGTCCGATGATATATATGCTTAGTGAATCTGATGATCTATATGCTTAGTGAATCCGATGATATATATGCTTTATTGTTATACTTAGTGTAGAGTCCGATGATATATATGCTTAGTGAATCTTATATGCTTAGTGAATCCGATGATCTATATGCTTAGTGAATCCGATGATATATATGCTTCGTGTAGAATCCAAAGAACTGTTAATAGTATAGAATCCATATATACTTATTAGTAGAATTCATGCTTAGCACAAATGTAGTACTGTCTTTTGATAGTGTAGAATGCGTGAGGCTACTTATTAATTGATATGTTTTTCTTATTCAGAGATTACCAAAGAGCCTGTCTGAGAGTTGTGGTATCAAGCCCGATGAAGAAGGCTCTGCTGGAATATGCCTTACCGCGAGGGCCTCCACCGCCACTTGTGCGTACGGTGTGGACACGAACGGTCGCACATACTTCAACTCGGTTGGGTGGAATAGCTTCCTCGTCGGCAAGAATCTTCATGTTGGACAGGCAATCCTATGTACTATTAGGAACACCCACCACCCAGGCTTGAGGATGATGGTCGTCATCAATATCATCTAGAACTACATATGCTTGCGTGTGGCTGCTGAACCATAAATATGCTAGTATGACTACCTAGTAGACTTATCAACTATTATTTATCCGTGCATTGTTGACTACTATATATGTGTTTGTGAGATTGTGTGGTTATATTAATGAGGTATTGTCGTTAATGTTTGTGAGATGGTTCTGTGAACTTAGTCGTTAATGTTTGTGAGATGGTTTTGGGAACTTAGTCGTTAATGTTTGTGAGATGGTTTTGGGAACTCAGTTTATTTGCACTGGACTTGTCTTGATTTCCATGAATATTGCATCTGACATTTTTTATTATTATTTCTATTTGCCTAGTTGTAGCGTGGGGAGAAAATAGGGCGCTACTACTACGTGATGATAGTAGTAGCGTTGGTAGAGAAACAGGCGCTACTACTAAGTATCTTAGCTGCAGCGCTTGTTTATAAACGCGCTACTATTAAGTAATAGCTATAGCGCCCTAGCAATAGCACGGGTGCCCGCGCTACTAGTATGTAAAAAACCAGCGCCACTAGTAAGGTTTTCTCTAGTAGTGAAGTAAAAACAAAATAAACTTTTATAAAACCTCTACTATTATTGAAACTAAAATTATATAAAATTTATGCAACTAGAATTATCAACATATTTTTTGTTCAAAATATTAAAAGAAAAAAGAATTTTCATAAAGAAATTTTTTGTTAGAAACTTTAATAGAAAAAAGAATTATCATAAAGAATTTTTTGTTAGAAACTAAAATAACAAAATATACTTTTGGATATAATGATAAAACATAGTAATATTAAATAGTAGGAAAAAAATCACTCAAAAATCTATGTTTATAGTAAAGTTATTCAAAAACTAGTGATTGAAACCAATTTAAAAAAATTCAAATTTAAACTATTCAAATTGGAAAACAAATGACACTAACAGAAAGTTTATAATTTTTATTACCTAAAAGCAAAAAAGAACTGGAAAATAAAGCAAAAAACAAAAGAAAATAAATAATGCAAAAACAGAAAATAAAAACTGGGAAAAATAAAAAATGCCACCTATTGGGCCACTACGGCCTGAATACGACTAGAAACCCTACCGTGGGCCAGGATTCAGGCCCGCAGAAGGCTCAGTAGGCCCAACAAGCATATCACTGACAATTAGGCCCGTAAGCCTGCAACCAAGAGGAGCTCGAGAGGGGTGCGGCAGTGGGGCTTATAAACCATTGCGGGCCCCTCTCAACTAGCGAGGTGGGACTAAAGTTTTGGCCACGGGCAGCACAGGGCCTTTGGTCCCGGTTGCTGGCACCAACCGGGACTAAAGGTGTGCATTGGTCCCGGTTGTTGCCACGAACCGGTACCGATGCCCACCTTTAGTCCCGGTTGGTGCCACCAACCGGGACCAAAGGCCTCTGCTTCCCGCTCTTTGGGCTGCTGAAAAGAGACCTTTGGTCCTGGTTGGTGGCAACAACCGGGACTAAAGGGGTGCATTGGTCCTGGTTGGTGTCGGGATCAAAGCTCTTGCTATATATACAACACTTGTTAAAAATTTCGTTCAGTTCCTCATTCTCCCCGGCGCCCTGCTCCTCGTCGCTGTCGCCCGCGCCAGTCGTCGCCACCCCCGTCGCGGCCCGCGCTACTCCGTGCCGTCACCATCACCTCCCCGCGTCGCCCCGAGCCCGTCGTCCCCATCACCGCCTGCTGCCTCGTGTCGCCCCGAGCCCGTCGTCCCCGTCACCGCGTGCCGTCCCGAGCCCGCCGTCCTCGTCGTCGGACTCTAGCCATCGCTGCCCCCTTGAAGTGAGCACCCCCCCCCCGCTCCCCCTTCCCATGGTCCTGAGTGCCGCTCTTGCGCCCGAGCGCCCCTTGATCTGCCCCTGCCGGCTCCATGGTCGCCCCCGGCCCCGACGCATTGAAGAGCAGAAGGAGAGGAGAAGGAGAGAAGAGTAGAAGGAGAGGAGAAGGAGAGGAGAGGCAAAATTACAGAATTTTTGGAGTGGTTTACAATAGGTTTTTAGAAAGTTATTTGAACTATGGATCAGAAGGTTTTTGGTGAAATGGAGTGTGGGTACTATCATGAAGTTGGAGCAATTTTTCTGGTTGTAAAAGAGTTAGGAAAATTTAGAATATGCTAAATATGTCAACAATGTTTTTTATTCGTAGAAAGTTTTTTGTTCATATATAGAAAGTTTTTATATATGACTATGGATATATGATCAATGATGATCCATGGATGCATGCATTGATATATATATATGAAAAATGATGTTCATAGAATATTTACCAAGTATATATGTATTTTTGTTCATATATGTATTTTTTTCATAGCATTTTTTCCATTTGTATATGTATGTGGCTATGATGGATATATATGAGAAATGATGATCCATGGATGTATGCATTGTTTTCCAATGATGATCCATAGATGGATGTATGTATGTATAGATGTATGTATGTGGATACATGAGGGGGGTCGATATACCCCCTCTCCGATAGCATTTCCTTCTTCATATGTTGAGTCAGTTGATTTGGGTTAGTGCATTTTCGGTTAGTTGATTTATAGTGCATTTTAGGTTAGTTGTTGTTAGTGCATTTTAGGTTAGTAAATTTTAGGTTAGTATATTTCTTCTTCTTCGAGCGTCGATCAACCCCCTCTCGCTTGACCAACTCTCCGAGGATCACCGAGCGGTCGAGGGTCGGGAACTAGAGTAGTGGGTCGAGGGTCACTGAGGGGTCGAGGGTCGTCGACGGTTCGAGGGGCGAGGGTCGTCGAGGGGTCGAGGGTTCGAGGGTTCGAGGGTCAAGGGGTCGAGGGTCGAGGGTTCGACGGTTCTACGGTCGAGGGTTCTATATGGTCGAGGGTTCGAGGGTCGAGGGTCGAGAGTTCGAGGGTTCTAGGAATATGCAAAAGTTAGAATTTTTAATGTTAACTTCATAGAATTTTTTTGGTGATTTATTGTCGAATATGCAAATGTTTGTATGTTCATATGCAAAGAATATGTCAATTTGTTTTGTAGTAGATGATGATGATGATATATGAAAACTTTGTCAATTTTTTCTGTTGTAATTTTGTTTGATGAATGTTTTCTGTTAAAACTCGTATTAAGTTTGTTCGATGAATGTTTCCCTCTGATTCCTAACTCTCTCGGGAATTCAACATATATTCAACATGAGGGGGGGGGGTCGATACCCCCTCCCCGATAACTTCGACATGAGAGGGGGTCGATATACCCCCTCCCAGAGAACATTTTTTCCATGTATGTATGTCGTCGTGGTCAATATACCCCCTCCTTTACGAAGTTAATTAAAAGAGCGTTGTCGTCGAGGCCACCCCGAACCCTTTAAGCGTTGCCGAGGCCACCCCAAACCCTAGAGAAGAGTCGAGGCCATTAATTAATATAATTCCTTTGTTGTGAATAGCTATAGCTAGGTCTACGTTTTCCACTAATATATCCATCTATCATGTTTGTATAATAATTGCCATGTTGTAATATTTGCAGAAACTATGGAGCACGGCCAAGACGAGGAAGCAGAACGGGTGTTGGGGGATATAATCGCTGCCGGAGCTGATGTCGTATCTCAACGAAACTGATGGTCTGGAAGGAGAGCGTGAAGAAGCAGGCTACAGTTATCAAACAACGGAGGAGGAAGGACATGATTATGATGGCTCCGGTGACCGAATGCCGGTGCAAGAAGGAGGCCGTCATGACGGCTCCGGTGACCGAACAGAGTCCGGCTAGGTATATATATTAATTAAGCCTGTGCTGACTAGCTACTTGATGCATTCATTGTTTTGGTATCTACACATATTAACTCTTGTCTTTCTTCTTATTTCTAGCCCTCCGGATTGAACGCAACTTCGGTAAAGAGATGTGGCCCAAAGAAAAAGTTGCGCTCAGATGAAAGGTTCACGATCACAGCAATCGCGCGCGATGGCCAACCGATTGAACCCCTCCGGACCAAGGATGTATTTACTGCTCAGTGCGGGGTTCTTGTTAGGGACATGATCCCGATCAGCATCGAGCTATGGAATCAGCCCAAGGATGAAGAGCTTCAAGTTTCTTTTGTCGAAGATAGACAGAAAGATGAACTTTGGAAAGCGCTGAAGGTAAATTTCACCCTACCGGAAGAGGAGGATCCGGAGAATCCAGTTATGGATCCAATGATCAAGTCCTTTGCGTTCAAGAAGATGGCAGATCTATTTAGGAGGTGGAAGAATGAGCTGAAATCAAAGTTTGTCAACAAAAAAAGACACCAGAATTCGTCGGCCGATTTGGGAAGATCAGAGATCAATGGGATGCATTTGTGGAAAACAAGACATTGGAGAGGAGTAAGAAGATGTCATTGACAAACAAGATCAATGCTGCGAGGAAGGAGCATCACCATCGCACGGGGTCAGGTGGCTACCTCAAAGCCCGACCGTTGTGGGCCAAGGCAGAGAACGACCTGCTTGATAAAGGGGTCGAACCAGAGACATTGAACTGGCCAGACCGTTGTCGGACTTGGTTCTTCAAGGTTGGCGGAACCTTGAACCCTGTAACAGGGAAGTGCATTTGGACAAGGGAACAACTGTGAATACCCCTCACGAAGCTTCAACACTATATTAACGCAGCGCGGGAAGGGACGTTCATTCCAGACAGAGAGAAGGACGAGCACAAAATGGCCGTCGGGAATCCTGAGCACCCTGGACGGACATGAGGCACGCCAGGCTCCGTTCCGTGGATGGATGGGTTTTCGCACGCAGGCGGTTACAAATGCCAAGAAAGGAGGAGGAAGGTGGAGCATAGCAAACTATGGGAGCTGCACGCAAGGGTACAGAAGCTAGAGGAGCAAGATGCAGTGCGAAGCAAGCGACCTGCCGAAGCTACCCCGCCATCTCACCAGAGAAGCGGCGTGGCTTCCACCGAGCTGCTTCAGCTGGAGCCTATCTTCATGGCTCCTGCTAGCTACCCCGTGGATGCTATCACAGAGTCTCAACATTGCCACCTTATGACGCAATGACAGAAGTTCAAAGTCAAGGCGACTGTTGGCTCTGTTAAACCTCCTGAAGCCGGCGCAACTTTTCACTATCGTCCAATTCCAGAAGGATATGCTATGGTGATGGTGGAAGAAATAACAGAGGGATTTGAGGAGCTCGTGCTTGACCACCCTACCGGTGAAGGGAAGACTCGGCTGGGTTCTTCTTTGAAGACTCCATGCCTATGGCGGAAGGAGCTCATCAACCTTCCGAACTGGACGCCTCTGCCTCCTCCTCCACCACCGGCGAGTCAGGGCACTCCGCTTCCTCCTTCGCCTGCTCCTACAGTGAGTGATCAGGGAACTCCACCTCCTTCTCCGGCGTGTGGCGGCACTCTGCCCGCTCCTCCGGCGAGTGATCAGGGCACTCCGCCTCCTTCTACGGCGCGTGGCGGCACTCTGCATCCTTCTCCGCCTGCGCCGGCGCGCCTGACCAGCCAGCCTCCTCCTTCTTCGCCTCGTCAGCAAGGGCGGAAGAGACCCAACGCCGCTCCGGCTGCTCCGGCGCATCGCAATCCTTCTCCTCCGCCTCGTAAGCAACTAAAGGAGAAAGACGTAGCTGCTCGGCCTACTTTGGTGTCTAGTAGTACAAGCAGGAGGCAATACAGATTCAGTCCATCTCTCAAGGCTCCAGAGAAGTTACCATACGAGATGACCGAGAAGGAAAATGAGGAGATCTGTCAAGCCCAAGTGAAGGACTACTTCGCAACGCAAAGAGCTAAGAGACATCCACCTCCGAAGGAGAAGATAGATCCGGTGAAAGAGAAGCGCACTTTGGATGTTCTGCAGCGACCACCACCGTATCCACCGCAAACCAACTATGAGCGCATTACTAAAAAGACATATAAGGAAGCGAAGCGGTCGGGAAGTACTTGAAGTGAAAAAAGGTTACAAAAACGAAGAACTGGCAAAAAAATTCCCCAGCTCGGTGAACAAGCGAACCAATCGTGCCCCCCCGCTCAAGGTGTCTAGCAATATCGTCACTAATCATCCGGGGATCTTGCCCGGTACCAATCCTGGAGATTACGATGATGTACATTTTGATATAATGTAGGTGGAGGAATTCAAATACGAGTACGGGAAGCCTCTCGTCAAAGATGGAACTACTCTAACAATGATGATGCAAAGATTCTATGATTGGTAGATGGAAACCTGCAGAAAGCAGTCAGCTGGGAAGAAAACCGATACTTTAACGCTGAAAGTTAAAGAGGATCAACATGACCTCATGGGAATTGAGGAGTTGTCTATTCCATTTGAGGAGTTCTTCCAGTTTTTCAATCTAAAGGCCCTCGATAAATTAACGGCCACTTGCTACTTTCTGTAAGTACTACTTCTGTCATTAAGCCTCTATATATAGCTCAGCTCTTTCATTGCATGTATATATTATTATCCTCACTATATTATGCAGATTGAAGATTGTCGAATGCAGAAAAGCCAAAATGCATGATAATGGGTTCATTAACACAGATGTCATAGATGAATTTACGGTTAAATTTCATGCCTAAAAACAGAGGAGAACTTGCTACGATCGTTGGTAATAAATCAAAACAAAGATACAATACTCTTTCCTTACAACTTCAAGTGTGTTACTGTCTTGTGCATATTCGGTTTCCCTTAATTACTACTCGAGGTTATAGTAATTAATGTAATTGATGAGTTATATGCATGCGTACGCAGTTTCCACTATATTCTCCTAGAGATTAAGCTTGACCAGGGACTAGTAAGCGTCTTAGACTCGAGACGAAAAGATCGCGACGAATATGCGGACATGTCTAAAATGCTCGAGAAGTAAGTTGAATCGATCATTATCGTTCCATATCGGCAACTTTGTTCATTTCATGATATCAAGAAATTGTTTTCTTCGTCTCGCAGCATTTGGAAATTATTCACCGCACAAGTTTTGGGACTGCCGCGGGATCTGCGATGGAAATTCCCGAAAGTAAGTACTACTAGCTAGCTAGTTCCGTGCATCTCCCGTTGATTCCAGCTACTTTCATCAATGCCATTTATAAAGCTTCATTATCAGTTTGATTGACCTATATTTCTCGTAAAGTGCTTGTGGCAGGAACTCGGGAATAATTACTATGGATACTACGTCTGTGAGTTCCTCTACAACGCGACGGCCAAGAATAGGCGGGGCTACTCTGACAATATGGAGTGCGTAAGCAAAAATATTCACAAGTTTATTTTATTACCATCGTTTCTGTTGAGTTTCATTCATATATATGTATTGACCCCCTTATTCAAATTAGATATGGGAGATGCGAAATTAACTCCTACCACAAGATCGCATGCGAGCAATTCAAGAGAATTGGCTGGATTCTTTCTTGACCACGTCATCAATAAAGTCGGAGAATACCACCATGCATGTGGAAGTTGAGTTCATATGTTACGGTATTGTAAGAGATCTTACACATTGTATATATATATGTAGCCAGTACCGTCGGTAAGATATACGAAAACTTGTTGTTCTACCAATCTCTCAGAGAGAAGCAGAGGTCGATCACTTCTCTATGTATATGTTCATGATGATCTTCTGTACTTAATAGTTTCCTTCATTTTCTTACTAGGTAGCTAGCATGTCGAGTCCTCTCTATACGTAGCGTCGACCAAGCACGGAGATAAGAGAGGACACTTCTCTCTATCAGCTAGCTAACACAATATATGAAACCCCTAAATTAACCCTACAAAACCCCCGAACCCCCCCCCCCCTCACCACCTTCAGAAAAAAACCTAGCCCTTGGAATGCTGACACGTGGAAGGCTTTTGTTCCCGGTTGGTGGCACCAACCGGGACAAAAGGCCACCCGGCCTGGGAAAGCGGCAGTGGCCACGTGGAGCCCCATCTGTCCCGGTTCCTGGGCGAACCGGGACTAAAGGGACAGGGCACTACTAGAAAACAGGGCTGTCGTTCAGGCCTGGCCAGCCCATTAGTCCCGGTTCCTCATGAACCAGGACCCATGGGGGGATTAGTCCCGGTTCATGAGCCCAGGGGGCCGGCCGGGGCCTCGAGTGCATTGGTCCCGGTTCGTCTGGATCCATTTGTCCCTGTTTTAGGCACGAACAGGGACCAATGGGCCGCACTCCTGGCCCACAGCCATTGGTACCGGTTCATGCCTTGAACCGGTGTAGAAGGAGGGGCTTTAGTCCCGGTTCATGCCACGAACCGGGACAAATAATTTGCTTATATATGCCCATCACCGCCGCAAAGCACTCCACAGTGCTCTATTTTTTCAAGCCAGCGAGGGGAGGGTATTTGGGTGCTCTAGTTCACCTCCTATGCACATGAGGTGTTCGATGAAATGACCTAGCCACACTAGTTAATCTTTCTCCTCTTGAAACTCGACCTCCGAGCTCCATTTTCCCCGAGATTTGTCTAGTTTTAGCGGTCCATCACGTCCCGTCACCGTCTTCACCGCCGTCGATCACCCACGCCGATCTCGTCGCCGGCACCACCGTGGTGAGCCTCTTGTTCTTATCTTCTTTCTGAAAGAAAAAAATTCTTACTTCAGATAGATACTTGTCTAATTTACTTACTTTTATTATTCCTTGTTATTATATAGTACGATGGTTTTGGTATCCGCCCCCGTCGGCCCTCGTCCTGTCTATGATTCAGATGTGGTATATATTATCTTTTCATAACTATTTGGTTCATTTATTGTTTATGACAATTATGCCGACCAACGTGACATAGATTTTATTTATCTAGGAGGTTCTTGAACCAGAAATTCCAACCGACCCTATTGTCGAGAGGTTAAATTTAGTTGAAGAAGAAAACTATTACTTGAACGAAAAAATAAGAAAACTTGAGGAGGAGAAGATGATATAGGAGTTGCATGTTGCAGTTGTCGTTGATGATCACAAGATCAAGATGGATGCAATGCGGTTGAAGATTAAAAAGATTAGGAAATATGCCATTCATACCGAGGCTTGGTATAATTATGCAGTTGGATCAGTTGTTACCTTCGTTGCGATTATGATCGCATTTGTTGTTGCATTGAAATGTTCTACATAATTTCAATGTATGGTTTAGTTAGATGCTCTGGAGAGCGCTGTATGTTGTTCAGTGTGAACTATGTATGTACTTTGGCTTTATTGTGATGATGAACTTCTATTAATGATGATATGTGGGTGAAATGATGATACCATGCCAACTTGGAACCTTTTTAGAGTTCATTTCAAATGCTTTTCAATTTCATGGTCTTATAGCTCAAAATAATCAGTAAATGCATGAAAAAAAAATGTAGCCAGAAAGGGTTGTAAATTGATGATGTCACTTTGAATGGTGCATTTTGAACACAGAAAAACTACGGAGTTCAAATAAGTTCAAAAAAATGAAATCCCTTTGTAACAGACGAGTTTCCGTATGAAACCCGGATACTTCGAAAGAGATTGTCCGTTTTGTACACGAAGTGCATACAGTTTTTGCCGTAACCCTCTCTACTTTCTCGCACATGCTATGTGGGTGAAATGATGATACCATGCCAACTTGGAACCTTTTCAGAGTTCATTTGAAATGCTTTTCAATTTCATGGTCTTATAGCTCAAAATAATCAGTAAATGCATGAAAAATAACAAATGTAGTCAGAAAGGGTTGTAAATTGATGATGTGGCTTTCAATGGTGCATTTTGAACACAGAAAAACTATGGAGTTCAAATAAGTTCAAAAAAATGAAATCCCTTTGTAACAGACGAGTTTCCATATGAAACCTTGATACTTCGAAAGAGATTGTCTGTTTTGTACACGAAGTGCATCCATTTTTTGTCGTAACCCTCTCTACTTTCTCGCACATGCTATGTGGGTGAAATGATGATACCAAGCCAACTTGGAACCTTTTCAGAGTTCATTTCAAATACTTTTCAATTTCATGGTCTTATAGCTCAAAATAATCAGTAAATGCATGAAAAATAACAAATGTAGTCAGAAATGGTTGTAAATTGATGATGTGGCTTTCAGTGGTGCATTTTGAACACACAAAAACTATGGAGTTCAAATAAGTTCAAAAAAATGAAATCCCTTTGTAACAGACGAGTTTCCGTATGAAACCCTCATACTTCGAAAGAGATTGTCCGTTTTGTACACGAAGTGCATTCAGTTTTTGGCGTAACCCTCTCTACTTTCTCGCACATGCTATGTGGGTGAAATGATGATACCATGCCAACTTGGAACCTTTTGAGAGTTCATTTCAAATGCTTTTCAATTTCATGGTCTTATAGCTCAAAATAATCAGTAAATGCATGAAAAATAACAAATGTAGTCAGAAATGGTTGTAAATTAATGATGTGGCTTTGAATGGTGCGTTTTGAACACAGAAAAACTATGGAGTTCAAATAAGTTCAAAAAAATGAAATCCCTTTGTAACAGACGAGTTATCATAAAATAAATAAGTTTTGTACATGAATTATCATAAAATAAAATAAATAAGTTATTTGAAACAAAATAATATAAACTTTAATAAAATATATAAGTAGAAATAAAATAAAATAAACTTTAATAACATAAATAAAATTTATGAAACTAAAATTATCGAAGTATTGCCTGTTCAAAACATTATAAGCAACCTCTAGTATTATTGAAACTAAAATTATATAAAATTGATGCAACTAAAATTATCAACGTATTTTATGTTCAAAATCTTTAAAAGCAAAAAAGAATTTTCATAAAGAACTGTTTTTTGTTAGAAACTTTAATAGCAAAAAGAATTATCATAAAATAAAATAAATAAGTAATTAGAAACAAAATAAAAAAATAAGTATTTTGTTGTAAGTAGAAACAAAACAAAATAAATAAAACAAAAAACCTTGGAACAAATAAAAAACTTGCCACCTACTGGGCCACCACGGCCTGAATACGACTAGAAACCGATCCATGGGCCAGGATTGAGGCCCGCAGCAGGCGCAGTAGGCCCATAAGGCATAGCAATCACAATTAGGCCTGTAAGCCTGCAATGGAGAGGAGCTCGAGAGGGGTGCGGCAGTGGGGCTTATAAACCACTGCGCGCCCCTCTCAACTAGCGAGGTGGGACTAAACATCCCACCGCACCGCGCCAGCGCAAAGCCTTTAGTCCCGGTTGGTGGCATTGGTACCGGTTGGTGGCATTGGTACCGGTTGGTGGTACCAACCGGTACCAATGACCCCCCTTTAGTCCCGGTTGGTGCCACCAACCGGGACCAAAGCCCTGTGCTTCCCGCCCTTTGTGCTGCTGAAAAGAGGCCTTTAGTCCCGGTTGGTGGCACCAACCGGGACTAATGCTCACCTTTAGTCCTGGTTCGTGGCACCAACCGGGACTAAAGGCTTTGCTATATAAGTTCACACTTAGGAAATTTTCACTCTCATCTCGCAGTTGCCGCCCCGACGACACCAACGACATTTGACGCCGCCAGGCTGCCTCGCCGCCGCCCGCCACCCCCGCCATCGCCGTTGCCCATGCCCTCGTCGTTGCTCGCACCATCGCCGTCGCCCGCTCCCCTGCCCCGACGGACGCCGCCCCGGCTCGCCCCCGTCATCACCATCGCTGTCGCCCCTACCCCGAGCGCGCACCCACTGCCCTGTCACCATCCTCGCCGCCGACCCCGCGCTCCTCCTCGCCTTGGTCCGGCCGGCGCCCTCCCTAGCATTTTTTTCATATATATGCTTGTTTTTTCATGTATATGC
Organism: Triticum timopheevii; assembly: GCA_963921465.1. Classification (NCBI taxonomy): domain Eukaryota; kingdom Viridiplantae; phylum Streptophyta; class Magnoliopsida; order Poales; family Poaceae; genus Triticum; species Triticum timopheevii. The sequence goes on along the minus strand of OY997270.1, from coordinate 490,947,728 downwards.
TTGTTTTTTCATATATATGATGATATATATGCTTGTTATCATAATTGTTTTTTTTTCATGTATGTGTTTTTTTTCATAGATGATCACATATATGATGTATGCATGGATGTGGATGAAATATGATATTTTTTTGTTCATAGAACATGATGTTTTTTTATTCATAGATTTTTTTGTTCATGAGAGAGGCGGGGACATCGAGGGATCATAGATGTAATTTTTTCAGAATTTTCTATTGTGTATAGACCGATTTTAGACCACGGGAGCACCCCCCCATCGTTGCAAAAGTTGCAAAGTGATATTAAGAAGGAAGAAGAAGAAAAAGAAGGATGGGAAAAAAGAAAATAAGAAGAGGAAGAAATAAGAAGAGGAGAGGAAGAAGAGGAGAAATAAATAAGAAGAGAAAAAAAGAAGAGGAGAAGAAGAAAGGAATAGAGGAGAAGAAGAAAAAAAATAGAAAATTTTCTATTTTTTTCTTCTTCTCCTCTATTCCTTTCTTCTTCTCCTTTTTTCTTCTTTTTTTTCTTCGATTGCTTCTCTTCTATTCCTTTCTTCTTCTCCTCTTTTTATTCTTATTTTGTCTTCTTATTTTTTATCATGTATGTCGTTCTCGATATACCCCCTCCTGATAACTTCAATACTAGGGGGGTTGATATACCCCTCCCCGATAATATTATTTTCCCATGTATGTATGTCATTGTTGTTGATATAACCCCCTCCTTGATAACTTCAACATGAGGGGCGGTCGATATATATACCCCATCTCAACCGTGATAACTTATACCACGGGAGCACCCCCCCTGGCCCTCTCGCTCGACCAAAACTCTCGAGGACACCAAACCCTAGAAAAAACGATGTTGGTCTCCTACCCCCTCCCGCCGTGCCCCTACCCGACAAACTCTGTCGAGGCCACACAAATTTACCAAGTTAAAAGAGCGTTGTCGTCGAGGCCACACCAAAGCCTTGAAGCGTTGTCAAGGCCACCCCAAACCCTTGAAGCGTTGCCGAGGCCACCCCCAACCCTAGAGAAGCAGCGTCGAGGCCACTAATATGATTCCTTATTGTGATTATATTTGCTAGCTAGTTCTACGTTTGTCATTAATATATCCATCTGTCATGTTTGAATAATAATTTCCATGTTGTAAATATTTGCAGAAACTATGGAGCACCCCCGAGACGAAGCAACAGAAGAGATGTTGGGGGACATAATCGCAAAAGGAAGTGATGTCATTGTGTCATTTCTCAACGACACCGATTGTCTGGAAGGACAGGGTAGTGAAGAAGAAGATTACGATTATGATGGCTCCGGTGACCCAATGCCAGTACAAGAAGTAGACCGTGATGACGGCTCCGGTAATCAAACCGAGTTTGGCCAGGTATATATATTAGTTAAGCCTGTGCTGACTAGCTAGCTAATTGATGCATTCATTGTTTTCGTATGTACACATATTAATTAACTCTCGTCTTCCTTCTTTTATCTAGCCCTCCGGATCGAGCACAACTTCGGTAAAGAAACGAGGCCCAAATAAAAAGTTGCTCTCGGATGAAAGGTTGAGATCACAGCAATCGCGCGCGATGGCAAGCCGATTGAACCCATCCGGACAAGGGATGCATTTCGTGCTCAGTGCGGGGTTCTTGTTAGGGAAAAGATCTCGATCAGTATGCAGCAATGGTTAAAGCCTAAGAATAAATACCCTGAGGTGTCTTATGTCTCCAATATGCAGAAAGAAGATCTTTGGACATCGCTTAAGGAAAATTTCACCCTACCACCAGAGGAGGATCCGGAGAAGCCAGTTAAAGAGCAATTGATCAAGTCTCATGCTCTTAAGAAGATGGCAGAACTATTCAGGAGGTGGAAGAATGAGCTGAAAACAGAGTTTGTCGACGAAGATTTGACACCAGAATTCACCGGAAAGTATGAGAAGATCAGAGATCACTGGCCCACATTTGTGGCCCACAAGACATCGAAAAAGAGTAAAAAGATGTCAGCGACAAACAAGAAAAATGCTGCAAAGAAGAAACATCACCATTGCACGGGGTCAGGTGGCTACCTCAAAGCCCGACCTTTGTGGGACAAGGCTGAGAATGACCTGATTGCTAAAGGGGTGGAACCAGAGACATTGAACTGGCCAGACCATTGCCGGACTTGGTTCTTCGGGGTTGGCGGAACCTTGAACCCTGTAACAGGGAAGTGCGTTTGGACGGAAGAGCAACTGCGAATACCCGTCACAAGGATTCAGGAGTATATCAAGAAAGCGCAGCAAGGGACGTTCGTCCCAGACAGAGAGAAGGATGAGCTCATAATGGCCCTTGGGAATCCTGAGCACCCTGGATGGACATGAGGCACGCCAGGCTCCGTTCCGTGGAAGGCTGGGTTTCCGGACGTAGGGAGTTACCAAACCCAGGAGAGGAGGAAGAAAGTGGAGCATAGCCAACTGCAGGCGCTGCACGAAAGGGTACAAGGGCTAGAGGCACGAGAAGCAGATCGCAGCAAACGACCTACCGAAGCTTCCCCTGAAGCTACCCCGCCATCTCAGCGGAGAAGCAGCATGGCTTCCACTGAGCAGACTCAGCAACTGGAGCCTGTCTTCACGGCTCCTGCTAGCTACCCTGTGGATGCTATCATGGAGTCTCAACATTGCCACCTTATGACGCGATGGATGACATTGAAAGTCAAGGTGGCTATTGGCTCTGTTTTACCTAAAGAACCTGGCAACCTACCATGGCCAGTCGATTCCAGAAGGATATTCTAGGGTGATGGTGGATCAAATAACAGACGAATTTGAGGACCTTGAGCTTGACCACCCTACGGGTGAAGGGGAGATTCGGCTGGGTTCTTCTCTGAAGACTCCATGCCTATGGCAGAAGGAGCTCATCACCCTTCCGAACTGGATGCCTCCGCCTCCTCCTCCTCCGGCGAGTCAGGGAAATCTGCCTCCTCCTCTGGCGAGTGATCAGGGCACTCAGCCTCCTTCTCCGGCGCGTGGCGGCACTCCGCCTCCTTCTCTGCCTGCACCGTCGTGCCCGAGCAGCCAGCCTCCTCCTTCTCCGCCCCGTCAACAAGGGCGGATCAAGAGACCCGCCGCCGCTTCGGCTACTCCGGCGCGTCGTAGTCCTTCTCCTCCGCCTCGTAAGAAAGGAAAGACAGACGCAGCCACTTCGTCTACTCCGGCGTCTAGTAGCACAGCCAGAGCCAGGACGCAATACAAATTCAGTCCTTCTCTCAAGACTCCAAAGAAGTTACCATACGAGAGGACCATGGAGGAAAACACGCAGATCGTGCAAGTTGAAGTGAATAACTTCTTTGAAGGGGTGAAAGCAAAGATACATCCACCTCCGGAGGAGAAGATAGATCTGGTAAAAGCGAAGCTTACTCTGGCTGCCCTGAAGAAACCACCAAAGTCTCCAGTGAAATGCAACTATGAGCGCATTCTTATAAAGTCATTTAAGGAAGTGTCGTGGTCGGGAAGTACTATCAGTGGCCAACAACGAGCTGGGAAAAAAGTTGCCCAGCTCGGCGAACAAGCGAACCAATCGTTCCCCCTGCTCCAGGTGTCTAGCGATATCGTACCTAATGTTTCGGGCGGGATGGTGCCCAGTTATAACAATCTTGAAGATTACCTGCCCGACGATGTACATTATGATTTCTTGGAGGTGGACGAACACAAATACGTGTACGGGAAGCCTCTCATCAAAGATGAAAGGTCTCTACCAACAATTATGTACAGATCCCATGATTGGTACATGAAAACCTGCAGAGAGTCTGACGGGACGAATATTTTGACACCGAAAGCCAGAGAGGAGCATGACCTCGTTGGAATTGAACTGTTAAATGTTCCATTTGAGGAGTTCTTTGCGTTTTTCAATCTAAAGGCCCTCGATAAATTAATGATCACTTGCTACTGCTTGTAAGTAGTACTACTTCTATCATTAAATCTCTATATATAGGTCAGCTCTTTCATTAGATGTAATTTTAATTATCCTCACTATATTATGCAGATTGAAGATCGCCGAATTGAAGAAAAGGCAAATCGGTGATATTGGGTTCATTAACACAAATCTCATAGATGCATATATGGTTAAATTTCAGGGCAGAGATACCGAGGCCAAGCTGCTACAATCGTTTGTATTAAATCAAAACAAAGCTACAATACTCTTCCCTTACGAATTCAAGTGAGTGTTACTGTCTTCTGCATATTTGATTTCCCTTATTAGTCGAGGTTATAGTAATGTAACTGATGAGTTATGCATGCGTGCGCAGCTTCCACTATATTCTCCTAGAGATTAAGCTTGAGCAGGGACTAGTAACCGTTTTAGACTCGAGACGAAAAGATCCCAAGGAGTATGCGGACATGACTGAAATTCTAGAGAAGTAAGTTAAATCGATCATTATCGCACCATATCGGCAACTTTTTGTTCATTTCCTGATATCAAGTAATTGTTTTCTTTGTCTGGCAGGGTTTGGAAAAAATTCACCTCAAAAACTCCGGGACTGCCAAAGAAGCTGCAATTTAGACACCCGAAAGTAAGTACTATAGTAGCATGTTCCACGCATCTCCTAGTGATTCAAGCGCTAGTTTCATCAATACCATTTAGCATGCTTGCTAATTATCAGTTTGATTGACCTCTATTTCTTGTAAAGTGGTTGTGGCAGGAACAAGGAAATAATTACTGTGGATACTACATTTGCGAGTCCATCCGCCACATGACCTGTGAGCGGGGCTACTCTGACAAACAATATGAAGTGCGTAAATAATAATATTCACAATTTTATTTTATTACCATCATTTGTGTTCAGATTCATTTATTCATATATATGTATTGACCCCCTTCTTCAAATTAGATATTTCGGATGCGGGATGAACTCCTACCACCAGATCGTATGCGAGGAATTCAAGAGGAATTGGCGGCATTCTTTCTTGACCACATGATCGCTAAAGACAGAGAATACCATGTGGACCCTAATCAGCTCGTTTTTAATTAGGAGATTATATTGTAAGAGATACTTATATTCACAAGTAGAAAAAGGGTCAAATGTGAAGCACATTAGTGCCGGTTTGATTTTGAGCCGGCACTAATGTGTCCATTAGTGCCGGTTCCAACGGCTAGCCGGGCGCTCTCATTAGTACCGGTTCGTGGCGAACCTTTAGTACCGGTTTGTGCCATGAACCGGTACTAAAGAGAGTGGTGGCAGGATGTTGTCAGTCTGGGGCCCCTCCAGCACCTTTAGTACCGGTTAGTGGCACGAACCGGTACTAAAGGTCATCGTACATAAACCCTTCGTCCACCCGAGCTCGCTCTGTTCTTCCCCTTTCCCCTCTCCTCCTCTGTTCTTCTCCTCTCTTCCTCGATCTCATCACACATTTTGCCCAAAATTTGTCAAGATTTGAAGGCCCCCATCCATTCAAATGATCATAAAGGTTAGCAGCTTTGTCCTTCCATCTCTCATTGCTAGATTAGCTCTTGCAATGCTTTGTATAGTGATTAATTTGTGAGTTTAGTAATTTGGGAGGAATTATATGTGCTAGTATTTGATTTATATGCAATTTGAGGTCAAAAATAACACTTAGTTTGCATATGTAGGTGTGGTTTACTTAGTGCCTTCTAAATCTCCGTCGTAACCACCGTCGATCACCCGCACCGTCCCATCGCCGGCACCACCTTGTGGTGAGGCTCTTATTCATGAATGTTTTACATTACCAAATTGATGTTTGTGTGATTTGGATATATAATTACTCATATAATTATCTTACCCGTACGTTGTTTGTTATACACAGTGCCATGGTTTTGATATCCGTCCCCGTCGGCCCTCGTCCTTGTTATGATTGGGATGTGGTATATTCTCTTTTAAAACTAGTTGTTGCATTTCATTTTTATGACAAATTATGCCCATCAAGTTGACATAGATATTTTTATCCAGGAGGTATGTGAACCGGAAATTCCAACCGGCCCTATTGTCGAGAGGTTAAATTTAGTTGAAAGAGAAAACGAGTATTAGAAAGAAAAATTGAAAAGAATTGAGGGGGAGAAGATGGAATTGGAGTTGCATGTTGCCGATGTCATCGATGATCACAAGATCAAGATGGAGAAAATGCGGTTGAAGATTAGAAAGATTAAAAAATATGCCATTGATAGTGTGGCTTGGTATCATTATGCTGTCGGGTCAATTGTTACCTTAGTTGCGATATTGATCGCATTTGTTGTTGCATTTAAATTCTTTAGCTAGAGAGTTATTTGTATGTTGCATTTAATTAAGTGTTGTATATAAACTTTATGTATGAACTTGTATTAATTTGGTCTATTCGGTGTTGTGTAATGAAGATGAGCCGACAATGGATGTATGATGATCGATGCTCTCCCGAGTTCATTAATGGTGTGCATACTTTTCTGCTTGCCCCTGAGGCAAACAAGTGGGCGGATGGTTTTATGCCTTGTCCATGTGCTGGCTGTAAGAATGGTCACAATTACTCTACGTCAAGAACCATTCACGTCCACCTATTCGAGTCCGGCTTCATGCCCCCACTATAATGTTTGGACCAAGCACGGAGAAAGAGGGGTTATGATGGAAGACAATGAAGAAGAAGAGGACGACGAAAGCTATCCTGGCCACGGGTTCCCTGAATACGATGATACAACAATGGGGGAAGAAGCTGAGCCGGCAATGCGGGAAGAGGCTGAAGAAGAGGCATCAGATGAGCCCGTTGATGATCTAGGTCGGGCCATTGCCGATGCAAATAGAAACTGCGCAAGTGATTTGGAGAAGAAGAAGTTGCAGCGCATGTTAGAGGATCACAAGAAATTGTTGTACCCGAATTGCAAAGCTGATAAAAAAAGTTGGGCACCACACTAGAATTGCTGCAATGGAAGGCAGAGAATGGTGTATCTGACAAGGGATTTGGAAAGTTGCTGGTAATGATAAAGAATATGCTTCTAAAGGACAATGAAGTGCCCGAGAGTACGTATGAAGCAAAGAAGGTTGTCTGCCCTCTAGGGTTAGAGGTGCAGAAGATACATGCATGCCCTAATGATTGCATCCTCTACCGCGGTGAGTACGAGGATTTGAACGCTTGCCCGTATGCGGTGCATTGGCGTTATAAGATCAGTCGCGATGACCCTAGTGATGTCGAGGGCGAGCGCCCCAGGAAGAAGATTCCTGCCAAGGTGATGTGGTATGCTCCTATAATACCATGGTTGAAACGTTTGTTCCAAAACAAAGAGCATGCGAAGGCGATGCGGTGGCACGGAGAAGACCGTAAGAAAGATGGAAAGTTGAGAGTACCCGCTGACGGTTCGCGGTGGAGAAAAATCGAGAGAAAGTACAGGGAGGAGTTTACAGGTGACCCATGGAACGTATGGTTTGGTCTAAGCGCAGATGGCATTAATCCTTTTGGGGAGCAGAGCAGCAACCATAGCACCTGGCCTATGACTCTATGTTTGTATAACATTCCTCCTTGGTTGTGCATGAAGCGGAAGTTCATTATGATGCCAGTGCTCATCCAAGGCCCTAAGCAACCGGGCAACGACATTGATGTGTACCTAAGGCCATTAGTTGAAGAACTATTATAGCTGTGGAATGGAACAGGTGTACGTGCGTGGGATGAGCATGGACAGGAAGAATTTGACCTAAAGGCGTTGTTTTTCGTGACCATCAATGATTGTCCTGCTCTCAGTAACCTTTCAGGACAGACAAACAAGGGATACCGCGGATGCATGCACTGTTTGGATGATACTGACAGTATATATTTGATAGTTGTAGGAAGATTGTGTATGTGGGAAATCGTTGATTTCTTTTGAGCAGGCATCTCATAAGAAAGAAAGTCAAGCATTTCAAAGGTGAGGCGGATCACCGAACGAAGCCTCGCCACCGTACTGGTGCTGATGTACATGATATGGTCAAGGATTTGAAGGTAATCTTTGGAAAGGGTCCTGGCGGACAACTTGTTCCGAAGGACGCTAATGGACGCGCACCCATGTGGAAGAAGAAATCTATATTTTGGGACCTGTCATATTGGAAAGACCTAGAGGTCCGCTCCGCAATCAATGTGATGCACGTGATGAAGAATCTTTGCATGACCCTGCTTGGCTTCTTGACGTGTATGGGAAGACAAAAGATACACTAGAGGCACGGGAGGACCAGCAATGTATGCATGGAAAAGACGGCATACATCAGGGTCAGGCTAGCTACACTCTTACCAAAGAAGAGAAGGAAATCTTCTTTGAACGACTGCTCAGCATGAAGGTACCGTCTGGCTTCTCGTCGAATATAAAGGGAATATTAAATATGGCAGAGAAAAAGTTCCAGAACCTAAAGTCTCATGACCGCCACGTGATTATGACGCAACTGCTTCCGGTTGCATTGAGGGGGCTTCTACCGGAAAATGTTCGATTAGCCATTATGAAGCTATGTGCATTCCTCAATGCAATCTCAGAAGGTAATCGATCCAGAAATCATACCAAGGTTACAAAATGATTGTTGGAAATATGCCCTAGAGGCAATAATAAAAGGATTATTATATTTCAATGTTCATGATAATTGTCTTTTGTTCATGCTATAACTGTATTATCCGGAAATCGTAATACACGTGTGAACACTTAGACCCAATGAGTCCCTAGTGAGCCTCTAGTTGACTAGCTCGTTATGATCAATAGATAGTCATGGTTTCCTGACTATGGACATAGGATGTCGTTGATAACGGGATCACATCATTAGGAGAATGATGTGATGGACAAGACCCAATCATAAGCATAGCATAAAAGATCGTATAGTTCGTTTGCTAGAAGCTTTGCCAATGTCAAGTATCTATTCCTTCGACCATGAGATCGTGTAACTCCCGGTTACCGTAGGAGTGCCTTGGGTGTATCAAACGTCACAACGTAACTGGGTGACTATAAAGGTGCATTACAGGTATCTCCGAAAGTATCTGTTGGGTTGACACGGATCGAGACTGGGATTTGTCACTCCGTATAACGGAGAGGTATCTCTGGGCCCACTCGGTAATGCATCATCATAATGAGCTCAATGTGACCAAGGTGTTGGCCACGGGATCATGCATTACGGTACGAGTAAAGTGACTTGCCGGGTAACGAGACTGAACAAGGTATTGGGATACCGACGATCGAGTCTCGGGCAAGTAACGTACCGATTGACAAAGGGAATTGTATACAGGGTTTGATCGAATCCTCGACATCGTGGTTCAACCGATGAAATCATCGAGGAGCATGTGGGAGCCAACATGGATATCCAGACCCCGCTGTTGGTTATTGCCCGAGAGTCGTCTCGGTCATGTCTGCGTGTCTCCCGAACCCGTAGGGTCTACACACTTAAGGTTCGGTGACGCTAGGGTTAGTAGGAAGTCAAGTATGTGACTACCGAATGATGTTCGGAGTCCCGGATGAGATCCCGGACGTCACGAGGAGTTCCGGAATGGTCCGGAGGTAAAGATTTATATATGGGAAGTCCTGTTTCGGGCATCGGGACAAGTTTCGGGGTTATCGGTATTGTACCGGGACCACCGGAGGGGTCCCGGGGGCCCACCGGGTGGGGCCACCTGCCCCGGGGGGCCACATGGGCTGTAGGGGGTGCGCCTTGGCCTGCATGGGCCAAGGGCACCAGCCCCACATAGGCCCATGCGCCTAGGGTTCAAGGGGGCAAGAGTCCTAGGAGGGGAAGGCACCTCCTAGGTGCCTTGGGGGGGAGGGAAACCCCCCTTGGCCGCCGCCCCCCTAGGAGATTGGATCTCCTAGGGCCGGCCACCCCCCCCCCTTGGCCCTCCTATATATAGTGGGGGAGAGGAGGGACTTCATACCCTGAGTCCTTGGCCTTTGGTTGCCTCCTTCTCCCTCCCCAACACCTCTCCTCCTCCGTTGTGTGCTCAGCGAAGCCCTGTCGGAGTACTGCTTCTCCACCATCACCACGCCGTCGTGCTGCCGGTGGAGCTGTCTTCCTCAACCTCTCCTTCCCCCTTGCTGGATCAAGAAGGAGGAGACGTCGCTCGTCCCGTACGTGTGTTGAACACGGAGGTGCTGTCCGTTCAGCACTTGGCATCGGTGATCTGAATCACGTTCGAGTACGACTCCATCATCACCTTGCAAGCTTCCGCACGCGATCTACAAGTGGTATGTAGATGCAAACTCTCTCCCATGACTCGTTGCTTAGATGAACTCATAGATGGATCTTGGTGAAGCCGTAGGAAAATTTTTAATTTTCTGCAACGTTCCCCAACAGTGGCATCATGAGCTAGGTCTATGCGTAGTTCTCTAATGCACGAGTAGAACACAATTTGTTGTGGGCGTTGATCTTGTCATCTTACTTGCCTCTACTAGTCTTTTCTTGCTCAACGGTATTGTGGGATGAAGCGGCCCGGACCAACCTTACACGTACGCTTACGTGAGACCGGTTCCACCGACTGACATGCACTAGTTGCATAAGGTGGCTGGCGGGTGTCTGTCTCTCCCACTTTAGTTGGAGCGGAATCGATGAACAAGGCCCTTATGAAGGGTAAATAGAAGTTGACAAAATCACGTTGTGGTGATTCGTAGGTAAGAAAACGTTCTTGCTAGAACCCAATCGCAGCCACGTAAAAGATGCAACAACAACTAGAGAACGTCTAACTTGTTTTTGCAGCGATTGATCATGTGATGTGATATGGCCAGAAGTTGTGATGAATGTTGAATTGTGATGTATGAGATCATGTTCTTGTAATAGGATTCACGACTTGCATGTCGATGAGTATGACAACCGGCAGGAGCCATAGGAGTTGTCTTTATTTTTTTGTATGACCTGCGTGTCATTGAAGAACGCCATGTAAACTACTTTACTTCATTACTAAACGCGTTAGTCATAGAAGTAGAAGTAGTCGTTGGCGTGACAACTTCATGAAGACACGATGATGGAGATCATGATGATGGAGATCATGGTGTCAAGCCGGTGACAAGATGATCATGGAGCCCCGAAGATGGAGATCAATGGAGCTTGATGATATTGGCCATATCATGTCACAACCATATAATTGCATGTGATGTTTATTATGTTTATGCATCTTGTTTACTTAGGACGACGGTAGTAAATAAGATGATCCCTTACAAAATTTCAAGAAGTGTTCTCCCCTAACTGTGCACCGTTGCTACAGTTCGTCGTTTCTAAGCACCACGTGATGATCGGGTGTGATGGATCCTTACGTTCACATACAACGGGTGTAAGACAGTTTTACACAGCGAAAACACTTAGGGTTAACTTGACGAGCCTAGCATGTGCAGACATGGCCTCGGAACACGGAGACCGAAAGGTCGAACACGAGTCGTATGGAAGATACGATCAACATAAAGATGTTCACCGACGATGACTAGTCCGTCTCACGTGATGATCGGACACGGGCTAGTCGACTCGGATCGTGTAACACTTAGATGACTAGAGGGATGTCTAATCTAAGTGGGAGTTCATAATTTTGATTAAGAACTTTATTATCATGAACTTAGTCTAAAACCTGTGCAAATATGTATTGTAGATCAATGGCCAACGCTCATGTCAACATGAACTTCAACGCGTTCCTAGAGAAAACCAAGCTGAAAGATGATGGCAGCAACTATACGGACTGGGTCCGAAACCTGAGGATCATCCTCATAGCTGCCAGGAAGCAATATGTCCTAGAAGGACCGCTAGGTGCCGCTCCCGTCCCAGAGAACCAAGACGTTATGAACGCTTGGCAAACTCGTGCTGATGATTACTCCCTCGTTCAGTGCGGCATGCTTTACAGCTTAGAACCGGGGCTCCAAAAGCGTTTTGAGCATCACGGAGCATATGAGATGTTCGAAGAGCTGAAACTAGTTTTCCAAGCTCATGCCCGGGTCGAGAGATATGATGTCTCCGACAAGTTCTACAGTTGTAAGATGGAGGAGAACAGTTCTGTCAGTGAACACATCCTGAAGATGTCTGGGTTGCACGCACGTATGACCCAGTTGAACATTAACCTCCCAGATGAGGCGGTCATTGACAGAATCCTCCAGTCGCTCCCACCAAGCTACAAGAGCTTTGTGATGAACTACAACATGCAGGGGATGGTAAAGACCATTCCTGAAGTGTTCTCGATGCTGAAGTCAGCAGAGGCTGAAATCAAGAAAGAACATCAAGTGTTGATGGTCAATAAGACCACTAAGTTCAAGAAGGGCAAGGGTAAGAAGAACTTCAAGAAGGACGGCAAAGATGTTGCCGCGCCCGGTAAGCCTGTTGCCGGGAAGAAGTCAAAGAATGGACCCAAGCCTGAGACTGAGTGCTTTTATTGCAAGGGGAAGGGGCACTGGAAGCGGAACTGCCCCAAATACTTAGCGGATAAGAAGGCCGGCAACACCAAAGGTATATTTGATATACATGTAATTGATGTGTACCTTACCAGTACTCGAAGTAACTCCTGGGTATTTGATACCGGTGCCGTTGCTCACATATGTAACTCACAGCAGGAGCTGCGGAATAAACGGAGACTGGCGAAGGACGAGGTGACGATGCGCGTCGGGAATGGCTCCAGGGTCGATGTGATCGCCGTCGGCACGCTACCTCTACATTTACCTACGGGATTAGTTTTAAACCTCAATAATTGTTATTTAGTGCCAAGTTTGAGCATGAACATTGTATCTGGATCTCGTTTAATACGAGATGGCTACTCATTTAAGTCTGAGAATAATGGTTGTTCGATTTATATGAGAGATATGTTTTATGGTCATGCTCCGATGGTCAATGGTTTATTCTTGATGAATCTCGAGCGTAATATTACACATGTTCATAGTGTGGATGCCAAAAGATGTAAAGTTGATAACGATAGTCCCACATACTTGTGGCACTGCCGCCTTGGTCACATTGGTGTCAAGCGCATGAAGAAGCTCCATGCTGATGGACTTTTAGAGTCTCTTGATTATGAATCATTTGACACATGCGAACCTTGCCTCTTAGGCAAAATGACCAAGACTCCGTTCTCCGGAACAATGGAGCGAGCAACCAACTTGTTGGAAATCATACATACCGATGTGTGCGGTCCAATGAGCGTTGAGGCTCGCGGAGGATATCGTTATGTTCTCACTCTCACTGACGACTTGAGTAGATATGGGTATGTCTACTTAATGAAACACAAGTCTGAGACCTTTGAAAAGTTCAAGGAATTTCAGAGTGAGGTAGAGAATCAACATGACCGTAAGATAAAGTTCCTACGATCAGATCGTGGGGGCGAATACTTAAGTCACGAATTTGGTACACACTTAAGAAAATGTGGAATCGTTTCACAACTCACGCCGCCTGGAACACCTCAGCGAAACGGTGTGTCCGAACGTCGTAATCGCACTCTATTGGATATGGTGCGGTCTATGATGTCTCTTACCGATTTACCGCTATCATTTTGGGGATACGCTCTAGAGACAGCTACATTCACTTTAAATAGGGCACCGTCTAAATCCGTTGAGACGACACCGTATGAATTATGGTTTGGGAAGAAACCTAAGCTGTCGTTTCTAAAAGTTTGGGGATGCGATGCTTATGTCAAGAAACTTCAACCTGAAAAGCTCGAACCCAAGTCGGAAAAATGCGTATTCATAGGATACCCTAAGGAAACTGTCGGGTATACCTTCTACTTAAGATCCGAAGGCAAGATCTTTGTTGCCAAGAACGGATGCTTTCTGGAGAAAGAGTTTCTCTCGAAAGAAGTAAGTGGGAGGAAAGTAGAACTCGATGAAGTACTACCTCTCGAACGGGAAAGTGGTGCAGCGCAGGAAACCATTCCTGTAATGCCCACACCAACTGAAGAGGAAAATGTTGATGATGATCAAGGTACTTCAGATCTAGTTGCTACTGAATTTCGAAGGTCCACAAGGACACGTTCTGCACCAGAGTGGTACGGCAACCCTGTCATGGAAATCATGTTGCTGGACAACAATGAACCTTCGAACTATGAAGAAGCAATGGCGGGCCCGGATTCCAACAAATGGCTTGAGGCCATGAAATCCGAGATAGGATCCATGTATGAAAACAAAGTATGGACTTTGACAGACTTGCCCGATGATCGGCGAGCGATAGAAAATAAATGGATTTTTAAGAAGAAGACGGACGCGGATGGTAATGTTACCATCTATAAAGCTCGACTTGTCGCTAAGGGTTATCGACAAGTTCAAGGGATTGACTACGACGAGACATTCTCTCCCGTGGCGAAGCTTAAGTCCGTCCGAATCATGTTAGCAATTGCCGCATACTATGATTATGAGATATGGCAGATGGACGTCAAAACGGCATTCCTTAATGGACATCTTAAGGAAGAGCTGTATATGATGCAGCCGGAAGGTTTTGTCGTTCCTCAGAACGCTAACAAAGTATGCAAGCTCCAGCGATCCATTTATGGACTGGTGCAAGCATCTCGGAGTTGGAACATTCGCTTTGATGAGATGATCAAAGCGTTTGGGTTTACGCAGACTTATGGAGAAGCCTGCGTTTACAAGAAAGTGAGTGGGAGCTCTGTAGCATTTCTCCTATTATATGTAGATGACATACTCTTGATGGGAAATGATACGAAACTCCTGGACAGCATTAAGGCCTACTTGAACAAGTGTTTTTCAATGAAGGACCTTGGAGAAGCTGCTTATATATTAGGCATCAAGATCTATAGAGATAGATCGAGACGCCTCATAGGTCTTTCACAAAGCACATACCTTGATAAGATTTTGAAGAGGTTCAAAATGGATCAGTCCAAGAAGGGGTTCTTGCCTATGTTACAAGGTGTGAGATTGAGCTTGGCTCAGTCACCGACCACGGCAAAAGATAAAGAAGAGATGAGTGTCATCCCCTATGCTTCAGCCATAGGATCTATTATGTATGCCATGCTGTGTACCAGACCCGATGTAAACCTTGCCGTAAGTTTGGTTGCAAGATACCAAAGTAACCCCGGCAAGGAACACTGGACAGCGGTCAAGAATATCCTGAAGTACCTGAAAAGGACAAAGGACATGTTTCTCGTTTATGGAGGAGATGAAGAGCTCGTCGTAAAGGGTTACGTCGACGCTAGCTTCGACTCAGATCTGGATGACTCTAAGTCACAAACCGGATACGTGTATATGTTGAATGGTGGAGCAGTAAGCTGGTGCAGCTGCAAGCAGAGCGTCGTGGCGGGATCTACATGTGAAGCGGAGTACATGGCAGCCTCGGAGGCAGCGCATGAAGCGATTTGGATGAAGGAGTTCATCACCGACCTAGGAGTCATACCCAATGCGTCGGGGCCGATCAAACTCTTCTGTGACAACACTGGAGCTATTGCCCTTGCCAAGGAGCCCAGGTTTCACAAGAAGACCAGGCACATCAAGCGTCGTTTCAACTCCATCCGTGAAAATGTTCAAGATGGAGACATAGAGATTTGCAAAGTGCACACGGATCTGAATGTCGCAGATCCGTTGACTAAACCTCTCTCGCGTGCAAAACATGATCAACACCAGAACTCTATGGGTGTTCGATTCATCACAATGTAACTAGATTGGTGACTCTAGTGCAAGTGGGAGACTGTTGGAAATATGCCCTAGAGGCAATAATAAAAGGATTATTATATTTCAATGTTCATGATAATTGTCTTTTGTTCATGCTATAACTGTATTATCCGGAAATCGTAATACACGTGTGAACACTTAGACCCAATGAGTCCCTAGTGAGCCTCTAGTTGACTAGCTCGTTATGATCAATAGATAGTCATGGTTTCCTGACTATGGACATAGGATGTCGTTGATAACGGGATCACATCATTAGGAGAATGATGTGATGGACAAGACCCAATCATAAGCATAGCATAAAAGATCGTATAGTTCGTTTGCTAGAAGCTTTGCCAATGTCAAGTATCTATTCCTTCGACCATGAGATCGTGTAACTCCCGGTTACCGTAGGAGTGCCTTGGGTGTATCAAACGTCACAACGTAACTGGGTGACTATAAAGGTGCATTACAGGTATCTCCGAAAGTATCTGTTGGGTTGACACGGATCGAGACTGGGATTTGTCACTCCGTATAACGGAGAGGTATCTCTGGGCCCACTCGGTAATGCATCATCATAATGAGCTCAATGTGACCAAGGTGTTGGCCACGGGATCATGCATTACGGTACGAGTAAAGTGACTTGCCGGGTAACGAGACTGAACAAGGTATTGGGATACCGACGATCGAGTCTCGGGCAAGTAACGTACCGATTGACAAAGGGAATTGTATACAGGGTTTGATCGAATCCTCGACATCGTGGTTCAACCGATGAAATCATCGAGGAGCATGTGGGAGCCAACATGGATATCCAGACCCCGCTGTTGGTTATTGCCCGAGAGTCGTCTCGGTCATGTCTGCGTGTCTCCCGAACCCGTAGGGTCTACACACTTAAGGTTCGGTGACGCTAGGGTTAGTAGGAAGTCAAGTATGTGACTACCGAATGATGTTCGGAGTCCCGGATGAGATCCCGGACGTCACGAGGAGTTCCGGAATGGTCCGGAGGTAAAGATTTATATATGGGAAGTCCTGTTTCGGGCATCGGGACAAGTTTCGGGGTTATCGGTATTGTACCGGGACCACCGGAGGGGTCCCGGGGGCCCACCGGGTGGGGCCACCTGCCCCGGGGGGCCACATGGGCTGTAGGGGGTGCGCCTTGGCCTGCATGGGCCAAGGGCACCAGCCCCACATAGGCCCATGCGCCTAGGGTTCAAGGGGGCAAGAGTCCTAGGAGGGGAAGGCACCTCCTAGGTGCCTTGGGGGGGAGGGAAACCCCCCTTGGCCGCCGCCCCCCTAGGAGATTGGATCTCCTAGGGCCGGCCACCCCCCCCTTGGCCCTCCTATATATAGTGGGGGAGAGGAGGGACTTCATACCCTGAGTCCTTGGCCTTTGGTTGCCTCCTTCTCCCTCCCCAACACCTCTCCTCCTCCGTTGTGTGCTCAGCGAAGCCCTGTCGGAGTACTGCTTCTCCACCATCACCACGCCGTCGTGCTGCCGGTGGAGCTGTCTTCCTCAACCTCTCCTTCCCCCTTGCTGGATCAAGAAGGAGGAGACGTCGCTCGTCCCGTACGTGTGTTGAACACGGAGGTGCTGTCCGTTCAGCACTTGGCATCGGTGATCTGAATCACGTTCGAGTACGACTCCATCATCACCTTGCAAGCTTCCGCACGCGATCTACAAGTGGTATGTAGATGCAAACTCTCTCCCATGACTCGTTGCTTAGATGAACTCATAGATGGATCTTGGTGAAGCCGTAGGAAAATTTTTAATTTTCTGCAACGTTCCCCAACAATGATTTGGTACAATGTCTTGTCAGTCCCGAGTTGGTGTTCCCACCATCCTTCTTCAACATCATGACGCACGTCCTAGTTCACCTTTGCGAAGAGATTAATGTTTTGGGTCCTGTATTTCTACACAATATGTTCCCCTTTGAGAGGTTCGTGGGAGTCTTGAAGAAATATGCTCATAATCGTGCTAGGCCAGAAGGAAGCATCTCGAAGGGCCATGAAAATGAGGAGGTCATTGAGTATTGTATTGACTTTATTCCTGACCTTAAGCCGATTGGTGTTCCTGAATCGTGGCATAAGGGTAGACTGGATGGAAAAGGCACGCTAGGAGGGGATCAAATAATATCTATGGACAGGCATTCTCTCACTGAAGCACACTACACAGTTCTACAGAATTCCGCCTTAGTGGCTCCGTATATGGAGGAACACAAGAATTTTCTACACTCCAAACACCCGGAGAAGTCTGACGACTGGATTACACGTGAACAAATGAGGACTTTCGTCGGTTGGTTGCAGAAACGTGCCATGCATGATGGCGATATTGAAGATGACATGTACTTGCTATCCGAGTTACCATCTTTGAATATAATGACTTTCAAAGGGTACTAGATAAATGGGAATACATTTTACACGATCGCCCAAGATAACAAGAGCACCAACCAAAATAGTGGTGTCCGCTTTGATGCAACAACCAACACGAGAAAGGAAACATATTATGGTTACATAGTGGACATATGGGAACTTAACTATGGAGGTGGTTTGAAGGTCCCTATGTTTCAGTGCAAATGGGTCAATATGACACGAGGCGGGGTAACGGAAGACCCGCAATTCGGAATGACAACAGTGGATCTCAACAATCTTGCGTATGCAGACGAACCATTCGTCCTAGCCAATGATGTGCCACAGGTTTTTTATTTGAAATACAAGTCTAGCAGGCCGAGAAAAAGAAAAGATAAGGAAGCGAATGGATCATATGACGAGCCAAAGCGCCACATAGTTCTTTCAGGGAAAAGAAACATCGTGGGAGTGGATGACAAGACAGACATGTTAGAAGATTATGAAAAGTTTGATGAAATTGCTCCATTCACAGTGAATATTGACCCAAGCATCCAGTTAAATGATGAAGATTTTCCATGGCTACGGCGCAAAGGGACACACGCGAAGAAAAAGTTTCACACCCAAAGATCTGGGATGTGATCGGCTTCACTACCATCACTTTCTTCTGTGTTTCACACCCAGGAGGGAATCTCTGTAATAGTTAGGGAAGTTATGTGTTTTGGCATTTGAAATGCGAAGAAATTTTATGTGCAAACAAATTCTTTCATGCATTTACTGATTTTTTCAGCTAAATGACCCTGGAATTGAAAAGCATTTCAAATGAACTCAGAAAAGGTTGAAAGTTGGCATGGTATCATAATTTCACCCACATAGCATGTGCAAAAAAGTAGAGAGGATTACGGCAAAAATTGGATGCACTTCGTGTACAAAATGGACAATCTCCTTCGAAGTATCAGGGTTTCGGACGAAAACTCATCTGTTACACACGCATTTCATTTTTTAAATAACCTAAGCATTACCAAATTGAATATAATGATAAAACACACTAATATTAAACATAAAAAAAGAATCACTAAAATCTATTTTCAAATTTAAGTTATTCACAAACTAGTGATTCACACAAATTTCAAATAATTCAAAATTTAAACTATTCAAATTTGAGAACTACCAGCACTAAAAGAAAGTTTGTAACTTTTTGTACCTAAAGCAAAAGTATTCACAAAGAAACTCTAAATACAGCAAAAAACAACTCAAATAAAGCAAAAAAATAAGAAAATAAAAAAGCCCGGCTACTAGGCCAGAGCGGCCTGGATACGACCAGAAACCCAACGTGTTGTTGGGCCAGGATGCAGGCCCACAAACGCCCACAGGGCAACAGAGAACAGGTAGGCCCAGTAGGCCTGCTTTGGAGAGGAGCTCGAGAGAGCTACCGCACTGGGGCTTATAAACCAGTGCGGACGCCCCTCGGCTAGCAAGGTGGGACTAAACTTGCCGCACCGCACCTGCGCCAGCGCACCCCTTTAGTACCGGGTGGTGGCTGAAACCGGTACTAAAGAGGGGTTCTTTAGTACCGTTTGGTGCCACCACCCGGTACTAAAGGGGGGGGCGCTTCCCGCCGCTTGTCCTGGCCAAAAGAGACCTTTAGTACCGGTTGGTGGCTCCAACCAGTACTAAAGGTCCATCCTATATATACAACACTTGAAAAAAATTCAGTTTCCCTCTGTTTCTTCCTCTCCGTCGATGACATGCCGCCTGCCCCGATCGACGCCATCGCCGCCCTGGCCGTCCCCGCCCCCGTCGCCGTCGCCGCCCCGGCCGTCCCCGTCCCCGTCGTCCCCATCGCCGCGCCCCGCCCCGTCGTCGTCATCCCGTCGTCGACGCCTCATCGTCGCCTCGACGGGTGAGCTCATACACCGGCCGCCCCATGTCCACACACACACAAACAAACAAACAAACAAACAAACACACACACACACACACTAGTTTTTTTGTTCTAAATTTTAGTTATAGAATTTTTTTGATTTTTTAGTTATAGAAATGTTAGAAATTTTTCTGTTTTTTAGTTATAGAAATATTAGAAATGTTTGTTATATAGAAATGTTATAAAAAAATTTCCGTTTTTTTAGTTATAGAAATATTTATAGAAAGGTTAGCAATTTTTCTGTTTTTTAGTTATAGAAATATTATAAATGTTAGTTATATAATCAGAAATGTTAGAAATTTTAGAATTAGTTTTAGTTTGATGAATTAGATTAATGTCGAATTGTTAGAATTTTCATATAGAATTTTAGTTATCACAATCCAATCATTTAAAAAAATGTTACTTTTTGCGGGCATATAGTATTTGTTCTCGACGATATGCCCGACCTGCATCCTCGCCGTCGACCCGTTCGCGATGACGTCCTGCTTCAGAGGACCCATGTCCGGGACTGGGCTCCGCCGGGCTGGCACTGGGAGGTGCTACCTGGAGGGGTGCGCCGCTTGGTGAGGAACCCGGCCTCGGGTCCTATCGTCGACCCTGAGCTCCTTTGGTGGCATTCGCGTGGGCCACATTCGGTGCAGAGGGAGCCGGCCCCGCCGGAGGTGGTGCGTCGCCGTTTCAGGGAGGTGGACGAGCACGTCCATCGCTACATGGCTGCTATGGACGTCAGGTTCTCCAATACATGGCTGGTTCTTTGGGCAGATAACCAGAGATATGATCCTGTGATGGTTCCTTCTCTTTGAGTGTCCACCGCCCGCGCCCCCGGAACCGCGAGTGGCCTAGATTCTTCTGTAGTACTCGATCTTTATTAGGTACCTAGCCAGTGATGTATTCGATATATAATATTCGAGACGATGTATTCGAGATTATATGTATTATTCGAGACGATGATGTATTTGAGATTATATATTAATCAAGATGATGCATATATTATGTACTATTTGATTCAGTTTTTCCTTATTGATTGCATCCATGCATTGTAATTTGAATACTAAATTGTTTTATATTTCTTCTATATTAGTTAAGTAAAAGCTATGGCGGACAATACCGGCAGAGAGAGAGAGAGAAGAGTAATTGTTCGACATCATACGCAGCCCTCGCAGGCTAGATGATCTGAATGAAGGAGATGACGGCTCCCAATATCCGAACAATACCGGAGAGGGTGATGAAAAGATATCCGATCTCGACGACCGAGCTGATGAAGTCATGAACTATGATTATGATTATGATGACACAGACAATGTTTATGATGACACAGACAATGATGATCTTTAAATAACAAAGACTACCGGCGAGGTATATTTATATAAGCAGGCATCTGGTGATCATCACATGTTTTTCTTTATTTGAAGATATATTAATGAATCGATCTTTCTTCCTTCAGCCCTTTGAATTGAGCAAATCTGCTTCTATAGACAGCAGGACAAAGCGAGGCCCGGGCAGAAAGTTGGAGGGTGTAAAGTACAACATCGACTCCGTCAAACCTAGTGGCGAACCCCTCACGCCTAAGAACATTGCAAACAAGTGGACTCGTCAGTGCAGATTTCTTGTGAAGGACCAACTCCTAATCTCCATTCAAGAATGGAAAGAGCCAAAAACTAAATGTCCAGGTGTTACTAGGTCGATGACAGAGAAAAAAAAACCTTTGGGAATCTCTGATGGAACATTTGACCCTACTAGATTATTTCACTGAAGCAGATGTGGAGAAAGTCAAGGGTGCTGCTCTTAAGAAGATGGCAATTGCATTGAACACCCACAAGAAAATTGTATGAGACAACTACCTCGCTACAGAAAGGAAGACTCCAGAATTCATGGGAACACTGGAGAAGCAAAGTGAACACTAGGCGTCGTGAGATTCAAGGAATCAGAATTATCTAAGGAACGGTCAATAAAAAACAAGGCCAATGCCACAAAAAAGACGCAGTTCCATAGGCTGGGTCCAGGTGGCTACGCGGTGGGAATGCCTAAGTGGGATAAGTCTAAGCAAGAGATGGAGGATGCATGGGTCACTCCGGTTACTAGGAGCTGGCCCCCCAGGTGCAGAACTTGGTTCTATGCGCATGGGGGGCATTGGACCCGAAGATAGGTCTGGTTTCGCAGAAGGCAAGTCTAAAAGGAGCCGAACAAAAGATACTTAACGCAATAGAAGAAGCTCGAACAGGGGTGTTCACGCCCAAAAGAGAGAACGACGAGCTTACGCACGCCCTGCAAAATCCTAAACACCCGGGAAGAACACGAGGCAAGGGCGTTATTCCCTGGTATGAGGGCTTTTCAGAATGGAACGACGACTACAGGTCCCATGCAAGAAAGAAGATGGAGGAGGAGAAGAAGAGGAAGCTGGAGAAGGAGCAGAGGAAGCAGGACGTAGAATGCCTTCAAGGCCTAGAAGCAAGGCACACGGACTTGGCACTTGAATTCCAGCAGCAGCAGCAGATCAACTCACTTAGCTAGGAAAGGGGGTCTCAGCAGCGGCAGCAGCAAGCGGATGATCGTCCAGCATTGGATAGCACTGTCCCATCCATGCCGAGAAGCAGCGTTGGTTCTGCCCTGGGCGACACACTGCTGGATACATATCCTATGGATGACATCATAGAGAACACTAAGTGTGAGCTACACTCCAAAATGAAGAACATATCCATGAAGGTGGCGGACGGTGTTGCTTTTAAAATTACTCCTGAAGCAACCTTCCATTGCACCCCGATTCTAGAGGGCTATGCTCGTGTCTTGGTTGATGAAGTGGTGGACCCATATTCGGGGCTACAGCTTGACATTCCTGGAGGTGAAGACGAGCGCACACTGGGAGAGGCCATACATCGTATCATCCTATGGAGAAAGGATTGTATCATCTTTCGAAGTCCACCGACACCGCGTCATCTGCCGACTCCTCCTCGAAGTCCGCCACCGAGTCAGCAGACTCCCGCTCCTCCAATCCATGAACGCGTGAGCCGACTCCTCCTCGAAGTCCGCCACCTCCTCCAAGTCCTCGAACGCGTGAGCATACTCCTGCTTCAAGTCCGGCACAGTGTCAGGCCACTCCTCCGGTTTCAAGTCCGACACCATGTCAGGCCACACCTCCTGCTTCAAGTACGGCACAGCCTCGGGCCACTCCTCCTGCTCCAACTCAGTCACGTCAGTCGTCTCCACCGTCTCAGCAATCATAGAAGAGACACGCCGCAGCTATGGTGCGTAGCGGTATGAGTCGAGGTAGTACAGGAAGTACAGACGAAGACAAGCGATATAAATATGGTCCAAGCCTCGCTCCTCTTCCTTAGAGGCCTTACAACATGACCATGGAGCAAAATGCAGCCATAGTGCAGGCCCAAGTGGACGCCCATTTTGGACCAAAACCGGCACCGCCCGCCAAGGGAGAAAGTGCCTGAGGAAAAGATTAACCACTTCATTCGTATGGCTAGAGCACCAGCTCCCAAGCCTGTTGACTCAGACTATGAGCGCCAAATCAGGAAGTCACATCGAGCACGACTACAGAAGGAAGCGAGCTCGAGCTCGAGCCAACAAGCAGCTGGCAAAAAATGCGGGAAAATCGTTCCCCAACAGGGAGAACAGGTGGCGCAATCGATCCCCCCGCTTGTTGTGCCAACAACACATGAGAGGAGTACACTCGCCCAATATTATTGTGGGCAAACCGTTAACGTTCCCCAGCTGGGCGATGTGGTAATAACGGAGGAGCATATA
The DNA here is from genome assembly GCA_963921465.1 of Triticum timopheevii. NCBI lineage: Eukaryota > Viridiplantae > Streptophyta > Magnoliopsida > Poales > Poaceae > Triticum > Triticum timopheevii. Next base: position 490,924,231 of record OY997270.1, on the reverse strand, counting down.
ATGCAGGCTGAAATGCTCAAGATCTCTGTTGGACAACTCCTCGAAATTGATCCCATGTCTCTGCTTAGAGAGGAGGAAATAAAACGGAAATATGTCCGGGGCCAACCTTTGGTCGAGCCAGACAAGGTCAAGAACCTCCCAACGAGAATGTATGAATTGCATCAATGGTACATGAACATTACCAAGATTTCCAATCGAGAGTCCCTCGTGGTGACTGTCAAGGAGGAGCATTACTTTCATGAGAAATTTCTGTCCGTTGAGTATTCAGAACTATTTCAGTTATACAATCAAGATGCACTCGACAAATCTATCGTCAGTTGCTATTGTCTGTAAGTGATTTCTTTCTGTAATTTAAGTCTCAAGCTAGCTGTAGTGATCATTTTGATCAATCATTACATGTATTTATCCTCACTATATATTCTTTTCTATGGTATTATATGCAGGATGAAGATGTATGAAATGAAAAAATCTGGACGCTATGGCATTGGGTTCATTGACCCAAATACCATTAATGAGTACACATGGAATCTTCCAACTTGTCAAGTAAGTTTAGAGGAAAGCATGCTGGAGTTCTTCAAGCGCCTCAATACCAATGAAGATATACTACTTCCTTACAACTTCCGGTGAGTCACACTGTCTTGTACTACAAATTATGTTTTTGCTTACTAGCTAGCTAGATGTTAGTAATTAAGTGTATAGGGTTTACGGTAGTTGATTAGTGTTATGCACATGCCCGCTTAATTAAGACATGCAAACGTGTGTGCATGCAGTTTCCACTGGATCTTGTTAGACATTAAAGTTGACAAAGGAACAGTTGAAGTACTGGACTCACTACTTAAAGAAGAAAAAGACTGCACCATCGTGAAGGGGATAGTCAACAGGTAATTTCAATCATTATTAACTATATCTCGGCCTATTTAGTTCGTCATTTCCTGATATGAACTATTTAATAACCCCTTTATTAATTTTCTTTGCCGGCGGACAAGGCTTGGGCAAAGTTCATCAAGGTGACTCCAGGAAAATGGGCAAAAAAGTTGTTTTGGTATCGACCAAAGGTAAGTAATTAAGTAGTACTATTAGCTAGCTAGCTACCATCTCTTTAATTCTTGTTTCCATACCATTAATTAATTATCATGCTTGATTAATCATTATCTAATTCAATTTCATTCTCGTAAAGGCCCTAAAGCAGGCGCAGGGGAATGCTCTGTGTGCATTCTACGTTTGCGAGAACATTCGCATGATGGTGTCCGAAAGGAGCAGATCTCACAGACAGGACTTGGTACGTTTGTCAGAACACTATTCACACCATTATCGATATCTAGTCACACAACTAATACACATGCATATTGATCTCCTTCTTAACAGTTCAGAGAGGTGCGGGAGCAGCTCCTACCAGCGGAGCGCATACTAGCACTTCAAGAGGAAATAGCAGGATTTTTGCTCGACCAGGTCATAGATCCCAAAGGAGAATACTATTACCCGCTACCGCCCCCATGAAACACTTGTCATCATGCTCCGAAGGCACCAAGGCAACATGTAGGAGAAATTGTATATGTATATACATGTGTATGTGTGAATAATTAATGGTGTTGGTTGTGAGACATTCGATGATATATATTTATATATATATATGTGGTTCTACGTACGACAAAATCTATATATATATATATATATATATATATGCATAACGTGAACAATTTGTAGTATCGTAAAATACCAGCAAACAAAAAAGAATTAAATGGAAAACACAAAATTAATGGAAAATAAAACCAAACCCCCCGCCAAACATTTAGTACCGGTTGGTGTAACCAACCGGTACTAATGGTCTACCAGCACCCGGGCCTGGCCCATGCCACGTGGTGGCACTTTAGCGTCGGTTCGTGTCGAACCGGTAGTAAAGGGGGGGGCTTTAGTCTCCACTCTTTAGTGCCGGTTGTAGAACCGGCACTAAAGGCCCTTACGAACCGGCGCTAAAGTCCGGTTTTGCACTAGTGATTGTATATATGTAGCCAGTACGTAGCGCCGGATACATATACGAGAACTTGTTGTTCGACCAATCTCTCAGAGAAGGAGAGGTGGTCGATATCACTTCTCTCTGTATGCATATGTTCATGACGATCTTCTGTTTCCGTCATTTGCTTACTAGATAGCGTGTCTAGTCCTCTCTATACGTATAGTACATAGCGTCGACCAAGCATGAAGATAAGAGAGGACACTTCTCTCTATTAATTAGCTAGCTAACACAATATATGAAACACCTAAATTAACCCCCCCCCCCCCCCAAAAAAAACCCCCTACCCCCCCCCCCCCTAAAAAAACAAAAACCCCAGCACCTAAAATGTTGACGCGTGGATGCCTATTGGTCCCGGTTGGTGCCACCAACCGGGACCAAAGGGCCTCCTGCCTAGGCTTGCCGCACCGGCCACGTGGAGGTCCATCTGTCCTGGTTTATGCAAGAACTGGGACTAAAGGTCTAGGGCATTAGTACTGACACTTTATTCACGGTTCAAAAACCGGGACAAATGGCCATTACGAACCGGGACAATAGGTCCTTTTTCTACTAGTGGGGCTTTAGTAATGACCCTTTAGTCCCGGTTCGGGAACCGAGACAAATGTCCCTCACGAACAAGGACGAATGGGGGGTTTTCTACTAGTGGTCCATCTTTTGGTTTAGTACTCTATTCAACCCCCCCCCCCCCCCCCCCCCGACCCTAGACATACTTATCGATCCTACACCGTGTGTATGCATGTGAATTCTACAAGGCTATTTAGTAATGCCGATATATCTATGATATTAAGTATATAAATTATGTTGGCCCTACACATTTGGACATAAGCCAGTGTATGTGTGAAATGTAATGCAATTATGGTGGATGTGCGTATATATTATTGTGCATGTGTATGACTTTGTGTTGTAGTGCATCAGGGGCTGCATTGCTAGTAGATTGCAAGCAGTGCAGCACCAAAGTTGCGCAATACAGAAATTGCCATCATTGATTGACCGTAGACTTGCAATCAATCAGACTAACCACAGTGGGAGTAACTTCAGCAGTAACATCGAGTCCAACTCAGCAAATTTGCTTATGTGGCAATGAGTTAATGAGGAGAGGGATAGTTTGAGTAACTTAGCTAGTTACTATAACATCACATGTCCCAATGCAATATGAGTCTATAACCTAATAAATGAAGTTTTGCATGACACCACACTTATATTACTACCCACTATGAAGATAGTAACATAGTCTAGGGATATGTGTATGTTATTAGTGTAAGTTACTCTCCACTATGGCTTAGGGATGAACTTCTGGGTTGCCTCTTGAAAATCATCACTGATTGGCCAGGTGGTCAGTGATTTCACGGAATCACTGACAGGCCAACTAGTCTGTCACTAATGAACTAATCATCAGTGATGGGCCAGAGCACGTCAGTGGTGACTACTTTTGGCCGGTTAGTGCTAACTGGATATGCAGTAGTGTGATATGGTTCAAGGAGACTGGTTGCACCAACAAAATTCATTATTTTTAGAGTAGAAAGTTCATTGTAAGTACCTACATGGATTCTTGCTAGCAAAGGCTCTAAGAAATAAACATTGTTGTTAGAGGCTTCATGAGAGATAAATTAGTAATTTACATACAGTCATTTTTTTTAAAAAAAGAAACACTTCTATACAATCTATCTAGTAGTGTTTCATGTCTATCCAAAATAGTTTATTCAAGTTTACGAATATGTACCGATGGTTCACAACTAATAACGTGTTGAATATCTACAAAAAAAAGTGATGAAAATAAGTTTTTTTGCATGTATATATCTCTCCTTTTGTATCAAGTTTCATAAGTTCAATAAATAAGTGTGGGTGTTTAGGTAAATATAACATTTATTTTTCTTATAAAGCCTCTAATTATGGTAAAATCACAACCTGCCATGAGAAAGTCTTTACAACAAGGAATTGCCATTTTAGAATATATAACAATGAAAAACAAAAGGAAAACTCTTATCCCATATCTTCACTAGTATTGCTCTCGAGAGGAATAACACACTTTACAAATAAAATTTCAGAAAATAAAACACACTACTTTTTTTGGAAAGGAGGATAGCCCCCGGCCTCTGCATCAGAGTGATCCATGCAACCTATTTATTTAATTTAAAGTACGGAAACAAGAACTCAGGTCCAGTATTGGCTCACAAATAGAGCCAAGGAAAAAAAAGAGGATATAACTAATTCAAGTAGAAAATAAATATGAAATGGAAAGATACCACGGCCACCTCCCCAAGAGCTTAGAACAAGCTAGGGGAGTGCCTTATACCACTCGTTCAATCTTTTGTAGGTGGTGGTGATGGGGCTGAGATTATGACTCTGAGATAAATACATGAACTTAGGAAGATGCACAACTAAACTGCACATGGATTTATGATGTATCTGCAACAAAATGTTGTATCACAGTTCGTACTGCAACTGGAATTCTCACTGAGTGTGCACTTCCATTTGACCTCCATGTCAAGCTCCCAAAGGTGTACCCACCTTGCACTCTCTGCCTTGCGGTGAAAGCAACCACGAATGTTATACTTTTGCTAGCGCCCCTGGTGAAATTAATCACAGATGGTTCCACGGACACTGCTACGCCAGCTGGAGCCTCAACCTCCACTCGGTAGGTTGCTTCCAATGGCCCGACGTTCATGACAGTGCGCCGGACCGTGACATAGTCCTTGAGGTTCGGCACGGCAATTGACGGGAGGTTGAGGTTGCGCTGGTTTAACTCGCAGTCGTCTAGCCATGATCCATGTTGGGTGCAGTTGACGAACTTGATGTAGTCTCCTGCATCCACGTCATAGACCAATCCGGGGTCAGCAGCCCTGTCCGGGTCAATGTTGCCACCACCAAAGTCGAAGGGGTCGGCAAGCTTCCTTGGGGCACCCTCTGCTTGGGTCGGCATACCAAAAAGATCAACGAACGACGCTGCAGCAATGACTCGTATCAGCAGAAAACAATGATCAAGTTAGCCATGTACTACATGCAATGTGTCTAATTTTTTGACCTAATTAATATTGTCCGTCTATGAGTGCCCATATACCGGTAGTGACGATAGCAGACTTGAGCATGGCAGGCGACCAGTCTGGGTGAACTGACTTGAGCAGGCCGGTGACCGCAGAGACATGAGGACATGCCATAGACGTTCCAGACATTAACTGGTAGGAGCCTCTCATGGCCGCCAGGATGATGAATCCCGGTGCAGATATATCAGGCTGCAGTTCAAGCATGCATTAAAGATGCAAGTCCTAACTAGTGTTGAAACAATCAGGGAGGCCAGATAGCTAACGGTGTCACAAGGACGAACTACAGTCTATTTGACACAGCTAAAGATGAAATACCTTGAGTGTGCCCGGGAACAAGGGGCTCGGGCCTCTTGACGAGAATGAGGCGACTCTTGGCGCCGACACCCCATCTCCAACAACAGTCACGGCAGGCGAGACCTTCACCACCGGTTTCCTAGCATGACAGAAGCCATCAGGGGTGAAGAAAATCTTTGAGAAAAAACATAATAAATAATCAAATGACGGTGTTCTTCTTCATCCTTTATGTACAGGCCAATGTACGTACCCTGTGATGCCCCAGTATGATAGGATTCTCTCCGCGATCTCGAAATCCACGAGCACACAAGGCATGATGCCGTCGCACTCGTCCAGAATGTCGAGTTCATTGTTGGCATGCTGCGCAAAGATTAATCCCTTGGCACCGGCATCCATCGTATGGTAAATGGCTGTAAGGAGTCGTGCACCAGGCGGCGCCTCCTGCGCGTAGCACATCACAAATTTACCAGTGACGTTTCTCCATGCCAGTGATGCCTCGCTGCAGCTACGTACACACACAAGAGTTTTAAAGTGAGAGGGGATATTTACTCAATCAAATGTTTCAAGTGACTTCTCTCGATCTATCTATACTTATTTACTTAGTTACGCACCTTTGCCCATAAACAAGGTCCTCAAAGTTGTTGCTGACCACAGATGCATTGTAGTAAAGAGACTGCCCCTGAATGTGTTCGAAATTAAAGTAAGAATTCTTTGCGTGGTAATTAAGAAAAATTTGAGAGTAAGTAATGATAGGTTAAAGGATAGAATTAGATTATTAATCTACGATCAGCACGTACTACTAGATTTTCCTTGTTTCCGAGAGATATTAGAGTCGGGAAAGCACGGTCAATTGTGCTAGCCGCCACCGTAGTGACCCATGGAACGGCATTCGACACCGTTTGTGGCACAGGACCATCATTCCCCCCGGAGACCACGACGGAGATCCCTCGCAGCACAGCATGCAACGTCCTTGGGATCTCATGGCCGGCCAGTCCCAACGAGATAGACAGGATGTCCACGCCATCGTGTATGGCGTCATCGATAGCCGCAAGGATCGCCATGTCAGGGCAGCCCTTGTCCCCCCAGCACACCTTGTAGATACCTAGACACGCGCGTGGCGCTCCGCCGCGTGCTATGCCTGTGGCTAGGTTACCCCCGTAGCTCACACCACTCACCTGGCTACCCGCGATTATCGATGCTACGTGTGTTCCGTGGCCGTTTGAGTCCCTAGGCGACATGATATCTCTCTTAAGCACCGCTTCCCTGATGCCTTGGCCATACCACCGTGCCCCGATTATCTTTCGATTGCATTTTGTGTTGTCGAACGACCGGCCAGTCTGGCATGTGCCTCTCCACCGTTCCGGTATAGGTCCATATCCGTTGTCTTCAAAGCTTGGTGATTCAGGCCATATGCCTGTTTCAACAAAAGTACACATGGATTAGCCAGTATATTTATGATGCAAATATAAGCTAGGTGGTATTAAGGATGAGATCGCAAACCTGTATCAATTACCCCAATGATGACATCCTCACCGTACTTTGCTCTTCTAAGGAGGCTCGGTTGTTGTTGGTGGTTGTTCTTATAGTCAAGGCCAAGGAAGTCCCAGCTGCGAGTCGTGTGTACTTGGTGATAAGTGTTAGGATTCACATTGATGACTTGGGGGAATTCTGTATTTGGAACAATCTTAGTCAGGTTGGACCCATCATTAAAGATAACGTGCCGCGTGATGCCGTCTTAGTCTCTTAGATTAACAGATTATTACCTGCAAGTGTCTCAGCTTGAGACTCGGTGAGCATTGCTGCAAACCCAGAGAATCCGTGCTTGTAACTGTAAACTATGGACTTCAAGGCTTCAGCCTTGCTGTTTCAAAGAAAACAAAATATGAGCAAGTACATAAGTTTCGTGGTACTTATTAGGATGCAAACCTCAACAACTATGTCATACCTCCCCAAAACCGAGGTTAGTAGGTCATGGTGTGATGCGGTGACCATGGAGGGATCATCATGTTTCTCCCCCAGATACACAATGTAGACCTGATGTATCTTTGTTATGCAAAAGGATGTCCAGGAACAATATCAGAGCAAGCCGAGTTGATATAAGTAGTATGAAGGAAAAAACCAAATTAAAGTCCTTTAAACTAAAAGAGGAAGTGTCGATCTTACTGCTTTGCTGGACGCATTAGCCAAAGGAGGAGACACTACCGTCACTAGAAGCAGAGCACAGGAGAAAACTGTTCTCAAATGCATTTCTGATTTCAACAAGACTACAATGGCTGTGTCCTAATGTTCTCTCATTGGCGTGTATATATACTAGCAAGTCAGAACAGTTAAGAGGAACTTGCTTGTGTATTGCTAGAGCATCTAGCCGGACTCCTCAAATCGCCCAAGCAATTAGTGCCTAGTCAGAAAAACGTGATCCAGCCACCCCTCAAACCGGCCCTATACGTCCGGGGTTGACCGGCACCCCTCAAACCCAGCCTATATCCGATCATAAAAATACGGCATAAATTATGCATATGAATGTATTTTCTTGGTTTACTCATATCTTGTTGTTCTTATGCCAACATGAGTGTAACTATTTGTACACATGGAGACTTGGAACCTTTTCCATATATAGAACTTCGGAGATTTTTCTATACACTAACTGTTAGATAGTGGACTTCGTCAAGACTGCATGCCGACAATCACCGCACGATCGAGCCCACGTTCTAGTCATAGCCGTGCTCGGCAAACTATATGTACTCCTCTCTGTACCTGTGTAATGCAATGAGAAAACGATCCCAACGCTTTTGCATGGTATCAGACACTCGATCCGCTTCCGCATGCCCACGATCGCCATGACGAACCCCGGCGACCAACTACCCCACAACGGCGGCCAGCCAACTCCTCCTCTCCCCACCTCCGGCGGCCAGCCAACTCCTCCTCTCTCGCTCCCCGGCGGTCCTCCGCCGGTGCCTCTTCCTACACTTTCCTTTAGTGACACCATCACAGACATTACTCCCTTCATCCCCATCATCCTAGACCTCCACAGCCATAACTACTACCACTGGTGCCATCTCTTTGAGATCCACCTTGGCCGCTGCGCGCTTCTTCACCATATCTCCGGCGACGTTCCGCCGGCTCCCCATGATCCACGCTGGCTCAAGGATGACCTTGCTATCATCCAGTGGCTCTATACCCGCATCTCCACAGAGCTCTTTAACCTCGTGGTCACCGACGGCGCCTCTGCTCACGACATTTGGATCGAGCTTCGCCGGCTATTCCAGGACAACCGCGATGCTCGCGTCTCCGCCCTCAACACGGAGCTGCGCACCATCACGCAGGGTGATCGTCCCGTTGGTGTCTTCTGTCAGCGCATCAAGGCCATCGGCGACGAGCTGCGCGAGCTGGGCGAGGTCGTTGCCGAACGCTCTCTTCTTCATGCATTGATGGGCGGCCTTGACGATCGCTTTGTTCAACAGGCGACGCTCATCTCGCTCCTCCTCCCTTTGCCAACGCTGGCGGAGGCTCGCTCCATGCTGTAGATGGAGGAGCAAAATCAGCAGCGCAAGGCCAACACACCGCGCCTGTTCCACGCGGCGCCTCGTCCTGCGCCCACTCCGCCCGCTCCGGCTGCTGCTCCACCGACGCCGCACCCATCTCAGCCACCGCCGGGCTGGCGCCCCAGTCCTAACTACAAGGGCAAGAACCCGATCTACCGGCCGCCCAAGCACGGCGGTGCGTCTTCCTCATTTGCTCCAGCGCCGGCCCCTGCACCTGCGGTGGCGCCTCCCACCCCGGATCCTTCTGCATGGCGCCCCTCTCATGATCCATGGACGGGCTTGGTGCAGGCCTGGCCCATGCCTTGGTCCGCGCCCTCACCATACGGCGCACCGCCGGCTTACAGCAGCGTCTCCTGGGTTCGCGCCCTCCACCAGCTGCCTACACCGCCTACGCGCCGCTGTATCAAGCCGCCGCTGCTCCCACGGCCTACTCCATGTACCCCTACGGTGCTCCACCACCGGCATGGCATCACGCTGCGTCGTCGGCGTATTCTTCTGCCCCGCCACCAGCATCTGCTCCACCTGCGACGACGGCCACTACTCCGGCTTGGGACCAGGCTGCGTTCATCGCTGCCATGAACTCACTCACCACTCAGGACGCAGGTAACGAATGGATTTTCGATTCCGGTGCTTCCTCGCATATGTCTGCATCTGCTAGTACGCTCACCTCTCTCCATCCATCCATCTTATTTCCATCCATAACTATAGGCGATGGTTCCTCTGTTCCAGTTACTTGTGTAGGCACCACCACTCTTTCTTCTTCACGACAACCTCTCTTGTTTAGTGAAGTTCTTGTTGCACCGGCTCTAATCAAAAACCTCATTTTTGTTCGTCGTTTTACCATCCATAATCAAGTTTCTGTTGAATTTGATCCGTTTGGATTATCTGTGAAGGACCTTCAAACCAAGATGGAGATCGCTCGGTTCAATAGTTCTGGTGACTTGTACACGGTCGACGGCGCGCCATCTTCATCATCTCATGCCATGCTTGCCTCTGTCGGCTTGTGGCACGGTCGGCTCGGTCACCCTCATAGCGGCACCACGACCACTCTTCTTCGCGAGTTCCAGCTTCCGTATGATCGTGCTAGCCATGATCCCTCTTTGTGTCATGCGTGTCAAATGGGCAAACATGTGCGCCTGCCCTTTGGCACGTCTTCTAGTCGGAGCTCTTTTCCCTTTGAGTTGTTACATTGTGATTTGTGGACATCACCTACTCCTAGTGTGTCTGGTTTTAAGTACTCTCTTGTACTCCTAGATGATTATTCTCACTATATATGGACCTTTCCTATTCATGCAAAATCAGATGCTCACGCCCTATTTGTCAACTTTCAATGCTATGTATCCACTCATTTCTCCCTTCCTATTCGCTTTTTACAGTGTGATAATGGCCGGGAGTTTGATAACTCTCGCAATCGTGATTTCTTCCTTGCCCATGGCATTCTTCTTCACTTTTCTTGTCCTTACACATCACCTCAGAACGGCAAGGCCGAGCGCGCCCTACGTACTATCAACGACATCATACGCACTCTCCTCATACAGTCGCCATGCCCTCCTCCTATTGGGTCGAAGCCCTCCGACATGCCACTTTCCTCCTCAACATCCGCCCTACCAAGATCTGCCCTCGCTTCTCTCCCTACGAATCCCTCTACCTAGCTCCACCCGCATATCATGATCTCAGGGTTTTTGGCTGCCTTTGTTTTCCCAACATGGCTGCTACGTCCGCAAACAAACTATCATTGATTGACCGTAGACCTACCATCAGCCAGACTTCAGCAGTAACATCGAGTCCAACTCAGCAAATTTGCTTATATGGCAATGAGTTAATGAGGAGAGGGGTAGTTTGAGTAACTTAGCTAGTTACTATAACATCACATGTCCCGATGCAATATGAGTCTATAACCTAATAAATGAAGCTTTGCATGACACCACACTTATGTCACTACCCACTATGAAGGTAGTAACATTGTCTAGGGATATGTGTATGTTACTAGTGTATGTTACTCTCCATCGTGGCTAGTCTCAGGGATGAACTTCCAGGTTGCCTTTTGAAAATCATCACTGATTGGCCAGGTGGTCAGTGATTTCACGGTATCACTAACAGGCCTAGTCTGTCACTAATGCACTAATCATCAATGATGGGCCGGAGCGCGTCAGTGGTGACTACTTTTGGCCGGTTAGTGCTAACTGGATATGCAGTAGTGTAACATGGTTCAAGGAGACTGGTTGCACCAACAAAATTCATGATTTTTAGAGTAGAAAATTCATTGTAAGTACCTACATGGGTTCTTGCTAGCAAAGGCTCTAAGAAATAAACATTGTTGTTAGAGGCTGTTGGGGAACGTAGTAATTTCAAAAAAATTCCTACGTACACGCAAGATCATGGTGATGGCATAGCAACGAGAGGAGAGAGTGTTGTCCATGTACCCTCATAGACCGTAAGCGGAAGCGTTATGACAACGCGGTTGATGTAGTCGTACGTCTTCACGATCCGACCGATCCAAGTACCGAACGTACGGCACCTCCGAGTTCAGCACACGTTCAGCTCGATGACGATCCCCGGGCTCCGATCCAGCAAAGCTTCGAGGATGAGTTCCGTCAGCACGACGGCGTGGTGACGACGATGATGCTCTACCGGCACAGCGCTTCGCCTAAACTCCGCGACGATATGACCGAGGTGGACTATGGTGGAGGGGGGCACCGCACACGGCTAAAGAACGATTCGTAGATCAACTTGTGTGTCTATGGGGTGCCCCCCGCCCCCGTATATAAAGGAGCCAGGGGGGAGAAGGCGGCCGGCCAAGGAGGGCGCGCCAAGGGGGGAGTCCTAGAATAGGACAAGGGGGGAAAGAGGAGGTAGAGGGGAAGGAAAGGGGGGGCGCCGCCCCCCTTCCCTTGTCCTATTTGGACTAGGAAGGGGAGGGGCGCGCGGCCCCCTCCTGCCTCCTTCCCTCTTCTCGTTCGAGGCCCATGTAGGCCCAATAACCCCCCGGGGGGTTCCGGTAACCTCCCGGTACTCTGGTAAAATGCCGATTTCACCCGGAACGATTCTGATGTCCAAATATAGGCTTCCAATATATCGATCTTTATGTCTCGAACATTTCGAGACTCCTCGTTACGTCCGTGATCACATCCGGGACTCCGAACAAACTTTGGTACATCAAAACTTATAAACTCATAATAAAACTGTCATCGTAACGTTAAGCGTGCGGACCCTACGGGTTCGAGAACTATGTAGACATAACCTAGAACTATTCTCGGTCAATAACCAATAGCGGAACCTGGATGCCCATATTGGTTCCTACATATTCTATGAAGATCTTTATCGGTCAAACCGCATAACAACATACGTTGTTCCCTTTGTCATCGGTATGTTACTTGCCCGAGATTTGATCGTCGGTATCCAATACCTAGTTCAATCTCGTTACCGGCAAGTCTCTTTACTCGTTCCGTAATGCATCATTCTGTAACCAACTCATTTAGTTACATTGCTTGCAAGGCTTATAAAGATGTGCATTACCGGGAGGGCCCAGAGATACCTCTCCGAAAATCGGAGTGACAAAACCTAATCTCGAAATACGCCAACCCAACATGTACCTTTAGAGACACATGTAGTACTCCTTTATAATCAACCAGTTACGTTGTGACGTTTGGTAGTACCCAAAGTGTTCCTCCGGTAAACAGGAGTTGCATATTTCTCATAGTTACAGGAACATGTATAAGTCATGAAGAAAGCAATGGCAATATACTAAACGATCAAGTGCTAGGCTAACGGAATGGGTCATGTCAATCACATCATTCTTCTAATCATGTGATCCCATTAATCAAATGACAACACATGTCTATGGTTAGGAAACATAACCATCTTTGATTAATGAGCTAGTCAAGTAGAGGCATACTAGTGACTATATGTTTGTCTATGTATTCACACATGTATCATGTTTCCAGTTAATACAGTTCTAGCATGAATAATAAATATTTATCATGAAATAAGGAAATAAATAATAACTTTATTATTGCCTCTAGGGCATATTTCCTTCAGTCTCCCACTTGCACTAGAGTCAATAATCTAGTTCACATCGCTATGTGATTTAACACCAATATTCACATCTGCATGTGATTAATACCCATAGTTCACATCATCATGTGATCAACACCCAAAGGGTTTACTAGAGTCAATAATCTAGTTCACATAGCTATGTGATTAACACCCAAAAGAGTACTAAGGTATGATCATGTTTTGCTCGTGAGAGAAGCTTAGTCAACGGGTCTGTCATATTCAGAGTCGTATGTATTTCGCAAATATTCTATGTCCACAATGCTCTACACGGAGCTACTCTAGCTAATTGCTCCCACTTTCAATATGTATCCAGATTGAGACTTAGAGTCATCTGGATTGGTGTAAAAGCTTGCATCGTTGTAACTTCTACGACGGGCTCTTTTATCACCTCCATAATCGAGAAACATCTCCTTAGTCCTCACTAAGGATATTCTTGACCCATGTCAAGTGATCTACTTATTAGATCAAAATTGTATTCCTTTGCCAAACACAGAGCAAGGTATACAATAGGTCTGGTTCACAGCATAGCATACTTTATAGAACCGATGACTGAGGCATAGGGAATGACATTTCATTCTCTTTCTATTTTCTGCAATGATCGGGTCTTGAGTCTTACTCAATTTCACACCTTGTAACACAGGCAAGAACTCCTTCTTTGACTGTTCCATTTTGAACTATTTCAAAAATTTATCAAGGCATGTACTCATTGAAAAATCTTATCAAGCGTCTTGATCTATCTATATAGATCTTGATTCTCAATGTGTAAGCAACTTCACCAAGGTCTTGCTTTGAAAAACTCTTATTCAAGTATCCTTTCATGCTATCCAGAATTTCCATATAATTTCCAATTAACAATATGTCATCCACATATAATATTAGAAATGCTACAGAGCTCCCACTCACTTTCTTGTAAATACAGGCTTCTTCAAAAGTCTGTATAAAACCATATGCTTTGATCAACTCATCAAAGCATATATTCCAACTCCGAGATGCTTGCACCAGTCCATAGATGGATCGCTGGAGCTTGCACAATTTATTAGCACCTTCAGGATTGACAAAACCTTCTGGTTGCATCATATACAACTCTTCTTTAAGAAAACCATTAAGGAATGCAGTTTTGTTTACCCATTTGCATATTTCATAAAATGCGGCAATTGCTAACATGATTCAGACAGACTTAAGCATAGATACGAGTGAAAAACTCTCATCGTAGTCAACATCTTGAACTTGTCGAAAACCTTTTGCGACAATTCTAGCTTTGTAGATAGTAACACTATCAGAGTCCGTCTTCCTCTTGAAGATCCATTTAATCTCAATGTCTCTATTGGGCAAGTCAATCAAAGTCCATACTTTGTTTTCATACATGGATCTTATCTCAGATCTCATGGCCTCAAGCCATTTTGCGGAATCTGGGCTCACCATCGCTTCTTCATAGTTCGTAGGTTCGTCATGGTCTAGTAACATAACTTCCAGAACAGGATTACCGTACCACTCTGGTGCGGATCTTACTCTGTAAGACCTACGAGGTTCTATAGTAACTTAATCTGAAGTTTCATGATCATCATCATTAACTTCCTCACTAATTGGTGTAGTAGTCATAGGAATAGATTTCTGTGATGAGCTACTTTCAAATGAGGGAGCAGGTACAGTTACCTCATCAAGTTCTACTTTCCTCCCACTCACTTCTTTCGAGAGAAACTCCTTCTCTAGAAAGGATCCATTCTTAGCAACGAATGTTTTGCCTTTGGATTTGTGATAGAAGTAGTACCCAACAGTTTCCTTTGGGTATTCTATGAAGACGCACTTCTCTGATTTGGGTTCGAGCTTATCAGGTTGAAAACCTTTTTCGTATAAGCATCGCAACTCCAAACTTTAAGAAACGATAACTTAGGTTTACTTCTAAACCATAGTTCATACGATGTCGTCTCAACGGATTTAGATGGTACCCTTTTAACGTGAATGCAGCTGTCTCTAATGCATAACCCCAAAACGATAATGGTAAATCAGTAAGAGACATCATAGATCGCACATATCTAATAAAGTGCGGTTACGACGTTCGGACACACCATAACGTTGTGGTGTTCCAGGTGGCGTGAGCTGTGAAACTATTCCACATTGTTTTAGTTGAAGACCAAACTCGTAACTCAAATATTCGTCTCCGCGATCAGATCGCGGAAACTTTATTTTCTTGTTACGATGATTTTTCCACTTCACTCTGAAATTCTTTGAACCTTTCAACTATTTCAGACTTATGTTTCATCAAGTAGATATACCCATATCTGCTCAAATCATCTTGTGAAGGTCAGAAAATAACGATACTTGCCACGAGCATCAACACTCATTGGATCGCATACATCGGTATGTATTATTTCCAATAAGTCAGTAGCTTGTTCCATTGTTCTGGAGAACGGAGTTTTAGTCATCTTGCCCAAAAGGCATGGTTCGCAAGCATCAAATGATTCATAACCAAGTGATTCCGAAAATCTATCTTTATGGAGTTTCTTCATGCGCTTTACACCGATATTACCCAAACGGCAGTGCCACAAATAATTTGCACTATCATTATTAACTTTGCATCTTTTGGCATCAATATTATGAATATGTGTATCACTACGATCGAGATCCAACAAACTATTTTCATTGGGTGTATAACCATCGAAGGTCTTATTCATGTAAACAGAATAACAATTATTCTTTAACTTCAAATGAATAACTGTATCGCAATAAACATGATCAAATCATATTCATGCTCAACGCAAACGCCAAATAACATTTATTTAGGTTTAACACTAATCCCGAAAGTATAGAGAGTGTGCGATGATGATCATATCAATCTTGGAACTACTTCCAATACTCATCGTCACTTCCCCTTCAACTAGTCTTTGTTTATTCTATAACTCCTGTTTTGAGTCACTAATCTTAGCAACCGAACAAGTATCAAATACTCAGGGGTTACTATAAACACTAGTAAGGCACATATCAATAACCTGTATATCAAATATACCCTTGTTTACTTTGCCATCCTTCTTATCCACCAAATATTTAGGGCATTTCCACTTCCAGTGACTATTTCCTTTGCAGTGTAAGCACTCAGTTTCAGGCTATGGTCCAGCTTTGGGTTTCTTCGCAGGAGTGACAACTTGCTTGTCTTTCCACTTGAAGTTCCCTTTCTTTCCCTTTGCCCTTCTCTTGAAACTAGCGGTCTTGTCAATCATCAACACTTGATGCTCTTTCTTGATTTCTACCTTCGTCGATTTCGGCATCACGAAGAGCTTGGGAATCGTTTCCGTCATCCCTTGCATTATAGATCATCACGAAGTTCTACTAACTTGGTGGTGGTGACTAGAGAATTCTGTCAATCACTATCTTATCTGGAAGATTAACTCCCACTTGATTCAAGCGATTGTAGTACCCAGACAATCTGAGAACATGCTCACTAGTTGAGCGATTCTCCTCCATCTTTTAGCTATAGAACTTGTTGGAGACTTCATATCTCTCAATTCGGGTATTTGCTTGAAATATTAACTTCAACTCCTGGTACATCTCATATGGTCCATGACGTTCAAAACGTTTTTGAAGTCCCGATTCTAAGCCATAAAGCATGGTGCACAAAACTATCAAGTAGTCATCATATTGAGCTAGCCAAACGTTCATAATGTCTGCATCTGCTCCTGCAATAGGTCTGTCACCTAGCGGTGCATTAAGGACATAATTCTTCTGTGCAGCAATGAGGATAAACCTCAGATCACGGATCCAATCCGCATCATTGCTACTAACATCTTTCAACACAATTTTCTCTAGGAACATATAAAAATAAACATATGAAAGCAACAACGCAAGCTATTGATCTACAACATAATTTGCAAAATACTACCAGGACTAAGTTCATGATAAATTAAAGTTCAATTAATCATATTACTTAAGAACTCCCACTTAGAAAGACATCCCTCTAATCCTCTAAGTGATTACGTGATCCATATCAACTACACCATGTCCGATCATCACGTGAGATGGAATAGTTTCAACGGTGAACATCAATATGTTGATCATATCTACTATATGATTCACACTCGACCTTTCGGTCTCCGTGTTCCGAGGCCATATCTATATATGCTAGGCTCGTCAAGTTTAACCTGAGTATTCCGTGTGTGCAACTGTTTTGCACCCGTTGTATTTGAATGTAGAGCCTATCACACCCGATCATCACGTGGTGTCTCAGCACGAAGAACTTTCACAACGGTGCATACTCAGGGAGAACACTTCTTAATAATTAGTGAGAGATCATCTTAAAATGCTACCGTCAAACAAAACAGAATAAGATGTATAACAGATAAACATCATATGCAATCAAAATATGTGACATGATATGGCCATGATCATCTTGCGCCTTTGATCTCTATCTCCAAAGTACTGTCATGATCTCTATCGTTACCGGCACGACACCATGATCTTCATCATCTTGATCTATATCAATGTGTCGTCACATGGTCGTCTCGCCAACTATTGCTCTTGCAACTGTTGCTATCGCATAGCGATAAAGTAAAGCAATTATTTGGTACTTGCATCTTATGCAACAAAGAGACAACCATAGGGCTTCTGCCAGTTGCCGATAACTTCAACAAAACATGATCATCTCATACAACAACTTATATTTCATCACGTCTTGACCATATCACATCACAACATGCCCTGCAAAAAGAAGTTAGATGTCCTCTACTTTGTTGTTGCAAATTTTACGTGGCTGCTACGGGCTTTAGCAAGAACCGTTCTTACCTACGCATAAAAACCACAACGATAGTTCGTCAAGTTGGTGCTGTTTTAACCTTCTCAAGGACCGGGCGTAGCCACACTCGATTCAGCTAAAGTGAGAGAGACAGACACCCGCCAGCCACCTTTAAGTACGAGTGCTCGCAACGGTGAAACCAGTCTCGCGTAAGTGTACGCGTAATGTCGGTCCGGGCCGCTTCATCTCACAATACCGCCGAACCAAAGTATGACATGCTGGTAAGCAGTATGACTTGTATCGCCCACAACTCACTTGTGTTCTACTCGTGCATATAACATCAACGCATAAAACCTAGGCTCGGATGCCACTGTTGGGGAACGTAGTAATTTCAAAAAAATTCCTACGTACACGCAAGATCATGGTGATGGCATAGCAACGAGAGGAGAGAGTGTTGTCCACGTACCCTCGTAGACCGTAAGCGGAAGCGTTATGACAATGCGGTTGATGTAGTCGTACGTCTTCACGATCCGACCGATCCAAGTACCGAACGTACGGCACCTTCGAGTTCAGCACACGTTCAGCTCGATGACGATCCCCGGGCTCCGATCCAGCAAAGCTTCGGGGATGAGTTCCGTCAGCACGACGGCGTGGTGACGATGATGATGCTCTACCGGCGCAGGGCTTCTCCTAAACTCCGCAACGATATGACCGAGGTGGAATATGGTGGAGGGGGGCACCGCACACGGCTAAAGAACGATCCGTAGATCAACTTGTGTGTCTATGGGGTGCCCCCCGCCCCCGTATATAAAGGAGCCAGGGGGGAGAAGGCGGCCGGCCAAGGAGGGCGCGCCAAGGGGGGAGTCCTAGAATAGGACAAGGGGGGAAAGAGGAGGAAGAGGGGAAGTAAAGGGGGGGCGCCGCCCCCCTTCCCTTGTCCTATTCGGACTAGGAAGGGGAGGGGCGCGCGGCCCCCTCCTGCCTCCTTCCCTCTTCTCCCTCGAGGCCCATGTAGGCCCAATAACCCCCCCGGGGGTTCCGGTAACCTCCCGGTACTCCGGTAAAATGCCGATTTCACCCGGAACGATTCTGATGTCCAAATATAGGCTTCCAATATATCGATCTTTATGTCTCGACCATTTCGAGACTCCTCGTTATGTCTGTGATCACATCTGGGACTTCGAACAAACTTCGGTACATCAAAACTTATAAACTCATAATAAAACTGTCATCGTAACGTTAAGCGTGCGGACCCTACGGGTTCGAGAACTGTGTAGACATAACCTAGAACTATTCTCGGTCAATAACCAATAGCGGAACCTGGATGCCCATATTGGTTCCTACATATTCTACGAAGATCTTTATCAGTCAAACCGCATAACAACATACGTTGTTCCCTTTGTCATCGGTATGTTACTTGCCCGAGATTTGATCGTCGGTATCCAATACCTAGTTCAATCTCGTTACCGGCAAGTCTCTTTACTCGTTCTGTAATGCATCATTCCGTAACCAACTCATTTAGTTACATTGCTTGCAAGGCTTATAAAGATGTGCATTACCGAGAGGGCCCAGAGATACCTCTCCGACAATCGGTGTGACAAAACCTAATCTCAAAATACGCCAACCCAACATGTACCTTTGGAGACACCTGTAGTACTCCTTTATAATCACCCAGTTACGTTGTGACGTTTGGTAGTACCCAAAGTGTTCCTCCGGTAAACGGGAGTTGCATATTTCTCATAGTTACAGGAACATGTATAAGTCATGAAGAAAGCAATAGCAATATACTAAACGATCAAGTGCTAGGCTAATGGAATGGGTCATGTCAATCACATCATTCTTCTAATGATGTGATCCCATTAATCAAATGACAACACATGTCTATGGTTAGAAAACATAACCATCTTTGATTAATGAGCTAGTCAAGTAGAGGCATACTAGTGACTATATGTTTGTCTATGTATTCACACATGTATCATGTTTCCGGTTAATACAATTATAGCATGAATAATAAATATTCATCGTGAAATAAGGAAATAAATAATAACTTTATTATTGCCTCTAGGGCATATTTCCTTCAGAGGCTTCATAAGAGATAATTAGTAATTTACATACAGTCATTTTTTTAATAAAAAGAAACACTTTTATACAATCTATCTAGTAGTCTTCCATGTCTATCCAAATTATTTTATTCAAGTTTACGAATATGTACCGATGGTTCACAAATAATAACGTGTTGAATATCTACAAAAAAAAGGTGATGAAAATAAGCTTTTTTGCATCTATATATCTCTCCTTTTGTATCAAATTTCATAAGTTAAATAAATAAGTGTGGGTGTTTAGGTAAATATAACAATTTTTTTCTTATAAAGCCTCTAATTATGGTAAAATCACAACCTGCCATGAGAAAGTCTTTACAACAAGGAATTGCCATTTTAGAATATATAACAATGAAAACCAAAAGGAAAACTCTTATCCCATATCTTCACTAGTATTGCTCTCGAGAGGAATTACACGCTTTACAAATAAAATTTCAGAAAATAAAACACGCTACTTTTTTTTGAAAAGGAGGATAGCCCCCGGCCTCTGCATCAGAGTGATCCATGCAACCTGTTTATTGAATAAAAGTACCGAAACAAGAACTCAGGTCCAGTATTGGCTCACAAATAGAGCCCAGAAATAAAAAAAAATTAAAAAGAGGATATAACTAATTCAAGTAGAAAATAAATATGAAATGGAAAGATACCACGGCCACCTCCCCAAGAGCTTAGAACAAGCTAGGGGAGTGCCTTATACCACTCGTTCAATCTTTTACAGGTGGAGGTGATGGGGCTGAGATCATGACTCTGAGACAAATACATTAACTTAGGAAGATGCACAACTAAACTACACATGGATTTATGATGTATCTGCAACAAAATCATGTATCACAGTTCGTACTGCAACTGGAATTCTCACAGAGTGGGCACTTCCATCTGACCTCCATGTCAAGCTCCCAAAGGCGTACCCCCCTTGCACCCTCTGCCTTGCGGTGAAAGCCACCACGAACGTTATACTTTTGCTAGCACCTGTGGTAAAATTAATCACAGATGGTTCCACGAACACTGCTACGCCAGCTGGAGCCTCAACCTCCACTCGGTAGGTTGCTTCCAATGGCCCGACGTTCATGACAGTGCGTCGGACCGTCACATAGTCCTTGAGGTTCGGCACGGCAATTGACGGGAGGTTGAGGTTGCGCTGGTTTAACTCGCAGTCGTCTAGCCATGATCCATGTTGGGTGCAGTTGATGAACTTGATATAGTCTCCTGCATCCACGTCATAGACCAATCCGGGGTCAGCAGCCCTGTCCGGGTCAATGTTGCCACCACCAAAGTCGAAGGGGTCGGCAAGCTTCCTTGGGGCACCCTCTGCTTGGATCGGCATACCAAAAAGATCAACGAACGACGCTGCAGCAATGACTCGTATCAGCAGAAAACAATGATCAAGTTAGCCATGTACTACATGCAATGTGTCTAATTTTTTGACCTAATTAATATTGTCCGTCTATGAGTGCCCATATATCGGTAGTGACGATAGCAGACTTGAGCATGGCAGGCGACCAGTCTGGGTGAACTGAGTTGAGCAGGCCGGTGACCACAGAGACATGAGGACATGCCATAGACGTTCCAGACATTAACTGGTAGGAGCCTCTCATGGCCGCCAGGATGATGACTCCCGGTGCAAATATATCAGGCTGCAGTTCAAGCATGCATTAAAGATGCAAGTCCTAGCTGTAGAACAAAGTATTTTGGGAAACTGCACGACACCCCTAATCTGGGGTGTGGCTATCTCATTATATAGAAGTACCCAAGGGGTACAATACAGGTTATAATACAGATATACAGAGGCGTATATACAGTCTAACACCCTCCCTCAATCTTAACTATGTCCTGAAGTACAAAGCAAGTTAAGATTGCGCCTACAGCCTACAAACTGTGGTTGTGGAAGAGGCTTCGTGAAGATGTCAGCAAGTTGATCCTTCGATGAGATGAACTTGATACAGAGGAGCTTCTGTGCAACACGTTCCCGAACAAAATGATAATCCACCTCAATGTGTTTCGTCCTCGCATGGAACACTAGATTAGAAGAAAGATATGTAGCACCAATGTTGTCACACCATAAGACCGGAGGACGAGCTTGAGGAACATGAAACTCTCTCAACAGAGACTGTACCCATATGATCTCAGCAGTTGCATCAGCAATAGCTTTGTACTCGGCCTCAGTGCTACTGCGAGACACATTTGCTTGCTTGCGAGCATTCCAGGCGATCAAGTTAGGACCCAGAAATACCGCATAACCCCCCGTGGATCGCCTGTCATCCGGACTGCCAGCCCAATCAGCATCAGAGAAAACCGAGAGCTCATATGACGGTGCAGGCTGAAGAAGCAAACCATAAGCAGTAGTAAAGCTGACATAGCACAAAATACGCTTCACAACTGACCAATGAGACGTCCTGGGTGCATGCAAGAACTGACAAACACGGTTAACTGCATAGGAGATATCAGGTCTGGTAATAGTGAGATATTGCAAACCACCAACGATATTGCGGTACTCAGTAGCATCATCAGACGAGAGAGGATCACCATCAAGAGCAGACAACCGATCAGTAGCAGACATCGGGGTGTAAACAGGCTTGCATTTGAGCATACCAGCACGACGCAACAAGTCCAAGGAGTACTTCTTCTGAGTGAGGGTCAAGCCAGCAGAGGACCGTGAAACCTCAAGACCAAGGAAAAAGTGAAGAGCACCCAAGTCCTTGACAGCAAAATCATCACGGAGAGCAATCACAAGGCGATCAGCAGCAGCAGCCGAGGAACTGACAAGGATGATATCATCAACATAAACCAAGATATACATCGTAACCTCAGGGCGCTGGAGGAGGAACAGTGATGTATCAGCAGTGGAGGGAACAAACCCAAGAGCCCGAAGAACAGATCCAAGGCGAGCATGCCACGCACGAGGAGCCTGTTTGAGTCCATACAGTGCCTTGACCAGACGACAGAGATGATGAGGTCGTGTTGGATCCACAAAACCAGGCGGCTGACGCATATAAACCTCCTCCTCCAGAATGCCATGGAGGAAAGCGTTCTGCACATCAAGCTAACGAAGGAACCATCCACGAGTAACCGCAAGAGACAGTTGTAACCGAATGGTAGTAGGCTTGATAACTGGACTGAACGTGTCTTCATAATCAAGACCATACCTCTGTTTGAAGCCCTTGGCAACTAACCGTGCCTTGTAACGCTCAATGGAACCATCAGCATGTCGCTTGACCTTGAAGACCCACTTAGAATCAATGATGTTGACGCCAAACTTTGGAGGAACAAGACGCCAAGTATCATTCTGTTGGAGGGCATGAAACTCTTGTTCCATTGCAGCACGCCAGTGAGGAATACTCAACGCAGCCTGAAAATGACGCGGCTCTGCAGTAGGATCACCAGCAGTATGAGCCATGCACGCAGCAAGCCACGCAACTGTGCCATCTGTCCATTCCTTCAGGCGAAAGACGCCGGACTGGCTCCGTGTGCGCGGCCGAAGTGTGACCGTAGATTCCGCCGGAGCCGGACCAGTAGAGGTCATGGACGAGGCCGGGGCCGAGCCCAGCGAGTCGGGCTCCCCAGCGACCAGAGCTGGCGACGAGGCTGCTGGGCTAGCGACAGCACCAGCCGGGCCAGGGGACGATCCCGCCAGTGACCCGGGCGAACCACGCAGGGGTGCTGACACCCGCGAGCCGGGCGAGCCGGGCGAAACGGGCGCCGGTGTGGACGAGGCCCGCGGGTCGGGCGAGGCGGCCACTGACGAGGCCCGCGGGTCGGGCGAGGCAGCCACTGGCGAGGCCCGTAGGTCGGGCAAGGTGGCCACTGGGGTGGCCGGGTCCCGCGAGTCGGAGGAGGCCACTGGCGCTGGCGTGGGCGAGCCAGGCGGGCTGACCACCTGGGGCGAATGGAGGACGGGTGGGCGGGTGCCGCCCGTTATGCATGGCCCATGCACGTCCCGACCAGGAGGATCATCGACGCCCTGTTCATCAAGGAGCTCGAGCCGAGCACCGCGTCCAATACCTGCAGCATGATTAGGAAGCAACGCAGGGGCATATGCAACATCCACAAACTGATCAGGCGTAGGTGTAGACACAAGCACTGGTAGTGTGGAAGTGGAAGTGGTAGGGTCAGTTGAAAGTGCACGAAAGGGAAACACATTTTCGTCAAACACAACGTCACGAGAGATGTAGACGCGGTTGGTAGGAACATGTAAGCACTTGTACCCTTTGTGAAGAGAACTATACCCAAGAAAGACACACTTCTTTGACCTGAACTCTAGCTTGCGCTTGTTGTATGGACGGAGGTGAGGCCAGCAGGCACACCCAAACACTTTGAAGAAAGTGTAGTCCGGAGTCTCATTAAGTAGGAGCTCAAGCGGAGTTTGCATTTTCAGAAGCCTCGAGGGGAGCCTGTTTATAAGAAAACAAGCTGTAGAGAAAGCATCACTCCAGAACCGAAACGGAACGGAGGCGTGAGCTAGCAAGGTTAAGCCAGTTTCAACAAGATGACGATGCTTACGCTCAGCAGCACCATTCTGCTGATGTGTGTGAGGACATGACACGCGGTGCGAGATCCCAAGCTTATTAAAAAACGAGTTGAGGTTGTGGTATTCACCCCCCCCCCCCCCAGTCGGATTGAACATGGATGATTTTCTGCTTAAGAAGGCGCTCAACGTGCGCTTGAAACTGAATGAAGACATCAAACACATCAGACTTTCGCTTAATAAGATATAACCAAGTGAAACGGCTGTAAGCATCAATGAAACTGACATAATAATTGTGACCACTAACGGATGTCTGGGCATGACCCCATACATCAGAAAACACAAGCTCAAGAGGATGTTTCACAACACGACTAGACTCTGAAAACGCTAGCTGATGACTCTTGCCCTGCTGACAGGCATCACAAATAGTTTCAGCAGTTTTATTGGACACAACTGGTAAATCATGACGATGCAAAATATGTCGAACTATGGGAGTCACCGGGTGACCCAGGCGCGCATGCCAGTGTGTAGGCAACACACGAATACCACTGAACACCTGAGGAGAGGATGACGTGGAAGAGGAGTGCGGCGCATCAAGTGCATACAGGCCATGGCGAAGACGACCGCTAAGCAAAATGGCCCTCGTGTCCCGATCCTTGATAAAGAAACGAAAAGGGTGAAACTCAGCAAGGACATTATTATCACATGTAAGTTGAGGAATGGACAACAAACTACGTGTAGCAGAAGGAACACGAAGGACATTAGATAGATGCAATGTGCGAAGGTTGTGTCCAAGGAGAGAAGCCTGACCAACATGAGAGATGCGCATACCTGCTCCACTAGTGGTGTGCACCTGATCATGACCGCGATATGGCTCCTGAGTAGAGAGCTTACCCATCTCACCGGTGAGGTGGTTGGTAGCTCCAGTGTCCATGTACCATGCAGGATCAACGGAGTATGACGGAGTACGACCATGATCATGGCTCGTCACGGCAGCGGCGACCTGCTTGTCGTTCCCCTTTCCGTTGTTGCCGAGGCCCAGAAAATCCTGCTTGTAGCGGCGATGACAGCGAGAAGCAATGTGGCGCTCCAAGCCACACAGCTGGCACGCCTGCTGGGCACCACAAGAGGAACAACACGCCACAGGCCGGTTACCACCTGTGATGGTGGGAGCGCTGCCCCTCGAAGCTGGTGATGAAGGCAACGCCGGTTTGCCTCCGGAGGACGAGGACCGCTGAGTCTTGCCGCGAGTGGCAGCATTGGCGGAGGCGAAACTGGGGGAAGCTCGGCGCGCCTTAATGCGCTGCTCCCGTCCAAGCAGACGAGCATAGAGCTCACGAGGTGGTAGTGGGTCATCACGACCGTGAACGTTCTCAATGAGATTGTCATAATCATCATCAAGCCCATTCAGCACGAACGTGGTGAACTCCTCATCCTGTAGTGACTGGCCGACGGAGGCCAACGTGTCAGCGAGACCTCGCATCTTGTTGAAGTAGTCGGTGATGCTGAGGTCACCAAGCTTCGTCTCACCCAACTCAGTGCGGATATAGTGAGCACGCGCCTGAGACTGAGAGGCAAAGCTGGTGTGAAGCGCCGTCCACGCCTCCCGAGATGTAGCGGCGAAGATGACCAGCGAGGAGACGCTCGGGGTGAGCGAGGACTGGATGGCGGAGAGGATGGCCTGATCCTGAGCCACCCAGGTGTGGTACGCCGGGTGGTGGGGTGGTGGACACGGTATGGACCCGTCAACATATCCCTCCAAGTAGCGGCTCTGCAGAAGAGGCAACACCTGGGCACGCCAGGACAGGTAATTATCCGGCGCAAGCTTCACCGGTAGCAGATGTGAAAAGTAGAACGGCGACGGCGCGGCGACCGGGTCGACATGAGCAGCAGGCACTGGATACAGGGCGGGGAACCCAGGAGGACCAGCGGCATGAGCCCCGTAGGGCGAGACGACCACGGCCCCGGGAGGCTGCTGCGGTGGCGCCCCCGCAGCCCCGTACGATGGCTGCAGGGAGGCGGCCGCCCCCCCCCCCCGCGTAGGACGCCGCAGCCCCGTGCGGCCCTGGGTAGGCGGCGTAGGGTTGCTGGGGAGGCGACGGCGATGCCCCGTAGGGGTGGCTCTGGGGCGCCGCCGGTTGTTGATGTAGAGACGGCGCACCGAACGCCGGCCATGAGGACGGCGGCAGCGGCGGAGCACCAGGGGCCAGCGGAGGAGCTCCATACGCGTAGTAGCTGTAGGACGAGGGCGCGGCAGCGCCGTAGAGCGGTGGTGGTGCAGCGGCGTAGACCGGTGGCGCGGTAGCGTCGACCGCGACCGGAACTAGGTCACCCGAGGGCTCGCCATGCGGGCGAGATCCGATCGGGGACCCAGGCAGCGCAGGCGGCGGCGGGGCCCCATAGGCCGCCGCGAGAGGCCTGGAGGCGAGGAACGGCGACGAAGGGGCGAGGACCGGCGCGGCGGTAGCCGCGGCGACGGAGGTCGGCGCGACGGCGGCGGCGGAGGGAGCGGCGGAAGACATATCGTAACCTAAACTGATACCATGTAGAACAAAGTATTTTGGGAAACTGCACGACACCCCTAATCTGGGGTGTGGCTATCTCATTATATAGAAGTACCCAAGGGGTACAATACAGGTTACAATACAGATATACGGAGGCGTATATACAGTCTAACACTAGCTAGTGCTGAAACAATCAGGGAGGCCAGATAGCTAACGGTGTCACAAGGACGAACTACAGTCCATTTGACACAGCTAAAGATGAAATACCTTGAGTGTGCCCGGGAACAAGGGGCTCGGGCCTCTCGACGAGAATGAGGCGACTCTCGGCGCCGACACCCCATCTCCAACAACAGTCACGGCAGGCGAGACCTTCACCACCGGTTTCCTTGCATGACAGAAGCCATCAGGGGTGAAGAAAATCTTTGAGAAAAAACATAATAAATAATCAAATGACGGTGTTCTTCTTCATCCTTTATGTACAGGCCAATGTACGTACCCTGTGATGCCCCAGTATGATAGGATTCTCTGCGCGATCTCGAAATCCACGAGCACACAAGGCATGATGCCATCGCACTCGTCCAGAGTGTCGAGTTCATTGTTGGCATGCTGCGCGAAGATTAATCCCTTGGCACCGGCATCCATCGTATGGTAAATGGCTGTATGGAGGCGTGCACCAGGCGGCGCCTCCGGTGCGTAGCACATCACAAATTTACCAGTGACGTTTCTCGATGCCAGTGATGCCTCGCTGCAGCTACATATAAACACAAGAGTTTTAAAGTGAGAGGGGATATTTACTCAATCAAATGTTTCAAGTGACTTCTCTCGATCTATCTATACTTATTTACTTAGTTACGCACCTTCGCCCATAAACAAGGTCCTCAAAGTTGTTGCTGACCACAGATGGATTACAGTAAAGAGACTGCCCTGAATGTGTTCGATATTAAAGTAAGAATTCTTTGCGTGGTAATTAAGAAAAAATTAAGAGTAAGTAATGATAGGTTAAAGGATAAATTAGATTATTAATCTACGATCAGCACGTACTACTAGATTTTCCTTGTTTCCGAGAGATATTAGAGTCGGGAAAGCACGGTCAATTGTGCTAGCGGCCACCGTAGTGACCCATGGAACGGCATTCGACACCGTTTGTGGCATAGGACCATCATTACCCCCGGAGACCACGACGGAGATCCCTCGTAGCACAGCATGCAACGTCCCTGGGATCTCATCGCCGGCCAGTCCCAACGAGATAGACAGGATGTCCACGCCATCGTGTATGGCGTCATCGATAGCCGCCAGGATCGCCATGTCAGGGCAGCCCTTGTCCCCCCAGCACACCTTGTAGATACCTAGACGCGCGCGTGGCGCTCCGCCGCGTGTTGTGCCTGTGGCTAGGTTACCTCCGTAACTCACACCACTCACCTGGCTACCCGCGATTATCGATGCTACGTGTGTTCCGTGGCCGTTTGAGTCCCTAGGCGACATGATATCTCTCCTAAGCACCGCTGCCCTGATGCCGTGGCCGTACTACCGTGCCCCGATTATCTTTCGATTGCAGTTTGTGTTGTCGAACGACTGGCCAGTTTGGCATGTGCCTCTCCACCGTTCCGGTATAGATCCATATCCGTTGTCTTCAAAGCTTGGTGATTCAGGCCATATGCCTGTTTCAACAAAAGTACACATGGATTAGCTAGTATATTTATGATGCAAATATAAGCTAGGTGGTATTAAGGATGAGATCGCAAACCTGTATCAATCACCCCAATGATGACATCCTCACCGTACTTTGCTCTTCTAAGGAGGCTCGGTTGTTGTTGGTGGTTATTCTTATAGTCAAGGCCAAGGAAGTCCCAGCTGCGAGTTGTGTGTACTTGGTGATAAGTGTTAGGATTCACATTGATGACTTGGGGGAATTCTGTATTTGGAACAATCTTAGTTAGGTTGGACCCGTCATCAAAGATAATGTGTCGCGTGATGCCGTCTTAGTCTCTTAGATTAACAGATTATTACCTGCAAGTGTCTCGGCTTGAGACTCGGTGAGCATTGCTGCAAACCCAGAGAATCCGTGCTTGTAACTGTAAACTATGGACTTCAAGGCTTCAGCCTTGCTGTTTCAAAGAAAACAAAATATGAGCAAGTACATGAGTTTCGTGGTACTTATTAGGATGCAAACCTCAACAACTATGTCATACCTCCCCAAAACCGAGGTTAGTAGGTCATGGTGTGATGCGGTGACCATGGAGGGATCATCATGTTTCTCCCCCAGATACACAATGTAGACCTGATGTATCTTTGTTATGCAAAAGGATGTCCAGGAACAATATCAGAGCAAGCCGAGTTGACATAAGTAGTATGAAGGAAAAAACCAAATTAAAATCCTTTAAACTAAAAGAGGAAGTGTCGATCTTACTGCTTTGCTGGACGCATTAGCCAAAGGAGGTGACACTGCCATCACTAGAAGCAGAGCACAGGAGAAAACTGTTCTCAAATGCATTTCTGATTTCAACAAGACTACAATGGCTGTGTCCTAATGTTCTCTCATTGGCGTGTATATATACTAGCAAGTCAGAACAGTTAAGAGGAACTTGCTTGTGTATTGCTAGTGCATCTAGCCGGACTCCTCAAATCGCCCAAGCAGTTAGTACCTAGTCAGAAAAACGTGATCCAGCCACCCCTCAAACCGGCCCCATATGTCCGGGGTTGACCGGCACCCCTCAAACCTAGCCTAAATCCGATCATAAAAATACGGCATAAATTATGCATATGAATGTATTTTTTTGGTTTAATGACTCATATCTTGTTGTTCTTATGCCACATTTTGAATAGTTATTCAATATGAGTGTAACTATTTGTACATATGGACAATTGGAACGTTTTCCATATATAGAACTTCGGAGATTTTTCTATACACTAACTCAAACTCTAAAAAGTTTAGCTTAAGACAATTCTAGAACTTCAGTTATTTTGGAATGGAAGGAGTAGCTAGCTTCGTGGTGTGCATGAGCCAGCCGCTCCCAGTGGCTAGCTAGCTACCTAGACCCACCATCAAGCACAGTTGTCCAGTGGACCGCTGCAGCTGCACATGCCATGAGGAGCGAGCAAAGGTCTTTAGCTTCCTTATGATGCCGGCCGCGTCAGCTGCGCCACTACCCGGGAGGATCACCGACACGGCACCAGCTCCGTCTGTAGCTTCGGCGTCCTCATGAGTGAATTCGCTTTGGACATGCGGACTTTGGGCGTCTTCTAGCAGACTGCTTCAGCTGCTGCACATGCAATAAGCAGCGAGCACAGGTCTGTGGCTTCATTAAGATGCTGGGTGCTGGGAAATGAATCTTGCGTAGCTCAAACAAAGCTGGAAAATGTATATGTTGTTGTGAACCTCGGGATCGGGCTTCCGTGTGTAT
The DNA here is from genome assembly GCA_963921465.1 of Triticum timopheevii. Taxonomy (NCBI): domain Eukaryota; kingdom Viridiplantae; phylum Streptophyta; class Magnoliopsida; order Poales; family Poaceae; genus Triticum; species Triticum timopheevii. Next base: position 490,894,098 of record OY997270.1, on the reverse strand, counting down.
GCATGCGCTTCTCTCTCTCTCTCTCTCTCTTTTCGGGTGTATGCATGCTAGCTTTTTTCTCTGTGTATGCGTGCTAGCTGGATGCATGGAGTTGCAATTTGGAACTAGTGGCATCATGTCAACATAGTGGCCCTGCACTGCTAGATTCTCTTGCCGTTGGCAGTGGTGAATCATTGGTCGTGGCACCGACAAATGGAGGATGTTTTTTTTTTTTAGAAAGAAGGATTAAGCAGAGCCAAGTTTCGAATTAAGGAAGCCATCAACTGGCCAGAAATTACATCGGCCAATACCAATGAAAGAAAAACAAGGAAACTGAAAACGCCACATAGAAGGTGTTGCCAAAGCAGCTTACAAGCACCACAGCAACAATCACACAAAGATAAACTGTAGAAAGGCTAGCTCGATGTTGATGGAATCCTTCGACGCGAATGAAGAACCAATACAAATGACAGCGAGCACACTTCAAGAGGATACAGGATACACTGCCAGCAACGATGGACACACCCTCATCTATTTCAAAAGGTAGACACCATTGACAAAACCAACCTTCTGCAATTCCGAAGGCCCCCCCTACCCCTTGCCCTTGATCGAAGGACGCTGAACCATCAGAAGTTGGGGCAGCTCACCATAGAGCAAAGATAGGTAGTGATTCTAGAGCACCTTGGGAGATTCTGAGCCAAAGCAACCCACTGTGTGTAAAGATCACCTAGAGAACAGCCTCATTGTAGCCCACTAGTCCATGCACAAAGAAAACAAGTTCTTGTAGGACGAGGGCCGAAGAAACATATAATAAAGGAGATAAAATGACCGATGATATCAGATCAGAGCCAAAGAATTCGGTGCCATGTCACTGACAGGCCAGAGGAACCCTATCCCCTCCCTACCATGGCAATGGCACCAATCCACCGGCAAGCAAAACACACAGGGTCGGTCTATGGACAGGCACATGGAACGGCACGCTGCCGCTAACTTGGTCAACTACCAACAGCGCTCCGATACGAATCCTTTATAAGATTTTGGTACTAGCAGCGTTTAGCTAAAAGGGCACCCCGACGCTAACTTGGCCAACTACCAGTGCTGTTTGGTCAGAACGTGGGTGCTGCTGCGCTAGTACCGTAATACTACTAGCGACGTCCGGGGGACTTGCACACCGCTAGTGAGGTAAACCAAGGGAGCACCAGAACTACCAGCAGCGTTTGAGAAAACGGAGCACCGCTAGTAGTGTAAGAACTAGCAGCGTGGACCTAGGATTGAACACCACGAAAACCACTTGCATCCAACATTGGCTGACCCGCCTGCGGCTAGGATTGAACGCCACGAAAACCACTTGCATCCCACATCGGATGACCCGCCTCTGTCTGTTCATTGCGGCGTGTATATGTTGCGACCTCCACTAGTGAGTGTACATATTAGTGGTGCGTGCATGAACTACATGTTTTTGACATGTTCCCATATTGAAAAATAATAATGTGCTGCTGAACGGATGGACACCGACGAGCCGTTACTTCAAGTTCAGGCTACCGACCTCCGACTATGACCCCAATGGAGGAACCCTGGCCATGGCTAGGGCGGGCGGGGCCTCTCCACTGGAGTCACACCGAGAGACAACTGCTGCACTCCGCCGGCCGGTAGGGAAAGTGCTCCAGCCACTGCGAGACAGCTCGCGCTCTACCGGCTGGTCACCGCGAGAGAGCTCGCGCTCCACTTGACGGTATGGGGAACACTAGCCGGCCAGGATGATACTCCCTCCGTCGCAAATTTTTTATCTTAGATTTGTCTAAACACGGATGTATCAAATCACATTTTAGTATTATATACATCTATATCTAGACTAATCTAAGACAAGAATTTTGGAATGGAGGGAGTATGTGGTATGGGGTGCAGTGTTAGGCGGCGCACGACCTATATAGAGAAAATCTTAGCAGTGTCCGGTAGGCCGGTAGGTCGTACTCGGCGTTCACGGCCTATGGCGCGCTGCTAAAAGAATTTAAAAAAAAAAGATCCCACAATTGTACTTACATACTAAAATGTCAATTAAAATTCAATGAGTTGGTTCGTTTGAGTTTTTCACTTAATTTCATTAAAGACACCTAAATGTACATTAAAAAAACTGAAACACAAGACACCAAAATTATGTTTGAAAGCATGAAATGCTAAAAGTACACTAGACACGTTCAGGAAAGTATGGATGCTGCTAATGGCCAATGATTAATTTAAATATTTCAAAATTCAAAAAGAAAAATTCAAAGAGTTGGGGTGTTTGATTTTTATATTACTTTTATCAAAAACACCTAAATTTCATTAAGATAAATTGGAACACAAGACCCATATTTGTGTTCAAAATAGCAAAACATAAAAGTCCACTAGCAGCGCGCAGCAGCCTGCGGCATGCTGGAGTATGCATACTAACGGCGTTGGTAAATACTGCTAATAATATAATTATATTAAATTGTTCTGAATAGCAAATCCACCTCACATAAAGCCCAAAATTGAAGATGGAACTTTGAATTGTGTATATTACATGTATACAAAGTTTTTAGGTCAAAAAATTACAACACTATCATGTCTCTATCCAACCAGACACTTCCATCCTTTAAACCTACAAATCTCCTATGGATATCGACCCCTTTGGTTTGAAATCAACATATCTCATAACTATTGTGTAATGCATAAAAATTTTTATTACATATTCAAATGATCATATCATGACACCATGCAAAATTTCAATCAGATATCATTTAGAAGATTGTGAAATTGTGCTTAAAGTCCTAAAATGCTAAATTATCATTAGCCACGAGTGAGCGCCCGTCGCACGCTGCTAGATTGAGAAGTATCAGCATCCAACCATACTCGTCCATTGCTAACACCAAAGATATATATTTTAAAGAAATTAAACAAAATTCAAAGAGTTGATGTGTTTGATTTTTGATATAGTACTTTCATAAAAAACACCCAAATGTTCATTTAAAAATTAGAACACAAGATCCCATGTTTGTTCAAAATGGTAAAAGGTAAAATTCAACTATATTAAACTACTCAAAATAGCAAAAGCATCTCATATAAAGTTTAAATTGGAGATGCAACTTTAAATTATGTATATTACATGTATACAAACTTTTTAGGTCACAAAAATAACAACACTACCATGTTTCTCTCAAAGACAATCCCCCTCCCTCCTAGAAACTACGAATCTCCCCCTGGATATCGATCGTTTTTTAAGCAACATATGTCCTAACTTATGTTTAACACATTAAATTTTTAACCACATATTGTAGTGATCACATGATGACACCATGCATAATTTCAGTAGTTTCAGACAACGTGTACATTTAAAAAAAATCCAAAAACATTGCAATTTTTTTGATGTGTTTGAATCATCCCACTCAAATGTTTGGATTTTTCATGCAATTTCATTAAAATACAACTAAAATGTACACTAAAAAACTTCTATAGCATGAAATTGGCACACAACATCACATAATTGTGAATAAAATGATTAAATGTGAATATATAACTAGAAGCACACATGTTTTGCGTGTGTACTAATTAGCAACACACGCTTCCTTCTCCTCCTTCTCTTTTTTTCTTTATTTTGTACTTTTATTTATAATTCAAAAACACTCTTCAAAAAGCACAAAAAAATAGTTGAACGAGTATTTGGAGAATGTTGAACAGGTATTAAAAAATATTGAACGAGTATTTGAAAAATGTGAAGCACATATTTGAAGAATGTGGAAAAGGTATTTAAATGATGAACAAGTATTTGAAAAAATGTTGAATGACTATTAAAAAACATGTTGAAAAAGTATTTGAAAAATATTGAACAAGTATTTGAAAAAATGTGGATCATGGACATAAAAATGGTGAACAAGTATTTTCAAAATGTTGAACAAGCATTTGGAAAAAATGTTCATCGTGTATATAATATTTGTTGAACAAGTACTTGAAAATTTTTGAGCAAGTATTTGAAAAATATTGAACATGTATTTGAAAACAATATTGATTGTGTATATAAGAATGAATGCAAAACAGAAGAAACAAGGAAAAAACAAAAATATGAAGCAAATCGGAGAAGAAAAAGAAGAAAAGAATGAAAAAAAATCGGAGCAGAAAAAATGAAAAAACAAAGAAAAACCAGAGAAGACCGGCTCCGCTCGCCTCTACTAGACCGCGATCCTACTAGTGAGCAGTAACTCAAAGTGTGTGGAGTGGATAGCTGCGCCGATAATTGCGCTAGAGGCAATGGTTTGATCCCTGGGTTCGCCATTTTTCCTCACAGATATTTGAAGTCTGTGAGCGCTAAATAGGCTGGCCTGATACTGTTTACGTCCAACCGAGAGATCCTAGGGAATCACTTACCGCGATAAATAGAGGCGCCCTATTCCTCGCGTTACATGAGAGGAGGGGATGCGCTCGCATCGGGGCGAGCCCCATACTGGCCGTCCTAGTCGTGTGGGAGTCCCTGGCTATATCTTTTTTTCTGTTTTCTGTTCGCATTTTTTATTATTTTGTACTTTTATTTATACTTTAAATTATTCGTGTTCAACCTTTCTCATTATATATATATATATATATATATATATATATATATATATATATATATATATATATATATATATATATTACAAAAAACATTCTTCAAAAACACTTTCAAAAAAAATTGAAGAAGTATTATAGAATATTGAAAAAAATTGAAAAATGTTGAACAAGTATTTGAAAAAATGTTGAATAAGTATTAAAGATGTTGACCAAGTGGCTGAAAAATGTTGAACAGGTATTAAAACATGTTGAACAAGTATATGAAAAATGTTGAACAAGTATTTAAAATGTTGAACAAGAATTTGAAAAAATGTTGAACAAGTATTTTAAAATATTAAATAAGTATTAAAAATATTGAACCAGTATTTGAAAATTGTTGAATAGGTATTAAAAAGTTTAATCGGTATTTTAGTATTGTTAAATAAGTATTTGAAAATGTTGACCAAGTTTTTGAAAAAAAATTGAATAACTATCAAAATGTTAACAAATATTTGAAAAATATTGATATAAACTCTATTTAAAATGCTGATAAATGTTCAACATGTATAAAAAAATATAAATTCTATTTAAAATGCTTGATTTGTATAAAAAATCAACATGTGTTGATAAAATTCAACATGTAATACGAAAAGGAAAAAAATAGAAAAAGGAAATAATAAAATAAAATGTACAGAAAAACCAAAACAAAAAACAAAAAATACACCGATGAAAAGCAATAGAAAAACATGAAAAAAAAGATTAAACCGCTTACAACCTTCCCAAAACTAGCCAAATGGGGTAGAAGGTTCCGCAGATCAGTCCTCATAAGCTTAACAACCGAAAGGTGCTAGTTATTGGGTCGGCCCACTTTCAGTAATCTTTGTAGGCAAGCGCGAGATTTGTCTTGCAGTAAGTGATGTATAGCATCGGCGGAAAAGTCCATGCCTACACATAAAATTGATGTGTCACAGCGAAATACAATGGTCCAGCTGGGAGGGGCGATGTCAGGCTGACCCTAAGAGAATCTATAGCCGGACTCCCCAAACCGGCCTCAAACGCCCGGGCAGCCCACCCGGTCAGTGACTGCTCACTAAAATCTGACCCAGACTGGATAGGCGAAGAGGAGGGTACATCGTTTGGACAAAATGAGAGCAATATGTGGAGTATGATATGGCACATTCAGGTTCCGTCCAAATTAAGAATGTTTGTATGGCGTCTTGCTAGGCATTCCATGCCCTGTGGGGTGGTTCTAAAGCATCGTAATATGGCAATGATTGACACTTGTATGCTGTGTGGGGCGAGGGACACTTGGAAACATGCTTTATTGAAATGCATAATGGCGGGCGGTGTGTGGGCACTGGCCCCTGATGATCTCGTGCAGGCTATGAGTGAGCGAAAAGAGGACAGGGCCAAGGACTGGCTCTTTGCCATACATAAAGTGATGCCTACAGATTTATTTGGAAGGCTCATAGTGACACTTTGGGCAATCTGGCCAGTGCGGAGAAAGGCTATCCATGAGGATATTTTTCAGTCTCCGATTTCCACTAATGGTTTCATCAATAGCTATTTGGGCAATCTTCATGTTTTGAAACCCATGCATGAGATACCAAGTGTTGTTGCAGCTACTAGGTCTACTCGATGGACCAGGCCAGACGAGGCTGCTGCAAAGGTGAACGTGGATGCCGCTGTCTCTAGACGGGGCTACGGCGCGATGGGCGCCATATGTAGGCATCAGAATGGGGTTTTCTTGGGAGCGTCCTGCCTTTTTTTCAGACATACACCAGTAGAAAAGGGGGCAATGGTCCAGGCAGGGCTAGCCCATTAGTCCCGGTTCAGTCCAGAACCGGGACCAATGGGGGCACTAGACCCGGTTCGTGAGCCCCGGTGGCAGGCCGGGCCACGTGGGCCATTGGTCCCGGTTCGTCTGGACCTTTTGGTCCCGGTTGGTGGGACGAACTGGGACCAATGGTCCTCGCTCCTGGCCCACCACTATTGGTCCCGATTTGAGGCTTGAACCGGAACCGAAGGCTGCCCTTTAGTCCCGGTTCGTGCCTCGAACCGGGACCGAAGGCTGCCCTTTAGTCCCGGTTCGTGCCTCGAACCTGGACCAATGATATGCCTATATATACCCCTCGCCCGCGAGCAGAGCACTCCCACTGCTCTGTTTTTCGTCGCCGGTGAGGGGAGAGCTTTGTGGTGCTCTAGCTCACCTCCTATGCACACGAGGTGTTCGATGGAATGCCCGAGCCACACTACTTAAGCTTTATCCTCTCCAAGCTTGACCTCCAAGCTCCATTTTCCTTAATATTTGTCTAGGTTTAGCGGTCCGTTATGTCCCGTCCCCGTCTTCACCGCCGTCGATCGACCGCGCCGATCTCGTCGCCGGCACCACTGTGGTGAGCCTCTTGTTCTTATCTTCTTTCTAAAAGGAAAAAAAAATCTTACTTGTATGTTTATATAGATACTTGTATAATTTTCTTACTTTTATTATTGCATCTTATATAGTGCGATGGTTTTGGTATCCGCCCCCGTCGGCCCTCGTCCTGTCTATGATTCGGATGTGGTATATATTATCTTTTCATAACTATTGGTTCATTTATTGTTTATGACAATTATGCCGACCAACATGACATAGATTTTATTAATCTAGGAGGTTGTTGAACCGGAAATTCCAACCGACCCTATTGTCGAGAGGTTAAATTTAGTTGAAGAAGAAAACAATTTCTTGAAGGAAAAAATTAGAAAAATTGAGGAGGAGAAGATGATATTGGATTTGCATGTTGCGGATGTCGTCGATGATCACAAGATCAAGATGGATGCAATGCGCTTGAAGATTAGAAAGATTAGAAAATATGCCATTCATACCGAGGCTTGGTATCATTATGCCGTTGGATCAGTTGTTACATTGGTTGCGATTATGATCGCATTTGTTTTCGCATTGAAATGTTTTACATAGTTTCATTGTATGGTTTAATTAATTTAGATGCTCTGCAGAGCTTTATGTTGTTAGATGAGAACTATGTATGTACTTTGGTTTTAATGTGATGATGAACTTCTATTAATTTGGTCACTTAATTATCTATTAATGATGTTCTGTAATGATTTTTGACACACTTAATTATATATAATGCACGCAGATGAACCGGCAATGGATATACGGTTCAAGACACACCTCCGAGTACATTAAGGGCGTGCATGATTTTCTCGAAGTGGCTGAGGCAAACAAGCAGAATGGTTTGATGTGTTGTCCGTGCCCTATATGTGGGAATACGAAGTCTTACTCTGACCGGAAAATCCTCCACACCCACCCGCTTTACAAGGGTTTCATGCCACACTATAATGTTTGGACGAGGCACGGAGAAATAGGGGTTATGATGGAAGACAACAAAGAAAAAGAGTACGATGACAACTATGTGCCCCCTGAATACGGTGATGCTACTGAACATCAAGAGGAACCAGACGATGTGCGCGATGATGCTGCAACAGGCGAAGCTGCTGAAGATCAAGAGGAACCAGACGATGTGCCCGATGATGATGATCTCCGCCGGGTCATTGTCGATGCAAGGACGCAATGTGAAAGTCAAAAGGAGAAGCTGAAGTTCGATCGCATGTTAGAGGACCACAAAAAAGGGTTGTACCCCAATTACGAAGATGGCAACACAAAGCTTGGTACCATACTGGAATTGCTGCAGTGGAAGGCAGAGAATGCTATGCCTGACAAAGGATTTGAGAAGCTACTGAAAATATTGAAGAAGAAGCTTCCAAAGGATAACGAATTTCCCGACAGTACATATGCAGCAAAGAAGGTCGTATGCCATCTAGGATTGGAGGTGCAGAAGATACATGCATGCCCTAATGACTGCATCCTCTACCGCATTGCATACAAGGATCTGAACGCTTGCCCGGTATGCGGTGCATTATGGTATAAGATCAGACGAGATGACCCTGGTGATGTTGACGGCGAGCCCCCCAGGAAGAGGGTTCCTGCGAAGGTGATGTGGTATGCTCCTATAATACCACGGTTGAAATGTCTGTTCAGAAACGGAGAGCATGCCAAGTTGATGCGATGGCACAATAAGGACCGTAAGAGAGACGGGAAGTTGAGAGCACCCGCTGACGGGTCGCAGTGGAGAAAAATCGAGAGAAAGTACTGGGATGAGTTTGCAAGTGAGCCAAGGAACCTATGGTTTGCTTTAAGCGCGGATGGCATTAATCCTTTCAGGGAGCAGAGCAGCAATCACAGCACCTGGCCCGTGACTCTATGTATGTATAACCTTCCTCCTTGGATGTGCATGAAGCGGAAGTTCATTATGATGCCAGTTCTCATCCAAGGCCCTAAGCAACCCGGCAACGACATTGATGTGTACCTAAGGCCATTAGTTGAAGAACTTTTATAGCTGTGGAATGGAAATGGTGTACGTACGTGGGATGAGCACAAACAGGAGGAATTTACCTAAAGGCGTTGTTGTTTGTGACCATCAACGATTGGCCCGCTCTCAGTAACCTTTCAGGACAGACAAACAAGGGATACCACGCATGCACGCACTGTTTACTTGACACCGATAGTATATACCTGGCAAGCTGCAGGAAGAATGTGTACCTGGGCCATCGTTGATTTCTTCCGACCAACTATCAATGTCGAAAGAAAGGCAAGCATTTCAAAGGCGAGGCAGATCACCGAAAGAAGCCCGCCATGCGTACCGGTGATCACATACTTGTTATGGTCAATGATTTACACGTAATCTTTGGAAAGTGTCCCGGCGGACTAGCTGTTCCGAGTGACGCTGGGGGACACGCACCCATGTGGAAGAAGAAATCTATATTTTGGGACCTACCCTACTGGAAAGACCTAGAGGTCCGCTCTTCGATCGACGTGATGCACGTGACGAAGAACCTTTGCGTGAACCTGCTAGGCTTCTTGGGCGTGTATGGGAAGATAAAAGATACAGCTGAGGCACAGGAGGACGTGCAACGTTTCACGTAAAAGACGGCATGCCTCCAAAGCAGTATGAAGGTCCTGCCAGCTATGCTCTTACCAAAGAAGAGAAGGAAATCTTCTTTGAATGCCTGCTTAGTATGAAGGTCCCGACTGGCTTCTCGTCGAATATAAAAGGAATAATAAATATGGCAGAGAAAAATTTTCAGAACCTAAAGTCTCATGACTGCCACGTGATTATGACGCAACTGCTTCCGGTTGCATTGAGGGGGCTTCTACCGGAAAACGTCCGATTAGCCATTGTGAAGCTATGTGAATTCCTCAATGCAATCTCTCAGAAGGTGATTGATCCAGAAATCATACCAAGGCTAAGGAGTGATGTGGTGCAATGTCTTGTAAGTTTCGAGCTGGTGTTCCCACCATCCTTCTTCAATATCATGACGCACGTCCTAGTTCATCTAGTTGACGAGATTGTCATTCTGGGCCCCGTGTTTCTACACAATATGTACCCCTTTGAGAGGTTCATGGGAGTCCTAAAGAAATATGTCCGTAACCGCGCTAGGCCAGAAGGAAGCATCTCCATGCGCCATCAAACAGAGGATGTCATCGGGTTTTGTGTTGACTTCATTCCTGGCCTTAAGAAGATAGGTCTCCCTCAATCGTGGTATGAGGGGAGACTGACTGGAAAAGGCACGCTTGGAAGGGACTCAATAATATGCAGGGACGGATATTCTTGGTCTCAAGCACACTACACAGTTCTACAGAACTCTACCTTGGTGACCCCGTATGTCGATGAACACAAGAACAGTCTGCGCTCCAAACACCCGGAGTAGTGTGACGACTGGATTACATGTGAACACATCAGGACTTTCAACAGTTGGTTGGAAGCACGTCTCAGAGGTGACAACACTGTTTGTGATGAGCTGTACTTGTTGTCCAGGGGACCATCTTCGACTGTTACGATTTGGAAAGGATACGAGATAAATGGGAATACATTTTACACGATTGACCAAGATCAAAAGAGCACCAACCAAAACAGCGGTGTCCGCTTTGATGCAACAACTGAGAGGGGAAAGTACACATATTATGGTTACATAGTGGATGAGGGAGTCCTGGACTAGGGGGTGTCCGGATAGCCGGACTATCAATATCCGCCGGACTCCAAGACTACGAAGATACGAGATTGAAGACTCCGGCTCGTGTCCGGAAGGTACTTTCCTTGGCGTGGAAGGCAAGCTTGGCAATACGGATATGTAGATCTCCTACCATTGTAACCGACTCTGTGTAACCCTAGCCCTCTCCGGTGTCTATATAAACCGGAGGGCTTTAGTCCGTAGGATAACATACATTACAACAATCATACCATAGGCTAGCTTCTAGGGTTTAGCCTCCTTGATCTCGTGGTAGATCTACTCTTGTACTACCCATATCATCAATATTAATCAAGCAGGACGTAGGGTTTTACCTCCATCGAGAGGGCCCGAACCTGGGTAAAAACATCGTGTCCCTCGTCTCCTGTTACCATCCGCCTAGACGCACAGTTCGGGACCCCCTACCCGAGATCCGCCGGTTTTGACAACGACATTGGTGCTTTCATTGAGAGTTCCTCTGTGTCATCACCGATAGGCTTGATGGCATCTTCAACCAACAACACCGTCCAGGGTGAGACTTTTCTCCCCGGACAGATCTTCGTATTCGGCGGCTTCGCACTGCGGGCCAATTCACTTGGCCATCTGGAGTAGAACGAAAGCTACGCCCTTGGCCGTCAGGTCAGATTTGGAAGCTTAAACTTCACGGCTGATGTCCGCGGAGACTTGATCCTCGACGGACTCGAGCCACAGCTAAGCGCGCCGCACTGTGACGATGGGCATGATCTAGCTCTGCCGCCGAACAGTGCCTTGGTGGCCGCACACGGATCCTCTTCGGCCATTAGCCCGGAGCCGATCGCCCAGATCAAGGGTTGGTGGGTAGACGCCGCCCTGGGGGCTCCAACATCCACGGCAATGGAGCCAAACACTAATCTTGTCCCCTGCGAAACTCGTGATTCCGGGGCGCCGGACTCCTCGCCGGACTCCAAACCTCCCGCGCCCCTACCAATCGGTCCGTATTGGGCGCCGGTTATGGAATTCACCGCCGCGGATATCTTCCAATGCTCGCCTTTCGGCGATATCTTGAATTCACTAAAGCATCTCTCGTTATCAGGAGAGTCCTGGCCGGATTATGGCCATGGTGGTTGGGATACGGACGACGAAGAAATTCAGAGCCCACCCACCACCCACTTTGTAGCCACTGTCGACGATCTAACCGACATGCTAGACCTTGACTCCGAAGACATTGAAGGAATAGACGACAATACCGGAGACGAACAAGAAAGAGAGCCTATAAGGCACTAGAAGGCCACCTCGTCATATGACGTATGCATGGTGGATACCCCAAAAGATGGGGACGGCGAAGAAACAGCGGAGGCAGATCCCTTAAAGAAACAGCCCAAGCGCCGGCGTCAGCGGCGCCGCTCTAAATCTCGCCACAGCAAGAATAGAGATTCTGGCACAGGAGATAATAATACTCCAGAAAGTGCCGAAGACAATCCCCTCCAGCAAGACTCAGCGCAGGAGGATGCAGAAGCAAGCCCTCATGAGGGGGCGGCAGACGAAGAGGTTGTGGATCGTAATTATATGCCTCCCTCCGAAGACGAAGCAAGCCTCAACGATGAAGAATTCGTCGTACCCGAGGATCCCGTCGAACAAAAGCGCTTCAAGCGCAGGCTTATCGCCACAGCAAACAGCCTAAAGAAAAAGCAGCAGCAGCTTCAAGCTGATCAGAACCTGCTGGTCGATCGATGGACCGAGGTCCTCGCGGCCGAAGAGTATAAACTCGAACGTCCCTCCAAAAGTTACCCAAAGTGCAAGCTGCTACCAGAATTCGACGAGGAGGCCATAGAGCCCCCACCGTCCAAAAATAAAGGGGCTGCCTGGCTGGATAGACGGCCAGATGATAGGCCAAATTCTGACAGCGGCGCCACACATAAACCAACCAATGAACTTGGAAGGATAGATGGCCCAGCCAGATCCATCTACGGGCCAAAGGAGAAGGCCCCAGGAAACAAGGCAACACGTCAAGTGTCCGATGATAGCGGCACACACAAATACAGGGGCGCCGCACACCCACTATGTTTCACTGACGAGGTGCTGGACCATGAATTCCCAGCAGGATTTAAACCCATGAACATAGAGGCCTATGATGGAACAACAGACCCTGGAGTCTGGATAGAAGATTATATACTACATATAAATATGGCCAGAGGAGATGATCTCCACGCCATAAAATACCTACCCCTCAAGCTCAAAGGGCCAGCCCGTCATTGGCTTAAAAGCCTCCCAGAAAATACTGTTGGAAGTTGGGAAGAGCTCGAGGACGCGTTTAGAGCAAATTTTCAAGGGACTTATGTCCGTCCTCCGGATGCAGATGATCTAAGTCATATAACTCAACAGCCCAGAGAGTCAGCGCGGAATTTCTGGAACAGGTTCCTTACAAAAAAGAACCAAATAGTCAACTGTCCGGACACCGAAGCCTTAGCAGCTTTCAAGCACAATGTCCGAGACGAATGGCTCGCCAGGCACCTCGGTCAAGAGAAACCGAGGACAATGTCCGCACTAACAAGCCTCATGACCCGCTTCTGTGCGGGCGAGGATAGCTGGTTAGCACGATGCAGCACTAGCGACCCAAGTACATCAGAGATAAGAGATGGAAACGGAAAATCACGGCGTAGAAAAGAGCAGCGCCGGAATAAAGAGAAAAGCCCAAAGAGCGCGGCAGTCAACACCGGATTCAAAAGCTCGCGGCCTAATAATAAAACACAGCCTCTTAAGGATGACAGTGACGAATTGTCCAACTTAAACAAAATTTTGGGTCGGATATGTCAAATCCACAGTACCCCCGGAAGGCCTGCAAATCACACCCACAGGGATTGTTGGGTTTTTAAACAGTCCGGCCGACTAAATGCCGAACACAAGGGACTCGACGCGTCAAGCGAAGAAGATAAACCCCACCAGCAGAGCACCGGAAAACAAAAGACTTTCCCACAAGGGGTCAAAGCAGTAAAATCACTTCATGTGATACAACGGAAAAATAGTGCGACACTTCCTAAAAAGAGCCTCGCACGGTCCAACCCAGCAGACCGTAAAGATTGGATATCAAAACCAATCACTTTCGACCACCTGGACTATTCCAGAAGCATTCGAAATGCGGGACGGACTCCCCTGATATTGAATCCCATAATAGATGGATTGCAATTTACTAACGTCCTAATGGACGGAGGCAGTGACTTAAACCTGCTATATTCAAACACAATCCGTAGGATGGGGATAGACCCTACCAAAATTCGACACAACCGCACTTCCTTCAAAGGAGTGACGCCAGGCCATTACGCCAAGTGCACAGGCTCCATATTACTAGAAGTCGTGTTCGGATCGCCGAACAATTTTCGACGCGAAAAATTAATTTTTCATATCGTCCCATTTGAAAGTGAATATCAAGCACTCTTGGGACGAAAGGCTTTTGTCCGCTTCAACGCCATACCGCATTACGCATCTCTTACACTCAAGATGCCCGGACCGCGTGGCGTAATTTTAGTGCGAGGGTCACTTAAAGGCCCCGGACTTGGATAGACGAATCTGGCGTCAGTAGGCTAGGGGCTCCCTAGCCGCATACCCCTTCACAGGGGGCTGCGCGTACAAATAACCGTGGGTTCATACAAACCCCGCTTTAATTATTTATATTTCTAATATTTTTTGCACGAATTGTTTTTTAAACTAAACGTTCCTCTCTTTTTACAGATGAACAACGTGCATACCCGTCCAGAATAACGGCGCAACGGAGACACAGGCGCAGATGTGCAGTAGGGACCCGTTGTGAGGATTCTTTTCAGATTAAGACCCTGCGTAAACCTTTTTTACTATCTCTTGTTGTTATTCTCCCTTGGTTTCTTTCTATAGCCAAAGCGGAGCCTGACGTTTTGGCATCGGCCGCGTCAGAAGACCATGCCCATACCTGGACACTAGGGGCTTAGGGAATCGTTTTGCCCATTATTATAAAGACCGAACACCTTAGGGACTGTTCGGCGTCTCGAGTTAGGCATTATATGCATCCGCTCCGAATCATGTCTTTGGTCAAATGTTGGGTTTGCCCGGCTCCTGTGTTTTGCTGCCTTACGTTCCGTATCATCGGCTAACGCGGCACCAGGAGAACTACTGCGATTGTGCCCCAGTTCAGCTGGGCGAGCACCTCAGTAGAGAAAGCCGAAAACTGACTGTCATAATGCAGCGAGAGACTGGTCAACCACTCGATCGACTATCGGAATGTTTAGAATTCCCCGCTTTGACGAAGGGCCGTTTCCCGGTCAGGCACACGCGCTCCGACTTCGGAGAAGGGCGATGCCACCAGGGGCTATATCGTAGCCCCACCCTCGAGCTCCACGCGCTAAGTGAAAGTGATAAAGCATTATAGTCCGGATTGCCTCGTTCGCTACGCTACCACCTCCTTATAACAGGACCGAGACGTCGGATTAAGTGTGAAAACGCGCTATTTTTGCGAACACCCCAGCACCTTGAGCGTGGGGCTGAAGCCGAAGACTACCATCTTTCAAGTTATACACAAGTATACGTAAACGGCTGCACAGGAGAAGTTTTACTACTTGAACGCACAAGTATAAAAAGCAGTTATAACATAATCATCGATTTACAAGCTAATGCGTTCATTTGAACGTTACATTCTTCGAGCACTGCGACTCTATTATACGAGCGCCACGCATAACTTCCCCGAAATAGTGCTCGGCAGGGAGCCGGTCTTTATCCGAACCCTGGGCAGCAACAGCGGTGGCGTCCATCTCTGGACAATGCGCCTTCACACGGGCAAGAGCCATCCGCGCGCACTCTATGCAGGCCGACCGCTTCATCTCCTTTATATGCGGCACCGCTCCAAGGAATTGCTGTAGTAAGCCAAATTAGCTCGTCGCCTTGGACCTCTCTGGCCAAACATGGGCCACGATGTCACTCATGGCAAGTCCGGACAATCTATTTAGTTTGGCCCA
This sequence comes from Triticum timopheevii, assembly GCA_963921465.1. Taxonomy (NCBI): domain Eukaryota; kingdom Viridiplantae; phylum Streptophyta; class Magnoliopsida; order Poales; family Poaceae; genus Triticum; species Triticum timopheevii. Next base: position 490,878,556 of record OY997270.1, on the reverse strand, counting down.
TTCGGCCAACCGGTCTGTCAATGGAAGCGGGCGATCCGGACTGTGGAATTGAGACCAATATAGCTCTTCCGTCTCGTGATCCTTCTGGCTCCGAAAGTGCTTAATGGCATCGGCCGCACTTGCAGCTAAGTCCATATACGGATCCTCCGGACTCCACAGCCGCTCAAATTGAGCATACCTTCCATCCATAAACTGGCGACGCGGCAGAAAAGGCTTGCCAGCCACGATCTCTCCGGCCTGGCACAGTTCCTCCTTCATAGCCCGCATTGCAGAGCGGGCATCCTTGGCTTCGGCGGTGGCCTTCTTCAGGTCTTCCCGCTCCGATAAGCGCTCCTTTTCAAGAGCCTCATTGCGGTCGGCAGCATCCTTTACTTTTATGGCCAATTCGGCCACCTCGGCCCTGCTTAGGCAGTGCGCAGCCTTCTCGGCTTTCAACTCCTCGGCCGCCCTCGAGGCAGCCGCTTCACTCCTTCGGGCTTGCTCCTTAGCTCGAGCAAGTTCGGCCCGAAGGCCCTCCACAGCAGCAGCACCATCTGTATAAACAGCATATAATTTATCAGAGGAGGGCTTCGACCCCCTTAATAAAGCGACTGCGGAGAACTATTTTACCTTGCGACTCGTCAAGTCGCCTGTTGACAAGTGCGATGTCCGCATCTGCCAAGTCAAATTGCCAATTTAACTCGGCAAACTCACTAGTCCGGCTAGCCCCCGGACTATCCGCCACCTGCATAGGAACGGCGGAATTCATTCCTTTAGATTTCGATCCTCGGTACGCTGTCGTTTCCGACAACCTACCGAGTCTCAGGGGCTACTATCTATACAGGGCGCATTTTTTATATGCAAAACTGTTAAAAGACAAAGGGGTGCGTCATTCTCACATACCTCAAATCCCGCCACCAAACTCATGGCGGCATTACGCAATTCACTCTCAGCGGACGAAATCCTTCCAATCACCATACGCATTAACGCGCGGTGACCTTCTGAAATGGACGCCCTCTCAAGCAGATTCTTCAGTTCTCCCGGCCGAACACTAGTAGGTGTCGAACTCTCTGGCCCCTCCGGACTCGGGGATACCCTCCGTGATGACACTTCGGGTTCGCCTGCCTCATCTGGCGGCGCTGCGGACGGAGGCGTATCGCTCTCCATCATCTCCGGAAGAAGGTCCCTCGAAGATGAACTCATCTGAGAAGGCTGCAGATCCGAACTGCAATATAAATATTTCGGTTATCTACAGAAGCACAAATGAAGGTATTTCCTTACTAATTAACTCCCTCTTTCATACTCACAACTCGCTGGAGGGCCGATCCTTTGATGATGATTGTGCGTCCGGATTCTTTCCGGGCGCCGGACCCCCCGGGGAAGATCTCTTCCCACGCTTAGGGGCTTTGGCCTCCGGATCTTCGGAGGCGGTCCTCTTTTCCCCCTGAAGGGAGGGGTTCTTGCTTCCTCCCTCTTCAGTTGCCCCTTTGGGCGAAATATTAGCTCCTCTATTTTCCCCGTCGTCCCCTTCTGTGGGCGCAACCTCCAACATTCTGACCAGCACGGGCTCCTGTGCGGTCTCTGGGAGGGGGGCCGGACACCTTATCAGCCTTGATCGCGCCACCCATTCCTGTAAAGAACAAAGGGTCAGGAGGCAAACTCTAGAAAGGCACATAAACAGAATGTCCGGACTTTGAGCTACTTACCTGAGTATCCGGGCGATCGCGGCTTAGGCCTGCGTCCTCGACTAAATCCGGACACGCCACTTGCGGTCCGAAGAACAACTTGTACATCTCCACGGGTGTTGCACCCATGAAGTGTTGGAGAATCCGAGGTCCCTCCGGGTTGAACTCCCATAGACGGAGAGGACGGCGTTTGCAGGGAAGAAGATGCCTGAGTAGCATAACCTGCGTCACCTTGATCAGGTCGATCTCCCTCGCTTGGAGATCTCGAATCCGGCCCTGCAGTGAAGGCACGTCTTCGGACGGCCCCCAATTGAGCCCTTGGTTGACCCACGACATCAGCTGGCGTGGAGGTCCCGGGCGGAATAAGGGCGGCGGCTTTTGCCTGCTGCCCCTTGGAGCGGTGATATAGAACCACTCCTACTGCCACGGTCCAAGTTCCTCTTGGAAGGAACCCTCGGGCCATGGGGCATCGACATTTTTGCTTATGGTCGCCCCGCCGCACTCCGCTTGACGCCCTCCGATCATCTTCGGCTCCACCTTGAAGGTCTTCAGCCATAGGCCGAAGTGGGGAATGACGCGGAGGAAGGCTTCACAGACGATAATGAATGCGGAGATATGGAGGATGGACTCCGGAGCCAAGTCGTGAAAGTCCAGCCCATAGTAGAACAGGAGCCCCCTCACGTAGGGATCCGTCGGGAAGCCTAAACCCCGACGGAGGTGGGATACGAAAACGACGTATTCACCGGGCTCGGGGGCTGGCATGGCCTGCCCTTGGGCAGGCAACCTGTGCGAAACCTCGTAGGCCGGGTACTTGGCCTCACGCAACTTCAATATGTCCTCCTCCGTGACGGAGGAGGGCATCCACCGGCCCTGGAGGTCGGAGCTGGACATGATTAAGGATCCGAAGCGCTCGAATCTGAGGCTCTGGGTGTTGGAACTGGGAGCAGGGAAGAGATTCGATGCGAGATTGAAGAACAATGGCGAGCCTTGGTCCTCTTATAAAGGGGAAAAAATACCAAGGGCCGTCTCCGTGACCGTTTGGGATTCCCCTTCGATAGAGGAGGTGTGACGACGGGAGCGGTTGGGTTACCCACGCACGTATTGATGAGAATCCCGGAATAAGGGGAACACGATCTCTGCTTCGACAAGACGTGCCAAGGAAATCGCTTCGCTAAACATGCTGAGGTGGTATAGTAATTCAAACAAAGGCCTTGTGGCGGTGTGATGTCACGCCGCATAATACGTCAGCAGATTGAACTAAGTGTACATTTTATTCTCTCTACGGTGGAATGTGGAATTTATTTTGCAGAGCCGGACACTATCCTGGTGTTCATGATCTTCTCTGGTTATTCAAGGGAGGAACCCGCCTTGCAATGCCGAACATTATGCACGCCAGACTTATCGTCATTGAAGACTGGTTCAGGGGCTACTGAGGGAGTCCTGGACTAGGGGGTGTCCGGATAGCCGGACTATCAATATCCGCCGGACTCCAAGACTACGAAGATACGAGATTGAAGACTCCGGCTCGTGTCCGGAAGGTACTTTCCTTGGCGTGGAAGGCAAGCTTGGCAATACGGATATGTAGATCTCCTACCATTGTAACCGACTCTGTGTAACCCTAGCCCTCTCCGGTGTCTATATAAACTGGAGGGCTTTAGTCTGTAGGACAACATACATTACAACAATCATACCATAGGCTAGCTTCTAGGGTTTAGCCTCCTTGATCTCGTGGTAGATCTACTCTTGTACTACCCATATCATCAATATTAATCAAGCAAGACGTAGGGTTTTACCTCCATCGAGAGGGCCCGAACCTGGGTAAAAACATCGTGTCCCTCGTCTCCTGTTACCATCCGCCTAGACGCACAGTTCGGGACCCCCTACCCGAGATCCGCCGGTTTTGACACCGACAGTGGACATATGGGAACTTGAGTACGGACATGATTTTAAGGTCCCTTTGTTTAAGTGCAAATGGGTCAATCTGTCAGGAGGCAGGGTACAGGTAGACCCACAGTACGGAATGACAACAGTGGATCTGAAAAATCTTGGGTACACTGACGAACCGTTCGTCCTAACCAATGATGTGGCACAGGTTATCTATGTGAAGGACATGTCTACCAGACCGAGAAAAAGAAAAGATAATGAAGCGAATACATCATACAATGAGCCAAAGCGCCACATAGTTTTTTCGTGAAAAGAGGACATCGTGGGAGTGGAGGGCAAGACAGACATGTCTGAAGATTATGAAAAGTTTCAAGAAATTCCTCCCTTCAAAGTCAAGGCTGACCCCAGCATCCTGATAAATGATGAAGATTATCCATGGTTACGGCGCAATAAGCAAATGACACAAGCGAAGAAAAAGTGAAGACTTTCTCCCGCAACTATTATGATGTTACCATGCCAACTTTGTAACAGACGAGTATGATACCATTATCCGTTTTGTACAAGCACATGCTATGTGGGTGAATTTATGATACCATGCCAACTTTCAACTTTTTCAGAGTTCATTTGAAATGCTTTAATGTCTTATGGTTCGGCCCTCGTAATAATTAAAAATAGCAACAATAAGTATTTTGTTGTAAGTAGAAACAAAATAAAATAAAGAAAGAAAGAAAGAAAACAAAAAAACAAAAAAAGTGTTTTCAAATTTGAAAAATAATGCAGAAAATAAAAATAGCAACAATAAGTAAAGAAAACAAAAAAACAAAAAAATGCCTCCTACTGGGTCCCCACGGCCTGAATACGACTAGAAACCCTAGTATGGGCTAGGATTCAGGCCCGCAGTAGGCCCAGAAGGCCCATCAGGCAAAGTAATAGCAAGTAGGCCCGAAAGCCTGCGGTGGAGAGGAGCTCGAGAGGGGTGCGGCAGTGGGGCTTATAAACCACTACGCGCCCCTCTCAACTAGCGAGGTGGGACTAAACTTTGGCCCCAACGCAGGCAGCACAGGGGCCTTTGGTCCCGGTTAGTGGCACCAACCGGGACTAAAGGGGGAGCATTGGTCCCGGTTGGTGGCACCAACCGGTACAAAGGCCGCTGCTTCCCGCCCTTTGGGCTACCGAAAAAGAGGTCTTTGGTCCCGGTTGGTGCCACCAACCAGGACTAAAGGCTTTGCTATATAAGCAGCACTTAGCAGTTTTGCAGAGTTCATCACCACAGTTGCCCCCCGACGATGTCGAGCACATCGTCGCCGCCAGGCTGCCCCGACGCCGCCCACCACCGTCGCCGTCGCCCGCGCCCGTCGTCGTCGCCGACCGCGCCCTCGCCGTCGCCCGCGCCCTCGCCCGTCGCCATCGCCACACGCCGTCCCTGCCCCGCGCGCCGCCCCTGCCCGGCCGCGCGCCGCTCCTGCCCTGACGCCATCGCCGCGCCACTCCCCGCGCCCCTGCTCGCCCCGACGTTGCCCACCGCGCGCTCCTCCCTCTGTGAGCACAGCGCCTCTGCAGCCCCGCCGTCGCCGTGCTATTTTTTTATGTTTGTTCATATATGTATGTATGTATTTTTTACATGTTTTTTTATGTATGTATGTATTTTTTCAATTGTAATGATGTTTTAAAGTATACATATATGCAAAAGTTAGATTTTTAGAAAAGTTTTATCTATATATGTTCTCTGATTTAGTACATTTTAGGTTAGTTTAATTTTTAGTAAAATTTTATATATCTAGCTAGGAAAGGAAGAAGAAGAAAAAGAATGAGAGGAAAAAGAAAAATAAGAGGAGGAAGAAAGGAGAAGAAGGGGGGGGAGAAGAGGAGAAATAAATAAGAAGAAGAAAAAAGAAGAAAAAGAAGAGGAGAATAACAAAAGAATAGAGGAGAAGAAGAAAAAATAGAAATTTTCTATTTTTCTTCTTCTCCTCTATTCCTTTCTTCTTCTCCTCTTTTTTCTTCTTCTTCTTCTTCCTTCTTCCTCTTTTCTTCCTTTTCCTTATTTTCCTTTCTCGAGGGAGAAGAAGAAAAGGAAGAGTAGTAGAAGAAGAAAGGAATAGAGGAGAAAGAAGAAACTTCAGCACGAGGGGGGGTACCGATACCCCCTCCCCGAGAACATTATTTTCCCATGTATATGTATGTCGCATCGTTGTCGATATAACCCCCTCGAGATAACTTCGACATTAGGGGCGGTCGATATATATACCCCCTCTCGACCATGATAACTTATACAACGGCAGCACCCCCCCCCCCTCGGCCCTCTCGCTCGACCAAAACTCTCAAGGACACCCAAAACCTAGAGAGAAAACGATGTTGGTCTCCTACCCCCTCCCGCCGCGCCCCTACCCGACAAATTAACTCTCTCGAGGCCACCAAAATTTACCAAGTTAAAAGATCGTTGTCGTCGAGGCCACCCCATACCCTTGAAGCATTGTGTCGAGGCGACTCCAAACCCTAGAGAAGCAGCGTCGAGGCCACTAACATGATTCCTTATTGTGATTAACTAGCTAGTTCTACGTTTTCCACTAATATATATATATATATATATATATATATATATATATATATATATATCCATCTGTACCATGTTTGAATAATAATTGACATGTTGTAAATTTTGCAGAAACTATGGAGCACTCCCAAGACGAAGAAACAGAAGCGATGTTGGGGGACATAATCGCAAATGGAAGTGATGAAGTTGCGTCATTTCTCCTCGACACCGATGGTCAGCTGGAAGAACTGGGTGAAGAAGAGGGCTATGTTCATGATGGCTTCGGCCCATTAATGCCGGTACAAGAAGAGGACTGTGTTTATGATGGCTCCTATGACACAATGGAGGTACAAGAAGGAGACCGTGTTGACTGCTCCGGTGACCGAACCGAGTCCGGCTAGGTATATATATATTAGTTAAGCCCGTGCTGACTAGTTAATTGATGCTTCCATTGTTTTGGTATATGTACACATATTAATTACTCTCGTCTTTCTTCCTTATAATTTCTAGCCCTCCGGATCGAGCACAACTTCGGTAAGGAGACGAGGCCCGAAGAAAAAGTTGAGCTCGGATGAAAAGTTTGAGATCATAGAAATCGCGCCCGACGGCGAACCGATTGAACCCATCCGGACAAGGAAGGCATTTTCTGCTCAGTGCGGGGTTCTTATTAGGGACAAGATCCCGATCAGCATCCAGCAATGGTATAAGCCTAAGGAGGAAGACGAGGTGTCTTATGTCAATGATATGCAGAAATAAGGTCTTTGGACTCAGCTGAAGGCAAATTTCACCCTACCGCCAGAGGAGGATCCGGAGAAGCCAGTTAAAGAGCAATTAATCAAGTCTTGTGCTCTTAAGAAGATGGCAACCCTAATGAGGAGGTGGAGGAAAGAGCTGAACCAGTTTGTCGAAAAAAAAGACACCAGAATTCATCGGCAAATATGAGAAGATCAAAGATCACTGGCCCGCATTTGTGGCCCACAAGACATCGGAAAAGAGTAAGAAGATGTCGGCGACAAACAAGAAAAATGCTGCGAAGAAGAAGCTTCACCATCGCACGGGGTCAAGTGGCTACCTCAAAGCCCGGCCTAAGTGGTCCAAGGCTGAGCATGATCTGCTTGAAAAAGGGATCGAAGCCGAGACAATGTATTGGCCAGACCGTTGCCGGACTTGGTTCTTCGGGGCTGGCGGAACCTTGGACCCTGTAACAGGGAAGTGCCATTGGACGGACGAGCAACTGCAAATACCAGTCAAGAACCTTCGATACTATATCGATGCAGCGCAGCGAGGGACGTTCATTCCAAACAGGGAGAAGGACGAGCTCACAATGGCCCTTGGGAATCCTGAGCACCCTGGACGGACACGAGGCACGCCAGGCTCCATTCCGTGGAAGGTTGGTTTTCCGGACGTAGGGGGTTACAAAACCCACGAGAGGAGGAAGAAACTGGAGCAGGGCCAACTGCAGGTGTTGCACGAAAGGGTAATGGGGCTAGAGGAATGAGAAGAGGAACGAGAAGCAGGAGATCACAGCAAACGACCTGCCGAAGCTTCCCCCAAAGCTACCCCGCCATCTCAGCGGACAAGCAGCGTGGCTTCCACCGAGCTGCTTTAGCCGGAGCATGTCTTGACGGCTCCTGCCAGCTATCTCGTGGATGATATCACGGAGTCTCAAAATTGCCACATTATGGCGCGATGGATGAATTTGAAGGTCCAGGCGGCTGTTGGCTCTGTTTATCCTTGTGGACCCGGCACAACTTATCACTGCCAGCCGATTCCAGAAGGATATGCTAAGGTGATGGTGGATGAAATAACGGAGGGATTTGAGGACCTCCTGCTTGACCACCCTACCAGTGAAGGGGAGACTAGGCTGGGTTCTGCTCTAAAGACTCCATGCCTATAGAGGAAGGAGCTCATCAACCTTCCGAACTGGACGCCTCCGCCTCCTCCTCCTCCTCCAGTGAGTCAGGGCACTCCGCCTCCTCCACCGCCTCCTCCTCCGGTGAGTGACGATCAGGGCACGCGTGGCGGCACTCCGCCTCCTTCTCCGGTGCGTGGCAGCACTCCGCCTCCTTCTCCGCCTGCGCCGGCGCTCCCGAGCAGCCAGCAACTTCCTCCTTCTCCGCCTCGCCAGCAAGGGCGGAAGAGACCCGCCGCCACCCCGGCTGCTCCGGCGCGTCGTAGTCCTTCTCCTCCGCCTCGTAAGCAAGCAGAAAGAAGACAGACGCCGCAGCCGCTCCGTCTGCTCCGGCGTCTAGCAGCACAACCAGAGGCGGGAGGCAATACATATACGATCCACCTCTCAAGCCTCTAGAGAAGTTACCGTACGAGAGGACCGAGCAGGAAAACGGTACGATCGTGCGGACCCACGTGAAGGAGTTCTTTGAAGGGGTGAAAGCAAAGAGACATCCACCTCCGGAGGAGAAGGTAGATCCGGTGAAAGCAAAGCGCACTCTCGATGCCCTGAGGAAACCGGCAAAATCTCCGCCGAGAACCAACTATGAGCGCATTACTGAACAGACATATCTCCAAGCGGAGCGGCCGGGAAGTACTATCAGACATCAAAGAGCAAGAGAACGAGCAGCTGCGAAAAAAATTGACCAGCTCGGCGAACAAGCAAACCAATCGTGCCCCCCGCTCAATGTGTCTAGCGGCAACATCGTCGCTGATGTTCCGGGGATGGTGGCCGGTTATGGCAATCTACAAGATTACCTGCCTGACAATGCACTTCCTGATTTCATGGAGGTGGAGGAACACAGATACGAGTACGGGAAGCCTCTCGTCAAAGATGAAAAATCTCTAACAATGATGATGCGAAGATTCCATACTTGGCACATGAAAACCTGCAGAGAGTCTGGGGGACGAATACTTTGTATCTGAGAATTAAAGAGGAGCATGTCCTCGTTGGAAATGATCTGTTGCCTGTTCCATTTGAGGAGTTCTTCGAGTTCTTCCATCAAAAGGTAAGTCTCTATATATAGCTCGGCTCTTTCATTGCATGTATTTATAATTAATTATCCTCAATATATTATGCAGATTAAAGATCGTCGAGTACAAAAAATAAGAAATTTATGATATTGGGTTCATTAACACAAATATCATAGATGTATTTCTGCTTGAAAAGCACGTCAAAGAGGTCGAGGACAACTTGCTACAATCGTTGATCAAAAATCAAAACAAAGATACCATACTCTTTTCTTACAACGGCAAGTGAGTGTTACTGTCGTGTGCATATTCGGTTTCCCTTATTACTCAAGCGAGGTTATAGTAATGTAATTGATGAGTTATGCATGCGTACGCAGGTACCAATATATTCTTCAGGAGATTAAGCTTGAGCGTGGACTAGTAACCGTCTTAGACTCGAGACGGAAAGATCCCAAAACCTATGCGGACATGACTGAAATGCTCAGCAAGTAAGTTCAATCGATCATTATCGCACCATATCGGCAACTTTTTGTTCATTTCCCGATATCTCAAGTAATAATAATTATTTTCTTTGTCTTGCAGGGTTTGGAAACAATTCACCGCTAAAGCTCCGGGACTGCCGAAGGAGCTGCGATGTATATACCCGAAAGTAAGTACTACTGGCTAGCTAGTTGCGCGCATCTCCCATTGATTCTATAGCTATACTTTCATCAATGCCATTTATAATGCTTCATTATCAGTTTGATTGGCCTATATTTCTCGTAAAGTGCTTGTGGCAGGAACAAGGGAATGATTTCTGTGGATACTATGTGTGCGAGTTCATCCACACCGCGACTTTAAAAAACAAGCGGGGCTACTCTCAAAGACAATATGAAGTGCGTAAGCAATAATATTCAGAATTTCATTTTATTACACCATCATTTCTATTGAGTTTCATTCATATATACGTATTAATTAACCTCCTTCTTCAAATTAGACGTGGCAGATGCGGAATGAACTCCTAGAACCAGATCGCATGAAAGCAATTCAAGAGAAATTGGCGGGATTCTTTCTTGACCACGTCATCAACAAAGCCAGAGAATACCATGCGGAAGTTGATTTCAATTGCTAGGGGACTGTAATTGAGAGATCTTACATATTGTACATGTATGTACCCAGTAGCGTCGGATACATGATACGAAAACTTGTTGTTCGGCCAATCTCTCGGAGAAGGAGAGGTCGATCGATCATTTCTCTCGGTATGCATGACGAACTTCTGTACTCAATGGTTCCCTTCATTTTCTTACTAGCTAGCGTGTCGAGGGCTATATGTATATAGTACGTAGCGTCGACCAAGCACGGACATAAGAGAGGACACTTCTCTCTATTAATTAGCTAGCTAGCACAATATATGAAACACCTAAATTAACCCCCCAAAACCCCCCAACCCCCCCCCCCCCCCCCTTTAAAAAAACAAAAACCTCAGCCACTGGAATGCTAACGCGTGGATGCCTTTTGGTCCCGGTTGGTGCCACCAACTGGAACCAAAGGCCCCCCTGCCTAGGCTCGGCACACCGGCCACGTGGAGGACTGTCTGTCCAAGTTCGTGTTTGAACCGGAACTAATGGGTGCAGGTATTAGTAATGACCCATTAGTCCAGGTTCATGAACCGGGACTAAAGGCCCTTACGAACCGGGTCTAATAGGTGTTTTTCTACTAGTGATATAGCTGATCCACAAACCCTCGAGGCGCTTGCGATAAGGGAGGCTTTAGCTCTCTCGGACGACCTTTATCTTCGGAGGATCCATGTCGCATCGGACTGCAAGGGGGTGGTCAAGGAAATATGGAAGGAAAATGCAGCAAGTTATGGAGCAATAGTTCATGAATTAGTAGACCACTCTTTGTCTTTTGATTTCTGTAAATTTAGCCATGAGTTTAGGAGCTCGAATTATGAAGCTCACAACTTAGCGAAACATGCTCTTACTCTCGGTGGTGGCCGCCATGTTTGGTTAGGGCATCCCGGGAATCTTTCTTTCATCCCTATAACAGTGATGACAGGTTAATAAAGATTTTCGCGAGGTTGTCTAAAAAAACTAAAATCTAACCCAGATGGGCACCTCAAATGACTCTTAAACGCCCGGACTGACCGGGACCCCTCATATCCAGTCTAAATATGAGGCAGATATGGGGCGCTCAGGCGCGCCCGCCAGGGCTGACGGCGGGGTCCCATGAGGAATCGCCCAGAAACCCGACGGTCCGAAACTCGTCTCCTTCGTCGGACCGATGCCACCGCTTCTGCGGGCCACGTAGTGCCTATCCCGGCTATTTAACTTGACCGCCGGCACCGAAACCCTACCATCCGCATTTTCCTTCGCCTGTCCGCTGTCGCCGCCACTTTCTAGTCCCCGTCGGCCTAGTAGCCATGCTCCCACACTGCCGGGTGAGGAGCTACCCATTTCTAACGCCGGAGCGCCTGCCGGAGCTCCTTGAGCAGATCCGGGCAAGGCGCGAAGCCCGGATCTCCATGGGGCTCTCTCCGGATGCAGTGGATCCGGAGGAGGACGAGGAGGTTGAGGAACAGTAGGAGGATGAGCCGGAGGAGGAGGAGGATGTGGGGGATGTTGGCGACGCGAATCTGCAGCTGGAGCAGCAGGCCATCATCGATTCCCTCCGCTCGGAGTCGGTTGCGGAGGCCAAACGCCGTCGTCGTCAGGAGATGGAGGCACATCAGGCCGCGGAGGAGGCGGAAATTCTCGACCACATGGAAGAGGTCGAGCAAGAGGAGGATGAGCCGAAGCCCTCCTACGCGTCCGTCCACCAATGCCCGGCACCATCGTTGTGGTCATCTCCGACAACGAAGACTAGTTAGGGTAGTATGTAGTATCTAGGACATATGATTTCTTTACGGATTTAGGGATTAAAATATGAGAGATTCAGATGCAGAGTGACTAATTTAAGACGTGACTGGAACTGTCCGCGGACGCGCCGGTTATGTCCCCGGTCGTTTAAGAGACCAGATTTGTCAAAGTCCGGCTCTAGATGCTCTAAGGATGCGACAAGGAGTGCTCCGGGAGCAGCCTCGGCTCCTGCCACCATGTCCCCAGCAACTACTGCAACGGATACAAGCGCCATTGTTGGGATGGGTACTAGAGCAGCCCTTGCCTCGCTAGCTGAATGCTGGAATGTTGACAACTGGGGACAGTTAGTTATCATTCAAAGTGTGTACTACATATTGTTTACAATCAGACAAGTTGAAAAATATTCTACTCTTGTCTGGGATTCAGGAGCACGATTTACTCAACATTGTTTTATATGGCCTAGCATGCGAAAGAGAGGTTGGAATCACGGTCGAGACCTTTAAACCACTTGTTCTCATTCGTCAAAACTCCGTGTGGATCAAGTCTTCCCCATAATTATGACTGAGATTTTTGTATTGGGGAGGCGCAAAAGGTCATACCAATATATCTCGTTTTCGCTGCTGTACTCTTCGTCAAAATGACGACGACGTTTACTTATAACCTTTTCAAAAAGTATAAACTTACGGAAATGTTAACGCCCACACGTGTGGGCGTTTGCACATCACTCACACGCCTCCATTACCACTCATTTTGCCACGTATGAATAGATGACATCAGCAGAATTTTTTTTGGTTTTCGGCTTAAAAATGTTGTATCTCCTAAATAAAAAAGCGAACTAAAAATCTGTTTTCATCATTAAATCCGTCTCGACGAGATCTTCAAAACTAGACTCCATGTTGATATGTTTCAACGATTTTTTTTTGCCAGAAGTTGCCACGATGTTTACACTGCAGTTGTCATAGGGCTTAAACTAAAGTTGCCATGTGGCAATTTTAGTTTGTAGATATGGCAATTTTAGTATTTGGATGATGGCAACTCCAGTACTTTGACCATGAAAATTATTTTTTATATGAACCATGGCAATTATCATGGCAATTTTAGTTTATGATTCATGGCAAATCTAGTTTCTTAATTCCCCGTTTTATAAATGTCAAAATTTACTTTTAAATGTAGAAGAAAATAGCTGAAACATATCATGGCAACTTCAGTGTAAACATCATGGCAATTCATATGCAATAGACATGGCAACTTTTAATCCAAAAAAAATCATCAAAACATATCAACATGGGATCTAGTTTCGAAGATCTCATCGCGAGGGATTTAATGGTAAAAACGGATTTTCAATCGGATTTTTCGTTTAAGAGATAAAACATTTTAAAAACTGAAAATCCAAAAAGATTCCTGCATGCATGCATGCGATGACGTGGCAATCTGTTTACATTAGAAACATGTGGTGCGTCTCCCTTCCTGCCACACGTGTGACAGTTAGCGCGACCCTAAACTTATACTCCCAAAATATTTTGACTTGGTCTCATTTCCATCCATTCAAATAATTTGGATAGCTCTGCCTCCAGTAAAGTGGAATAGTTTTTTAAAAAAAATAAAAAATTATTCCCAAAATATCTGGACTCATTTCCATTTCCAACCAATCACATAATTAAACACTTTAATGGTCGCGCAAAGGGCGCCCTCTAGCTGCATCCACCTCATCACTTTTTACTGTGCTAGTCAGAGTAAAAAAATAATGTGCTAGCGCGTGGGTTGGGCAGGTGTCGATGGGAGAGAAAAGAAAAAGAGAAGGAAAGGCGCTCGCTGAGGGAGGTGTTACCTAGACATGATTTTGCTCATGATCCCTTCCTCACGAAGCAAACTACATCTCTCTCTCGCACACGTAGATGTATTGTCCGCGTCTCTCTCTCGTCGCCTCCGCCTCTGCCCCTTCTCCTCCCCGTTCCTCTCTCCTAGCCGAGCTTCGGCCCTGCTCGTGGAGCCGCGCCATCCTCGCCTCCCGCCGCGCGCACCGCGTCCACCGCTTGCGTCTCCATACCCCGGCCCCGACACCGGCGCCTGTTCTAACACGGCGCGGTTCACCAGGCGCGTCCTCCTCTGGTTCGAGCTCCTCCACACCGGCGATGGCGAGGAAGGCGAAGGCGCTGGGGCGGCTGGTGCCGGGGTGCCGGAAGCTACCGTTCCCGGCGCTCCTGTCCGAGGTGTCCGACTACATCGCCGCGCTGGACATGCAGGTGCACGCCATGGCCGTGCTCGCACAAGCCCTCTCCGCCGTCTCCCCACCACCCTGATCCATCCGTCCATCCGGCCGCCCCAACCCCAAGATTCCCCGCGAATTACTCCGCCTCAACGACGCGCCCTAGCCGAACCAGTGCCACAGGGTCGCAGGCGGAGAGGGCGAGGCTGAGTCGCTGTTACAATTGTGTCGAATATTATTGTACAAGGTAGGTTACAGTTGGACTTGGTTTTGGACTGTGTGTAGACAGGGTAGGAGTTGTGTCCTAATAGGACACTTGTATCCTAGGCCTCTCATATATAGCGGGGGTAGACACACGATGTAACCTATGCCAACATAATAGCACGGGTACGCGGGGGAGCCGGCGGCATGTGCCGGCGCCCGGGCGGCCGGAGTGCGGTATTGTGACGGTGTCACGGGGAGGAGCGCCCGTAGTCAGGCCCCGGGGATGTAGCCGTATCGGTGAACCTCGTTAACAAATCTCGGTGTCGTGCCTTGTGTGATTGCTTGGTCCTCGGTAGATCAACGGAGTGCCTCGGATTTATTCTAACAAGTGGTATCAGAGCCCAGGTGCCCGGAATGAATCTTGGTAGACTCACGGGTGGTCGGTCATGGTTAGTGGGCTGGAAACGCAGGTGTTAGCGGGCCCATGGATGACCGATGTGTGAGAGGGAGATTGTTGGGTTTAGTCCCACATCGGTTGTGGGGGAGACATAACACGACTTATAAGGGCGGGGGTGTCCCCTCCTAACAGGCTAGTCTTTTGGGGGGGAGAGGGCCCAACGCTTGTCATAAGTCGGTGTTGCTCTCCGGTTGGGCCTGGTTGACGCATGTGGGTCGAAAACGCTGGTGATTGCGGACCCGGGATTGCGTAACAAGTGGTATCATGAGCAAGGTTGCAAGGTTCAAAGAGGCTGCGGTGTTGATCTAGAGGAGGCCGTGGAGAAGTCCGACGAAGGGCGGGGTGATTAGACGGCAGTGGAGAGCGATCTCGCGCCTAGATAAAGCTGATATTGATCGGCTCGATCGGAAGGTGTCGGCGCGTATGGTAACCATGGCAGAGTCGAAGCAATCGGAGCTAGGCGTGCTGGAGCCGGCGAGATTGGCGTGTAATGACGGCGGCACTGGAACGTGCAGTTGCGGGAGTCTTCAGTGTTCGGCGGCAGATCGGATCGGGTTCGATCCAAGAAGCATCGGCGGCTAGGGCACGGAGCACATGGAGCGAGCGCTGCAGAGGCAGCGGGCAGGCACGGCTGCACCGGCCGATGGTTGCAACAGGGAGCGCTCGTGTGAGGCCAAGGCCCAGTAGGACGCTCGCGCAAGGCTTAGGCAGTTCCAGGTGGGCCGCGGGGTCATGTAGACTGGGATCCCAGGAGCAGCACGTGGCTCAAGGGCTTGGGCAGGAAAGCAAGCATGAGATTTGTTACAAGGAAAAAAAGGTGCAAGCCCCAACGTGCACCAGTGTCCAGGAGCATTGAGGTGGATTAAAAAGGGAACTGATCCATATGTTGCTAAGGGTACACGGAAGGTTGCAGGAATATTGTGCGCTGGCTAAGCTTGGTTAAGGTTTACTCGACGTCTGAGAATAAGGTGCTCCATGAAGAATCAATGGTAAATTCGTTTATTGGATGCAAAAGTTTTTCAGAACTTTGAGCGAGGTTAGAAGTAATTGTGGAGCTGTCAAAGCGGTGGGCACAACTTTGAAGGGGGCTTGGAGCGTGCAGATGCATGCTGGCGACGTGCGTATAAGGCTCGAAGGAGTCTGGAGCATGTTGTGACAGGATCATGCAAACACAGGGCGTCAAGCAATGCACGGAGAAGTGCGGGGCGGACACGACGCGGGGTGGAGCATGGTTGTAGTCGGATAACTTCGGCTGGGTCGGACTGGACCATCTGACGGATCGACGGGGATGCCAGTCAAAGCAGAAGATGGCGGTTGATTTCAGCGACGACGACATAGGAGCGTGATGCTGATGGTGGCAGACTTCTGGGGCGTGGAAACACGTGGTGCAGGCCTGAGGGCTTGTGCGGCTTCAACAGACTATGGCGCGGGGTTGACTCAAGATGGTGCGCACAGGAGAGCTTGAAGTCGACAGGGCGCGGGAGGGTGGCACGTACAACCACCATGGAGTCATGTTGAAGGTGGAGTTGGAGTCTGATGGACGACTTCACTCTGTGCTGATGGAGGGGCTACGGCGTAAATGCATGGAGAGTCGAAGCCTATTTCAGCGGGATAGCGAGAGACACGTGGATCGGACTGGGTACCAGTGGTCTGATGGAGGCGTGATACTCGGCATCGGTCGGTAATGACCGGTGGTTCTCTGCAGTAGGGGTTTGAGTGGTGTGGGTTCGCGACCCTGGAGACTCGACCGGGACAGCAGAGGCTCGACGCGGTGATAGCGGCGAGGCGTGCGGTAAGCACGGAACACAGCGACAGACTAAGGCACTGGTGGTCAGACATGTGGTCACGCAAAGTGTGCAGGGGGTGCTGAAGCAGTGTTGACGAGTACCATATTCGAGTTGGTGACTGGGTCTATCGGTGCCGGTTGATGGACAAGAGTTAACCATGGAGAATCTGAGAAAGTGGCGGAAAGTCTGAAATTGTCAAAAGCTGAGAGAGTACATGGCCGCATATTCTGTGGTGTTCAGTGCACATGGCAAAGTGCGGATGACAAGTACAGAAGGAGGCGGAGTGCTATAGCTGTGGGACATGTCAGAGACTATCCGGGAAGAAGGGTGAGACAACTGTGAATTTGACTCAGGGTGACACAGGGCGACGGTGAAATTCCTTCAAGTTTCAGACAGACGGTCAAGAAAGAGGGGTGATGTTGAGTTCAGCTAACTCTTATATGTGGCGTCCAATACGTGAGTTGTTCACTTTCACGCAGACAGTGGTCGGTGTGTGATGGCATTGAACGGATTCTCCGGAAGTTGGGAGCACGGACTAGAGTAACAAGGAACTTAATTTTGCTCGAGTGTTGACTATGGTCAAGAAAAAGAGGGACTACAAGTTGCAGGTGGAGTCACATGGAGCCTGGGAGTAGCAGCGGTGCTCATGGTGTATCTCAAGTCCAATGTACATGGAGGTTCGACGCATGGATGAATCCAAGGTGGTGGAGAATATTCGCCAAGGTGGAGTTTGTTACAATTGTGTCGAATATTATTGTACAAGGTAGGTTACAGTTGGACTTGGTTTTGGACTGTGTGTAGACAGGGTAGGAGTTGTGTCCTAATAGGACACTTGTATCCTAGGCCTCTCATATATAGCGGGGGTAGACACACGATGTAACCTATGCCAACATAATAGCACGGGTACGCAGGGGAGCCGGCGGCATGTGCCGGCGCCCGGGCGGCCGGAGTGCGGTATTGTGACGGTGTCACGGGGAGGAGCGCCCGTAGTCAGGCCCCGGGGATGTAGCCGTATCGGTGAACCTCGTTAACAAATCTCGGTGTCGTGCCTTGTGTGATTGCTTGGTCCTCGGTAGATCAACGGAGTGCCTCGGATTTATTCTAAGAGTCGCGAACGGCAGCGGGGCGCGATCTGGCAGCGCTGCGGCCGGGCGTGATCTGGAAAATCGGTGGGGCGTCGCCGTGCGGTGCTGGTGGTGGTGTTATCGATGTCGGGGATGGCACTCCGCGGCCCGGATGCTGCGTTCGTTCTTCCCATGCACTTCCCTTCTCCCTCGGCTTCTTGTACGCCTGATTCGTCCTCGACCGCCTGGTATACAAGGTACGGAATCAGCTCCACTTCCTCCTTTTCACTAGGGAAGTGTTTGGGGACGGTGCGCCGGGCGAAGCGCTCGGCCGGTCTCTTCCTTTTCTTCACGCGCGGGACACGCTGGTACGCGCGCGCTTAGTTGACCCAAACGTTTTTCTTTTTTTTTTCTTTTTCTTTGCTTATTCTTCCTTCCGCCTCCGCCTGATCCCATCTCGCCTCCTCCATTGTAGCGCGTGGAGCAGCTTGCCGTCGCCCATGGATGTAGAGGTTGCAGCCCCGCTCTCATTCCCACCTCCTTTTTCTTCCTTCTCCCTCTCTTCCCTCTTCCTCCTCCTCTCTTCCCCTTTTGTTGCAACCGGCGACAGGCAAAACGCCGGGAGGACCGAGGTGCCCGTGCTACAACCATGGCCACGGGGGAGGAGCTGCAACCGCGGTACTGGGAGAGTTGCAAACGGCGTTTCCCCGTGCTACAACCATGGACACAAAAGCTACATCCAGTAGATAAAAAAGCTTCAACCAGACAACGAAATGCAGGAAAAGTTACAACCGTTTTGACAAAAAGCTTCAACCCGCAGATGAAAAAGCTTCAAACAGAGATTGAGAAAATCCTCCTCGACGACGACCACGACGTCTCTCTGTGTGTTTTGTTGCAACTGCAGAGTAAAAAGCTGCAACCCTTTATGAAAAAAGCTTCAAGCTCAGGTGAAAAAAAGCTTCAATTGGCATGGTGGAAAGCTTCAATCCGCGAGAAAAGCTTCAACGGGCATAGAGAAAAGCTTCAACCGATGAGATAAAAAGCTTCAACCTGACTCGTCAATGGCAGCGAGGGGCGGCGTTGAGAGCTGCATCGGTGCCACGACAGTGCAACGACGATGGCGGCTGCTAGGTGTTGCGATGATAGGGGGTGCTGTGTGCTTCAAGACGGCGCCATTTTTTGCTAAAGGGGGGGGGGGGGGGCTTTCTGCTGGACCGGGGGGTGAGTATGGATGATGCGACAACGGCGGGGACGGCGATTGGCGGCGACGGAGAGCGCATCCAGCAGCGTGGGACTAAGGGGGGAGGTCCAGGTGAGGGGGCTAGTCGCCGGCGGCAGGAGCGGCTGGGGTGGGGGCGCGGTGAAGAAGGAGAGGAAGAAGAAGTCAACGCGGGGGAAGGGGGCGCGAGGAAACAGATCTGACGGCTCGAGCTCGCGGATCGGGCGGATGGGGCTTGACCGGCCCAACGATTGGGCCGGTGCGCCGGTGCAGATCGTTGCCCTTTTCACTATACCTTCATGCTCCGCTCCAGGTGGTTCATATCATGATCATTCATTTTCTTTTCTCACATTGTAGAGGGCACTGATGATGCATGCGACGTAGTCTGAATCTCCCTTGAAAATAACCATGAAAATGTACCAAGTTTTTTCTTTACTAAAAATCTATCCAAGTTATAAGCCACAGTGCGGCTAAACTGCAGTTTGCATTTCTTTCAGGATTTAGAGTACCAAACATGCAGTTGTATATGAAAAAGGCAAGCACACAACTGTAACAGTCAGAGGGAGCACTACAGGGGATTTCATGAGCATGTCTTATTAATCTTTTAAGCTCAATCATCAGGCACCCTCACGCTGAGGAAAATCATTGTTGAAAGATGGAATAGAGCAAGTTATAAAAATTAACTGCCAAACTATGATTACATGATACATGTTGATGATAATTAAGAAATGATGACCTTTTGGTCAATGTTGTAAAATGACTGGGATAGTGTAGTGTCATAATTAATGAGAATGATAACTTAATTGAGACTTTGCATAAGATTCTGGGGTTGATGAAGGGGCAAATCATGTCTGCAGGGAAGTGTACGAGTAGTACGAAGTTTTATCAGTCTGTTACTGAAAATGTTGTAGGCATTGATGTGATTCGAGCTGTCCAACCTGAGCTCAAGTCGATGAAAGTTCAACCAGGTTGTAGGGAATTATTTTACTCTCTGTAATGTTTATGCTCTCTTGTGTACTTACAAACAACAAGAAGAGTTGAATGCCTCACCACGCTATCTTCCATTGAAAAAAATGCCTTCTTCTACCATGATGATTTGTTATTCCGTCAGTCACAATTGGAGATTAAGTAAACGATACTGCATAATGATACCAATTTAAGTTTTTGCTGTACATCAAACTTGTCATTTTTACTGTCACCTTGACATGACTAACTGTTTTCTCCATTGTTTGTTATCTTCCCATGTTTATCTTCACAATCTGATTTTGGGGACCTTGTTTTCTATTTGCAGGAGCAAATGATGTTTCAGTGATACAAAAGGGTTGATGTTGGTTCTGGGGTATGTTCATAGGTTTATGCGGTACATATATACTGGCATAATACTTGCTGAAGCACCTATCTAGCTTCCTTGCCTTGCTATTCTAGCACCAGCCTCGCTGCCGTGGAGGTTTGCTCTGATTTGCATGCGCTGTTGTTTCATTTATGCTTGATTTGCTTATGGAAAATGCAATGTGATGCTTGCATGATTGGTAGATGAAATCGTGATGTAGAAACACATAACTGTTTTTCATGGGTTCACATATGTGACAATTAGCGTTAGTTTGCTCTCGGATAGGAATTCTTAGCCTTTGGTTTAGGTATATCTTATATAATTGTTCTTTTCCTATTAATGGTGATATTTGGATGAGTTCTTCTTTGTAATTGGTTGCATAATATGGTTGTATAGATCATTATGAAGTAAATAACTTTTGGGGAATTCTCTGCTTTACCTATAAAGAGGTGGGATCCAGAGATGAAAGCTAGCTTCAATTGGCATGTAGTAAGACCAAATGGCAGGTAATGAGTTTTATTCTTCAGTTATGAGCTTGATTCGATGTCCTGTGTTTTATAAAGCTCAAACTTGAATTGCTCTGTTTCAGGATTAAAACCTTCTTGAGTTATGCAATCACAAATATCTTGCACACAGAGAAAGAAACTTGCATGTTTTAATCACACAAAGGTGTTTTTACATGTATGTGCTTTTCTTTTAATCTATTCATGAGCCAGGTTTCTATGATGTGCAGTTTGGACCATGAGCTTGCGGATGCTAAAGAAATTCTTAGGTGCGTACTCTGAAATAGAAGCATTCAAGAAGTTCACTAGGCCAGAATGCTTCCAAGCCGGTCTTGATGATACCTCTTGTGAGATGCCAAATTTGAGTCAGGAATTTTCAGTTGCTTGGATGGGTAATTAATACTAAAAATAATCAATAAGGGAGATAGTTCATAGTTCATAGACTCATAGAATCTGCAAGTTAAAGGCTGCAAATTGCTTGATATCTCTTATGCGGAGCGTACTCTCATCAATACTTTAATTGTTTCTTGATCGACCTGCTGTTTTATGGCATTAATCTTAGCATATTGGACTTCATACTGTTTCATGACTGAAAAGTACTGATCTGTTTAGCACCCTGATTTATATACCCCGCTCACAAAACTGCAGGAATCGGACAGATGCTGATGAACTTCTGTAGAGGGACAGCAGATGCTTGTGGATGACTTCCTGCTTGAGGGCCACAATCTCCCCGGCTAAATCTATGATGGACTACAGAACTGCAAGGTCACGTCTAAGAACACAGGCATAATTCAAGATGCAGATGAGCATTCTAGAAAGAGAACAAACGAAAGGTATGGACGAACGTGCATGCCTTCCTCACTTTTCAGTTGAATATGCAATCAAATTATTTGTGTTTGGACCATTATATTTTATGGATTAGTGGTGTGCTACCGTGTTTTTTAAACCTGCGTGTATTACCTTACTTAGACTACTCACAGAAAAGAAACTAACCTAGAATTAAAACATATTAGCATAGAAATAAGACACGCATATCTTTCTTCAGCTTCAACAATAAAACAAAAAACCTTGCGGTTTGGCATATTTGAAACAATGTACTAGGATTTCCAGCAAACCAAACCTTTGAAGTAGTCTTTTGAGTTCTTTCAATTGTTTTCCTGGAGTGACGGCCAGTCAAATGCTCTGGCAAGTTAAGTGAGTGTCTTCTGTGGAGTACATATAAAGATGTTCTCATTTGTCCATCATAATTTACAAAATTTGATGGATTAGAACAAGATTGGAACTAATGGATGCAGGTAGTACACAATTTTATATGATGGCAAGTATGCATAATGTATGATCTACGCAAGTTTCAGTTCTGTATTATTGTTATTTCCAAGTATTTGTCACTCGAGTTTCTGATAACTGAAGACTGAAGTGGGTGTCTTTAGCTACAATGCAGAACAGGTTGGGTGGTTTAAGGTGGTGTTGCTGTGGGACATTGCAACTGCTCCAGATCGATTCAAGCTTCATTTGAATGTTTTAGTTCATCTATGCTTTTGATTATATTTAGAATAATGGGGTTATACTTAGTCCTGAAGGCTTTGTGGGGAGTATTCTGAATTGCATTCATTGCTCCAAGCACCTGTTTATATCTCTTACAAGACGAGGAGATTTATACCTGTTTGCTCAAGTATTTTCACTAAACTACGCATAATGTATGTTAACAATTACGGTAGCATGATTAGTGCGCAGAGTCCCACCTCAAGAGACGCGCCCTGGGCGCGTCCCAATCACTAGTATGGATATATAGCTGTCATCTATTAATGTGGAAGGCTGCAAAGGCCTTCTGCACCACTCAAACCGACGCTAGCAGGGCTGCAAAAGCCGTCTACGCCACTCAAACAGACGCTAGCTGGCTAATATTGGTGCTTTCAACCGATGGCACACCACACCACCATCATGCCGCCGCTGTCCGCCGGAGCAGCAGCTGCAACGGCGCCGGTGATAGGGATGCCGGGCTGCGAGACCAGGTGCGGCGACATGATCGTGCCGTATCCGTTCGGCATGGGCCCGTCTTACTGCTACCTGCCGGGGTTTAACCTCACTTGCGACTGGTTAAGCGACC
Source organism: Triticum timopheevii (assembly GCA_963921465.1). NCBI lineage: Eukaryota > Viridiplantae > Streptophyta > Magnoliopsida > Poales > Poaceae > Triticum > Triticum timopheevii. Next base: position 490,855,842 of record OY997270.1, on the reverse strand, counting down.
CACCGCGGCTCCTCCTCGGCGACGGCACCATCAAGGTCGCCGAAGACATCGGCTACCCCAGTGATGCCACGCTAGCCGTCGTCTACCCCAGCAACATCCAGACCGACGGCAACGGGCATGGCAGGCTCGGCGGTGGCCTCGGCGATGGTGGGCCGTACGCGCTACCGCCGGCCGGGAACCAGCTCGTCCTCGTGGGCTGCAACGTGCGGGCCACGCTGAGGAGCGGCAACCTCACAATGAGCAGCTGCTCCTCCTTCTGCCACGACGGGCGCACGTCCTACATGAAGTCTGGTAAGAGCAGCATGCTCTGCTCCGGCATGGGCTGCTGCCAGGCGCCCATCGTCGTCAACCGCGAGGTGGCCGCCGGAGGAAAGCTCGTCCCCATCACGTCCTACGACGTGGAGATCGAGTGCTTTGGGCGGAACCGCAGCGACGGCCAGCGGTGGCCTGCACGCGTCTTCGTCGCCAAGAAAGGCTGGTTCACGACATGGAGCGTCTCAAATCAACTGTCGTCGGACCTGAGAGCCGCCGTGGACATGGAAATTCCCTTTTGGATCAACTGGGAGGTCATCGATGGCGACGCGACCGGCGACACAGATCAGCTGCGGAGGTCCAAGGAGTGTCCTAGGGACGCGGCAGGCAGAATCTGCAAGAGCAACCACACGCGCTGCACTAGAGGTGAAAGAGGCGGCTACTTGTGCTTCTGCACGCAAGGTTACCAGGGCAATGCCTACATCACCAACGGATGCCATGGTTAATTCGATCCTTCCTTTATTTCCCGCTAGCGTATATACTAGTAGTACTGATATATACTATACTAATAGGATAATCCTATACACACCGACGAATATGGGCATCTCAACGCTAATTAATCTCCACCCTTGATTTTCATGGGGTGGGCCCCGCCTCACTTCCTACTTCAATTAAAACGTTGCCATCTAATTACATTTCGTTGAATCCGTAACCCCAAGTCCCTGCGTGTAGCATTATCTTAGATTTTTCGTGATACGGACGTACCTAACACTAAACATGCCTATATATACATCTGTATCTAAACAAATCTAACTAATTCTGAATGAAGGTACAATACTACATATTGTTGGTTTAGAAAATGTGTCAATGTCATGAGCTACATTCCAACCACACGGGCATCTAGCCGGAAACACGCACTGATGCATGCACACACACACACATACACACGCGTGCATAAAAAAAAGCGCACACACAAAAACCGCATGCACAACAGACATATGTATACAAATAGCGGGTTATCTCAAAAACAAAGAGAAAATATATTGTTTGGCATGAATGGTGGGTTATCTCAAAAACAAAGAAAAAACTGACTAGGAAATAAAAAAACAAAAACAAATATGCAAACAACACACATTTTTTTTAAAAGGTTGATTTAAAAGACAAAATGCATCGCCTGAATAATAGCAGAAGTGAGGAATATACTCCCTCCGATCCATATTACTTGTCACTCAAATGGATGTATCAAGGGTTGAAATGCGTCTAGATACATCCATATCTGATTTTTGTAGCTAGAACCTGCAACTTTTCTATTGGTTGCAATTGGGTTAACATAGCATTACATCTCGTCCAACTAACACGAACTCGTGTCCAACACGATGCTACCCGGACTTGGTAACCATTGATTAAACTAATAAAATATAAATTATATGTCATAAAAATTATACCGTATGAAACTTCCTTGGAATGCAAATACAACAATATATTTTTGTAGAATATATTTTATATGTATTAGATATATTAATGGTCAGGGCTTGACCCAAAATACGTGGGGGCCAGTAAACCCAGACAAAAGGAGTACTCCTTTAGGGATTCAATCTAACGTGATTAATCTGAGTCGACTAGAATTTACAAATCACAATTCAGTGGCACATGGTGCAGCTCTTAAGACCAATTATTATTTTGTCAGTTGTTTGGCTTAATGACATCTGGACAATGAGAGTTTATGTCGTTACATTGTCAATTTATGTTTCGTATATAAATAGTTACATTCATGTTGAACATAATGTCCCCGCAAAAAAAAAAGGAAAACCGCCATAAGAAACACAAGATATGTAAACAAAAAAACTACACCAATTAGATATTGGTTGTGTTTTACTTTTAGGGTTCCATATCACGTTAAGAAAAAAAAATTACATCTGGTTTACATTTTCCTTGCACTCTTTCTTAAAATTTACGTGACATATAAAATTGGATGCACTAAAGTACAAATAGGGAATATACATCCCACTACCATGTACAATAAGTTGCACGCCTTATATACTATCATGTGGCGAGATATACTACACTATAACATTAAATATATCCATATATTGTTCAAAAAAAATTCACATCAAGCTACATCTAAAAATTATGAGTGAGTTGATAGTTTCAAGTAGAATTTAAAATAGATTCATATTTATACATATACAAATCACTCGACCAACTAAGAAAGTCCATGCTCAATGCAGGACACTATGATTACCGAAAAAGGCTTTCGCCCCGTTTTATAGATAAAGCAAACAAGACACTCTGATTGCCTGTAATGAACAAGAAGATATGCATATACTCACTGCTGGACGCACCGACAATATATTTTTCCTTGGGGCAGGTGGGGGGGGGGGGGGGGGTGTTATTCCTTTGTTCCTATAATTTATATACATGTATTTGTTTTCTGATTTTCTGGAGTGTACATTTTCCCTCCAGTTATAATAAAGTTTGGTGTTTGCATGCTTCTTCCCACCGTAATAGTCCTGCTTAAAAAATTGTGCATGTGAACGAATGCCCAAAAATATGGTACGTACTACCTAAAAATTATTAAATGTACTATCCAACTATTTTCATATACCATATACTATGCATACTTACTTTCTGGTAAGTTAAGTACTATCAATATAATTCTAAAGTAAATAAGATTTCCAGGGACATTTGTGTGCTTATTATTATTAAAAATACTCAAATAAATGTGAGTATTTATGTATGTGAATTTAAATTTTGGACATGGGCTTCACACTAACTGGCTTAATATATGTACACTGTGTAGACATCGAAGAGTGCAAGCATGCAGAATTCCAAATCAATAGGTGCTATGGTCAATGTACCAATACGGATGGTGCATTTCAGTGTCGGTGTCCACAAGGAACCCATGGCGACCCCTACATGCCCGGTGGTTGCTTTAGTCTCCTAACAGGTAAGCACCTTTTCTTTCTTCCACATTTACCTTTTGAGATGACAACTCAAGTAGTATATTAAAGATCTCAGATCTTTGGTCAACTATAAATGAAATTAGTTATAATATATGTTGCACATGATCAATTGTAAAACTGCATAAGTTGCACATTAGAGACATAAATAATACTTGAATTTAGAAATGAATGTGCCACTACCAAGTAGTCGTTAAACCAGCATACAAAGCTAAAGTAGATTTAATAAAATGTTAACCAACTTCGCCAAGGTAGAGCTTTTGGACTAATAAACCCATATCAATAACTATGATGTGCTTGGCAATGACTTTGTAATCTCCCATCAATCAAATTCACATGTAGTTGGTAAGTATAAAAATATAATTCTAAATGTACCTAAACAGAAGAAAGAAAAAAATTAATCAAGATAAATAAAAAATCTAGCTCTGCTTAACCAAGATAAAACAATCTTAATATGATTGCAAATATATTATGGTAATAAAGTTGTATAATGTTAGTATATGAAACAATGATACATAAATTATACAGTTCGTAAGTGTACGTTTATAATCTTATTCTTGTTTTGTAAAGAAGAATAATTATAAGGTCAATAAATAGTACATTTTCTAAAGATATGTAGATTCTTAATGATAAGTTTTAGGAAATGTGCAAACTTAAAATTACAGGCTATATAAATAGAACATTGAGCATGCTGGATGGGTACAAAAATAACTAATTAATAAAACAATAGTATGTATCACTTTAGTTGCAAAAGATTTAGATACACAAAGTTATATATATGATATGTATTTGGAAGGATCTAGAATTGTAAACTTATAACCTCATTTTTAGCATAGCATGGAAACCACTCAAAAGCAAAATAATAGAAAATCAAAGCATCTACGATTGTTTGCTAAGCTTAGTGTGCATATAGAATTAAAAAGGATCAATGAAACCACTCAGGATAAACTAAAAAACATTGACAAGAATAATTCCTAAAAAAATCATGGATTTTGGATTGGACCATCTAAGCTACTGGACTAGAATATATCAAATTTTAGCTGGCCAAGCAATTTCAAATCAATTGATCATGGCATAATTTATATTGAACATGTTTACACTATGATACAGCCGCATCACAAATGTGAGTCATTTAGGATACCGAGACATGTAGTCTCCACTATCCATGGTTAGAATTTTACAGCCAAGTTCTATTGGAATATATGTCGATAAAAAATCAGTAATGCAATACAAAAGTATGTATGCACTGGTAAAGAACACACCAATAGTACAGAAAAAAAACACGTCACTACTCATGAAAAGCCAACTTCACCACTATACAAAATTATTTTAAAAAAATAAAATTTGGCAATTTTAAGATTTTTTTGGGGGCTTCCGAGCTAGGTCTAGGCAGAAAAGTTGAGCCCGAGCCTGGCTCGGATGCCAGGCTGCCCATGATCAGGTTTAGGTAAAAAGCCCATAATATTGTTGGTGGAGACCCGTCAATAAGTTTTTGTCAATGGTGACTAATGGGTCAGGAGTCATGTCTGTGCAATGGTATTAGCACTGGCAGGTCATGCATCAGTAATGACACTTGTAAGGCAGTTGATGTAATTACCACTATTGATAGGTTGTCGTGATCTGTTACCCATCGGTGGTGACTCGTGTCCTAGTTCCATAGTCCATAATTTTACGCCCCCCCCCCCCCCCCTATGTACAACGTGCTCTGCCTCTGCATTGATATGGACAAATTACCCCAATGTGTTACTATGTTCCATTTGATGTCTGGCCCAGTTGTCAAACTTGTGTTCCAATTTCTCGTTCCCCTTGTCCTTACATCTGATCCTTTGTACAGAAGTTGAAGTATACATCAACTAAAGCATGTTTTTTATCGTTGTAGTGCCGTATTTTTGGAATAAAAATAGTAACTAATATTTGGGAATCAAAAAAAAATATGTAGATGTATCACTCAAAATGACCCTAATGAGTATCCATGGTTGATGTGCAAATGAGATCAAAAAAGTGAACACACAAAGCTAGTTCCATTAAGAAATGGAAAACTGGTATACTACTAAGTAGAGAAGGAATTACATGGGAATGTAGGGCATATATATGTAGTCCTTGTCCTTATAAAGTTTAAAGAATTTCACGATATAGCTTTTTAAGCTCTTGCTATCACCATGTTGGTCTCGGGCAGTCACTTGATTCATGAAATAATTTTCCATGTTGTGTGAATGTTACTAAAATTATCAAGCTTCAGGATGAGACAACTTGCATCCAACAATAAAGAGGGACTATATAAAATAGAAGTTCAATCTGCAAACAGTAATCACTGTTGGCCCATCATGTTGTATATATGCCAGGGATTTATTTAATTTGTTTTCTTTCCACATGGGATTAATGCTTTTGTATTAGCTTTCTCCTTCCTTTTTTTCCACTCTGTACAGGTAGAATATTTTTAAAATTTTAAAATACATAGAGTAGGGAAACATATTGTCATTCCTCAAAAACTAATGCAGGCAAGGCATATGCACATGCAGATAGTTGTAGCAGGTTATGTGGCAACGTGAGTGTGCCATACCCATTCGGCATTGGCTCGCACAAGTGCTATCTGCCAGGGTTCAACCTCACCTGTGACACAAGCTACAACCCCGCACGACTGATGCTCGACACTCTTCAAGTTGTTGACATCTCCCTCCACAGCAGCACCGTGCGAGTCATCAACAACAACCGAGTGCATGGCATCTATGGCGGGGTAGCGAGTGTTAATGTTGTCGATTTTGGGATTAGCCATGGAGACACTATGCCCTTCTCGTTATCAACTCACAATGAGCTTATCGTCATTGGCTGCGGAGTGCATGCAGGGTTGTCCAGTCCTGGCAATAACCGGGCCATCCTTAGTAGTTGCTCCTCCTTCTGCTCCTCAAACAAGAGTAGAGCCTATGATGCAAGGTCATCTCCCAATATCGATGACAACGGTGAGTACTGCTACGGCAATGGATGCTGCCAGGCCCGGATCACCATGTCTAGGGACGACATGCCTAGTGAATTTTGGATTGATTGGATGGACTCCAATAGTGTATGGGATGAGGCATTGCCGCATTCATACACACTCATTGCAGAGGAAGGGTGGTTCAACAAGCATTGGGTCTACTCCCAGCTGTCACGGTCACTGTCAACAAAATATCTCGCTCCTAGGTTGGAGGTTCAAATTGTTCTAGACTGGGAAATATTGCAGTTGCAACCTATTAACTCACATGCGCCAGCCAATGTGAGTTGGCATCACCAGTATGCCATGTGTCCCGGCATATGTAGGAGCAAGAATAGCCTCTGCAAACCAAGGATGAGAGGTTATTCATGCCATTGTAGTGACGGTTACGACGGCAACCCTTACACCGCGGATGGATGCAAAGGTTAGCATGGAAGCATCTCGCACACTTACGCGAGCTTAATTTGCATTATTGCCTATCTCTACTATTATATATTCTAATTTTATACTCCCTCCCTTTTTCTTGTCTCCTCTAGGCAGTCGCCACAAACAGTTTAAAGGTGAGCAACACTACAACAACGTTTCTGCTATATGTACTACGGTCCATGTAGAACAATAACATGTAACTATATTGTGTATACTTTCAGGTACGAGCGCCGTTGTAGGAGCTGTTGTTGCTGCAGCTGGAGTCGTACTTCTATTTCGGCTTGGGTTGTTGATTATGAAGAAACTAAAATGCGAGAGGGCTAAAATGTTAAAGCGCAAGTTCTTCCAACAAAATCACGGACAATTATTGCAACAACTTGTATCCCAAAGTGCCGGTATTGCAGAAAGGATGATCATAACATTGGAAGAGCTAGAGAAGGCAACACATTATTTTGATAATGATCTCGTCGTTGGAGGTGGGGGACATGGTATTGTTTACAAAGGGATTTTATCGAATCAACATTGTAGCCATCAAGAAACCCAAAAACATGGTGCGGATGGAGATCAATGGGTTTATCAATGAGGTAGCTATCCTATCAAAAATCAACCATAGAAATGTTGTTAAACTATATGGTTGTTGCCTTGAAACTGAAGTCCCAATGTTGGTCTATGAGTTCATATCTAATGGAACCCTTTACGAGCATCTTCATGTAGAAGGACCAAAATCATTGTCTTGGGATAACAGGTTGCGGATAGCCATTGAGGTAGCAAAATCCCTAGCATATCTTCACTCGGCTGCTTCAACCCCTATAATCCATAGGGATGTCAAGAGTGCTAACATATTGTTGGATGATACTCTGACGGCAAAGGTAGCAGATTTGGGAGCTTCAAAGTACATTCCGATGGATATATCTGGGGTTACCACAAGGGCGCAAGGTACGAGAGGATATTGGGATCCTATGTACTTTTACACAGGCCGGTTAACTGAGAAAAGTGATGTTTACAGCTTTGGAGTCGTCCTTGTGGAACTACTAACCAGGAAGAAACCATTTTCATATTTGTCCTCAAATGACGAGAGCCTTGTTGCACATTTTGTTACCTTGTTTGAAGGAGCAGCACTATTCCAGATCTTAGATCCGCAAGTTATGGAGGAAGGTGGCAAAGAGGTCGAAAAAGTTGCTAGTATCGCGGTTGCATGTGTAAAGTTAACTAGAGAGGATCGTCCGACCATGAGGCAAGTGGAGGTAACACTAGAAGGCACACGTGTGCCTAGGGAGGGCACTTCAGATAATGCATCTCCATCCACAGAAGTTGAAAGCAACACTGGGGGATCTACCAGACGACACAGCATGGAACTTGAGTTCAGATTATCTGCAGAGCACCCTCGATAGTTTTGCATATTTGAAGATCAGTTGAAGATCAGTGATTTCCTTGCATTTAGGTGACTTCGCCAAGATTTGCTCCGGTGACAGATTTAGTTTGTTGTTATTTAACATAGTTAGTGCAAACTAGCTCTTATTCTGAAACACTCACCGCAGAAAAAATAAAGAAAAAAAATATGTAGCCCTCACTTCTTCTCATTCGCTTCAATGTTTGTTTATACTATGTTTTGTCCTAGGAAATCCCTCCGTTCTAAAATAGATGACTCAATTTTGTACTAACTTTAGTATAAAGTTAATACAAAGTTGGGTCATCAATTTTGGAAAGGAGGGAGTAGTTATCAAAGCCTCCGTCTTATGCTTCCGAGACATGCGCCAGTCATCAACTTTCGATCCAGGTCAGCAAGCTCTCCTCTGATCCGGCAGGCATCAACATGAGTCGTCTGTTTGCTCTGATCGAGGACGCTTTGCCGGTCCATATGTTGATTTAACATAGAAAGTCAATCGGAATTTCAAACTACTGCTATAAACCCAACAGGGGTCTCCAGTTTGGTCCGGTTAAACAAGCACGAAAGTCCATACTTACACCGTTACACGTAAAATTGCTTGTAGAAAAGAGGCATATAAGCCCCATAAAAAAAGAGCATTTAGCTCTAAATATCTGAAATTTAAACCATGTAGAGAGGTATCCCGCTCGATCGATCAGTCACCGTCGAACCACATGGTGATAATGTGGCTCTTGAGTTTGCAGTGGACAATGGTACTGCCGGGGGTGGCGACGCCGGGCTTGACGAGGAGCACTGCCGTAGCAGCCTGAGATCGTACCGCCGTATCTTTGGCAACTACCGCTGTGTCTTTGGAAACTACCGCAGTGGATACGTGTGCCAGTGCTAGACAGGCAACCATTGTGGAGATGTCTTCTGGCTGATATTATCACCTCATCAGACCAGAACTGAAAATTTGCGAGTAGGAAAAAAAACTACAAGTAGCGATTCACCAAAGGTTTCAAACTCGGGTTGATGTTAGACAACAGTATGAACCCACGTGATTTCAGTTATTAACTCATCAGCCATGTGCATGCATATGCTTCCTTTAGAAAAATCGGTATAATTTCTTTTTAGAAAGGAGATCTAAAGAATACTCAGAGTGATAAAACATCAGGTTTATTGAGTACTGCTACATCGGACGGCTCACCAACCTCATCGATTTTTTTATTTTATTTTTTTGCTGGTGAACTTCATCGATGTTTCTCACCAGGAAGTAACCACGTTTTCTTATCCTTTCGAGGATGGTATGGGGAAAAAGTATCCACGTTTTCTATGAGGAAACGACACACGACAGACACGCCCGACATTTCACCGCCCCTAGAGTATCTACAACCGGACTTGTCAAATCCGGCATCCTATATGTCCACGGACGCGCCTGGCCGATTCCACGGACATTGACCGGGCAATGCTCAAATCTCTACAACCATGTACCTGATATCCATACGATATCATATATTCATACTAAAGCAGGCGACATGAAACTAAACTAGGTAAATTATCAAACAGACATAGAAATGCGATAGCAAACGGACATAGACAACAAATGGACATAGAAATGTACATAGTCCACGTAACTGATCACCGAAAGTGCACCACGATACAGCATACAACAGACGGACGAGCTTTAGACTAAGATTACTAATAACGAAAATAAACACGGAGAGAGAATTGAGCTTCACCACTACCTCGTAGGCCCTTTGCCCTTTCGGTCTCTGGCGCTGGTGTAGGCGTTCGGGTAAGCGTCAGCGACACGACGTGGTTTGTGAGAGCCATCGGTGATGTCGGACAAGGAGGAGTCGATGTAGTACTCCATTCTCCGGACAGCACGGTCCTACTGCCTTTTTAGCTTCGCCGCCTAGAGAAACTCCCGCGTGGACTGCTCCAGCCCTAATCGGAGCGCCTTCGCACTTTTCTGACGGAGCTGGCGGGCATACTTCTCCACCATCGTAAGTGAGCAGCAGTAGTCCCTCGCGAGGAGCCGCTCCATCTCATAGGGCACCGTCGGCATCCCGTGGCAACGGCGGGAGAACTGTGCGATCGCTTCCGCCGGCGCCGTCCTCTCCATTGTCCGCTGCATTTCATGGCGCAGGCGGAGCGGGCACTAACACCCACCACTGCCCTTGAGGAGCAACGGCCAAAGAGTTAGGAGGGCAGCGGCGCCGAGTGGGTGCACCGCGCGGAGCTCTACGCGGTGCGGGACGGGCCTGCTCCGGCATCGGCATTGCGGCAGTATGCGACATGGGATGTAGCAGAGACGGAGCTGCCGCTCGTGTCCACCCGCGAGCGTTATTGCACGATGTTGAAGGCCAGCTCGTCTTCGTTGCCCACCGCATCGCGGAGGAAGGCATCCCAATTGTCGCCGGATCTGTCGCCTCCACCTCAGCGGAAGCTGGACATCGTGGACGCGCGGGGTGGGGGGGGGGGGGTCAGAGGCAGGAGAAGAGACGAAGAGCGGAGTGAAGCGAAGTAATCTAGGGTTTGCTCTCGGGTGGGGTTTTTGTGGGGACGGAGTGGGGTTGTGATGGGTCATCGTGGGTCGGGTTGATGTGGCGGACATGCCCGGGCCTTTCAATATACGTCTTATATTTGGGCTGGATATGAGGGTTGGCGGACAGCCCAGGCGTTTGGGGGCAGTTTGAGACACCCGGCCGGGTTGATATTTATTTTTTACCAGCCAATGAGCGGAACATTTGCCAGGGCGTTTGAGACAGATTTGAGACACCCAGTTGTAGATACTCTTACCCATGACTAGCAACCTAACTAGTGTAGGTTATAGGTAAAAAGGGAATTGGATCGATTTCACACAATATAGTGCATGTTTTGTTTTTCAAAACTCAAACATGTCTATGCCGGACCAAATTTATAAAAAAAAATATCAACTTCTAAATACTAATTATAATGAAAGTATAAAAATACACTTCCCGATGAATTAAATGATACAATTTTGTATCGTGGATGTTGATATTTTTAAACTTGCACTAGTAGAAAATGGGCCATTAGTCCCGGTTCGTAAGGCCCATCTGTTCCGGTTTTAGACTCGGGACTAAAGGGTCGTCACTAAAGCCCTTGGCCTTTAGTCCCGGTTTTTACATGAACCGGGACAAATGGGCCTCCACGTGGCCGCTGCGGAGAGCCCAGGCAGGAGGGCCTTTGGTCCCGTTGGTGGCACCAACCAGGACCAAAAGGCATCCACGCGTCAGCAGCTGGCAGGAGCTGAGGTTTTTTTTGAAAGGGGGAGGTTTAGGGGTTTTGGGGGTTAATTTAGGTTATTAGTTAGCTAGCTAATAGAGAGAAGTGTTCTCTTTTATCTCCGTGCATGGTTTACCAATGCTACTGCTATGCCTAAACATGGCTTAGATTGAAGTGAAGGCAATATGTGGTACATGTCGAAAGTAATACTAATCCTAACTTGATGAAGTTTGGATTGTACTACTTTAGACATGCACCACATGTATGTTGCCTTCACTTCAATCCAATCCATGTTCATTTCACCCACTGATATATAATAACTCTTCATGCTCGCATCATGCATCATCATAATAACAAGTTCTACTAATCACCATCATACAACTTCTACTCGTTATTAATAACAAGTCATACGATCATCATCCTCATAGCCATCGAACCAACCCTACTTAATTGTTCTTAGCACATGATCATCTGTATTAGGTAGGACCTAAATACCCTCTTTAAGGTAAAATAACATAAAACAATATAGACGCCGACTCTCCATTATGGAGAATGGAGATCATCCTGTCTCCAATTCTTGCGCTTCGCTTCCTTTTGCTTTCAAGAACCTCCTTACGACTGTCCATACATTTTTTCCATTCTTTGATTGTCATGTCTCCACTTCTTCTAGAAATCCGGTATAGACAGTTGAGATTCGTAGGATGACCTAGCTGTATGTTCAAAACATCAAGGCGACCATGCTGATACATCAGATGAGGCACAAAATCATTCGGGATTATCTGTTGAAAAACATAGTAATAACTTCGTAGTTAGCAATGATGTACTAGTTTTAGAAGTATGCAAAAGATGCATGGATATCGTAATAGTAAAAAATCTTACCAGGGTGTCTCCATGGTGTTGATACGTCTCCAACGTATCTATAATTCATGAAGCATTCATGCTATTTTATTATCTGTTTTGAATGATTACGGGCTTTATTATACACTTTTATATTACTTTTGGGACTAACCTACTAACCGAAGGCCCAGACCATATTGCTGTTTTCTTGTCTTTTTCAGTATTTCGAAGAAAAGGAATATCAAACGGAGTCCAAACGGAATGAAACCTTCGGGAGCATGATTTTTGAAACGAACATGATCCGGGAGACTTGGAGTACAAGCCAGGGAAGCTTCGAGGAGGCCAGGAGATAGGAGGGCGCGCCCACCCCCCTGGGCGCGCCCCCTGTCTCGTGGGCCCCTCGAGCCTCCCCCGACCGACTTCTTTCACCTATATATTCCCATATACCCTAAAAACATCGAAGAAGAAGATAGATCAGGAGTTCCGCCGACGCAAGCCTCTGTAGCCACCAAAAACCTCTCGGGAACCCGTTTCGGCACCCTGCCGAAGGGGGGGATCCCTCACTGGTTGCCATCTTCATCATCCGGGCGCTATCCATGACAAGGAGGGAGTAGTTTACCCTCGGGGCTGAGGGTATGTACCAGTAGCTATGTGTTTGATCTCTCTCTCTCTCTCTCTCTCGTGTTCTCTCTATGGCACGAACTTGATGTATCGCGAGCTTTGCTATTATAGTTGGATCTTATGATATTTCTCCCCCTCAACTCTCTTGTGATGAATTGAGTTTTCCCTTTGAAGTTATCTTATCGGATTGAGTCTTTAAGGATTTGAGAACACTTGATGTATGTCTTGCCGTGCTTATCTGTGGTGACAATCGGATATCACGTGATCCACTTGATTTATGTTTTGGTGATCAACTTGCGGGTTCCGCACATGAACCTATGCATAGGGGTTGGCACACGTTTTCGTCTTGACTCTCCGGTAGAAACTTTGGGGCACTCTTTGAAGTGCTTTGTGTTGGTTGAATAGATAAATCTGAGATTGTGTGATGCATATCGTATAATCATGCCCACTGATACTTGAGGTGACAATGGAGTATCTAGGTGACATTAGGGTTTTGGTTGATTTGTGTCTTAAGGTGTTATTCTAGTATGAACTCTATGATAGATTGAACGGAAAAAATAGGTTCATGTTATTTTACTACTAACTCTTGAATAGATAGAACAGAAAGGATAACTTTGAGGTGGTTTCATACCCTACCATAATCTCTTTGTTTGTTCTCCGCTATTAGTGGCTTTGGAGTGACTCTTTGTTATTTGGTTGCAGGGTTGTTTGAGAGAGACCATCTTCATCCTACGCCTCCCACGGATTGATAAACCTTAGGTCATCCACTTGAGGGAAATTTGCTATCGTCCTACAAACCTCTGCACTTGGAGGCCCAACAACGTCTACAAGAAGAAGGTTGTGTAGTAGACATTAGTAGTTACCGTAGTTCAACCCGTGCACTAGTGGCTCGTATTGACCATAATATTGAGGAGTTTGATTGTAGATATTGTAATTCTCAAAATCAGTACAAAATGCGATCAGATGATTTTCTCCTGATAAGTTAATTCGGAGCCTTCGGTGTAGTAGATTCTATCTACCATCTTCCGCACATTCTTTGAAGAATGAAAATAAGCTGTCAATGGAAATAAGTTGTCAACTATTTTGAAATAAACAATATAAATTAGCTAATAACTATGTTTGAGAAACTCACATAGCGGTAGAATTGGAGGCGTATCAACAAGGACTCAAATGTCCATATTGTCTTGCTCGATTTTGGGATCACCAAGATCCATGGTGACAAGCATGCCCTCATCTAAATCATACATCTTGCAAAGCTCTTCCCAATTTTTGCAATCAAAATGGGTTACACTCTCAGAATTGTACAACTTTACTTCAAAATCCACACCATGATGGGTCCTTAGGTGAATTTTCTTTGTTTCCGTACTTTCGTGGTCTACAAAACCCATCCTCTCCAAGACATAGCGTCTTGCATAGCATGGGATAAGCTAGTCAAAATGGAAAAAATGAAAACTACACGTTGAAATAGTTGAAGTCGTGCTTATAATTACGAAAAAACACTTGTCGTCGTTGCGTACCGTTTCAACATCGATGGTCTCCTCGAGCTTAATGCTGAAGCGTCGATCTTCGTCCAGCTCACGAAACCTGTCGCACATACCTCGATCGTCGTGGCACCAGTCGCACTCCCCCTGGCGGTTTTCGTTGTCCGAGTACGACATTTCCTATGTTCATAATTCAAATATTAAACTTGTGCAATTAAATATATGTACTAAAAAACCTAAATTAGATCATTATTATTCATCACGGGTTGACTATCAGTCTGTCGAGCCTTTTCTTTAAAACTCTCGGCTCACGTGGTGTACATATTCGACCGTCGGTGATGGTAGCTCCTTTCATTCCCGAGTTCATTACACCAAATTGTCTAGCACACGAGAATGAAGGAGAAGCTACCCCCACGACAACAGTCGGGATTCTTCGTTCTCTTATATATATATATATATATATATATATATATATATATATATATATATATATATATATATATATATATATATATATATATATATGGTGGAGACTCTCCCTCACTGATTCCTCTCTGACATTTGCGACAGTCGATGATGGTAGCTCCTCCTTTCGTTCCTGAGTGCATCACACTTAATTGTCTAGCACACGGGAACGAAGGAGAAGCTACCCCCACGACAACAGTAGGGATTCTTCGTCCTCTCATATATGGTGGAGACTCGATAGACTTAAAGTCAACCCGAAATATCATTTAATTATCTTTCTAAAAAAGGACTTATCGAGCGCCTGAAATTTGCCAGCAAGAAAATATACATGTTTATCTACTTCATATGAGCATTCAAACTCGATGGCCATTTCAATGGTTGAAAATACGAGAAAAACATTTCAAAATATCTTATAGGACTCCTATTAACATGGAGATTTGGCTAGTCTCACCTCGAGGTTGGAGGGGGGTCGGTGACGGGGACGACGGCCGGGATGATGGAGGGGGCTCCTAGATTTCTGCAAAAACGAAAACCCTATAAGCTATCAACTAATCAAATGCATACGTCTTGCATAGTGCTCTTCAATTTTAGCAAAACCAAATCATAAAATAAAGTAGTGTTCAAATTAGCATGCATTCAATTATAAGCAAAATTACATCATCTTCTGCATCCGTACATCATCGAATATTATCACTAATACATCTCGAATACTATCATACATATAGCATCGCTAATGCAGCTAGAACCGTAGCGCCCGACGGGTATCGGCGCGGGCGGTGGACACCCAAAGAGAAGGAACCATCACATGCTCATACCTCCAGTGAGGTCCCTAAAGAACTTGTCAGGTATTGTCGAACCTGCCCTCCAACGCAACCATGTAGCGACAGACGTGCTCGTCCTCCTCGCTGACACGGTGACGTACCACCTCCGCGGTGTCCGAAGCCTCGGCACCGTCACTGGCCCACGCGATCGCCACCAAACAAGGATCGGGTCAACGACGGACTGGCTCCTCACCAACCTACGCCCCCCGGAAGGTAGCACCTCCCAATACCAGTCTGGTGGAGCCCAGTCCCGGACATGGCCCCTCTGATCAAGGCCTCCTCCGCCGAGTCGACGACGAGGATGCGGGATAGGCATCGTCGACGTTGATGCGGGAATAAGAACTAAAAAAATAAACTAGTTCTATTAGTTTTCTTGCTAAGAATAAACTATTTCTATAGTAAAATAGAGTAGTTTTATTAAATCAACTAGTTCAACTACTAAGCACTTACTATAAATAAAATAAAGTAGCATCTACTAAAAATAAACTACTTCTATAATAAAATAAAGTAGTTTTATTAAATCAACTAGTTCAACTACTAAGCACTTACTATAAATAAAATAAAGTAGTACTTACTAAAAATAAACTACTTCTATAATAAAATAAAGTAGTTTATTCAATTAACTAGTTCAAGTATATACTTAGCACTTACTAATAAATTGACAAAAATTGACAAA
Source organism: Triticum timopheevii (assembly GCA_963921465.1). Classification (NCBI taxonomy): domain Eukaryota; kingdom Viridiplantae; phylum Streptophyta; class Magnoliopsida; order Poales; family Poaceae; genus Triticum; species Triticum timopheevii. The sequence goes on along the minus strand of OY997270.1, from coordinate 490,839,720 downwards.
AGAAGTTCTATGAACAAAAAAAATCATACATCAATGCATACATATCTATGGATCATATACATACATCTGCATATATATATATATATATATATATATATATATATATATATATATATATATATATATATATATACACACACACATATACATACATCAATGAACAAAAAAATTATACATCAATGCAGCAGGCCGGCCAGGGCGGCGGCGGCGGCGCGCGACATGCAGAGGGCGGCGATGCGCGGCAGAGGGAGGGCTCACTGGGCGACAGAGGGAGGCAGCGGCGAGGTCGGGGCAAAGGGCGGCGTCGGCGACGGGCGCGGGCGACGGGGTCGGGGTGGCGCGGGACGGCGCGGGACAGCGTCGGAGGCAGGGGCGACGACGGCGACGGGTGCGGGCGACAGGGCAGAGGACGGCGGCGGTGGGCGCGGTGGAAGGATGAGGAACTAAAACGAAAATTTCACAATCGCTATTTATATAGACGAAGCATTGGTCTCGATTGGTGGCATCAACTGGGACTAAAGGGGGCCTTTGGTCCCGGTTGGTGCCACCAACCAGGACTAAAGGGGTCCATTGGTACCCGTTCTTGGCACCAACCGGGACCAAAGGACCCCTTTCATCCCGGTTGGTGCCACCAACCGGGACCAAAGCTCGTGCTGGCCGTGGCCAAAAAGTTTAGTCCCACCTCCTTAATTGAGAGGGGAGCGCAGTGGTTTATAAGCCCCACTGCCGCACCCCTCTCGAGCTCCTCTCGATTGCAGGCTTTCGGGCCTAATTGTCACTGCTATGCATGTTGGGCCTATTGAGCCTTCTACGAGCCTGAATCCTGGCCCATGGTAGGGTTTCTAGTCGTATTCAGGCCGTAGTGGCCCAGTATGTGGCATTTTTTTATTTTTCCCAGTTTTTCTTCTGTTCTTTCATTATTTATTTTCTTTTGTTTTTTCTTTTGTTTTTAGTTTCTTTTGCTTTTAGGTAATAAAAATTATAAACTTTCTGTTAGTGCCATTTGTTTTCCAATTTGAATCGTTTAAATTTGTGTGAATCACTAGTTTTTGAAATTTGTGTGAATCACTAGTTTCTGTTAGTGCTATTAAAGTTTCTAACAAAATTTTTATATAATTTTAGTTTCAATAATACTACAGGTTTTATAAATGTTTATTTTGTTTTTACTTATTTATTAAAGTTTATTTTGTTTCTACTTACTTATTTTCTTTTCTTTTTTGCTTCTTTTATTTATTTTATGAAAATTCTTTCTTTCTTACTTTATTTATTTTGTTTTGTTTCTACCTATTGTTGCTATTTTTATTTATTTTACTATAGTTTATTTATTTTACATTATTAAAGTTTATTTTGTTTCTATTTATTTATTAAAGTTTTTTCTGTTTCTAGTTATTTATTTTATTTTATTTCTACTTATTTATTTTGTCGTCTTTTTTTGCTTTTTTTATTTATTTTATGAAAATTCTTTTTTGCTTTTTGCTTTTACACAAAAGCCCTCTACCCTGGCTGGAGTGGTACCGGTTTGTGGCCTGACCCGGCCTGAAAGACAACGCTTTGGTACCGGTTCAGGCCACAATTCGGTACCAGTGGTGGTAGGCCAGGAGCAGGGTCCATTGGTCCCGGTTCGTGCCACCAACCGACATCAAAGGAGCTAGACGAACCGGGACCAATGCCCCCACGAGTCCCGGCAGGCCCCTGGCCTTACGAACCGGGACCAATGAGCGCATGGGTACCGGTTCGTGACCGAACCGGGACTAATGAGCTAACCAAGCCCAAACATATGCCCTGTTTTCTACTAGTGTTGGTCGAACATAGGCATATTTGTTTAGAACGCAAAATATGCACAACATTGTGAAACGTAGGTTTTTTAGCACAACATGACATGTTCCTTGTATTTGTATCTTGGCAACTGTGCTTGCAAAGAATCCAGCAAATTCATAAGTGGGTTGTCTGCTTGTTGGGCTTCTCCTATTCGATTAATTTTTCTGGGCATTAGCCAAACCTTGGGCTTGCACAAGTGTTTGACAGAGGTTTCTCTAAAAGAAGGTGTTTGACAAAGAGGGCAAGCAAATTAGGATCTCCTAGTCCATGAAATCACTACTTAAGGGTTACCCCTTGCAAAGTTCACACTCACCTTATCAGGCGCTGACAAATGATGCACTGCATGTGCGCCACTTGTCGCAAACTGAGTGTTTTTCCTTTTTTTTGTAGATTCGTTTATTCAAAATGTTTTATCTCTTGAATCATGCGCCCAAATCCTGAATTGTCTTCACTATTGAATTTTTCGCCTCGAGATCTTTGAAACTAAATACCATGTTAATAGGTTTTGATGAAAAGAAGTGCACAAAAAACCATAAATGAAATATTGAAAACAGAAAAATTGAATACCTAAAAAACAAAATACAAAAAATTGAAAACCCAAAAAAAAAAAACAATTCGCGCAAAACAAAGTAAAAAAAAATGAAAAAAAACAGAGCCCAAACCACAGTCGTGATTTTTTCAATTTTCTTTTCGAGCATAGACTGTGATTTTTCCTTTTTTTTTTTGGAGAAGCACATTTGTTCTTATTATGAAACGAAAATTGTGCTTCCACGTGAAACAAATCTTTGCTTTCCATGGAAGCATAATGTTTTTTTTTAAAGAGAAGCACAATTTTTTATTTGAAAACTACTTCTCATGGAAGCAAATCAGTGCCTCCCGGGGAAGCATAATTTTTGTTCTCGAGAAGCACATTTATCTTCCACGAGAAGCAAATATTTTCTTCTCGTGAAAGCATAAATTATTTTCAGCACACTTATGCTTTTCACTGAAGCAAATATGTGCTTCTCGTCGAAGGACATTTTTTGTGCGTAATTTTTTTTCTGCAATTTATTTTGCCAAAAACCTAGGGGAAAAAACAGGCAAAAATGAAAAAGAAAAACAACTCGAGAAAATAGATCTAAAACCGGAAACATATAAAAAATAAATAAAAATGAAATCCAGAGGAATCACCCAACACGCGACATGTGATGTCGGTTGGATGCACCATTTGGCATACTTCTAAGGCACCAAAATGACCACTGGACCCCGCAAGGGATAACCTTCTGTTAGTTGCTCTCCCTAGTCCAGTCACAGGGCACTGGACATGGAGTAAATACCTGCGAACGATGTGTAGAGTGAAAAACATGATGGGCCAATTAACAGTTACAATTGATTGAACAGATTTAATGTTTTTATTTAGTTTTGAATTTTAAACAGGTAAATTATTAAAAAGTGTTCAAAATTTTAAAATAGTCAGATTTATTAAAATATCGTGTAATTATAAATGTTCATGATTTTTAAATTACGAATTTGAAAAGTATTCAAAATTTTAAAAACATTTATGAACTAAAACAATTCCCAAATAAAAAAATCCTGAATTGGAAAAACATTCATTAATTCAAAAAATGTGTATGAATTGTAAAAAGATCCTGAATATCAGAAAATGTCCTGTATTTTGAAAAATGTTTGTGAATTTGAAAATGTTCCTAGATTTCAAATTATAATTTGAGAATTCAAAAAGTATTTCCACATTTCAAAAAAGGTTCCGAATTGAAATGCCTCGCAAAATCTTTAAAAAAAGTTACAAATTCAGAAATGGAAAAAAACAAATGACAATCCAGAAAAAGGTGAAAGCTGGCTAAAAGAGACGTAGAAAAGGGATGGTTCGCGAGAAAATACACAAAAGAACACCCGAGTGGAATGGCCATTAACGCGTGGGGGTATGGGTTTGGTCGTTACCCAGCAACGCACACACGGAATAGGATTCCGAAGCAAAGACTAAATCTCATATGTACAGAAAAGATTAAATGTCATATGTACGGGCCGATCCAAAAAGAGCAGCTGGTTTTCCTTTTCATTCTGTTTTCCTAGTTTGTATGAGGTTCCCACTTATTTTATTTTATTTTAATTTTTCTCTTTAGTTTTCCTGTCACTTTTGTCTTTATTTTCTCCTTTTTTTTGGGGAAATTATAACAAGTACATGTCTGCTAGTTAGTCGTACAGCAATATGGCCAATCTAACAGAATTGTTTCTTTACGGATTGGGTTGATACTATCAATAGTTCGATGCGGTTTGGAGTGGAGAATTTGTATATGGAATGAATTAGTATGTAGGTTAGAACTTGGGTCGCGCTAAGTGCCACACGTGTGGCAGGAAGGAAGACGCACCACACGCCTCTAATGTAAGCAGATTGCCACGTCATCACATGTATGCATGCAGGAATTTTTTTGGATTTTCAGTTTTTAAAATGTTTTATCTCTTAAACGAAAAATCCTATTGAAAATCCGTTTTCACCATTAAATCCCTGGCGATGAAATCTTCGAAACTAGATCCCATGTTGATATGTTTTGATGAATTTTTTTTTTGGATTAAAAGTTGTCATGTCTATTGCATATGAATTGCCATGATGTTTACACTGAAGTTGCCATGATATGTTTCAGCTATTTTCTTCTACATTTAAAAGTAAATTTTGACATTTATAAAACGGGGGAATTAAGAAACTAGACTTGCCATGAACCATAAACTAAAATTGCCATGATACATGCACATAAAATTGCCATGATTCATACAAAAAATAATTTTCATGGTCAAAGTACTGGAATTGCCATCATCAAAATACTAAAATTACCATGATGTACAAACTAAAATTGCCACATTGCAACTTTAGTTTAAGCCCTATGGCAACTGCAGTGTAAACATCATGGCAACTTCTGGCAAAAAAAAATATTTGTCGAAACATATCAACATGGGGTCTAGTTTTGAAGATCTCGTCGAGATGGATTTAATGGTGAAAACGGATTTTTAGTTCGCTTTTTTATTTAGGAGATACAACATTTCTAAGCCGAAAACCAAAAAAAATTCTGCTGATGTCATCTATTCATACGTGGCAAAATGAGTGGTGATGGAGGCGTGTGGGCGATGTGTAAACGCCCACACGTGTGGGCGTTAACATTTCCGTAGAACTTTTAACAAATTGTATGCCTTTTGGATTTGATTCAGTCTGGATATTGGACCATTCCCCAGCATCCCAGGCCTTATGTTATGGTAGAGTCTGCTGGCTTGGCTCTCTTGGTGGGAGCAAGCCCACCCGGGTTCGAGTCCGGAGGTGACCCGGGTGCTTAGAGAATTTCTTCTATAAAAATATACCTCCAAGGGCTAGTTCTGGATGGTCTCATTTTTTTTTATGTTATGGTAGAGTGCACATGATTTCTTGAAAATATCGTTCAACTGATGTTAATTTAACCACTATTACATTTAATATTGGTTGTTCATTAAGAGTACATTCTCAAACAAGTTTGCCACATCAAAAGAGTATGTGTATATGTGGCCGTGCGCATATTAACATTGTGATTACTATTGAGATTGAACTTGTTTTGGGAACAAACAAATCATAGCTACTTCCTGAGATGTTGGCTTTTAGTCCAAGTACAACCCGGCAGTATGATTTACCGAGCACAGTAGATATGTTGCCTTGATGATATATAAGGTTATCAAGATGTGGATAGGGAATAAACAACAAGTCAGGGTTTTATCCCAGGACTTAGGATAGTTGTCCAGTAAACTCCCCGTGTTGTGTATAGAAATGTAAAATCATACCGTAGGGAGCAGTAACTAGCTAGCTGGTATACTTTCACGTAGTAAGCAAGTTTTGACAATCTTATTACTAATATAGGCTGCTGTAAATATTTTTATTTAATGGTTGAGGGATCCGCGTCCGACATTGCCACACTGAAGTTCCTCCTCCTGTGCTTCCAACAGATGTCTGGACTCACCATCAACTTCGATAAGAGCGAAGTGATGGTCCTTGGCTATTCTCCGGAGGAGGCTCAGTCCATTGCTGATCAGCTGAACTGCCGCCTGGGTTCCTTCCCACGACTTACTTGGGGATACCCATTAGCGACCCCCGGCTCATCGTAGCTGACCTCCACTCGACTGTGACTAGGATGCAGCACCGGGTTGAGCCTTGGACGGGGAGTTGGCTGTCAAAAGCGGCGAGTGTAATCCTCATCAACTCTTCGCTTGCTAGCCTACTCTTGTTTCTCATGAGTCTCTATGGCCTTCATGAGACCCTCCATCAGGAGGTCGCCAAATACCAGTCTTGGTTTTTCTGGCCTGGCGAGGGGGACAAGCAGAAGTACCATATGGTGAGCTGGCCAGACATCTGTAAACCCAAAGACCAGAGTGGCCTTAGGATCTTGTCCTCTCGGAGCATGAACATTGCTCTCCTGACCCGCTGGCTTTGGCGTATCGCCAATGGGGAGGGAGGTCTCTAGCTTACCATCATCTGTAATAAGTACGTCAGGGGCCAACCTCTTGCCTTCTGCCAGCGCTCTGGTGGATCCCAGTTTTGGCAGTCGGTGATCCAGCTTCTGCCCGTCCTCCGCATTGGCATGTCCATCTCGGTTGGCTCCGGGTCCTCGACCCTGTTCTGGTTCAATCGTTGGTTAGGGGGATTCCCCCCTTGCTGCTCGATTCCCAGAACTATTTGCCATTGCGGTTGACCCTCGGGTCTTTGTCGAGACGGCCCTTATTGACTTAGGGCGCCTCGCTTTCCGGCGCCCCTTGCCCCCCCCCCCCCCCCCCCCCGAGGTGGCTGCTTGGGACTCCCTCCTCCAGGACATCGCCCTTATGCCGATGGACGTCGAGGATGCCCCGGATTCCCTCTCCTGGCGCCTTGAGCCGTCTGGCCGTTTCTCCACGAAGTCCTTGTACGCCGCCATTGCTCCCTCGACGGTCCCGGAGCCCTTTAGCCTGATCTGGGACATCCGCCTGCCTCTGAAGATCAGGATTTTCCTGTGGCAATGGATCCGTGGACGCTTCCCCTCTGGGGTTGAAGTCCTCAAGTGTAATGGTCCAGGCGATGGGATGTGCCCCATTTGTGGCATGGTGGAAGATGCTAACCACATCTTTTTCTCGTGCTCCACTGCCCAGTTCCTGTGGGCTTGCTTCCGCGAGATCGTCGGTGGACAGTGGTGCAACACCAACTTCCCCGACTTACTTGCGGAGCTCAATGCCTCCCCCTCGCTACCGCCATATTAGATGGTTGTGCGTTGGGGTCCTCGTCTGGACGCTTTGGATCATCCGCAATAAGCTTGTTATTCAGAAAGTGCCTCTTCAACGTGCGACTGACGCGACCTTTAAAATGTGTGGCTACTTGCAGCTTTGGCGGCCGCTTAGCCGCCCCCAGGACCGGGACGTCATCACCACCCTCCTCGCCGACCTTCGTTCGATGGCTCTCCGCGTGGCGCCCCTGTTGCCGCCTCCTTCCTCGGAACCTGACTACATGCTGCTCGGGTTCCTGTGTGGAGTGTGTGTTTTGTTTTTAGGGCTTGTTGAGTTGTGTCCTCAGCATTAACCCTTATGACTTCTTTGTGCTCTTGTGGACCTCCGTGTGCGTGTGTGAACTTGTTGAACCTTGTTGGATGCTTGGCTTCGGCGGTTTGCTTTATAATATAAAGCGGGGGCGAAAGCCTTTTTGGGTAAATATTTTTATTCAGCAATGACTAAATAGCTGTATACTTTGAAAAGATTCTCCAACTACTTAGAAGTTAGAACTTAGAAGTAGCAAACATCTTTTCTGTATTCATCCGTCTGTATATCCGTATTTACTTTATTCTCCTGCTTACCAACACCATGGACACGCACGCAGTTTTACTTAGTCTCCGGTTTCAAGTGCCTGCAATAATCAAATAGAAGGACTAGGGCGCGGCTGTCTCCTGCTCTTATCTCTTCACCGGTCAAAATGACCAAGTTAGATGCTGATGAGCATTGAATCTGCTTTCTAAGAGCATCAATTGTTTGGCATGGTACATGCTAATCTCTTCGCGGGGTTTGGTGTGTGGGCGATTTGATGACTCGGTGTGTCATTATTTGTGTGCACGTTATAAGTTAGTCCCTCCGTTTCTAAACATAAGCCTTTCTAGACATTTCAAATGGACTACAATATACAGATATATGTAGACATATTTTAGAGTATAGATTCACTCATTTTGCTTCGTATGTAGGTAGAAAGACTTATATTTAAGAACGGAGGGAGTATAACTTAGTGTAAGAAATATACGCTTGCTATAAATATTTATTTGAGGGACGCTTGCCATAAATTTAAACAAACATGTGTTCATAGAATGCTAATTTAAATGTATTTATTACTAACTGGAGGTACCTTTCGAGCATCTAATCTAATCCTCGGAAGAACAACTGTAAGAACCGTCGGATCACAGTTATATGGCTAGGATTAAATAATAGATTTACAAGTGCATTTAAGAGACCTAGAACATACGATTGAACTGAACACATCACATAGACCTTTTGTTAAAAAGAAACACGCTTACCGTTTTTCCACCAAAGAAAGGAAGAAAGTGTACCAGCCTATGTAGGGTGCACGGATTGATGACTAATACTCCCACCAAAGAAAGGAGTATTGTATTTCACCCGCTTAACATTTTCCTCCCAAAGAAAGGAGTACTGTATATTTCCTAGTCCACTAAGATGTACTATACACTTCGTCCGAGTTTAATGGACCTTCTGTTATTTTGGATTGAACTTTGATCTTAGATGAAGTTATATACTACCATAAAAAAATATCACTGAAATATGTTTTTCAAGTATAAATCCAGATCTAATTTTGTGACTTACAACTTAGATTTTGTTAGTTAAAATTTGACATAAAATATGAGGGTAGCCAATAAACCAGGATGGATGGTGTACCAAGGAAGAAGCGAACACAAAGAGAATTGATTTATTGAGTGTTGACGTCATCAATAACATCACTGCTTGCTTGCAAACAAAGGTTAGGACTGCAATGGATTGCTCCTTTTCTTGACAACGGAACCGCGGACCTAGTTGCCCTGAATTTGCACATACAAATTAGATCTGAAACTTCTAACTAGGATCATGATATAATCAATGATGAAGATAATATAGTATATGCGGAGGAGAACATGCGGATGAAGATAATATAGTTGACTGAGAAATTGCCCGCGCACACGGCACATCACTTTGCTAGTTTTATGTATAAATTGTGGCGATCGGGCTTGTGCTAGCTAGCTGTGCATACTCTAGTATTTAATCATCCGTTTTTACAACAGTTGTACTAAGCGCAAGCAAGAAGAATCTATCAAACTTTGTGGCAACTAATGGCGCCGCAAGGTAGCATCTCGGTAGCAGGTGCATCGCTGGTCCTGTTGCTAGCGTTGGCGTTGCAGCTCTCGGTCTCGTCACTGTCAGCAGCTGGTGTGGTGGTTCCTCCTCCGCCGCCGGACAACTGCACCCGCAGCTGTGGCAAGGTGGCCGTGCCCTACCCGTTCGGCATCGGTCCCGGCTGCTACTGGCCGGGCTTCAACCTCACCTGCGTCGGCAACACGCTGCTGATCGGCGACGGCACCCTCCGCGTCGACCACATCTGGGCACACAATTCCACGGTGCGTGTCCTACGCAGCGGCGACATCAAAGTGCAGGAGGAGGCCAACGGCACGGGCGCCTTCGGCGGCGGCCTCAGGGACGACGGGCCCTTCACGCTGTCCGCCTACACCAGCGAGCTCGTGGTGACCGGCTGCAACGTGGTGGCGACGCTGGTGGAGCAGCACACCAACCTGACCCGGAGCGGCTGCGCTTCCATCTGCACCAACTCCGCCGACAGCATGGAGTTTCCCAGCAGCCACAAGGCGTGCAGCTTCGGCAAAGGCTGCTGCCAGGAGGAGATCATCTCTCCGTTCCAGCGAATGAACTTCGACGCGCGGCTCAAATGGTTCGGGCAGAACCGCACGGTGGACGAGAGGTGGGAGAAGACGCGCGTGTAGGTCGCCGAGAAGGGGTGGTACGATAAGCAGCGGTTGGTCCTGGAAGAAGCGACGGAGGTTCCGGTTCAACTGGACTGGGTGGTCGAGGTTGCCGGGGAGCCGGCGGGTCGTCGCCCCGTTCCCGGTGATGACTGCCCCTCGTATGTCAACCGCGACGTCTGCAAGAGCAGGAACAGCTACTGCATGCCGGGACGGGAGAGAGGCTACTCTTGCTCCTGTTACATAGGTCACGACGGCAACCCCTACGTCGCCGGCGACGGTGGATGCAAAGGTACGTACATGCTGCATTCGATTCCATACAATCATCTTGCCGAGGTACAAGGTCGTCGATCGGAGTTTATCTCAATTTAGTGTTAAATTTGTGTCTAGATGTGGACGAGTGCAAGCAGCCAGAAGAATACGGCTGCTTCGGCGAGTGCACCAACCTGCCGGGAACGTTCCGCTGCTGGTGCCCTCGGGGAACTCATGGCAACCACACCGTACTAGGTGGTTGCATCAAGTCCGCCACAGGTACACGGTGATATTCTTACGCTATACTAGTTTTCCACGTTTTGTTCCAGGTAGTAAAAGTTTTGTAGAAGTAATAGTACGCGGAAATAGGATTTTTGCATATGTGTATATGCTACTTTGAAGGATGTAAATTCTCCTTCCTGTTGATAAATTGTACCGCATACACGTTTTCATCCGAATTCAAACTTTGTAAAATTTGAACGGCTTTGCATGAAAAAATTACGGAAAAACTAATGCCCGCACGTGCTCCATGGTCCATGGCATAAAATTGTGAGGTTCTGTTTTCTCATAGGCATCATTGGTGCTCCATGGTCCACAGAGAGAGAGAGAGAGAGAGAGGAGGGGGGTCCACTCCGTTGACAGTTCGGTAGGGGACGATGCGACGAAGTCCAATGTTTTGTTACAGGAGTCCCGATTTCTTTTATTTGCAGATGCCTAGGTAGCTTCTTGGGTGGTTCTGCCACTTGTGCTTTCTCTCAACGGCAAGCGTGTGATGTCCAGCAACGCACTCCTAGTGCAATGTTGGTGGAGCTCACCTTGTATAGTCTAGCTTTTCTTTGATAAACATTGTAAGAGGGTTTCCTAGAACCTTGTATCGTTTGGCTATGTGACCTTATCTATAAACTGGGGCAAATGCATGTTTTGAGAAAGTATATACCATATGAAAACATATTTCACGATGAATTGATAGCCTTAAACTTTGTCATTAAGGAAAAACATTTGTGTGTATAGTTTCAGGTGCTACCATCGGAATAGGAGTTGCCAGTGGGGCTGGAGCTATTATTTTGATCCTCATTGTATTCCTCTTCACACAAAAGCTTAAGCACCAAAGAAAACAAATGTTGAAGAAGAAGTTCTTTGAGCAGAATCGTGGGCGACTATTGCAGCAATTGGTATCTCAAAGAGCTGATATTGCAGAAAGAATGATTATATCCTTGGAGGAGCTAGAGAAGGCAACGAACAATTTTGACAAAACCCGCGAGCTTGGTGGTGGTGGGCATGGTACCGTCTACAAAGGGATTTTATCAGACCTCCATGTTGTAGCCATCAAGAAACCAAAGATGGTGATTCAGAAGGAGATTGACGAGTTCATCAATGAGGTTGCTATCCTATCACAAATAAATCATAGAAATGTTGTAAAACTCTATGGTTGTTGCCTTGAAACGGAAGTCCCCATGTTGGTCTATGAGTTCATATCCAATGGAAGTCTTTACGATCACGTGCACACCCATGAACCAAAATCACTGTCATGGGATGATAGGTTGCGAATAGCAACTGAGACAGCCAAGTCACTAGCCTATCTTCACATGACTGTATCAATGCCTATTATCCATCGAGATATCAAGTCTGCTAACATACTTCTGGATGATACTCTAGCAGCAAAGGTAGCAGATTTTGGAGCATCAAGGTACGTTCCGTTGGATAAAACTGGTGTAACAACAATAGTACAAGGCACAAGAGGATATTTGGACCCTATGTATCTAAGCACGGGGAGGCTGACGGAGAAAGTGATGTTTACAGCTTTGGTGTCATGCTTCTAGAACTGCTAACTAGAAAGAAGCCATTCTCATATTTATCTTCTGAAGGAGATGGCCTTGTTGGACACTTTTCTACCCTGTTTGCAGAAGGCAATTTGCCACAGATACTAGATCCACAAGTTGTGGATGAGGGAGGCCAAGAAGTAAAAGAAGTGGCTAAGCTTGCATTAACATGCCTAAAATTAACAGCGGAGGATCGTCCAACAATGAGACATGTGGAGTTGACACTGGAGGGTCTTCAAGCATTCAAGAGGAATATAATAGATAATGTATTGGTCGAGAGATCCGAGGACCATGGTACTGCGACGAGTGGCCCAACTACAGGTCATCCCAATATGAAAGAATCAAGCAGACAATATAGTATGGAAGAAGAGTTCTTGCTATCCTCAAGGTATCCTCGGTAGTTTTATTAGAAAACTGATTAAAGAATAATGTAGCCCTCTCTTTATTTCTACGGATTTATTTGTATCATTTGTCCGTGCGGACAACATGTACCCCGTATTGATTAATTACTTTCTACTCCCTTCGTCCGAAAAATACTTGTTATCAAAATGGACAAAAAGGGATGTATCTAGAACTAAAATACATCTAGATACATATCTTTTTATCCATTTTGATGACAAGTATTTCCGGACGGAGGGAGTACCCGTTAACTTAACTTGCTCGTCGCTTCAGAATGCAATTCCATGCTAATTCATTGGAAGTTGAGATGCAAATTCCATGCAAACTAACCATTTGCATCTGGGCAGCAGTAGTGATCATAACGGCAGCGGCGCTGGTGCAGGGCCGGTCCTGAGATTTTGGGGGGCCGGGGCGAAACCAAAACTCGAGGTCCTTAGTATAAACAATATAAATACACTCCCTCTGCCCCACACTAGTGTAAAAAACGCTCTTATATTACGAGACAGAGGGACTAATAATAACTATGTGTGTATATGACATGTTAACAATAAACACTTAAATCTATCCAAAACATTATACATATGAAATAATGATACATGTTACCTTTCAGACATTCCTATGCAAAGTCACTTATGATGGGGTCTACGTTTCAAAAAAAACTTATGATGGGGTTGATATCAATCTCATCCAATAATTTCTTCTTAATGCATAATGTTGGCAAACCATTTAAACTCTCTTGAGTCATCGTTGATCTCAAATAATTCTTCAATAAGCTATGGAGGCATTAGAATAAAAATCGACTGCTCTCGTGTGCTCAAAAATCATACATTACACAATTTGAGAAAGTGAATTTCATAATCTTCAATTTGAAAAAAAGAAGCAAAACTGGATGTTCATCAACACTGGCAGATTGTGCATGTGCACCTGTTGAAATAACTGTAATCCCATGACCACTTACATTTTTATCACCGGTATTTGTGTCAACATTTCCTCTTGTTCAGATTTAGAATTCCCATCTCAATTTGTTCCTCTTCCTCCACAACGACTATCATTAATTCAGGATCTGGGTTCAATGAAGCACCAGTAGTACTCTTGAAAATTCTATGAAGAGTGCATCTCTGATTGCATCATGTCATCCACACACCAACATGTACATACTCGATTCGTCGGTGCATGAGGCGTAGCCAGTCAATGATTCGCGGCTGGCGATGAAACAAACATGCAGTCCCTTAATGGAGACTTCAGATTTGAAATGTTAGGCTGGTGATTTCTCTGTACTTTTGCGGAAAGCACCCTGAGTAATTGCTATATACAATAAAGACCCTCCCACCAGCTCCCACGTGCCGGATCTGAAGCGCCCATTGAACATCCGATGCTCCAGATTTGTTTTTCTATTCTTCTATCCTATGGTCAGCTTCTATTGTAGTCTTTCCCCGATCGATCTCTGTGTGCAACAAAGGCGTGTGACAGGTTGCAACTCTATGCATCCAGAGCTTTCAAACTCGGATACGGCGAGGTCTCCGGTAGGACACACACTCTAGTTAATAATGTGTAGCCACAATGTAGGACTCGATTCGTCGGTGCACGCGGCCTCAATGATTCACCGCTCGCAACGATCATAGTGGTACGCGTACGATCGACTCATGAACGAAGCTATACGTTGGAAATGCAGGCAACGGGGTCTTTATCTCGCTGACGGTCGTACCAAAGCATTCATCTGCTTGTCTGCTAGCATCAATGCACTCGCCCACCATAGCAGACCACGATGGCTAGTACGTAATGCAGAGTGCACATCCAAGCTTTATTTCGGGCTGCCCACCGGAATCCACAGTAGCTAGCACGTACGTCCATGGATGCATGCATGCATGCAGTCGTTTCCTGCCGTCTCCACACGGGAATACGGGAATTTACTGGAAACCATGCGAACGCTGCACCATTGCACATGCATGCATGCATACCAGCTCCAAGGTCCCACGTCATTTGGCATTCATGAGACTAACTCCAACCCAGGACACCAAATGGTCCGGCCGCATTCATTTGAGAGTAAATGGACAATAAATTGTGGCCCAGCGTGCGGGAGCAAATAGACAAATGTCTAGTTTTTGTTCGCCACAGACACATTTCCAGTCCAAATTTGAGCACCGGCGTGTGGATGGGGGGACGCACGCCCTTGTCCTCCCCTGACCAGCCCATCTAGGACACAACACGCCCACTTTTCCTCCCTTTCCCAAAAACCCTCCCACGCGTCTCCCCTCCTCCATGGTCGGCGCCCCGAAGAAGCCCGGCGACCACGCCGCCACCACCGCCATCCTCACGAAGAAGAAGAGCAAGAAAGAGCGGTCCGAGCTCACACTGGCGGAGGTCATGCAGCTCGACATTGAATCGGCCAGAGGAGGGCCCGGCGGACCGTTGCTTCCGAGAAGAAAGCCGCTGCCGACTATGCAATATTAGAATCATTCTCGTAAATTGTACGGACCACACCGAATATTCAACATATTCTTACAAAAGGCACATAACTTTGTACCCGAATTGGGGATTGATAGTCCTGGAGGCAATGCACAAACATTCTTAACCTTTAAGCCGCTACCGGCAACAACAACAAAAAAGAAGTCTGACACAAACGTTAGATTAGAAATGAAGAAAAAATGCACTATTAGATTAAAAATCTAATACTTTTGTTGGTTTCATGTTCAACAATAAAATCAATCTCCCCGCAAAAAAAGAATAAAATGAATCATGCACGTGGATTAACTCTAAATTAAACTAACATAAATTTAAAAAGGAAAAATAATATTATGAAACTATGTGTAACATAATAGAATGAAAAACTTCAATTTTCTCTAGCCTTCTCATTCCACCTATACAAATATGAAAAAACAGAAGAAAAAAATATAGTTTGTTAAAGAAAAATGGATTAGTGGCATCACCATGAAAGAAGAAGGAAAATGAAAAATATGAAACAAATATTGAAAAAATGTTGCACATAATTTTCACACAAATTACATTTATAACCTACAGTAAGCATAGAATAGTAGAATTTTAACAGAGGAAAAAGAGTCGGTTGCCTAAAACTCTAATACTTGTGGTGGTGTCACCTTAAAGAATACACGAACGAAAATAAATATATAAATTACCATTAAAAGGGAATTAATTAGTGGAAATACAAATGAATTAATAATTTTCTTAGAATGAATGTGTATTACCCTTAAAAAGAAAGAAAATATAAAAATAACTCAAATAATGACACAATTTGCACACAATTTACAAGAAATTTGCGCTTTTTTGAAAATATGCAAGAATAAGGACATAATAGTGAAAGTTTCACAAAATAATAAGTTTTCTAAAAAGGAATCAGTTAGTGGCATTGTTATTACCATTAAAAAAGAAATAAAATGAAATAAAGCTAAAACAAAACAAAAATAATGAAACTTTACAAGGAAGAATGAATTAGTGGCATTGGTATATTACCCTTGAAGAAGAAACAAAATGATAAAAAAAGTAAAAGAAATGAATAAATGAAGTATTATAAGGAAGAGTGAAGTAGTGATATTTATGTTACCCTTAGTGAAGAAAGAAAATGAAAAAAGAAACTAAAATAAACTCAGAATAATGAAGTTTTGTAAGGGTAAATGAATTAGTGGCACTGGAATTTCCATTTAAAAATAAAGAAAATGAAATAAAACAATAATCAAAATAATGAAATTTTCTAAGAAAATTGAAATAGTTGTGATACCAATGAATTAGTAGTTTCTAAGATGGAATGCATTAATGATGTTGGTATTGCACTTAAGAAATAAAATATAAAAAATAAATCAAATAATGACAGAATTTGCCCACTATTTTCACAGAAATTGCAATTTTTTAAAATATGCAAGAGTTACTATATTACACTAATAGTTTCACAAAAAACAAGTTTCTAAGAGTGTGTTAATTAGTCGCATTATTATTACCCTTAAAGAAGAATGAACATGAAATAGAAGCTTACAAAATCAATGTGATGGAGTTTACAAAGAACAATGAATCAGTGGCATTTGTATTACCAGTAAAGAAGAAAGAAAGTAAAATAAAAACTAAAACAAATAAAAAAACAAATTATTATAAGGAAGAACAAATTAGTGGCATTTTTATTACCCCCAATGAAGAAAGAAAATGAAAATGAACTAAAAAATTCAAATAATGAATTGCAATAAGGAAGAATGAATTAGTGGCATTGGTATTACCTTTAAGAAGAAAGAAATGAAATAAAGCAAATAAAAATAAAAATAATGAAATTTTCTAAGGAATAATGAATTAGTGGCATTATTATTACCCTTTAAGAAGAAGAAAATAATAATAATAAAAAGGATAAATTATGATAAAATATTAAAAAATAAACATAATTCGTGCTTTTTCATAGTAATAGTGGAATATTCAAAAAAAATCTTCCTAAGAAGGAATGAGTTTGTGGTATTAGTATTTTACACCAAAGAATAAATAAAATAAAAATAAAATCAAATCAAATAATGTCATTTTCTAAGAAAGAGTGAATTGGTTGCAGTTTCATTACCCTTTAAAAGAAACAAAACTCAAAACATGAAACAATAATTACAAAATTTGCACAAGTTTTACACAGAAATTGCTCTTTTATCATAATATGCAACAATAAGCATATAATAGTGGAATTTCTTAATATAAGAAGCTTACTATGAAGGAATAAGTTACTGGAATTGGTATTTTACCCTTAACAAAAAAAGAAAATAAATAAAGACATAAAAATCAAAGTAATGAAGTTTTTTAAGGAAGGACTAACTAGTGGCATTGGTATTACCATTTAAGAAGAAAATAAAAATTAAAAATGTGCACACAACTTTGCAGTGAAATTATAGTTTTAAATATGCAATGAATAAACATATAATAGTGCAATTTTCACACACTAGTGTAATTTAAACACATACTCTGTAGCACTTGTGGCCTCCTCGCGCCGGCAGCGTGCGCAAGCCACCTCTCCGTCGTGGCGTGTCGAGCAGAGCCGACCCGCGCTCAACCACACACGCGGCACCTCGCGCCTCCGGTTGGTGCAGCTGCCCCGTGCAGCCCACCTTGCGAGCAGGAAAGGAAGAGCCCGCCGCCGCCGGCACCACACGGGCTTTGCCCGACGGTGCTCACTGGTAGCGATGGGGGAGGAGGGGCAGATGTGTGGTGGCAGTGCCCGGCGGCTAGGTTAGCGCCCGGGTCCCTCACGGGGAGTGACATGGGTCTAGGGGGTTGGAAAAGGAGGCTCACCCCCGGCCTCTGCATCTGAACGATGCATGCAGCCATATTATTAAAAAGTATGAAAAAAACAAAGTATCAGATCCATTACATCTCGCAAATGGAGCAAAAAACAAAAGTAAAAGGGAAACTCATTGCCACAACCACATGATAAATAGGACTAGAACACTAGACGCCTATCCTATTATGAGACCGCCATCTAAACCGGTTGAATATAGCCCGTGCTACCATCTCCCGCTGGTTGAACCCAGTAACCAGAGGCTCCCTGGAGTCCGTAGGAGTGAGTAAGGACCACGTACGGATCCATGCCGTAACTCTGAAGATGACCTGCAAGAAAGTAAAAGTATGTTGTCTGTTAAAAATCATATCATTCCTGCAATTTCATATAGCCCAAATAAGCGCACATATTCCAATCCAAATATGAGATGCCGTAATAAGATCTACTCCAGCTAGCCACGCTCCAAATAACGCTTCAATTCTAACTGGAGGAATAATGTTAAAGGCTATATGAACCGTTCGCCAAAGTAATTTCGCAAGAGGAAAATCTATGAATAGGTGTTGTATTGTTTCATCACGATCACAAAAACAACATCGTGCACTTCCTACCCAACGTCGCTTTATTAAATTGTCTTTGGTGAGGATCACTTTCTTCTGGACAAACCACATGAAAATCTTGATACGCAAGCGAACCTTAATTTTCCAGATATTTGTTGATCTTGGGATTGGGCCAGAATTAGTTAGATCCATATACATAGATTTTACGGTAAAGACATCGTTTCTGGTTAATTTCCAGTGGAAGGAATCAGATTGGTGGGATAGCTGAATCTCCATCAACCTCCACACGAAGTGTAGCCAGGAGTTCCAGCATTCCCCAACTATGGATCTCCTAAACTGTATATTTAAGGGCACCTCCTGTAATACAATAGCTACGTAATCCAACTTACGTTGTACAATATTATGTAAGGTGGGGTACTATATGGCTAGAGGCGTCTTCCCTAACCATGTATCATCCCAAAATCTTGTTTTCATTTCATTGCCAATCAAGAATTTGGCTCTACGAAAGAATATATCTTTCGTTCTCATAAGTCCCTTCCAGAATGGCGAATCGTTAGGTCTTGCGGTAACTTGAGCTAAAGTTTATGATAGTAAACACTTGTTTCATAATAAATGTGCTCACATACCATCAGTCTCTATTGATAACCTAAACATCTATTTACTCATTAGACATTTATTTTAATCTCTAGGTTTTCAATACCGAGACCTCCTTGGTCTTTAGGTCGAAAAATGATATTCCATCTTGCCAGACGATATTTTGTCTTAATATCATCCGACTACCAAAAAAATCGAGATCGATAAAAATCAAGTCTCTTCCGTAATCCTTTAGGTACTTTGAAGAAAGATAATAGGAACATCGACATACTCGTTAATACAGATTAATGAGTACCAACCGACCTTCCAGCAACTTAGTTTCTTTTCAAATCGATCCTCGATGCACTTCCACTCTTTGTTAGTAAGTTTACGATGATGAATCAGGATACCCATATAACAAAAGCACAGAGATCCCAATTCACATCCAAACAGTTGTCTATATGCGTCTTGTTCCTCTTTGGCCTTCCTAAAGCAGAACAATTCGCTTTTGTGAAAATTTATTTTTAGTCCGGATAACTGTTCAAAAAGACATAACACCAGTTTCATATTCCTCGCCTTAGCGAGGTCATGCTCCATGAAAAGAATAGTGTCGTCGGCATATTGTAAGATGGATACTCCCCGATCCACCATATGTGGAACGAGTCCACCAACTTGCCCATTCTCTTTGGCCCGACCTATAAGAACGGTCAACATATCCGCTACTATACTGAACAAGAGAGAAGACAACGAATCAACTTGTCTCAATCCCTTATGCATCTGAAAATAGTGACCAATATCATCCTTAACCTTCACTCCGACACTCCCTTTTTGGACTAAGGAATCCACCTGATTCCTCCATGTCTCATTAAAATCCTTCATGTGCATTGCCTGCTGAAGGAAAGGCCATTTGACTTTATCATACGCCTTTTCTAAATCCACTTTGATGATGACCTCATCTAGCTTCTTCGAATGAATTTCATGGAGAGTTTCATGCAAGACAACAACCACTTCTAGGATATGTCTTTCTGGCATGAAAGTCGTCTGGCTCGGTTGCACCACGGAGTGTGTGATCCATGTCAGTCTATTAGTACCCACTTTCGTGAATATTTTGAAACTCACATTTAAAAGGCATATTGGCCTGACTTGCTCAACCCGAACTGCTTCTTCTTCGTTTCGCAACAATGTTATCATACCAAAGTCAAGATGAAAGAGTTCCAAGTGATCATTGAAGAAATCATGAAACATAGGCATAACATCATTCTTTATAATATGCCAACATTTCTTATTGAATTCCACAGGGAACCCATCCGGTCCTGGTGCTTTATTCTTCTTCATTTGTGATATTGCATCAAAAACCTCTTTCTCAGTAAACGGTGCAGACAAAATCTCGTTCTCATCTAACCGGAGTTGAGGAAAATCCCTAACAACAAACTCATCCAGGGACACCGCCTTATCCACCGGTGGCCCAAATAGTTGTTTATAATATTTCGAAATATATGACTTGAGGTTCTCATGCCCCACTACGGTTCCTTCATTCTGTTCCAGCTGGATGATTTTCTTTTTTCTATGTGTACCATTCGCAATCATGTGGAAAAATTGTGTATTATCGTCCCCTTGGACTACCTTAAGAACCTTAGCACGCAAGGCCCATTTCAATTCTTCTTCTCTAAAAAGACCTCACAAGCTTTGTTCGGCGTCCGACTTGGCGACCTGTTCCGACGTACATCTAGCAGAGTCGATTCTGCTTTCAGGTCGAATCTATCGATCAGTTGGATGAGTCTTTCCTTTTCTTATTTGTAAATCCCACTTCCGTTTCTGGCCCAACCCATTAAAAATTGTCTTAGGTGTGTAATCTTGTTTTGCCAACGTTCTATACTAGATCGCCCACTAACGAGCTTCGCCCATTCTCTTGCTACTAGGGCGATGAAGTTCTATTTTTCGAACCAGCTTAGTTCGAAAGAGAAAGCATTTTGGTTTCCAATATGTGTTGCGTCTCCCTAGTCTACCAACAGCGGGGTCTGGTCTGAAATGACCCTCTGCATCGCATGCACCGAAACTAATGGGTATTTCTGTTCCCACTCCACACTAGCGAGTACTCTATCCAACTTCTCATAAGTTGGAGTAGGTAACGCGTTGGCCCATGTGAAGAGCCTACCCGTGAGTTCAATCTCTCTCAGACCAAGACTCTCAATAATGATGTATTCCCTCTGTTCCATAACGTAAGACGTTTTTTGACACTACACTAGTGTCAAAAAGTGTCTTATATTATGTGACGGAGGGAGTAGTTAAAAGAGACCAATGATGTAGCTCTCAAATGCCCACACGGAGAAACTTGGCTGGATTGTGTGTCCTACTGCGAACCTTGAGATTCGCCTTGTCTGTTTGAAAGGATGCACGGAGTTGCAGTTTCGAAGTCCATATATCTCGTACGTGTAGATGTGTACTGGTAGATGCGTTTCAGCAGGGAATCATTGTCCTACTGGTTACACATACACATCATCTTTAGTTAGCTGGCTGCTGCATGAGAGCCAGTGTGTCACTCACGAGTGCTTTCCAGTTTCAGCGTAATAACAAAGAAAGAAACAATTGCATGCATCCACCGTAGCTAGTCGTCGATATAGTACTACCCGTGTGGATCCTGTGCTACGCGCGTGATCACTGATGGATGTGCAAGACCGGCCATTCGTCGTGCACACCGGGTCGGCCTGCACTCGGCTTGGACGAAGTCCAGCGGTGCTCTGGTATGGGGTTTTCAGACTGCGGAGCTGAGCCATGGCTTAGTAGTGTGGATTAGTCAGGCGGGTTGCATGAGACGGCTCACCGACAAGAGCGCGTCTGTAGCTTCGGCGTGCTTCATGAGTGATTTCCCTGTGCACTAGGAGACTTGGGCGTTTTCTTCTAGCAGACTGCTTCGCTGAACATGCCATGAGGACCGAGCACAGGTCTTTTGCTCCATGATGATGTCTGGAAACGAATAAATTCTTCTGCGGGTCACTGAATGAATTAGTAGAATTGCTTGCTAGTGAGAAGGGTCATTTAGTACTACAAAAAACTCAACCGTGGAGGTCAATACGTGTGTACTCCCCCCCTCCCATGACTTTTTCTTTTAGAAAAAGGGGGGCACCCCGGCCTCTGCATCAGCATCATGCATACGGCCTCAATAATAAAAAAAGTAGGTATAACAAGGTCTCAAAGTCTGAAAAAGTAAATAAAGGCGAGCTCACAAAGAGCCTCAACGCCAAGGACAAGAAGCCACAAAGCCACAACCGGCTGGCAAAATAAGGATAGGAAAACTAATTGCCTATTCTATTATATGACCGACATCCAAACCGGTTGAAAATATCCCGCGCTAATATCTCCCATCGGACAGATCTAGTAACCAAATGCTCCCTGGACTCCGTCGGAGTGAGTAAGGACAACAAACGGATCGACGCCGTAGCTCGGAACAAAACCTGCAAAAAGTGAATAGTAGTTGTTCTGTTAAAAACCAAATCATTCCTGCAGTTCCAAATTGCCCATAACAATGCACATACTCCTACACGAATGTGACTAGCTGTATTGGACTCTATCCCAGCAAGCCATGCTCCAAACAACAAACCAACTGAATCGGAGGAGTAATGTTAAAGGCAATTTGCACAGTACAACATAAGACTCTCGCCAACGGGCACTCAAAGAAGAGGTGCTTAATTGTCTCGTCCCGATCACAGAAGCTACACCTAGTAGATCATGTCCAGTTGCGCTTAACCAAATTGTACTTTGTTAAAATGACTTGTTTGTGTACAAACCACATAAACACTTTAATCTTCAAAGGAACTTTAACTTTCCAAACATGTTTGGAACTAGGAATGACACTAGAGTTAATGGCATCGATATACATCGACATAACCGTGAATGCTCCAGACCTAGTAAGTTTCCAACACAACTGATCGGGCTGATGAGCTAACTGAACCTCCATCAGTCTAGTCACCAAGTGAAGCCAAGCTTCCCACCTAGCACCAACAAGCACTCTTCGAAACTGGATATTAAAGGGAATGGCCTGCATAATCGTTGCAACTAGCGCATCACGTCGTTGAACAATACGATATAGGGACGGGTACTGGAGCCCAAGCCAAGTATCCTCCCAGAAACGGGTATTGTTGCCATTACCGACAATATACTTTGCTCTATTGAAGAAAGCTGTCTTAACTCTCATAAGCCCCTTCCAAAACGGCGAGTCAGTTGGTCTCACTGTCACCTGTGACAAAGTCTTGGACTGCAGATACTTGTTATGAAGAATCTGTGCCCATGTTGCGTCAGTCACAACAGATAACTTATACAGCCACTTACTTAGATGGCATTTGTTCTTGACCTCTAGATTCTCAATGCCCAGACCCCCTTGGTCCTTTGGACGACATATGACATCGCATTTGGCGAGTCGGTACTTTCTTTTTAGATCATCACAAAGTCCAGCCTTTTCCTGACCCCAACTGGAACTTGGAAAAAAGATAGTAGGAACATCGGCATACTCGTGAGCACCGAATTGATAAGAATCAGCCGGCCTCCATACAACATGAGTTTGTCCTTCCAGCAACCAAGTTTTTTCTCAAACCGATCTTCGATGCATTTCCACTCTCTATTTGTTAGCTTACGATGGTGAATAGGTATACCTAGGTACGTAAAAGGTAAATCCCCTAATTCACATCCAAACAATTGCTTATAAGCCTCTTGCTCCTCCTTGGCTCTACCAAAGCAGAACAACTCGCTCTTGTGAAAGTTGATCTTTAATCCAATCAATTGTTCAAATAAGCATAACACTAGCTTCATATTTCTCGCTTTTACCAAGTCATGCTCCATAAAGATGATTGTATCATCAACGCACTGCAAAATGGATATACCCCCATCAACCAGATGAGGCACCAAGCCACCCACCTGACCGGCCTCCTTTGCCCTTCCTATGAGAATTGCCAACATATCCACCACAATGTTGAACAAAATAGGAGACATTTGATCACCTTGCCTCAGGCCTTTGTGTGTCTGGAAATAATGACATATATCGTCATTCACTTTAATTCCAACACTCCCTTTTTGCGTGAAGGATTCTACCTGGCGTCGCCAAGCTTCATAAAATCCCTTCATACGTAAGGCCTGTTGAAGGAAGGGCCATTTGCCTTTGTCGTACGCTTGCTTGAAATCCACTTTGAAAATAACCCCATCCAGTTTTTTCGTGTGGATCTCATGGAGCATTTCATGAAGGACTACAACCCCTTCAAGGATGTTCCTGTCCGGCATGAAAGCAGTTTGGGTAGGCTGCACCACAGCATGCGCGATCTGTGTTAGCCTATTAGTCCCGACCTCGGTAAAGATTTTGAAGATAACATTGAGAAGACAGATAGGCCTGAATTTCTCAATTCTCACCGCCTCTGTTTTCTTAGGGAGAAGAGTGGTCGTACCAAAATTCAGCTGAAAAAGCTGTAGGTGCCCAGAGAAAAGATCAGAAAACAGAGGCAACAGATCCCTCTTAATAATATGCCAGCACTTTTTATAAAACTCCATTGGAAAACCATCAGGACCCGGCGCCTTGTTATTTTTCATTTGCGATATGGCCTCAAACACCTCTTTCTCAGAAAAAGGAGCCGCCAGAATATCATTCTCCACCACGGTGAGTTGAGCAACATCGTCAACCCTGGACTCATCCAAAGACACGCAGTTATCCTCGGGAGGACTAAACAGCTGCCTGTAATACTCAGTAATATACAACTTAAGGTTTTCGTGCCCAGCAATTGTTCCTTCATCTTGCTCAAGCTGAAAGATCCTCTTCTTTCTATGTTTACCGTTAGCTATCATGTGAAAGAATTGAGTGTTCGCATCCCCTTGGATTACCCACCGGACCTTGGCCCGCAACGCCCACTTCAATTCCTCTTCTCGAAGAAGCTCCTTCAGCCTCATCTCCGCGTCCATCTTGGCATGAAGCTCCGCGGCCGGCAAAACCGTGGTTTCAGCCTTCACATCTAGGGACTGAATAAGGGAAAGAAGCCTTTCCTTTTTGACCTTATAAATCCCGCTAAGATGCTTAGCCCACCCACGCAAGAAACTTCTCAAGTGCCTAATCTTATTCTGCCAGCGCTGAAGCGCAGTCTTCCCTCCTGAATCCTTAGCCCATTCTCTGCCTAAGAGATCAAAAAAAACCTTCCAAGCCAGCTCAGAGGAGAAGGAATTTTTGTTACCCAGGTGGGTGGCCTCACCGGAGTCCATAAATAACGGCGTGTGATCAGAAATACCACGGGTCAAAGCCTGAACTGTAACTAACGGGAACTTCTGTTCCCACTCCACGCTTGCCAACACTCGATCCAACTTTTCATACGTCGGATTTGGCAGCGCGTTAGCCCAGGTGAAATTCCTACCCGAGAGCTCAATCTCCCTCAGATCAAGACTTTCAATGATAGTATTAAACATGAACGACCATCTGCCGTCAAAGTTATCATTGTTCTTATCCTCACGCCGTCTAATGATATTGAAATCAACCCCTACCAGGATAGGAAGCTGCTCGGAGCCGCAAATCCTAACGAGGTCAGCCAAGAACTCGGGTTTGAGTTCGGGCTGTGCGGCACCATATACCACAACCAAAGCCCAATTAAAACCGTCCTCCTTGCACCGAACCCGAAACTTTACTGCAAAGTCACTCATTACCACACTTCGAACCTCTAGCGCATCGCATCTAACCCCGAGTAAGATCCCACCCGATCTCCCTCTCGGTGGCAGGCAATGCCAATCGAAATCAACCCCTCCCGACAAAGTATTCACAAATTGAGGCACAAAATTATCTCTACCGGTCTCCGATAGAGCAATAAAGTCTAATCGATGCTCGACAGCCGCCTCAGCAAGAAATCTTCTTTTAGCCAAGTCCTTTAGACCTCTGCTATTCCAAAAGATTCCTTTCATAGTTCATCATGGAATTTAGTAGCCGTTAAAATCCTAGCACTCCTACGCACCACGGACATCGGGTATACCTTCCGTTTCCCTTTGCGCTTAGGGACAATTTGACTCTGCAACCGGTCCACACAACCCGTCTCAGAAGGACTAGCCATAACCACCTGAGAAGTAGACTCCTCCTCTTCCGCCTCAAGAATGGGAGTGATAAGATCGGCACAAAAATGGTCAAGCACCCTGACCCCCCAGAGCATCCACCTCAGAATCACTAATGGGTTTAACCGCCGCAATATTATGAATCAGCTCTAAAGCCCGCTCAGCCTCTAGGTCGAGAAGATCATTAACCGAATTAGAGATTTCAGTAACATTACTACCAAGCAAGACTCCTAATTGATTTGTATTTTTAATAATCTCATCATTAGAAAATGCATAATGGAATTAGAAGTATTAATCGACATACCAGTAGTGACCTCAGCATCATGGAGCTTGGCTGCCCTCATAGCGCACCGCTGCTAAATGTCGTCCACATCCGACTGAGTCTGAAGGCGGCCACTCACCCGTCGCCCCTCAGACATCGGATCCTGAATCCCACCAAAAGCAATCACCTCCTCCCGAGAGAACCTGGACGGGGTGGGGCCTCCTGCCTCACCCAACCGGCTAGGCTGGTCCGCCAGCACGGACAACCCAGCCGAGCCGCCAGGAAGTGGAGAGGCAGTCACCACTACCTCTGAAGCCGGGCGCGCCCCACAAGGCGGAGCTGGAGGTGAAAGGTGGGAAGGATGGGCCACCTGCCGTAACTCCCCACCCAACGCCGGAGAAGGCAACACCAAAGGCGCCTCGGGAGAAGAGGGCTCCGAGGCCACCTTCCCCGAGCCCCCATCCGATGGCAGAGACACCACCGGCAGCACCGAAGACACGACGGGAGAGGAGAGATCCGAGGCCACCTGCCCCAGACCCCCTCCCAACACAGAAAAGGACTCAGGCGCCACTTGCCCCGAAAGTCCAAACACGGCAGGAGAAGAGCACCCCAAGGCCGCCTGCCCCGGGGCCTCTTCCAACAGACCCGTCGCAAACACCGGTTCCACATCCTGAGGAGATACATCGTGGTGAGCATGAGAGGGAATAGCCACCTGCCGACTCACCTCCTCCACTCCCCGGACCGGTACCGATGAAACTCCAGGACCCCCCGGAGTAGAGCACAAAGAATCCGGAATAACCAAAGCAGGTAACGAAAGCTCAAAAGCCTCCTCGGACTCCACCCGATCACTCCACAGTCTCGGGAAGCAGACGCGGGCTCGAAAGACCCAAATCTCAGAGTCATCATGGGCACCGAGGAGGGTGGCGCTGCTCCCCCCTCAGTCGTCGCGGACTCTAACCCTGGTCCCTTGGACTGCTGACGTCCAGCATCATCGACCGATGGCTCCTTGGCTCCCGTGCCGCCATCACCCTCGTGCATATCCACGTCAGAGTCGTGAGGCTCCGCAGCCAGAAGACTCTCATCCTCAAACTCAATAAACAGACTATAAATCCTACCACGATACGCCCATTTAACAACCTCCGGCACAAAGTCGGTGTTCAGAATACTAACTAGAACCCGTGCAATCCCGTGAGCTCTGGTAAACGCCATGTCCACCCGCTCAGGCTTTCCCATCAAAATACCCAAGCTGGCAACAACCCGAGCATCCTGCAACGGCCTAGAGGGGACCCCTGAGAAGCGCAACCACGCCTGAGTAACGGCTTGCCCTGAGGCTCTACCTGCTTCCACTCATGGAACTCAAGGACGCAATCAGTGCCTGGCACTTTACACATCCCAAAACTCAGCAACCTGTGCAGATCCTCCACCGTAGGAAACTCAACTCTGAACATCTTATCAGCAAAGCTGACGAGGTCCCACTGGAAGTCCCCGGGAGACAAATCCCAAAGCCTCTACACGATTCGTGCCTCAGAAACCTCCCCTTTAGTGACCTTGACAATCCCCGTTGTTATGCTCGGGGTCTCGTCCGCAACCTCTCTCTCGTTCGGAGACTCAAAAAAGTCAGCTCAGCACAGTAAACTCCGTACATCATAAGTGACGGCGCCTGATCACGCAGAATCGGGTAGTCCCCAGAGTCGTGTAATAAAGCATCTGTAACAAAGCATCTTTTCCTTCTTATGCGCCCATTTGGACGCCCTCTCAGACCCAGCCTTGTCTATCATATCCACAGACACATCAGCCATAACCTCGTTCTCAGGAACCTGAACAGTGGCAAGAGCCGTCACTACCTCCATAGCGTGACTGGTCAACACTTGGTCCTCAGCAGCCCCGCTATCTGTCGTCTGGTCGACAACAACCGGTGGGGGCGGTTGACGTGGACGGTACCGGCCCCCACGACCGCCCCGACCACCACGATGGCCACGGAAGCCACCTTGCTGTCTAAATCCCGGGCCAGAAGCACCCTCAACAAAACCACCCAAGAACGGTCGCTCTGCCGAGCCGTCGCTCTGCCAAGCGTAACCTCGACCACTGCCCGTCGACGACGAACCACGGTGCACACCTGCCCCATAGGCGTCGAAACCATAATCTCCCCATTGCCCCCGAGGCCGAAGGCTTGGTGACGACGTGAGGAGGGGGCACTGGCCTTGGCTGATGACTCACTGACCCCGGCGCTCCGGTCGACGGCGGCTTATGCACTGCGCCGCCTCGACCAGCGGCACCACCAGCCGGCCCAAGCGCCTGCGGCCGAGAGCCCGCACCTAAGCCACCACGACCATTAGCCAGAGCACGTCAGAAGCCACCCGCACGCGGGAGCCGGTAGGCACCGCGGCGCCACGCCCGACGGCCACACCAGCCGACGCGCCTCCCCGACCCGCCGCCGGCTGCACCGAAGGCGCCGCACCACGGCCCGCCCCATGGAGCAGGGCACCGCGGCAGGAAGCAGCGGCCGGCGGCGGCGCAGCCGAGGGCGCTGCTCCACGGCCACCGCCAGGCTGTTGAGCGACCCCCGCGCGGCCCGCCCGAGGGAGCTCGGCCGGCCTCTTCCCCGCCGCACCACGTCCCGCCATGGACCCGAGCGGGGGAATGCGACGAGCGCGGCCACCAGAATCAACCCGCCGATGAGGAAGCCGCCGAACCAAAACCCTATGGCGCGTACTGGAGAAAGAAGAATCTGGTCGATCGCTGCATGCGCCCCGAACGACGTTGATCAAAACAGCCTCACTCCCTTCCTCCTCCAGCCCGACTGGGCCCGGCCCAACTGCCGCCTCTTCGGCCTGGGCCTCATACCCAGCCGAAGAAGGCCCAGTAGCCATCGGCAGCCCATCCGCGCCAATCAAGGCATTCAAACGCAAAGTCCTCGCCACCGCGATCCCGAGCGAAGCCGCCGGCGCCGCCTGCTGCCGGGCGGCCGCCGCACGGCCTCCCTTTTTCCTTCTAACCACAACCGTCCACGCCTCCGGTGCAACCAAATCGAAAACCGTAAATTTGGGGAGACTTACCTTGGGAATCGGGCCCTTCCACGGCCGAGATGCGGTCGCCGCCGTCCTCCGATGGACAACACGCCGGAGCAACTCCACCTTCTCTCCAGAACGCAAGCCGATCCTCGCCGGATCTTCGGGAGGGACGACCGCCTCCACGATCTCGGCCACCTCATCCTCGTCGTAGCCGGGAGCAAAGGCCTCACAAATCACATCTGAAGGAGTCGGTGAGTATGCCGACGAGCTGCCGGAGCGCCCGCCGTCCTCCTCGCCGTCTCCACTGTCAGCATCCGCCAGAGCCCAGAAGCGCCCACCCACCCTCCGGCGATCACCGGGGGCGCAAGCGCTGGCCGGTGTCGAAGACCCCGGCGGCATAGTTGACAGAGCCCCTAGTCGCCAGAGCCCCCTCCCATGATATGATATGAGAACGTTTTTGACACTGAGACAAAGGGAGTAGTTGTGTAATGGTAGACTCGTTTCAGATGGGAATTAACTAGCCAATACGTGTGGATCCAGCCCCTCATAATGAGGTGTGCTAGCTCGGTCGGTCGTCGCGCCGTACATAAGTGGATCAGACAAGCAGGGGAAGCATTTATACAGCTTGGACCAAGTGAATAGTGGTGCCCGGGGACGGTGATCAGACAGGGGAGATAGTTTCAAGGTGCGGTCGGCCTGGTCCAATGGAGCGACCTACACCATGTAGAGAGCACGGCTCGCCGGCGAGAGCGGCAGCTGTAGCTTCGGCGTCCCTCGTGAGTGATTTCCCATTGGACATGGACGGAGACTCTCTTGCGCGTTTACCAGCAGACTGCTTTGGGTGCACATGCCATGAGCATCGATCATAGGTCTTTTGCTTTGTGATGATGCCGTGAGTTGCATTGAGTTGCAGTTCGGAGCCGATCACACGCTGTAATAATAGAGAGGCACCTCCTGCTTGAATTCATTTGTACGTGGGGAATCAAAAAGCAAAGCTTTCCAGACTGTGATTCATTGCTAAGGCCCCGCTTGGGGAAGATTCATTCAAAGTCTTCCGCTCATAGACTTTGAATTGCATGTAGTCGGTTGCCTCGGAAGTGAGACTTACTTTCATTCTACATATATGCGTTCTCTCCTCTCCAATTCATTCAATCACGCACTTCTTCTCTATGCCTCCCCTCCACATACTAGTACTCGGGCTTCTCCTCTTGCACACTCCTCCTTGGTGCTTCACTGCTGCTGCAGATGAGAACACACTCTCAGCAGGCCAATCGCTCACCGCTGGCGACAAGCTCGTCTCGAGAAACAGCAAGTTCGCGCTCGGCTTCTTCCAGCCAGCAGCGAGCAGACTCAGTAAGTCATCCAACAATGCCACCTCCCCCAGCACCAGCTGGTACCTTGGCATATGGTTCAATAAGATCCCGGTTTTCACTGTTGTTTGGGTTGCCAATAGGGAGGAGCCCATCACCCACCCGAACCTCAACCTAACACAACTCAAGATCTCAAGCGACAACAATCTTGTCATTGTCATAAACCATGCTTATACCTCCACCGAATCCGTTGTGTGGTCCACTCACATTGTCAATAGGACACAAACCACCAATACTAGTGCCCTTGTTCTCTTGAACAACGGGAACCTTGCCCTCACATCTGAAAAGAAGATGTTGTGGCAGAGCTTTGACTACTCAACAGATGTTGTGCTTCCTGGCGCCAAGTTTGGTAGGAACAAGATCACTGGTTTCAACCAACAACTCATCTCAAAGAAGAGCCTCATTGATCTGGGTTTAGGCTCATACAGTCTTGACCAAGAAGACACCGGTGGGTTCATTCTCGAGCGCCGCAACAAACTGCTTGTGGTGTATTGGCGTTATAAATCCTCCACAACTTCATCTTTGAATCTTTTACCATTACTCATGTCACTCCTAGATTCAAAACCTCAGACCAAAGGATTATTTAACCTATCATATGATGATAACATCCAGGAGGAGTATTATATGTACACTGTATGGGATGAATCATCGCCTTCTGCATTTGTCTCACTAGACATCTCTGGTCAGATAAAGCTGAATCTTTGGTCGCAAGCTAGCCAGTCTTGGCAAACCATATATGCCCAACCTGATGATCCTTGTGATGCGCCTGCAACATGTGGACCTTTCACAGTCTGTATGAGAAAGCCGGATCCATCATGTGACTGCATGGATAGCTTCTCTCATAAGTCACCGCACGATCAAGATTTTGATGATCGAACAGGAGGATGCATTAGAAATACACCGTTACATTGTGCTAGTGAGAAAAACATGACAAGTTGAACGGACATATTCTACCCCATTTCTCAAGTTCAATTTCCCTACAGCCCGCAAAGCATAGTCAGTGCTACAAATAAAAGCCAATGTGAAGAAGCTTGTCTTAGTTCTTGTTCTTGCACTGCTTATTCCTATAACAATAGAAGATGCACTGTATGGAATGGTGAATTACTTATTGTAATTTTGACTGATGAAGTTTATAGTATTGGAGAACATGTTCTTTACCTTCGCCTTGCCGCCAAAGATTCATTGCCAAGTTCAAGAATAGGCAAAAGAAAACCAAATGTTGGCATTGTTATTGCTGCAAGCATTATTGGGTTTGGGTTACTAGTCATGATGTTGTTGTTACTACTTTGGAGGAAACAAATGAAGTTGTGTGGTTTGCTTCCAATATGCTATGACCATCAAGGAAATGTTGGTGGGATTATGGCCTTCAGATACGCTGAGTTAGTTCGTGCTACTAAATCCTTCTTTGAGAAGCTGGGTGGAGGTGGTTTTGGTTCTGTATACAAGGAAATGTTAAGTGACTCAAAGGCTAGTATAGCAATGAAAAGGCTTGATGCTGCCCATCAAGGAGAGAAGCAATTCAGGGCTGAGGTGAGATCAATTGGACTGGTCCAACATATCAACCTAGTCCAACTTATTGGTTTTTGTTGTGAAGGTGATCATAGGTTACTTGTGTATGCACACATGGTAAATGGGTCTCTTGATCGTCATCTATTTAAGGACAACCATACTGACAATGTTGATGCCCTAAATTGGAACACTAGATACCAAATAACCTTAGGAGTTGCTAGAGGATTGTCCTACTTGCATCAAAGTTGTCGTGAGTGCATCATAAACTGTGATATTAAGCTAGAGAACATACTGCTAGATGGATCATTTCTTCCTAAAGTTGCAGACTTTGGGCTAGCGGCTTGTGTGGGAAGGGATTTTAGCCGAATCCTGACAAGTTTCAGAGGAACCATGGGTTATCTTGCCCCAGAGTGGCTTAGCGGAGTTGCCATCACGCCAAAAGTTGATGTTTACGCCTTTGGCATGGTGTTGTTGGAAATCATGCCAGGAAGGAGAAATTCCACACGTGAAAGTTCATACAACACTATCAACAATAGTAACTACCAGCATGTTAAATATTTCCCTGTAGAAGCCATCAGCAAGCTTCATAGCGGTGATGTGCATAGTTTGGTGGATCCACGGCTAAATGGTGAATTTAGTTTGGAAGAGGCTCAAAGGGTTTGCAAAGTTGCTTGTTGGTGCATCCAAGACAATGAGTTTGACCGGCCGACGATGGGTGAAGTGGTCCGAGTTCTTGAGGGTCTACAAGCGATTGATGTGCCCCCGATGCCAAGACTACTTGCAGCTATGACCAAACAATCTGCTGCTGTCACTAATAGAAAAGGGGGCATTAGTCCCGGTTCGTAAGGGCCTTTAGTCCCGTTTCTTGAACCGGGACTAAAGGGTCGTGACTAATGCCTCCCCCCTTTAGTCCCGGTTCTAACACGAACCGGGACAGATGTGCCTCCACGTGGCCGGTGCGCCGAGCCCAGGCAGGAGGGCCTTTGGTCCCGGTTGGTGGCACCAACCGAGACCAAAAGGCATCCACGCGTCAGCATTTCAGTGGCCGTGGTTTTTGTTTTTTTTGAAAGGGGGGGGGGGGGGGTGGGGTTTTTGGGGGGTTAATTTAGGTGTTTCATATATTGTGTTAGCTAGCTAATTAATAAAGAGAAGTGTCCTCTCTTATGTCCGTGCTTGGTCGACGCTACGTACTGTACATAGAGAGGCCCTCGACACGCTAGCTAGTAAGAAAATGAAGGGAACCATTAAGTACAGAAATTCGTCATGCATACCAAGAGAAGTGATCGATCAACCTCTCCTTCTCCAAGAGATTGGTCGAACAACAAGTTTTTGTATTATCTATCCGACGCTACTGGCTACATACATATACAATACGTAAAATCTCTTACAATCCCCTAGCAATTGAAATCAATTTCCAAAAGTATTCTTCGGCTTTATTGATGACGTGGTCAAGAAAGAATCCCGCCAATTCCTCTTGAATTTCTGTCATGCGATCTTGTTCTAGGAGTTCATCCCGCATCTGCCACGTCTAATTTGAAGAAGGGGGGTTAATACATATATGAATGAAACTCAACAGAAATGATGGTGTAATAAAATGAAATTGTGAATATTATTGCTTACGCACTTCATATTGTCTTTTAGAGTAGCCCGCTTATTTTTCAAAGTTGCGTTGTAGATGAAATCGCACACGTAGTATCCACAGAAAGCATTCCCTTGTTCCTGCCACAAGCACTTTACGAGAAATAGAGGTCAATCAAATTGATAATGAAGCATTATAAATGGCATTGATGAAAGTACAGCTACAGAATCAACGGGAGATCCGCCCAACTAGCTAGCTAGTAGTACTTATTTTCGGGTATGTATATCGCAGCTCCTTCGGCAGTCCCGGAACTTCTGCGGTGAACTGTTTTCAAACCCTGCAAGACAAAGAAAATAAATATTATTACTTGAGATATCAGGAAATGAACAAAAAGTTGCTGATATGGTGCGATAAATGATCGATTGAACTTATTTGTTGAGTATTTTAGTCATGTCCGCATAGGTTTGGGGATCTTTTCTTCTCGAGTCTAAGACGTTTACTACTCCCCGCTCAAGCTTAATCTCCAGAAGAACATAGTGGAATCTGCGCACGCATGCATAACTCATCAGTTACATTACTATAACCTCGCTCGAGTAATAAGGGAAACCGAATATGCACACGACAGTAACACTCACTGGGAGTTGTAAGGAAAGAGTATTAAATCTTTGTTTTGATTTTTGATCAACGATTGTAGCAAGTTCTCCTCGTCCTCTGCGGGGTGCTTTTTAACCAGAAATTCGTCTATGATATTTGTGTTAATGAACCCAATATCATACATTTCTTGTTTTTTGCACTCGACGATCTTCAATCTGCATAATATAGTGAGGATAATTAATTATAAATACATGCAATGAAAGAGCCGAGCTATAT
This sequence comes from Triticum timopheevii, assembly GCA_963921465.1. Classification (NCBI taxonomy): domain Eukaryota; kingdom Viridiplantae; phylum Streptophyta; class Magnoliopsida; order Poales; family Poaceae; genus Triticum; species Triticum timopheevii. Next base: position 490,805,414 of record OY997270.1, on the reverse strand, counting down.
ATAGAGACTTAATGACAGAAATAGTACTTACAGACAGTAGAAAAAGACCATTATTTTATCGAGGGCCTTTTGATTGAAGAACGCGAAGAACTCATCAAATGGAACAGTCAACAGATCAGTTGCAACGAGGTCGTGCTCCTCTTTAATATTCAGATACAAAGCGTTCGTCCCCCCAGACTCTCTTTAGGTTTTCATGTATCAATTATGGAATCTTCGCATCATAGTTGTCGAGATTTTTCATCTTTGACGAGAGGCTTCCCGTACTCGTATTTGTGTTCGTCCACCTCCAAGAAATCAGGAAGTTGATCGTCAGGCAGGTAATCTTCAAGATTGCCATAACCGGCCACCGTCCCCGGAGCATTAGACACATTGAGCGGGGGGCACGATTGCTGTGCTTGTTCGCCGAGCTGGGCAATTTTTTTCCCAGCTGCTCGTTCTTTTAACCTTTTAACACTGACAGTACTTCCCGACCGCTGGGCTTCGAGATATGTCTGTTCAGTAATGCACTCATAGTTGGTTCTCGGCGGAGACTTTGATGGTTTTCTCAGGGCATCAATAGTGCGCTTTGCTTTCACCGGATCTACCTTCTCCTCCGGAGGTGGATGTCTCTTTGCTTTCATCCCTTCAAAGAAGTCCTTCACGTGGGCCCACACGATCGTCGCGTTTTCCTCCTCGGTCCTCTTGTACGGTAACTTCTCTAGAGGCTTGAGAGGTGGACCGTATCTGTATTGCCTCCCGCCTCTGCTGGCTGTACTGCTAGACACCAGAGCAGACGGAGCAGTTGTGGCGCCTGTCTTCTTTTGTGCTTGCTTACGAGGCAGAGGAGAAGGACTACGACGCGCCGGAGCAGCCGGGGCGGCGGCGGGTCTCTTCTGCCCTTGCTGGCGAGGCGGAGAAGGAGGAAGGTGTTGGCTGCTCGGGCGCGCCGGCGCAGGCGGAGAAGGAGGCGGAGTGCCATCACGCGCCGGAGAAGGAGGAGGTTGCTGGTTGCTCGGGCACGCAGAGGCAGGCGGAGAAGGAGGCGGAGTGCCACCACGCGCTAGAGAAGGAGGAGGCTGCTGGCTGCTCGGGCGCGCCGGCGCGGGCAGAGAAGGAGGCGGAGTGCCGCCACGCGCCGGAGAAGGAGGCCCAGTTCCCTGATCGACACTCGCCGGAGGAGGAGGCGGAGTGCCCTGACTCGCCGGCGGAGGAGGAGGAGGCGGAGGCGTCCAGTTCAGAAGGTTGATGAGCTCCTTCCGCCATAGGCATGGAGTCTTCAGAGAAGAACCCAGCCTAGTCTCCCCTTCACCGGTAGGTTAGTCAAGCTGGAGGTCCTCAAATCCCTCCGTTATTTCATCCACCATCACCCTGACATATTCTTCTGGAATCGGCTGGCAGTGATAAGTTGCGCCTTGTTCAGTAGGATAAACAGAGCCAACAGTCGCCTTGACCTTCAAATTCATCCATCGCGTCATAATGTGGCAATTTTGAGCCCCCGTGATAGCATCCACAGGATAGCTGGCAGGAGCCGCCAAGACATGATCCGGCTGAAGCAGCTCGGTGGAAGCCACGCTGCTTCTCCGCTGAGATGGCGGGGTAGCTTCGGGGGAAGCTTCGGCAGGTCGTTTGTTGCGATCTGCTTCTCGTTCCTCTAGCCCCATTACCCTTTCATGTAGCGCCTGCAGTTGGCTCTGCTCCAATTTCTTCCTCCTCTCGTGGGTTTTGTAACCCCCTGCGTACGGAAAACCAATCTTCCACGGAATGGAGCCTGGCGTGCCTCGTGTCCGTCCAGGGTGCTCAGGATTTTCGAGGGCCATTGTGAGCTCGTCCTTCTCCCTGTCTGGAACGAACGTCCCTTGCTGCGCTGCATGGATATACTGCCGAAGCCTTGTGACTGGTGTTTTCAGTTGCTCGTCCGTCCAACGGCACTTCCATGATACAGGGTCCAAGGTTCCGCCAGCCCCGAAGAACAAAGTCTGGCAACGGTCTGGCCATATCATTGTCTCCGGTTCGATCCCTTTATCAAGCAGATCATTCTCAGCCTTGGACCACTTAGGCCGGGCTTGCAGGTAGCCACCTGACCCCGTGCGATGGTGAAACTTCTTCTTCGCAACATTTAGCTTGTTTGTCGCCGACATCTTCTTACTCTTTTCCGATGTCGTGTAGGCCACAAATGCGGGCCAATGATCTCTGATCTTCTCATATTTGCCGATGAATTATGGTGTCTCTTCTTTGTCGACAAACTTTTTCAGCTCTTTCCTCCACCTCCTGAATAGGTCTACCATCTTCTTAAGAGCACAAGGCTTGATTAATTGCTCTTTAACTGGCTTCTCCGGATCCTCCTCTGGCGGTAGGGTGAAATTTTCCTTCAACTCAGTCCAAAGATCATCTTTCTGCATATCATTGACATAAGACACATGAGGGTCTTCCTCCTTAGGCTTATACCATTGGTGGATGCTGATCGGGATCTTGTCCCTAACAAGAACCCCGCATTGAGCAATAAATGTGTTCTTTGTCCAGATGGGTTCAATCGGTTCGCCGTCACGCGCGATTGCTGTGATCTCAAACCTTTCATCCGAGCTCAACTTTTTCTTCGGGCCTCGTCTCCTTACCAAAGTTGTGCTCGATCCGGAGGGCTAAAAAAGGAAGAAAGTTAATTAATATGTGTACATATACCAAAACAATGAATGCATCAATTAACTAGTCAGCACGGGCTTAACTAATATATATATACCTGGCCCGACTCGGTTCGGTCACCGGAGCAGTCAGCACGGTCTCCTTATTGTACCTCAATTGGGTCATCACCGGAGCCATCATGAACATAGCCCTCTTCTTGTACCGGCATTAATGGGCCAGAGCCATCATGAACATAGCCCTCTTCTTCACCTAGTCCTTCCTGACCAACGACGTCGTTGGAAAATGATGCAATGACATCAGTTCCTTCTGCGATTATCTCCCCCAACATCGCTTCTGTTGCTTCGTCTCGGTAGTGCTCCATAGTTTTTGCAAATATTTACAACATGTCAATTATTATTCAAACATGATACAGATGGATATATATTAGTGGCAAACATAGAACTAGCTAGCTAATCACAATAAGGAATCATGTTAGTGGCCTCGACGCTGCTTCTCTATGGTTTGAGGTGGCCTAGACAACGCTTCAAGGGTTTGGGGTGGCCTCGACGACAACGCTCTTTTAATTTGGTAAATTTGAGTGGCCTCAAGAGAGTTTGTCGGGTAGGGGCGCAGCAGGAGGGGGTAGGAGACCAACATCGTTTTTTCTCTAGGGTTTGGGTGTCCTCGTGAGTTTTGATCGAGCGAGAGGGCTGAGGGGGGGGGGTATATCGACGATGACAGAGGAGAAGATCGAAGAAAAAAAAAGAAAAAAAAGGAGAAGAAGAAAGGAATAGAGGAGAATAAGAAAAAATAGAATATATTCTAATATATTCTATTTTTTCTTATTCTCCTCTATTCCTTTCTAATATATTCTATTTTTTCTTATTCTCCTCTATTCCTTTCTTCTTCTCCTCTTCTTTTTCTTCTTCTTCTTCCTTCTTCCTTCTTCTTCTTTTCTTCCTTTTCCTTATTTTATTTTTTCCTCTACACTAACCTAAAATGCACTAACATAAAATCGATATCTACTAACAACCTAAATAAAAAATTAATACATATATTAAAAAACATATATGAACAAAAAAATGCTATGAACATTATATTCATACATAGATAGCCACATCCATTCATCATATTGCTACCACAAACATATATACATTATATATATGAAAAAAATGCACATATATACACATACAAACACATATATGTATACACATATATACACAAAAAAATACACATATATACACATACAAACACATATATGTATACACATATATACACAAAAAAATGCACATATATACACATACAAACACGTATATGTATACACATATATACACACAAAAAAATGCATATATACACAAAAAAATGCATATATACACATATACACAAAAAAATGCAGGGCAGGGACGGCGGCGCGGCGGCCGCGCAGGGCCGCGGGACGGGAGGGGCGCAGGAGCATGTGCTCACAGGGGGCGACAGCGACGGTGAAGGCGAGCAGCCTGACGGCGTCGGTGGCGGCGGCGACGGCGAACGCGAGCAGCCTAACGGCGTCGGTGGCAGCGGTGACGACAAGGTGGAGCAGGGGCGTCGGGCGGCGACGGCGACGAGGAGGAGCAGGGAGAAGTGGGGGATTTGGTCGAAAACTGCTAAGTGCTATATATATATATATATATATATATATATATATATATATATATATATATATATATATATATATATCAAGAGCATTGGTCCCGGTTCGTGGCACGAACCGGGACCAATGCCCCCTTTAGTCCCGGTTGGTGCCACCAACCGAGACCAAAGGCCTCTTTTCAGCAGCCCAAAGGGCGGGAAGCGGCGGCCTTTGGTCCCGGTTGGTGCCACGAACTGGGACTAAATGGTGGGCATTGGTCTCGGTTCGTAGCACCAACCAGGACCAATGCACCCCTTTAGTCCCGGTTGGTGCCGCCAACCGGGACGCCAATCGGGACCAAAGGCCCTTGCGCTGCCCACGTCGCGGCCAAAATTTATTCCCACCTCGCTAGTTGAGAGGGGCTCGGAGTGGTTTATAAGCCCTGCTGCGGCTACCCTCTCGAGCTCCTCTCAAATGCAGGCTTATGGGCCTAATTAATCTTACACTATGCTTTTGTGGTCCTGTTGGGCCTACTGCGGGCCTGAATCCTGGCCCAGGTTGGGTTTCTAGTCGTATTCAGGCCATGGTGGCCCAATAGGTGGCAATTTTTTTTATTTTTTCCCAGTTTTTTTGTTTTGTTTTTTGCATTATTTATTTTCTTTTGTTTTTTGCTTTATTTTTTAATTCTTTTTGCTTTTAGGTCAGAAAAATTTAAACTTTCTGTTAGTGCCATTAGTTTTAGAAAAATTATTTTATTTTTTTGTTTTCTTTGTTGCTTTATTTATTTTATTTTATTTCTACTTACAACAAAATACTTATTGTTGCTATTTTTATTTATTTTGTTAAAGTTTATGTTTAATTATTTTTCTTTTAAGTCACAAAAATTATAAACTTTCTGTTAGTGCCATTAGTTTTCAAATTTGAATAGTTAAAATTTTAATTCTTTGAAATTTGTGTGAATCACAAGTTTGTGATTAACTTTACTAAAAAAATGAACATAGATGCGCCTATAGAGAAAAAAGGTCCAGACGAACCAGGACCAATGGCCCACGTGGCTGCCCTCTTGAGAGTGTTCTTGGTGAGAACATAGTTGACAAGGAGCGAACCGGGATTAATGATATTACGAGGGCCGAACCATAAGACATTAAAGCATTTCAAATGAACTCTGAAAAAAGTTGAAAGTTGGCATGGTATCATAATTTCACGCACATAGCATGTGCATGTACAAAACGGATAATGGCATCATACTCGTCTGTTACAAAGTTGGCATGGTATCATCATAATAGTTGCGCGAGAAAGTCTTCACTTTTTCTTCGCTTGTGTCATTTGCTTATTGCGCTGTAACCATGGATAATCTTCATCGTTTATCAGGATGCTGGGGTCAGCCTTGACTTTAAAGGGAGGAATTTCATGAAACTTTTCATAATCTTCAGACATGTCTGTCATGCCCTCCACTCCGACGATGTCCCTTTTTCCTGAAAGAACTATGTGGCGCTTTGGCTCATCGTATGATGTATTTGCTTCCTTATCTTTTCTTTTTCTCGGTCTGATAGACATTTCCTTCACATAGATAACCTGTGCCACATCATTGGCTAGGACGAATGGTTCGTTAGTGTACCCAAGATTTTTCAGATCCACTGTTGTCATTCCGTACTGTGGGTCTACTTGTACCCCGCCTCCTGACAGATTGACCCATTTGCACTTAAACAAAGGAACCTTAAAATCATGTCCATAGTCAAGTTTCCATATGTCCACTATGTAACCATAATACGTGTCCTTTCCCCTCTCGGTTGTTGCATCAAAGCGGACACCGCTGTTTTGGTTGGTGCTCTTTTTATCTTGGTCAATCGTGTAAAATGTATTCCCATTTATCTCGTATCCTTTCCAAATCATAACTGTCGAAAATGGTCCCCTGGACAACAAGTATAGCTCATCACAAACAGTGTTGTCACCTCTGAGACGTGTTTCCAACCAACTGCTGAAAGTCTTGATGTGTTCACATGTAATCTAGTCGTCGCACTGCTCCGGGTGTTTGGAGCGCAGACTGTTCTTGTGTTCATCGACATACGGGGTCATCAAGATAGAGTTCTGTAGAGCTGTGTAGCGTGCTTGAGACCAAGAATATCCGTCCCTGCATATTATTGAGTCCCTTCTAAGCGTGCCTTTTCCAGTCAGTCTTCCCTCAAACCGCGATTTAGGAAGACCTGTCTTCTTAAGGCCAGGAATGAAGTCAACACAAAACCCGATGACATCCTCTGTTTGATGGCCCATGGAGATGCTTCCTTCTGGCCTAGCGCGGTTACGAACATATTTCTTTAGGACTCCCATGAACCTCTCAAAGGGGTACATATTGTGTAGAAATACGGGCCCAGAATGACAATCTCGTCGCCTAGATGAACTAGGACGTGCGTCATCATATTGAAGAAGGATGGTCGGAACACCAGCTCGAAAGTGACAAGACATTTCACCACATCACTCCTTAGCCTTGGTATGATTTCTGGATCGATCACCTTTTGAGAGATTGCATTGAGGAATGCACATAGCTTCACAATGGCTAATCGGACGTTTTTCGATAGAAGCCCTCTCAATGCAACCGGAAGCAGTTGCGTCATAATCACGTGGCAGTCATGAGACTTTAGGTTCTGGAACTTTTTCTCTGGCATATTTATTATTTCCTTTATATTCGACGAGAAGCCAGTCGGGACCTTCATACTAAGCAGGCATTCAAAGAAGATTTCCTTCTCTTCTTTGGTAAGAGCATAGCTGGCAGGACCTTCATACTGCTTTGGAGGCATGCCATCGTTTTCGTGCAAATGTTGCAGGTCCTCCCGTGCCTCAGCTGTATCTTTTGTCTTTCCATACACGCCCAAGAAGCCTAGCAGGTTCACGCAAAGGTTCTTTGTCACGTGCATCACGTCAATTGAAGAGCGGACCTCTAGGTCTTTCCAGTAGGGTAGGTCCCAAAATATAGATTTCTTCTTCCACATGGGTGCGTGTCCCCCAGCGTCATTCAGAACAGCTAGTGCGCCGGGACCCTTTCCAAAGATTACGTGTAAATCATTGACCATAGCAAGTACGTGATCACCAGTACGCATGGCGGGCTTCTTCCGGTGATCTGCCTCACCTTTGAAATGCTTGCCTTTCTTTCGACATTGATGGTTGGTCGGAAGAAATCGATGATGGCCTAGGTACACATTCTTCCTGCAGCTTCCCAGGTATATACTTTCGGTGTCAAGTAAACAGTGCGTGCATGCGTGGTATCCCTTGTCTGTCTGTCCTGAAAGGTTACTGAGAGCGGGCCAATCGTTGATGGTCACGAATAGCAACACCTTTAGGTCAAATTCCTCCTGTTTGTGCTCATCCCACGTACGTACACCGTTTCCATTCCACAGCTGTAAAAGTTCTTCAACTAATGGCCTTAGGTACACATCAATGTCGTTGCCGGGTTGCTGAGGGCCTTGGATGAGAACTGGCATCATAATGAACTTCCGCTTCATGCACATCCAAGGAGGAAGGTTATATATACATCGAGTCACGGGCCAGGTGCTGTGATTGCCCGTCTGCTCCCTAAAAGGATTAATGCCGTCCGCGCTTAAAGCAAACCTTACGTTCCTTGGGTCACGTGCAAACTCAGTCCAGTACTTTCTCTCGATTTTTCTCCACTGCGACCCGTCAGTGGGTGCTCTCAACTTTCCGTCTTTCTTACGGTCCTCACTGTGCCATCGCATCAACTTGGCATGCTCTCCGTTTCTGAACAGACGTTTCAACCGTGGTATTATAGGAGTATACCACATCACCTTCGCAGGAACCCTCTTCCTGGGGGGGTCGCCGTCAACATCACCAGGGTCATCTCGTCTGATCTTATACCGTAATGCACCGCATACCGGGCATGCGTTCAGATCCTTGTACGCACCGCGGTAGAGGATGCAGTCATTAGGGCATGCATGTATCTTCTGCACCTCCAATCCTAGAGGGCATACAACCTTCTTTGTTGTGTATGTACTGTCGGGCAATTCGTTATCCTTTGGAAGCTTCTTCTTCAATATTTTCAGTAGCTTCTGAAATCCTTTGTCTGGCACTGTAGCAATTCCAGTATGGTACCGAGCTTTGTGTTGCCATCTTCGCAATTGGGGTACAACCCTTTTTTGTGATCCTTTAACATGCGATCGAACTTCAGCTTCTCCTTTTGACTTTCGCATTGCGTCCTTGCATTGACAATGACCCGGCGGAGATCATCGGGCACATCGTCTGGTTCCTCTTGATCGTCAGCAGCTTCGCTCGTTGCAGCATCATCGTGCACATCGTCTGGTTCCTCTTGATGTTCAGTGGCATCACCGTATTCAGGGGGCACATAGTTGTCATCGTACTCTTCTTCTTCGCCGTCTTCCATCATAACCCCTATTTCTCCGTGCCTCGTCCAAACATTATAGTGTGGCATGAAACCCTTGTAAAGCAGGTTGGTGTGAAGGATTTTCCGGTCAGAGTAAGACTTCGTATTCTCACATATAGGGTATGGACAACACATAAAACCAATCTGTTTGTTTGTCTCAGCCACATCGAGAAAATCATGCACGCCCTTAATGTACTCGGAGGTGCGTCTGTCACCATACATCCATTGCCGGTTCATCTGCGTGCATTATATATAATTAAGTGTGTCAAAAATCATTACAGAACATCATGAATAGATAACTATGTGACCAAATTAATAGAAGTTCATCATCACATTAAAACCAAAGTACATACATAGTTCTCATCTTCAAGCGAAAATCATTACAAAACAACATAAAGCTCTGCAGAGCATCTAAATTAATTAAACCATACATTGAAACTATGTAAAACATTTCAATGCGAAAACAAATGCGATCATAATTGCAACCAAGGTAACAACTGATCCAACGGCATAATGATACCAAGCCTCGGTATGAATGGCATATTTTCTAATCTTTCTAATCTTCAAGCGCATTGCATCCATCTTGATCTTGTGATCATCGACGACATCCGCAACATGCAACTCCAATATCATCTTCTCCTCCTCAATTTTTCTTACTTTTTCCTTCAAGAAATTGTTTTCTTCTTCAACTAAATTTAACCTCTCGACAATAGGGTCGGTTATAATTTCCGGTTCAACAACCTCCTAGATAAATAAAATCTATGTCACGTTGATCAGCATAAATTTCATAAACAATAAATGGACCAATAGTTATGAAAAGATAATATATACCACATCCGAATCATAGACAGGACGAGGGCCGACGGGGGCGGATACCAAAACCATCGCACTATATAAGATGCAATAATAAAAGTAAGAAAATAATACAAGTATCTATCTAAACATAAAAGTAAGAATATTTTTTCCTTTCAGAAAGAAGATAAGAACAAGAGGCTCACCACGGTGGTGCCGGCGATGAGATCGGCGTGGGTGATCGACGGCGGTGAAGACGGGGACGGGGCGTGACAGACCGCTAAACCTAGACAAATATTGAGGAAAATGGAGCTTGGAGGTCGAGCTTGGAGAGGAGAAAGCTTAAGTAGTGTGGCTCGGGCATTCCATCGAACACCTTGTGTGCATAGGAGGTGAGCTAGAGCACCACCAAGCCCTCTCCCCCTCGGCGGCCAGAAAAAACAAAGCAGTGTGCTCTGCTCTTACGCGACGGGGTATATATAGGTACCTTATTGGTCCCGGTTGGTGGCATGAACCGGGACTAAAGGGCAGCCTTTGGTCCCGGTTCAAGCCACCAACCGGGACCAATGATGGTGGGCCAGGAGTGAGGCCCATTGGTTCCGGTTCGTCCCACCAACCGGGACCCAAAGGTCTAGACGAACCGGGACCAATGGCCCACATGGCCCGGCCGGCCCCCGGGGCTCACGAACCGGGTCCAATGCCACCATTGGTCCCGGTTCTGGATTGAACCGGGACTAATGGGCTGACCCGGCCTGGACTAATGCCCCCTTTTCTATTAGTGTGTTACCTAAGTGTAATAATGATTTCCAGAAAATATTACTAGTGTTTGTTAATGTGAGCCATTTTCTTAGTGTTGTAGTGTGGAGAGGAAGGAATAAAGGAAGGCTAGTAGCTTGTTGTTGCTAATTAGTTGCCTCTTACTTAAGTTTTTCAATGCCAAATTTCTATGGCAAGCAATCCTTGTAGAAAAATATGGCAGAGGATAAAAATATGTGTATGTTTTAATCTTCGCATTCATGCCAAATACGTGTGTGCCCAGCCCAGGCCGGACTTGAGTGCCGAGCAAATCATGAGCATATATGATCAAAGTCTCAATAATATGTAACATATTGATAAATTTCACAATCATATAGTACATGAGAGGGCAAGTCTGTATTCACATGGACCGACCAATTTCGCAGATAGTAGTACACTACACACACATTGATTGTTATAAGAGACGATGCATTTTAGCTCTGAAATGCGGACGACACAGAAACACTTGCTTCCGTGTGTGTCCTACCAGAGGCCTTGAGATTCACCTTGTCTGTTCGAAAGCTGGATGCATGCAGCTGCAATTCGGAGGTCATCCATAGAAGTCCATAGAACTTGGTTAATTGCTGCATGTGAGCATGTGTCATGAATGCCTGGACGAAGAGTAGTGAACTAGTGGTGCTCGGGTACGTAGTGTGTAACTCACCGGTGTAAGTCTTGGGATCAGCTTTCAAGGAGCAGATGAGTCGGCATGGGAGCTGGGATCAGGTAATAATACACGGGACGGTTCACCGGAAGAGCGAGGATGCACGTGATTTCTCTTTGGACTTGGAGACTTGGGCGTCTTCCAGCTTGGGCATAGAAAACGGCAAACGGCACCTACGCGGCATGCATCAAGCACACAAGCTGTGTAGCAGACTGCTGCTTCAGGTATTTAGCTTCATGATGATGCCGACTGGGAAATGAATCTAGCGTAGCTGAAACAAAATGAATCTTCTTAGCTGAAACAAGATGGAATATCTAATTCCCTCGAAATATTGCCGAAATTCTTCCTGCTCCAAGAACCAAGAGTGGCGATAGTTTTTGTTAATTAGAGCATCTTGTAACTTCTCTAGATTATCAACTGTGATAACCGAGTTCCAAACCTCTTTCATAATTTCTAGGAGTGTAGCATCCCTCTCTCAGAAGTCAAAACACCTCATATTTCAGTGACTTTGGACCAACATAGCCAGGATCAGGCGCCCCTCTCAAACCAAAGCAACATGATCCGAGCAAGGAGAGACCACATGCTGTACAAAAGAGTATGCAAATAGTTTACGACAAGTGTTTGCTGCAGTCACCCTGTCCAAACGGACCTTGACGTTACCATCTCCACTGCGCATGTTACGTATGTGAAGTGAACAAGAGAGAAACCAAAATCAACCAATTCACAAACTTTCAACTTGTGTCCAAAGGCAATAATCTCGGCCTCCGGCCTAGGTGTGGCGGACATATGCTCAAATTTCCATAAAGCTTCATTAAAATTACCAATAACAAGTCACGGACGGTCGCTAGCGTTCTTTAATCTCTGTAACATAGCCCACATGAGATGCCGGTTTTCGACGAGTACCTCCCCATAGACACATGTGATCCTATCTGCATTAGCGTGTAACCGCATCGGAACGTCGATGTACCAATCATCCCAATCCATATCCGCAACACATGTTTAATGCCAGAACAATGCCACCCCACCGCTCAAGCCATTACTATCAACACCAACAAAACCCTTAAGATCAAGCCAACCATTAATTATTTTCATTTTCTCCTCCTTCTACCTAGTCTCGCAAAGAAACACAAACATGGAGAATACGACTGAACTAAAGTTGCTAAGAGCATCTCCAGCCGCGCCCCCCCCCCCCCCCCCCCCGCGGCCATTTTTTAGCGCCGGCGCTGGAAATACGGCACAGTCGCGTCCCCACGAGCCCAATTTTCGCCGGTTAGGCCCGAAACTGCCGCCGGCGGACCCAGGCCGAACCCGGTGCGCTGGGGGCACCCGGAGGCGCCGGGTCAATCGTTTTTGGCGTGAAAGAAAGGCGGGCCTGCCAAGTCAGCGACCCCTGCGCATCGTCGTCCTCATCGCCTCGGTTTGCCGCAGTGAATCAATGTCAAGGCTGTCGCCGGTCAACCTTCCATATATTCCTCACGGGTGGCGCAGTGCGGCGACGCGCCCCCTCCCGCCATGAGTACACACGATGCCGCCCCCCAGGCCGCTATAAAAAGTCACCCCTCCCTCGCCGGTGGACGCCCACCCGCCCGCAGGCCCCCTTTCTCACCGCTGCCGCCCTCTCTTTCCCTCTCTCCCCGTCTAGCCAAGGCGTGCACACACAGCCGATGGGTGAACGGTTCCCCGGTGATGCGGCGGCGGCCAACAGCTTTGGCCGCCACTCTCTCCACAAGTGGGAAGCCCACCTCCTCCACGAGGCGAACTACCCGGCGCCCCCAGCCGAGGAGGTGGAGGCTCAGCGCCGGGGGCGTCCCAGTCCCCCAGCTGCCCGACGTCGAACTCCCCGGCTACTTCCACGCCGATATCGAGCGTGTCGAGTGTGTGCGGGCCTCTCTGTCGGAGGAGGAGCGCGCCCTTCCGGAGTATGATGCCGACAACCACGAGCCGTGGGTGGCGTACTTCAAACACCGGCAGGCGGAGTGGCTCGTCTCTATCAACAACGCGCCAGTGGTAAGGGGCGCAACAACAGCGACGACCGCCGCCTGTGGTGGGGCGCCACCGGCCGCACGCTCCACGCCGTCCTTGAGTACCTCAAGGGCGGCAATGATCCATCGCCGGCGTACCCGGCGGCGCCGGTCCCCGCCGCAGTGGCGGCCCGTGGCTGCCGAGGCGAATGCTGGGCGGGTCCTCCTCCTCCTCCTCCCGATCCTCCTCCCACTCCTCCGGGTAGCCGGCGCTTGTTAGCGTCAAGGCCGAGCCCGTGGAAACGCCGCTCGGCCGGCCGCACCTCCTCGGCTCCTATATCCCGCCTCGTCATGTCGAAGACGGAGCCGGGGCTTGCCCCCATGAAGAGCGAGCACGCGCTGATGCCGCACTCGACGACGAGGCCGCCATGAAGTGGGCGCGGCTGGACTGGGCGCGGCTGGAGATGGAGCGTCAGCGTCGTGCCCCTAGAGGAGATCGCCGCACGACGTCGCGGCCGCGACGAGGGAGGTGTTGTCGTCCTCGAGGACAGCAACGTCGAGGCGCCGCCGCCGGCCAAACCAATCCGTCAGGGCGACCGTGGGCAGGGGACCAGCAGGGACAGCCGTGTGAAGAAGGAGAAGGAGGACGACAGCAGCAGTGACGACGGCGACTACGAGGTGTGGGCTAAGTTCTTCGACCTATAGGCGCGGCAACATGCCTTTGTTTTCTTTTTTAGTAGATTTTATGTTTTCTATATGTAAAAAAAACCGTGGAACACCGAAATATCGCCTAATCTAAGTCGTGTTTGCTGAATTTTGGCAGAATGTCTTTTTACAAATATTTACAATAAGTGCGTCTGGGGCTGACCTGGGGGCAGCGACTGGGAACCTGATTGCCCCCGTGCCGAAAATATCGCCAGTTCGCCCCCAAGCGACGCTTTTTTCTAGCCCTGGGGGCGAACGACTGGAGATGCTCTAACTCATAGAATTTTTTAGGCACCCCCCCCCCCCCCCCCACGGCCAGTCCTAGCCAATTAGATTCAGTTGTTCCGGGGCGTCCCTGGAAGGAACACGCCAAAAGATGACATGTTTTTGGTATTGTTGTTGCCATGCCAGAATTTCCGAATCAACAACAGAGAGTGTACCACTACCCAAGTGTACTCCTCGGAATGCTTGTTGGTTGGACCGTTCAAAGCTTTCGAGTTGATCACTTCGGAGCTTCTGAGTTGTGTACAAAATTCGGTAACAGTCAGATTTCTGATATTTCTCCGATTTATACCCCCACCTATCCCATCAGTTCAGTCAAAGCAAACTCCACTCCCATCATATGTTCTGAGAGAGGACTCCACTCGATTTTAAAGGCATTTCTAATCCAACCATCCAAGCCATACCCTTGAGTTCTTATATCCTCTTGCTTTTGACTCCTACTTCTCTAATCCAATAGCCACATCTTTAGTGTTTGAGTATTGAGCAGATTATCTTTTGGAGCACAAGAGTAAGGGATTCATCACCAGGCAATCTCTATCTTGTTAGTCTTGGAGGGTGTGCGCCTCCTAGATTCACTAGGTGCTTGGAAGTCTTCACGTTTGTAAAGGAGCCAAGAAGTTAGTAGGGGCTTTGAGATCGTCTACTTCATGAAGATCCACCTTAGTGAAGCTAGTCATTAATGGGTGTATACGTACACCATGGTGGAATTAGTTGGTTGCTCTTTTGTTGACTATTTATGCGTCAGTGTCCTCCGTCCACCATTCGTTTATGGAGTATTGCAACCGAAATCCTTGTGATCTTAGACCCTTTGCGATTCAAAACCTAAATCAGTATGGATGTAAGATAGCACCAACTGTCTAAACCACGGGAAAATTCTTCACTAAGCCGATCCATGTCTGCATTTCTCTAACTCTACCTGGTTACTTTCACTTTCATGTCTTTACTTTTCGTTGCTGCACTCTAGTAGAGCATGCTTGGGTGCTTGATAGATTGGTAGAAAATATTAAAATTGCCAAGGAAATGAGTCCATATTTGGTTTAGTACTCTATTCACCCCCTCCCCCCCCCCCCCCCCCAGATCGTCTACTTCATGAAGATCTACCTTAGTGAAGCTAGTCATTAATGGGTGTATACGTACACCGTGGTGGAATTAGTTGGTTGCTCTTTCGTTGACTATTTATGCGTCAGTGTCCTCTATCCACCGTTCGTTTATGGAGTATTGCAACCGAAATCCTTGTGATCTTAGACCCTTTGCGATTCAAAACCTAAATCGGTGTGGATGTAAGATAGCACCAACTGTCTAAACCACGGGAAAATTCTTCACTAAGCCGATCCATGTCTGCATTTCTCTAACTCTACCTGGTTACTTTCACTTTCATGTCTTTACTTTTCGTTGCTGCACTCTAGTAGAGCATGCTTGGGTGCTTGATAGATTGGTAGAAAATCTTAAAATTGCCAAGGAAATGAGTCCATATTTTGGTTTAGTACTCTATTCAACCCCCCCCCCCCCCCCCCCGCCCGACCCTATATACATGCTTATCGATCCTACACCGTGTGTATGCATGTGAATTCTACAAGGCTATTTATTAATGCCTATATATCTATGATATTAAGTATATAAATGATGTTGTCCCTACACATTTGGACATAAGCCAATGTATGTATGAAATGTAATGCAGTTATGGTGGATGTGCGTATATATTATTGTGCGTGTGTATGACTTTGTGTTGTAGTGCATCAGGGGCTGCATTGCTAGTAGATTGCAAGCAGTGCTGCACCAAAGTTGCGCAATACAGAAATTGCCATCATTGATTGACCGTAGACTTACAATCAGCCAGACTAGCCACAGTGGGAGTAAATTCAGCAGTAACATCGAGTCCAACTAGCAAATTTGATTATGTGGCAATGACTTAATGAGGAGAGGGGTATTTTGAGTAACTTAGCTAGTTACTATAACATCACATGTCACAAAGCAATATGAGTCTATAACCTAATAAACGAAGCTTTGCATGACACCACACTTATGTTACTACCCACTGTGAAGGTAGTAACATAGTCTAGGTATGTGTATGTTATTAATGTTGGGGAACGTAGTAATTTCAAAAAAAATCCTACGTACACGCAAGATCATGGTGATGGCATAGCAACGAGAGGGGAGAGTGTTGTCCACGTACCCTCGTAGACCGTAAGCGGAAGCGTTATGACAACGCGGTTGATGTAGTCCTACGTCTTCACGATCCGACCAATCCAAGTACCGAATGTACGGCACCTCCGAGTTCAGCACACGTTCGGCTCGATGACGATCCCCGGGCTCCGATCCTGCAAAGCTTCGGGGATGAGTTCCGTCAGCACGACGGCGTTGTGACGATGATGATGCTCTACCGGCGCAGGGCTTCGCCTAAATTCCGCGACGATATGACCGAGGTGGAATATGGTGGAGGGGGGCACCGCACACGGCTAAGGAACGATCCGTAGATCAACTTGTGTGTTCTAGGGTGCCCCCCTGCCCCCGTATATAAAGGAGCAAGGGGGGAGGCCGGCCGGCCCTTGTGGGCGCGCCAAGGAGGAGGAGTCCTCCTCCTAGTAGGAGTAGGACTCCCCCTTTCCTACTCCTACTAGGAGGGGAAGGAAGGGGGAGAGGGGGGAGGAAAGAGGGGGGGCGCCGCCCCCCTTCTGGTCCAATTCGGACCAGAGGGAGAGGGGGCGCGCGGCCCACCCTGGCCGCCCCTCTCTCTTTCCACCAAGGCCCATGTGGTCCATTATCTCTCCCCGGGGGGTTCCGGAACCCTATGGCACTCCGGTTTTCTCCGAAAACGTTTGGAACACTTCCGGTGTCCGAATATAGTCGTCCAATATATCAATCTTTATGTCTCGACCATTTCGAGACTCCTCGTCATGTCCGTGATCACATCCGGGACTCCGAACAAACTTCGGTACATCAAAACTTATAAACTCATAATAAAACTGTCATCGTAACGTTAAGCGTGCGGACCCTATGGGTTCAAGAGCTATGTAGATATGACCTAGAACTATTCTCGGTCAATAACCAATAGCGGAACCTGGATGCCCATATTGGTTCCTACATATTCTACGAAGATCTTTATCGGTCAAACCGCATAACAACATACGTTGTTCCCTTTGTCATCGGTATGTTACTTGCCCGAGATTTGATCGTCGGTATCCAATACCTAGTTCAATCTCGTTACCGGCAAGTCTCTTTACTCGTTACGTAATGCATCATCCCATAACCAACTCATTGGTCACATTGCTTGCAAGGCTTATAGTGATGTGCATTACCGAGAGGGCCCAGAGATACCTCTCCGACAATCGGAGTGACAAAACCTAATCTCGAAATACGCCAACTCAACATGTACCTTCGGAGACACCTGTAGTACTCCTTTATAATCACTCAGTTACGTTGTGACGTTTGGTAGTACCCAAAGTGTTCCTCCGGTAAACGGGAGTTGCATAATCTCATAGTTACATGAACATGTATAAGTCATGAAGAAAGCAATAGCAATATACTTAAACGATCAAGTGCTAGGCTAACGGAATGGGTCATGTCAATCACATCATTCTCCTAATGATGTGATCCCATTAATCAAATGACAACACATGTCTATGATTAGGAAAGATAACCATCTTTGATTAATGAGCTAGTCAAGTAGAGGCATACTAGTGACTATATGTTTGTCTTATGTATTCACACATGTATCATTGTTTCCGGTTAATACAATTCTAGCATGAATAACAAACATTTATCATGATATGAGGAAATAAATAATAACTTTATTATTGCCTCTAGGGCATTCTTCCTTCAATTAATGTACGTTACTCTCCACTATGGCTAGTCTCAGGGATGAACTTCCGGGTTGCCTCTTGAAAATCATCACTGATTGACCAGGTGGTCAGTGATTTCACGGAATCACTGACAGGCCAACTAGTCTGTCACTAATGAACTAATAATCAGTGATGGGCCGGAGCGCGTCAGTGGTGACTATTTTTGGCCGGTTAGTGCTAATTGGATATGCAGTAGTGTGACATGGTTCAAGGAGACTGGTTGCACCAACAAAATTCATTATTTTTAGAGTAGAAAATTCATTGTAAGTACCTACATGGGTTCTTGCTAGCAAAGGCTCTAAGAAATAAACATTGTTGTTAGAGGCTTCGTGATAGATAAATTAGCAATTTACATACAGTCATTTTTTAATAAAAAGAAACACTTTAATACAATCTATCTAGTAGTGTTCCGTGTCTATCCAAAATAGTTTATTCAAGTTTATGAATATGTACCGATGGTTCACAACTAATAACGTGTTGAATATCTACAAAAATGGTGATGAAAATAAGTTTTTTTGCATTGTATATATCTCTCCTTTTGTATCACATTTCATAATTAAATAAATAAGTGTGGGTGTTTAGGTAAATATAACATTTTTTTCTTATAATGCCTCTAATTATGGTAAAATCACAACCTGCCATGAGAAAGTCTTTACAACAAGGAATTGCCATTTTAGAATATATAACAACGAAAAACAAAAGGAAACCTCTTATCCCATATCTTCATTATAGTCTCACATCAACGGATATATCAATAGTATTGCTCTTGAGAGCAATAACACGCTTTACAAACAAAATTTCAGAAAAGAAAACACGCTACTTTTTTGAAAAGAAGGATAGCCCCCGGCCTCTGCATCAGAGTGATCCATGCAACCTATTTATTGAATTAAAGTACGGAAACAAGAACTCAGGTCCAGTATTGGCTTACAAATAGTGCCCAGAAATAAAAAACAAAATAAAAAGAGGATATAACTAATTCAAGTAGAACAAGCTAGGGGAGTGCCTTATACCACTCGTTCAATCTTTTGTAGGTGGAGGTGATGGGGCTGAGATTATGACTCTGAGACAAATACATGAACTTAATTAGGAAGATGCACAACTAAACTACACATGGATTTATGATGTATCTGCAAGAAAATCTTGTATCACAGTTCGTACTGCAACTAGAATTCTCACAGAGTGGGCACTTCCATCTGACCTGGATGTCAAGCTCCCAAAGGCGTACCCCCCTTGCACGCTCTGCCTTGCGGTGAAAGCCACCACGAACGTTATACTTCTGTTAGCGCCTCTGGTGAAATTAATCACAGATGGTTCCACGGACACTGCTACGCCAGCTGGAGGCTCAACCTCCACTCGGTAGGTTGCTTCCAATGGCCCGGCGTTCATGACAGTGCGTCGGACCGTGACATAGTCCTTGAGGTTCGGCACGGCAATTGACGGGAGGTTGAGGTTGCGCTGGTTTAACTCGCAGTCGTCTAGCCATGATCCATGTTGGGTGCAGTTGACGAACTTGATATAGTATCCTGCATCCACGTCATAGACCAATCCGAGGTCAGCAGCCCTGTCCGGGTCAATGTTGCCACCACCAAAGTCGAAGGGGTCGGCAAGCTTCCTTAGGGCACCCTCTGCTTGGATCGGCATACCAAAAAGATCAACGAACGACGCTGCAGCAATGACTCGTATCACCAGAAAACAATGATCAAGTTAGCCATGTACTACATGCAATGTGTCTAATTTTTTGACCTAATTAATATTGTCCGTCTATGAGTGCCCATATACCGGTAGTGACGATAGCAGACTTGAGCATGGCAGGCGACCAGTCTGGGTGAACTGACTTGAGCAGGCCGGTGACCGCAGAGACATGAGGACATGCCATAGACGTTCCAGACATTAACTGGTAGGAGCCTCTCATGGCCGCCAGGATGATGACTCCGGGTGCAGATATGTCAGGCTGCAGTTCAAGCATGTATTAAAGATGCAAGTCCTAACTAGTGCTGAAACAATCAGGGATGCCAGATAGCTAACGGTGTCACAAGGATGAACTACAGTCTATTTGACACAGCTAAAGATGAAATACCTTGAGTGTGCCCGGGAACAAGGGGCTCGGGCCTCTCGACGAGAATGAGGCGACTCTCGGCGCCGACATCCCATCTCCAACAACAGTCACGGCAGGCGAGACCTTCACCACCGGTTTCCTAGCATGACAGAAACCATCAGGGGTGAAGAAAATCTTTGAGAAAAAAACATAATAAATAATCAAATGACGGTGTTCTTCTTCATCCTTTATGTACAGGCCAATGTACGTACCCTGTGATGCCCCAGTAAGATAGGATTCTCTGTGCGATCTTGAAATCCACGAGCACACAAGGCATGATGTCGTCGCACTCGTCCAGAGTGTCGAGGTCATTGTTGGCATGCTGCGCGAAGATTAATCCCTTGGCACCGGCATCCATCGTATGGTAAATGGCTGTAAGGAGTCGTGCACCAGGTGGCGCCTCCGGTGCGTAGCACATCACAAATTTACCAGTGACGTTTCTCGATGCTAGTGATGCCTCGCTGCAGCTACATACACACAAGAGTTTCAAAGTGAGAGGGGATATTTACTCAATCAAATGTTTCAAGTGACTTCTCTCGATCTATCTATACTTATTTACTTAGTTACGCACCTTCGCACATAAACAAGGTCCTCAAAGTTGTTGCTGACCACAGATGCATTGTAGTAAAGAGACTGCCCCTGAATGTGTTCGAAATTAAAGTAAGAATTCTTTGCGTGGTAATTAAGAAAAATTTAAGAGTAAGTAATGATAGGTTAAAGGATAGAATTAGATTATTAATCTACGATCAGCACGTACTACTAGATTTTCCTTGTTTCCGAGAGATATTAGAGTCGGGAAAGCACGGTCAATTGCGCTAGCGGCCACCGTAGTGACCCATGGAACGGCATTCGACACCGTTTGTGGCACAGGACCATCATTCCCCCCGGAGACCACGACGGAGATCCCTCGCAGCACAGCATGCAACGTCCCTGGGATCTCATGGCCGGCCAGTCCCAACGAGATAGACAGGATGTCCACGCCATCGTGTATGGCGTCATCGATAGCCGCGAGGATCGCCATGTCAGGGCAGCCCTTGTCCCCCCAGCACACCCTGTAGATACCTAGACGCGCGCGTGGCGCTCCGCCGCGTGCTGTGCCTGTGGCTAGGTTACCCCCGTAGCTCACACCACTCACCTGGCTACCCACGATTATCGATGCTACGTGTGTTCCGTGGCCGTTTGAGTCCCTAGGCGACATGATATCTCTCTTAAGCACCGCTGCCCTGATGCCTTGTCCATACCACCGTGCCCCGATTATCTTTCGATTGCATTTTGTGTTGTCGAACGACTGGCGAGTCTGGCATGTGCCTCTCCACCGTTCCGGTATAGGTCCATATCTGTTGTCTTCAAAGCTTGGTGATTCAGGCCATATGCCTGTTTCAACAAAAGTACACATGGATTAGCCAGTCTATTTATGATGCAAATATAAGCTAGGTGGTATTAAGGCTGAGATCGCAAACCTGTATCAATTACCCCAATGATGACATCCTCACCGTACTTTGCTCTTCTAAGGAGGCTCGGTTGTTGTTGGTGGTTGTTCTTATAGTCAAGGCCAAGGAAGTCCCAGCTGCGAGTCGTGTGTACTTGGTGATAAGTGTTAGGATTCACATTGATGACTTGGGGGAATTCTGTATTTGGAACAATCTTAGTTAGGTTGGACCCATCATTAAAGATAACGTGCCGCGTGATGCCGTCTTAGTCTCTTAGATTAACAGATTATTACCTGCAAGTGTCTCGGCTTGAGACTCTGTGAGCATTGCTGCAAACCCAGAGAATCCGTGCTTGTAACTGTAAACTATCGACTTCAAGGCTTCAGCCTTGCTGTTTCAAAGTAAACAAAATATGAGCAAGTACATTAGTTTCGTGGTACTTATTAGGATGCAAACCTCAACAACTATCTCATACCTCCCCAAAACCGAGGTTAGTAGGTCATGGTGTGATGCGGTGACCACGGAGGGGTCATCATGTTTCTCCCCCAGATACACAATGTAGATCTGATGTGTCTTTGTTATGCAAAAGGATGTCCAGGAACAATATCAGAGCAAGCCGAGTTGATATAAGTAGTATGAAGGAAAAAAACCAAATTAAAGTCCTTTAAACTAAAAGAGGAAGTGTCGATCTTACTGCTTTGCTGGACGCATTAGCCAAAGGAGGAGACACTACCGTCACTAGAAGCAGAGCACAGGAGAAAACTGTTCTCAAATGCATTTCTGATTTCAACAAGACTACAATGGCTGTGTCCTAATGTTCTCTCATTGGCGTGTATATATACTAGCAAGTCAGAACAGTTAAGAGGAACTTGCTTGTGTATTGCTAGAGCATCTAGCCGGACTCCTCAAATCGCCCAAGCAATTAGTGCCTAGTCAGAAAAACGTGATCCAGCCACCCCCCTCAAACCGGCCTTATACGTCCGGGGTTGACCGGCACCCCTCAAACCCAGCCTATATCCGATCATAAAAATACGGCATAAATTATGCATATGAATGTATTTTTTTGGTTGACTCATATCTTGTTGTTCTTATGCCAACATGAGTGTAACTATTTGTACACATGGAGACTTGGAACCTTTTCCATATATAGAACTTCGGAGATTTTTCTATACACTAACTGTTAGATAGTGGACTTTGTCAAGACTGCATGCCCACGATCACCGCACGATCGAGCCCACGTTCTAGTCATAGCCGTGCTCGGCAAACTATATGTACTCCTCTCTGTACCTGTGTAATGCAATGAGAAAACGATCCCAACACTTTTGCATGGTATCAGACACTCGATCCGCTTCCGCATGCCCACGATCGCCATGACGAACCCCGGCGACCAACTACCCCACAACGGCGGCCAGCCAACTCCTCCTCTCCCCACCTCCGGCGGCCAGCCAACTCCTCCTCTCCCCACCTCCGGCGGCCAGCCAACTCCTCCTCTCTCGCTCCCCCGCGGTCCTCCGCCGGTGCCTCTTCCTACACTTTCCTTTAGTGACACCATTACACACATTACTCCCTTCATCCCCATCATCCTAGACCTCCACAGCCATAACTACTACCACTGGTGCCATCTCTTTGAGATCCACCTCGGCCGCTGCGCGCTTCTTCACCATATCTCCGGCGACGTTCCGCCGGCTCCCCATGATCCACGCTGGCTCAAGGATGACCTTGCTATCATCCAGTGGATCTATACTCGCATCTCCACGGAGCTCTTTAACCTCGTGGTCACCGACGGCGCCTCTGCTCACGACATTTGGATCGAGCTTCGCCGGCTGTTCCAGGACAACCGCGACGCTCGCGTCTCCGCCCTCAACACGGAGCTGCGCACCATCACGCAGGGTGATCGTCCCGTTGGTGTCTTCTGTCAGCGCATCAAGGCCATCGGCGACGAGCTGCGCGAGCTGGGCAAGGTTGTTGCCGAACGCTCTCTTCTTCATGCGTTGATGGGCGGCCTTGACGATCGCTTCGCTCAACAGGCAACGCTCATCTCGCTCCTCCGCCCTTTGCCAACGATGGCGGAGACTCGCTCCATGTTGCAGATGGAGCAGCAAAATCAGCAGCGCAAGGCCAACACACCGCGCCTGTTCCACGCGGCGCCTCGTCCTGCGCCCACTCCGCCCGCTCCGGCTGCTGCTCCACCGACGCCGCACCCATCTCAGCCACCGCCGGGCTGGCGCCCCAGTCCTAACTACAAGGGCAAGAACCCGATCTACCGGCCGCCCAAGCACGGCGGCGCGTCTTCCTCATTTGCTCCAGCGGGCCCCTACAACTGCGGTGGCGCCTCCCACCCCGGATCCTTCTGCATGGTGCCCCTCTCATGATCCATGGACGGGCTTGGTGCAGGCCTGGCCCATGCCTTGGTCCGCGCCCTCACCATACGGCGCACCACCGGCTTACAGCGACGCATGGGCGCCCGGTCTTCGCCCTGCAGTTGGTGCACCCGGTCTCCTGGGTTCACGCCCTCCACCAGCTGCCTACACCGCCTACGCGCCGCTGTATCAAGCCGCCGCGGCTCCCACGGCCTGCTCCATGTACCCCTACGGCGCTCCACCACCGGCATGGGATCACGCTGCGTCGTCGGCGTCTTCTTCTGCCCCGCCACCAGCATCTGCTCCACCTGCGACGACGGCCACTACTCCGGCTTAGGACCAGGCTGCGTTCATCGCCGCCATGAACTCACTCACCACTCAGGACGCAGGTAACGAATGGATTTTCGATTCCGGTGCTTCCTCGCATATGTCTGCATCTGCTAGTACGCTCACCTCTCTCCATCCATCCATCTTATTTCCATCCATAACTATAGGCGATGGTTCCTCTGTTCTAGTTACTTGTGTAGGCACCACCACTCTTTCTTCTTCACGACAACCTCTCTTGCTTAGTGAAGTTCTTGTTGCACCGGCTCTAATCAAAAACCTCATTTCCGTTCGTCGTTTTACCATCGATAATCAAGTTTCTGTTGAATTTGATCTGTTTGGATTATCTGTGAAGGACCTTCAAACCAAGATGGAGATCGCTTGGTTCAATAGTTCTGGTGACTTGTACACGGTCGACGGCGCGCCATCTTCATCATCTCATGCCATGCTTGCCTCTGTCGGCTTGTGGCACCGTCGGCTCGGTCACCCTCATAGCGGCACCACGACCACTCTTCTTCGCGAGTTCCAGCTTCCGTATGATCGTGCTAGCCATGATCCCTCTTTGTGTCATGCGTGTCAAATGGGCAAACATGTGCGCCTGCCCTTTGGCACGTCTTCTAGTCGTAGCTCTTTTCCCTTTGAGTTGTTACATTGTGATTTGTGGACATCACCTACTCCTAGTGTGTCTGGTTTTAAGTACTCTCTTGTACTCCTAGATGATTATTCTCACTATATATGGACCTTTCCCATTCATGCAAAATCAGATGCTCACGCCCTATTTGTCAACTTTCAATGCTATGTATCCACTCATTTCTCCCTTCCTATTCGCTTTTTACAGTGTGATAATGGCCGGGAGTTTGATAACTCTCGCAATCGTGATTTCTTCCTTGCCCATGGCATTCTTCTTCGCTTTTCTTGTCCTTGCACATCACCTCAGAACGGCAAGGCCGAGCGCGCCCTACGTACTATCAACGACATCATACGCACTCTCCTCATACAGTCGCCATGCCCTCCTCCTATTGGGTCGAAGCCCTCCGACATGCCACTTTCCTCCTCAACATCCGCCCTACCAAGATCTGCCCTCGCTTCTCTCCCTACGAATCCCTCTACCTAGCTCCACCCGCATATCATGATCTCAGGGTTTTTGGCTGCCTTTGTTTTCCCAACATGGCTGCTACGTCCGCAAACAAACTATCATTGATTGATCGTAGACCTACCATCAGCCAGACTTCAGCAGTAACATCGAGTCCAACTCAGCAAATTTGCTTATATGGCAATGAATTAATGAGGAGAGGGGTAGTTTGAGTAACTTAGCTAGTTACTATAACATCACATGTCCCAATGCAATATGAGTCAATAACCTAATAAATGAAGCTTTGCATGACACCACACTTATGTCACTACCCACTATGAAGGTAGTAATATAGTCTAGGGATATGTGTATGTTACTAGTGTATGTCACTCTCCATCGTGGCTAGACTCAGGGATGAACTTCCAGGTTGCCTTTTGAAAATCATCACTGATTGGCCAGGTGGTCAGTGATTTCACGGTATCACTAACAGGCCTAGTCTGTCACTAATGCACTAATCATCAATGATGGGCCGGAGCGCGTCAGTGGTGACTACTTTTGGCCGGTTAGTGCTAACTGGATATGCAATAGTGTAACATGGTTCAAGGAGACTGGTTGCACCAACAAAATTCATGATTTTTAGTGTAGAAAATTCATTGTAAGTACCTACATGGGTTCTTGCTAGCAAAGGCTCTAAGAAATAAACATTGTTGTTAGAGGCTGTTGGGGAACGTAGTAATTTCAAAAAAATTCCTACGTACACGCAAGATCATGGTGATGGCATAGCAACGAGAGGAGAGAGTGTTGTCCACGTACCCTCGTAGACCGTAAGCGGAAGCATTATGACAACGCGGTTGATGTAGTCGTACGTCTTCACGATCCGATCGATCCAAGTACCGAACGTACGGCACCTTCGAGTTCAGCACACGTTCAGCTCGATGATGATCCCCGGGCTCCGATCCAGCAAAGCTTCGGGGATGAGTTCTGTCAGCACGATGGCGTGGTGACGATGATGATGCTCTACCGGCGCAGGGCTTCGCCTAAACTCCGCGACGATATGACCAAGGTGGAATATGGTGGAGGGGGGCACCGCACACGGCTAAAGAACGATCCGTAGATCAACTTGTGTGTCTATGGGGTGCCCCCCGCCCCCGTATATAAAGGAGCCAGGGGGGAGGAGGCGGCCGGCCAAGGACGGCGCGCCAAGGGGGGAGTCCTACTCCCATCGGGAGTAGGACTCCCTTCTTTCCTAGTTGGAATAGGAGAAGCGGGGAAAGAGGAGGAAGAGGGGAAGGAAAGGGGGGGCGCCGCCCCCCTTCCCTTGTCCTATTCGGACTAGAAAGGGGAGGGGCGCGCGGCCCCCTCCTGCCTCCTTCCCTCTTCTCCCTCGAGGCCCATGTAGGCCCAATAACCCCCCGGGGGGTTCCGGTAACCTCCAAGTACTCCGGTAAAATGCCGATTTCACCCGGAACGATTCCAATGTCCAAATATAGGCTTCCAATATATCGATCTTTATGTCTCGACCATTTCGAGACTCCTCGTTATGTCCGTGATCACATCCTGGACTCCGAACAAACTTCGGTACATCAAAACTTATAAACTCATAATAAAACTGTCATCGTAACGTTAAGCGTGCGGACCCTACGGGTTCGAGAACTATGTAGACATAACCTAGAACTATTCTCGGTCAATAACCAATAGCGGAACCTGGATTCCCATATTGGTTCCTACATGTTCTACGAAGATCTTTATCGGTCAAACCGCATAACAACATACGTTGTTCCCTTTGTCATTGGTATGTTACTTGCCTGAGATTTGATCGTCGGTATCCAATACCTAGTTCAATCTCGTTACCGGCAAGTCTCTTTACTCGTTCCGTAATGCATCATTCTGTAACCAACTCATTTAGTTACATTGCTTGCAAGGCTTATAAAGATGTGCATTACTGAGAGGGCCCAGAGATACCTCTCCGAAAATCGGAGTGACAAAACCTAATCTCGAAATACGCCAACCCAACATGTACCTTTGGAGACACCTGTAGTACTCCTTTATAATCACCCAGTTACGTTGTGACGTTTGGTAGTACCCAAAGTGTTCCTCCGGTAAACAGGAGTTGCATATTTCTCATAGTTACAGGAACATGTATAAGTCATGAAGAAAGCAATAGCAATATACTAAACGATCAAGTGCTAGGCTAACGGAATGGGTCATGTCAATCACATCATTCTTCTAATGATGTGATCCCATTAATCAAATGACAACACATGTCTATGGTTAGGAAACATAACCATCTTTGATTAATGAGCTAGTCAAGTAGAGGCATACTAGTGACTATATATTGTTCTATGTATTCACACATGTATCATGTTTCCGGTTAATACAATTCTAGCATGAATAATAAATATTTATCATGAAATAAGGAAATAAATAATAACTTTATTATTGCCTCTAGGGCATATTTCCTTCAGTCTCCCACTTGCACTAGAGTCAATAATCTAGTTCACATCGCTATGTGATTTAACACCAATATTCACATCTGCATGTGATTAATACCCATAGTTCACATCATCATGTGATCAACACCCAAAGGGTTTACTAGAGTCAATAGTCTAGTTCACATCGCTATGTGATTAACACCCAAAAGAGTACTAAGGTATGATCATGTTTTGCTCGTGAGAGAAGCTTAGTCAACGGGTCTGTCATATTCAGAGCCGTATGTATTTCACAAATATTCTATGTCCACAATGCTCTGCACGGAGCTACTCTAGATAATTGCTCCCACTTTCAATATGTATCCAGATTGAGACTTAGAGTCATCTGGATTGGTGTAAAAGCTTGCATCGTTGTAACTTTTACGACGGGCTCTTTTATCACCTCCATAATCGAGAAACATCTCCTTAGTCCTCACTAAGGATATTCTTGATCCATGTCCAGTGATCTACTTATTAGATCAAAATTGTATTCCTTTGCCAAACACAGAGCAAGGTATATGTAAGTGCATCTAGTGCCCCTTAGTGATTTTGGTGTATTGAAGACTTATAGGTTAAGGGACTAATGCGTTTGTGAGTGTACACGGGTCTATAAGTCTATGAGGAGTTTGATATTTACAGAGAAAGTCGACCCCTAAAAATGAAGTTCTTCAACTGAAGACTTTGATATTCTGAAGACTTTCTGAAGACTTTGAAAGTGAAGAAATTGGTGTGACCTTGAAGACATGGTATTCATTTGTGGAACATGAAGCGTGAAGACTTTTGTTTTCGTAGTTTCATTTTCTCCTTCTTGAGGCATAGGAAACACCGTACTGTTAAAGGGGGTCGAGGAAATACTAAGGAAAAAATTCCATGTGATGCTCAACTCAAAATCCTACACCTACCAATCCCTTCGAGTGAAGCCTTTGGAAATCTCATACAGTTCAGTCACTTTCTTCAGTGACAGAGACGAAGTTCTTCTGGTCGCTGACGAATTTGTTCTGACTGAGGAGTTAGGAATTCGTCAGTGTGAATTACCTACACAGTGAGGAACATGATAGCCCTGAGGAAGTTGAGAGTCAAATTTCTGACCGTTGCTGTGCTGCGCGCCAGCTGTCCCAAAATATCTTATCCACCTAACGGTCATATCATTGAGGGGCATTTATGTCTTATCATGTCGGGATGCTCCCTAGGCTATAAATAGCCGCCCCCTACAACCACTAGCTGGTTGGCTGCTCCGAGAGAACTTGACGCTTGTCATTTGAGAGCAACCCATCCTCTTAGGACTTTGAGCGAAAATCATCGAGTGAGGAAAACCCAAAACCAAACCCCTACAAACCCAAAGTGATTGAGCATCACTGAAGAAATTGATCCTGCGTGGATCCGACGCTTGTTACCTTTGAAGACTTTGCTTCTTCCAGACAGTTAGGCGTCAAGGTCTAGAGCATCCAAGAGGAATTGTGGATCGCCGAGTGACCAAGTCTGTGAAGGTGTGGAAGTCACCTGAAGACTTACCACGAGTGATTGGACGAGGTCTGTGTGACCTTAGTTCAAGGAGAATACGGTGAGGACTGGGTGTCCTGAGCTGCATGCTCAGCGACTGGGTGTCCGGGACTGTGTGTCCTCGAGTTTAAATACTCAGCTGCTCCAACCAGACGTACAACTGAGACATCAGTTGGAACTGGTCTACCAAATCATTGTCTTCACCAACCTAACTGGTTCCATTTCCTCAACCCTTCCATTTCCTCATTACTGTGTTGAGTATTTGTTCATATCTATGTTTGAAGACTTTGACTGAAGGCTTTCTCAATTTCCTCAGTTCAATTTCTTCAGTCTGTTTGTCTTCATCTTGTGTTATCCTGTGATTACGCTTTCTGTACTCTGTGCTAGTCTTCATTTCATCATGATGACCATGCTTGTATTCTGTTATGCTTACTTCTGAGTACTTATTCCTCTACTAATAGTTCTCGCTAAGGAATTTCCTCACCGGCAAATTCCTCAGTGAAGAATTCATAAAAATCGCCTATTCACCCCCCCTCTAGTCGACATAACGCACTTTCAATTGGTATCAGAGCAAGGTACTCCCTTGTTCTGTGTGATTTTGGTTTAACCGCCTGGAGTTTTAGTTATGTCGACCGCAGGTATGATCAAGGTCTCGGCTGGGTGTCCTACCTTTGATGGGACAGACTACCCCTACTGGAAAAACAAGATACGAATGCATCTCGAGGCAATTGACAACGATCTCTGGTATGTTGTGGAAAATGGTGTTCCCTCTGTCTCACCCTCACTGAACGCTACCGATGTGAAGAGATTCAAGCAACTCGATTCTCAAGCGAAGAATATCATATGTGGTCATCTGAGTAAAGGACAGTATGGAAGAGTGAGTGCTTTGGAAACTGCTAAGCTTATCTGGGATAGGCTGTCCAAAGTGAATGAAGGAGTCTCAACTCAGCGTGACTCTCGAGTTGATGTTCTTCGGAATCTCTTCAACCGCTTCAAAAGACTCGACAATGAAAATGTCCAACAAACCTTTGATCGCCTCACTGACATCTCAAATGAGCTTCAAGCCCTCGGTGCCACTGACATCACTGACCATGAGGTGATGAAGAAACTGTTGAGATCGCTTGATTCCTCATTTGATACTCTGGGGTCTGATGATACAAGAACGGGCTGACTACAAGTCTCTTGATCCTGCCGATATCCTTGAAAGGCTAAATACTCACGAGTTCCAGCTTGCTGAAAAGAGAGATCTCTATGGTTCGAGCTATGGCAAACCACGTGCCCTGAAGGCCAAGGTTGTGTCTGAGTTTGAATGTGAGGATTTTGGTAGTAGCCTTGGTGATCCTGAAGAATTGAGCCAGGAGCTAGCACTGCTCGTGAAGAAATTCCAGAAATTCTCAAGACGTGGTCGCTTTGGAAAATCCTCAAGAAGCAGTGATTCCTCATCAAGTGACTATAAGAGAAGGCTGTGCCACAAATGCAAGAAACCTGGTCATTATATTCAAGATTGTCCTCGGTGGGAAAAGGAATTGAAGAAGAAGAAATACAAGGATTACAGTTCTGATGATGCGAAGAAGAAGAAGAAATCGTCAAAATCTTCGTCATCAAAATCCTCGAAGTCTTCATCTCACAAGAAGAGCAGCTCCAAGAAGGCTCGGGCATTCATTGGCAAGGAAATGGACTCTAAAGCTGAATCTGAGGAACATGAGGAAGAGGAGGCGTCTGAAGAATCCGAATCTGGTGTGGCGAGTCTGGCCTTCGCTACTGCTTTCGTTAGCAAGTCCATCTTCAACACTGAAGAAACTGACCCCACCGACAAGCCTGATGAAGATAATGATGACTACGCTCCCACCTATTGCTTTAGGGCAAAAGGTGCAAAGGTACTCAAATACACCTCCTCTGAATCTAGTGAAAATGAATCTGATGAGGATCTCAATCCCAGCTACTCTAAACTTGCTAAGATTGCTGTAAAACAACAAAGGGCTTTTGAAAAGGTTCAAAACATGCTAGACAAAAGTGATGATATGTTGGGTGAAGAAATGGATCGCACTAAAGCCCTGACTGAAAATCTTTAGAGACTTCAGTCTAGGTTTGATAACCTTCAAAGTCATCATAACACTCTCTTATCTGATCATGAGAAACTTTCTTATGAATTTCTTCAAAGAAAGCAAGATCTTGAGAAGCTAAGAGTGAGTTATGAAGATCTTCAGAAGGAGCGCGATTCATTACTAGCTCAACAAATGAGCGCTTCTCAGGAAGAATTTGTTCCTCCATGCTTAAAGTGCATTGAACGTGAATCTGCTAATTCTTCACCTGGATGTTCAAATGCTTCAACTGTTACAAATTCTTCACCTGCCTCTGCTATCACTAATTCCTCATCTGAGGACATTGCTAGTATCACTGACGATGCAAGGATGAAGGAATTGTACATGACAGGCATGTACAAAAGCCTCAAAGGGCATCAGACTCTTTGTGATGTGCTTAAAAAGCAGATCCTCAACAGAAACCCTAGGAAAGAGGGTATCGCCTTTGAAAGGAAACTTAATGCTGATGGAACATATTGGAAGCCTGAGTAGTACCCCAAAACCTCATGGTTGCTGCAAAGGGACCTCCAGTTGATCCATCTAACTTATCTGGCTTTACATGTGAATCTCCTCATCCTTCTGATGAGTCATTTGAGTCCAACTATAAACTGTTCAAAAATCAGAATGGCGAAGTATTTGCTAGATATGTTGGCACTAACTGCAGGAACGGTTCTCCCATGAAGAAAATATGGGTTCCCAATAAGTGACTTAAAAGTCTTCAGGTGAATGTCCTCATGACACCACCAGTGAAGAACAGGAACCCCAGATCAAATTCTTCATATGGATCAAATTCCTCAAATGGATCAAAGTCCTCATATGATTATCATCGTGCAAACAACTCTGTTTCGCAGGGTAGAGCTAAGGGCTATGAATATGTGCATTATTCTTCAAACCATTATGTTCATAAGTCCTCGAAGAATTTCTCTGCTTATTCATATGCTTACCCTAACCCCTCTTATGTGAAACGAAATGGTTTGGCTTCTATGCCACCATTCTCGTATGGTGCTCGCAGAGTGATGAACTCTTTGCCACCCCTTCAGATGTGGGTGGTGAAGAAAAAGAACTAATCTCTTCTGCAGGGTCAGGTCTCCAGACGTGCCTTAACGTCTGAAGAATTTGCTGGGGACCTGACAAAATTGCCTGAAAGGACGCAGGCGAATCATGATGAAATAAACTTTCACACGTCCTCCTACTGCTATATCTGTTTACTGCTTGATGAAATTCATCTGATGAACTTGATATCATATTCTTCATTGATGAAGCATATGAGATTGTAAGTTACACTAATTCATCTGCAGGATGATCAACCCAAAACCACTGAATGGGTCCTCGATAGTGGATGTACAAATCACATGACTGGTGACAAGAATCTTTTGATGGATGCTCCCTTATCACTGTCACATCTGAAGCACATCATCTTTGCTGACAAAGGCAAAAGTCAGGTATTGGGTCTTGGTAAGGTTGTGATCTCTAAGGATAAACACATGGACAAAGTCATGCTTGTTGAGTCCTTAGGATACAACCTCATGTCAGTCTCAATGCTTTGTGATCTTGATATGGTTGTTGTCTTTGGCAAGTATCGCTGTGTTGTGATTATGGAAGCTGACAATTCCAAAGTCTTCGAAGGATTTAGGAGAGGAGATTTGTATATTGTTGATTTCTCTACAGGACCACAACCAGCCATGTGTCTACTTGCAAAAGCTTCAGAAGGCTGGCTATGGCATCGACGACTTGGTCACGCAGGCATGAGGAATTTGCACACGCTTGCGAAGAAGAAGCATGTCATTGGCATTGAGAATGTCAAATTCCTCAAGGATCACTTATGCGGAGCCTGTGAAGCTGGAAAAATGACCAAGGCCAAGCATCCATCGAAGACTATCATGACCATTACTCGTCCATTCGAATTGCTTCACATGGACCTCTTCGGACCTAATCATTACTCAGCAGTCACTAATGATGCATCTCTATATGGTTTTGTCATTGTTGATGATTACTCTCGATATACATGGGTACACATTGTTACTTACAAACATGAAGTGCAGGAAGTCTTCAAACGTTTTTCCTCGAGGGCTTCAACCAACTTTGGTGTGAAGATCAAGCACATCAGAAGTGATAATGGAACTGAGTTCAAGAATTCCGGTCTTGATGACTATCTTGATGAACTTGGTATTACTCATGAGTTATCTGCTCCCTATACTCCTCAGCAAAATGGCGTCGTGGAGCGCAAGAACAGAACTCTTGTTGAGATGGCTCGCTCTATGCTTGATGAATACAAAACGCCTCATCGTTTTTGGATTGATGCAATTGATACTGCGTGCCACATCATCAACAGAGTATATCTTCACAAATTCTTCAAGAAGACGGCCTATGAACTCCTCACTGATAAGAAACCCAATGTGAGTTATTTCAAAGTCTTCGGTGCTAAATGTTGGATTAGAGATCCTCACCACAATTCTAAATTTGCACCGAAAGCACATGAAGGTTTTATGCTTGGTTACGGAAAGGACTTGCAAACCTACAGAGTCTTCAACATTGTTCTTCACAAGATTGTTGACACTGTAGATGTGCAGTTCGATGAAACTAATGGCTCGCAAAGAGAGCACCTACCTTCTGTGTTAGATGAACCAGCACCTGAGGATTCTATCAAGTTCAAGGCAACTGAGGATGTCATTCCTACTGAAGAATTTGCTGAAGAATTCATTCCAGTTCATGAAGAACATCGAGCTGATACACCTGAAGAAAATGCTGAGGAAAATGGTGCTGAAGAAAATGCTGATCAAACTCCTCAGCGACAACCAGCTCATCCTCGCGTTGCAAAAGAAGTGCAAGTGGAGAAGATCATCGATGACATTAGAGCACCAGTTCCTCTCACACGCTCAAAAGCTTCACATTTATCTAACTTTTGTGGGCACTATGCTTTTGTCTCTATCACAGAGCCCACTAAGGTAGATGAAGCATTTTTGGAGCCGGAGTGGATTCAGGCTATGCAAGAAGAATTACATCAGTTCGAGCTCAACAATGTCTGGGAACTGGTCAAACGTCCAGATCCTCGCACGCATAATATCATTGGCACAAAGTGGATCTACCGCAACAAGCAAGATGAAAATGGACTTGTGGTGAGGAATAAGGCACGACTGGTAGCTCAAGGCTACACACAGGTTGAAGGAATTGATTTCGATGAAACTTTTGCACCTGTTGCTAGACTTGAGGCTATTCGCATATTACTTGCTTATGCTAACCATCATGATATCATCTTATATCAAATGGATGTGAAAAGTGCATTCCTCAATGGTAAGCTTGAGGAAGAAGTATATGTTGCTCAACCCCCAGGTTTTGAAGATCCAAAGAATCCTGACAAAGTCTTCAGACTTAATAAGGCCCTCTATGGCCTCAAGCAAGCCCCTCGGGCGTGGTATGATACATTGAAGGAATTCTTCGTGAAGAATGGCTTCACACCCGGTTCACTCGACCCTACTCTCTTTACTAAATCTTATGATGGTGAACTGTTTGTGTGCCAAATATATGTTGATGATATTATCTTTGGCTGTACTGACCAACATTATAGTGATGAATTTGCCTATATGATGAGTGAAGAATATCAAATGTCTATGATGGGACAGTTAAAATTCTTCTTAGGTCTTCAAATTCGTCAACAGCGCAATGGCATATTCATATCTCAGGAGAAATACCTCAAAGATGTACTGAGGAAATTCAGCATGCAAGATTGCAAAGGCGTCAAAATTCCTATGCCCACAAATGGCCATCTATGCACTGATGAAAATGGTATTGACTTCGATCACAGGGTATACCGCTCCATGATTGGTTCTTTATTGTACTTATGTGCATCTAGGCCAGACATAATGCTTAGTGTTTGCATGTGTGCCCGATTTCAAGCTGCACCGAAAGAATCACACCATAAGGCTGTGAAGCATATTCTTCGATATCTAGCTCACACACCAACACTAGGATTATGGTACCCCAAGGGCTATGCTTTTGATCTCATTGGATATTCTGACTCTGACTATGCTGCTGATCGTGTGGACCGCAAGTCAACTTCTGGCACTTGTCATTTCCTCGGACGATCTTTGGTCTGTTGGTCCTCGAAGAAACAGAACTGCGTATCACTGTCCACTGCGGAAGCTGAATACATTGCTGCTGGCTCTTGCTGTGCTCAACTGCTTTGGATGAAGCAAACACTCAAGGACTATGGCGTCAATGTGAAGAATGTGCCTCTCCTCTCCGACAATGAGAGTGCCATCAAGATTGCTCACAACCCAGTTCAGCACTCGAAGACAAAGCACATTCAGATTCGTCATCATTTTCTTCGTGATCATGTGTTGAAGGGCGACATCTCCATCGAGCACGTGAAGACTGAAGAACAGCTAGCTGATATCTTCACTAAGCCCCTGGATGAGAAGAGATTTAGCAAGTTGCAGTGTGAGCTAAATATCTTAGAATCTTTGAATGTTCTTTGAAAAGGACACACATCCTAACACTTATGCAAAATTGATGACTTAGATGTGCAACACATGAAGAAACGTTTTTCTTCAATAAATGAAGAATAACACTCTAAGTGTGAAGAAATTAATGAAGAATTTGATTCTCAGAACCCTATGACAATTGTACGCGGTATCTGAAATCATCATTCTTATACGGTGGGTCACGCCACCACAAAAAGTTGAAAATCTTCAATTTGAGTTTTTCCTCAGTTTTGAAATTCTTCAGTTTTTCAAATTCTTCAACTTTTCAAAATCTTCAGTGTTTCCTTCGTTTTTCTTCATTAGCTATATATATATATATATATATATATATATATATATATATATATACATACATACATACATATATATATATACATATGTATATATATATATATATATATATATATATATATATAAGTTTATGTCCTCTACAGCATTCACTTATAGCTATTTCTTCAAGTTGCTTTTTCTGCTAAGTGAATGTGATCGGACCCTTCCCCCTCTATGCTATACTCAACCCAATCTATTCACAAATTCTTCATATGCGTTCTATTTGAAACTCGTTCAAAATCTTCACTGTGTCCTTGTCAGCTCAAGAAATTGCGAACGAAACTTTAAAACAAATCTTATCCAAATTTTCAGTTTTGCCGCTCAAACCATTCCGCATCCCACAATGCATTATTATATTCACCCACGATCGTACAGGATCTCAACTACACAGTACGTGGGTGACACATGTCGCGAGAAGGAGAAAGGGCAGGGGCACGTTCATCCCAAATCTTCGGGCGAACAGTTTTTCACCGTGTCTATAAATACCCCCCTCCCCTTCCTCACTTCATTTACTCCGCTCGATCGCTACTCTCTCACTCGAGCTCCTCAAACCCTAGCGCCGCCGCTACTCCATCGTCGCCGGTGAGGAAGAGCTTTGCTGCCTCGACCTCATCGCCGCCGTACTCACGCCGACCGCGGAAATCTTCACTCCACCGCCGTCGTAGCTGTCTTCCTCTGCCAAGTTAGGGCGTGGGAGATCTAATCTGACGAGCTTCACATCTGTTCTTCTCAGTTCGTCGTGTTCTTCACTTCGGGTAATTAAAAATTACTTTTATTACTCACTTTGATTCTCAAACTTCCCTGAAAATCTTCAAAGGTGTTTATTCTTCAAATCTTCACACATATGAACACCACACATCATATGATCTTGAACTGTTTCTCTAAGTAATCATTTTCTTCAAGATTCCCTAATTGTGTGGATCTTCGATCTGTACAACTCTGGAACCTAAGACAAGAACGCTTAGTGAAATTCCTCAAGGTTCATCTGGTCAAATTCCTCAAAACTTGTTCTTTTCGAAAAACCTTCTCAGAACGCATATGACCTCTCTGAATTCCTCGCACCTGTACTCTGTTCACAGGTACTCATGTCTGCTGCTGAATCACTAGGTTCTCATCAACTTGACTCATTTGCAGCGTTCCTCGAAGAAAAACTGCATACTTCTTCAGAGAACTCGATTGTTCAAATTCCTCAACTGAAGAATATGGCAGACGGTAAGAAGCCGCAGAAAGGAGGAAAGAAACCTGAGGTTATGACTGTGTTTGAAATCCCTGAGGAAATTTATGCTGACTATTGCACACCTGATGAAGCAAAATTTGGCAAAGAAAACAAAAATCAGCGCAAGGTGCGCATTCAGAGGATTGAACGGAGATGGGCAAGGGAATGGAGGGAATACAGATATGTGACTCCAAAGTACATGAGGAAATTCGCCCTCAATCCTCCATGCCCAAGAGCTCCATTGGCAACTGGCCAAGTAGCTGACCCCACAAGCATCAAACACGGTGAGGACTTTCCTGAAGAATGGGCTAAGCGCCAAGCTAAATTGGCAAGACAAGCCAAGGAGGTAGTGAAGAAATTCAATGAGAATTCTGCCACTGCTACTGCTACTGAGGCCTCGGTCAAACCGAGGAAATCCATGCCAAAGAAGCCTGTTCGTAAGCCAAGTGCTTCACCAACAGTGCCCTCACGGCAAATTCCTCACACTGCTATAGCTCCACCAAAGTCCTCAACAGCTCCTTCAAAGTCCTCAGCTCCTGTGCATCTAGCTACATGTCAAAGGACTGCTGGTTTCTCGATTGCCTCTGGTGTTTCAGCAAGTTCCTCAGCTGCACAAATTTCCTCATCAGGCCCCACACTGTTGAAGACCAAAGCAACAGCTGGACGAGGTCCTCGGCCCAGTCCAAAGAAGAAACAGGTCGCATTCCATGTGCCTTCTGATGATGAAGCTTCTGATGATGAACTTGCCGAAATCATCAGAGACAGACAGGTGAAGGCCGCTAGAGCCAAAGTCACATCTGTGCCACTGCTTTTGGATCCAAGAAAAATCCTCGATTACATTGATCTCTGGCACAAGGATCCTAACACCCCTATGCCTGATTTTCATCTGACCCCTGGTCAAAGTCACATGCTGACCCATTTCATCACTGAAGAGAAATGGAAGTTTGAAAAGGAAAGAGAGATCAGGAAAGCTCAATACAGAAAGGAGAAGCTCCTGAAGAAAAACATTGTCAGTATGACACTTGAGGAACTTCTCCAGGCTCAGTCTGAAATTCAAGCCCTCAGCAAAGACTTTGATGCCTACTATGCTGATTGGCAAGGAGCTAAAGTAACATTCGTCAATCTGACGAAGAAATTCACAAATGTTGCAGCTCCATCGCAACAAGAAAATCTTCAGGCTGCAGACTCTGCTCAGCCTGCTGAAGAGCATGCCAGCACCGCTGATGACTTTCAGCCTACTGAAGAAAATGCTTGTTCCAGGGCTGGTGAAGAAATTCCAGCTGCTGAAGAAATTGCCAGGGCATCCACTTGTGGTGCGCCCAAAGAAACTGAAGAGATCGGAGCAACTGCATCAGTTGCGCCTGAAGAAAATGAACTAGATTCCTCAGCTCCTCCCGCGCCCACACCAAGTCCAATTCTTCCATCTGCTTCTGATGTGAAGAAGACCAAGGCTGTAGAGCGAGCTGCAGTGAAGAAAAGGAAGGCATCAGCTGCGTCAAACTCTTCGGCTGTGAAGAAAATGAAGCCAATGACTAGCTCACTCGAAAATCCAATTGATGCTATTCCGATTTCCTCCATGCCATCAAAGGACCTTGTTCCTTTTGGAGAAGACTATGAGATCCCAAGCGGATCTGATGAAGAAAATCATTCTGCTGCTTCGTCAGAGCAGATTGATGAAGAAATTGAAGTGGAAGCAATCCCTTCAACCCCAATCATTTCCTCGCCTATGCCTCAGTTCACAGCTGAAGAGGCCGGTGTTGAGGAACTTGAAGAAGATGTGGATATTGGAAGCACAACGCCAGAGATGAACGATGACTTTTCAGAAAG
Source organism: Triticum timopheevii (assembly GCA_963921465.1). Classification (NCBI taxonomy): domain Eukaryota; kingdom Viridiplantae; phylum Streptophyta; class Magnoliopsida; order Poales; family Poaceae; genus Triticum; species Triticum timopheevii. Next base: position 490,766,598 of record OY997270.1, on the reverse strand, counting down.
TCAGCATCCAAATTCTCCACTCTTCACCCCAATCCAACAGATACCTCAGTCCCCTGCTCCAACTGTTCAAATGGGCTCTGAAGAAACTCATCCCACTTCATCTGTCCATGAAGAAATTCCAGCCACTAGTGCTGATGAACCTACTGCTACTGATCCTCAGACTGCACCTGTTGAGGAACAAGAAATTCCTCAGCCTGAAGAACCTGAGCTCGCGATTCCTGAGGTGGTGATGCAACTCACTGACACCCCTCTGCCAAAGCCAAAGAATCCGTTCTCAAGCAAACAGAAGTTCAAGGCTGAAGATTTCTTTGCCGAGCATGTATTCTTCACTGATTATAATCCATATGATTCTTCTCGCATAAGGAAGAGGCGTTTCTGGACTGTCAGCCAAGCCAATTTCTATTCCTCAGTGCTCTTCAACAAAGACAAAGTCTTTGATCATGCACATATTCCTCATGTGGACATGGAGTCTCTGCCAGGCTTTGAGCCAGTCCTCAGTGTTCTTCATGACGCAGGACTTCTGAATTTCTGATTGATATCTATGACTGGAATGAAGAACTCATTCTTCAATTCTATGCAACTCTACACATCACCGGAGACGCTGAAGACGTTAACTCATGGGTATTAGACTAGATGTCTGAAAATACTCACTACAAGGCACCAGCAACTGAATTGCTTCATGCTCTACCGCTCAATCCTCCACTTGATGGTGCTCGTTGTATCTACAACGAACCAGAACTTTCAAATCACTATATGCAAGTGCTGATGAAGCCTTTGAAGCCAAGGCAGGCCCCACGAACCAAATTCCTCGTCAAGGAATTACTCTATGTGCCTCGGACTATCTATCGAATTCTGACGAAGACAATGAGTCCCATCAAAGGCCACGACTCAAATGATGAAGAAGTCGTTGGCATCATGAGGAATATGCTTTTCAACATCATTCATGGCGTTCCCGTCAACTTCCATGATTTCTTCATGAGGACTTTGGCCAATATTGCTATGTCACCATTCGAGCTGAAGCCCTATGCTCCTTGGATTATGAGATTCATCAGGGCAAGATCTTCACTGAATTACAAAGCTGACACTCTGAACCACGGTAGCTACTTGCCTCCCATTGAAGTCCTCAAACGGACAGTTTCATCAGCTGATGATAAAGGCAAGGCCGCTGCTGTGATCGATGAAGGCATTCGGCCATTGGATGGTCAATTTCGCAAGGCTGCATCTTACTCTACCAATGACGATTCTGCCACACATGACTCTGCCGCAAATACCTCAGCCAAGCAAAATCCTCAAGCCACAGCACCCAGGGTGATGACTGACCGTGAGTTACTCCTCAGTCTTCATCAGAAGGTTGATCGCAATCACAAATGGGTAAAGCGTCAGTTTGGTGCACTTCTTCACAATATGACCTCAACACACAATGCAGTGAAGAAGAACCAATACTACCTTCATGAAACCTTCAACCGCACCTGGGTTGTCCTCACTCATGTCTATAGCGCTGAAGAACTGAAGACTATGGGTCTCAAGGAAGAATTTGACTGGTCTGCACCTCCTCCGAAGAAATTCAAGAGGGTCAAAATTCCTCCACTGGTGGCCAGCTCTTATTCTTCATCGCGTGACACTGATGAGTATGAAGATTTGGACGACACTACAGTAGGCCCTGCTACAACAAACAACCCCGACAACGCTGGCGCTCCTCCATCGACTTGAAATTCTTCAAGGGCGTTAGTCCTAAGTTTCAATCCTTTTGGTCATTTGATGACAAAGGGGGAGAAATCTGAGTTAGTCTTCAAGCAGGTCTATATTAAGGGCATTTTTTTAAGTTACAACTCTCGTTCTTCTGAAACTTTTATTTGGATCGAGTTGTAATCTTAAACCCGATGGTGCGCTGATACTTTTGTTGCATTATGCTTTGCATGCTTATTCCTCGTTAATGACATTGCACGCATGCTAAATCTCATCAGGCACCATATTTCATCATGCATTTCAAATTCTTCATATTATATATCAAATGTGTGTATGAATTACAAGATATAGGGGGAGATCTCCATGATTCAACTCTTCAAATGTGCATTGCCTCAAAAGCAAATTCCTCACTATGCACATCTTCAGGGGGAGTTCTTCTATATCTTGTAATCAAATTCCTCAATATCAGTGTATACACTTCATATGTTTATCCCCGTTGAAAACTTAACCTATGTTGTCATCAATCACCAAAAAGGGGGGAGATTGTAAGTGCATCTAGTGCCCCTTAGTGATTTTGGTGTATTGAAGACTTATAGGTTAAGGGACTAATGCGTTTGTGAGTGTACACAGGTCTATAAGTCTATGAGGAGTTTGATATTTACAGAGAAAGTCGACGCCTAAAAATGAAGTTCTTCAACTGAAGACTTTGATATTCTGAAGACTTTGAAAGTGAAGAAATTGGTGTGACCTTGAAGACTTGGTATTCATTTGTGGAACATGAAGCGTGAATACTTTTGTTTTCGTAGTTTCATTTTCTCCTTCTTGAGTCATAGGAAACACCGTACTGTTAAAGGGGGTCGAGGAAATACTAAGGAAAAATTTCCATGTGATGCTCAACTCAAAATCCTACACCTACCAATCCCTTCGAGTGAAGCCTTTGGAAATCTCATACAGTTCAGTCACTTTCTTTAGTGACAGAGATGAAGTTCTTCTGGTCACTGATGAATTTGTTCTGACTGAGGAGTTAGGAATTCGTCAGTGCGAATTACCTACACAGTGAGGAACATGATAGCCCTGAGGAATTTGAGAGTCAAATTTCCGACCGTTGCTGTGCTGCGCGCCAGCTGTCCCAAAATATGTTATCCACCTCACGGTCATATCATTGAGGGGCATTTATGTCTTATCATGTCGGGATGCTCCCTAGGCTATAAATAGCCGCCCCCTACAACCACTAGCTGGTTGGCTGTCGTGGTTCTAAGTCTGACAGTAGAATGGGGGGTAAGTATGGAAAGGCAAGGTCCTAGCTATGGAGTAGTTGTACACACGGGTGTTTAGCGAGTTCAGGCCCTTCTCGGAAGAAGTAACAGCCCTACATCTTGGAGCCCGGAGGCGGTCGACTGATCTCTGTGTATATGAGTTACAGGGGTGCGAACCCTTCTACCAGTGGAGGGGGGTGGCTTATATAGAGGACGCCAGGACCCCAGCTAGCCCACGTAGAGGAGGGTTAAAGTACATTAAGGCCGGGCGTTACTGGTAACGCCCTACATAAAGTATCATCATGACCATTAAGACTACTTAATTACCGACCGTTGGATACAGCATAGATCTTGAACTTCTGATGGTCGAGTGTGTCTTCATGGTCGAGTGTCTTCTAGCCGGTCGAGTGGAGTCTCCCTTGGTCGAGTGGAGCTTCTCTTGGTCGACTGGAAGGTAGCTTCGTATGATGATGTCCTTGGGTATGGTATCCTAGATGGGTCCATGACCCTACCTTAGGTACATAACCTCATCATTAGCCCCCGAATGGATCAAGGTTCGAGTGAGGAAGGAGTTGACGATTTTCTCCGACTTATTTACTGTACTTTGATTATGTCGTATCTTGGATCGGTGATTCTTCTTTCGGCGTTGGCGTCGACTCTTACTTCAGTCGCCTTGATCCATTCTTATCTTTTGTCGAGTGAACTTTTGAACTCTGGTGAACTTCCGAGCGACGGATCGCGGGAGGATATCGTCTGACAGATTGATCTGCTGTTAGCGGATTTTGCGGGATCTGAAATTTGGGAAGCGCGCGAAGCGGGGAGATCCGTGGCAATCGGGCGGGATAAGGCATGGACGCCTCGATTTCTGCGCCACCTTTTTCGCCATGTATCGTACGTGCGTGACTGTTTCGGGATGTGACAGATCTGCTCGGACCCACTCGTCAGCCACTCGGAAGCGCCCTTATATAAAGCGTCGGGGAAGAGTTTTTGAACAGTGCCTCCCCATTCTCCTCTCTTCCCTCTCTGCCTCCGCCCACGGCGCCTGCTCCTACCTCTGCCTTATCCACCTCTCAAGCGCTTCGCCGGCGATAATGGTGAAGGAGAAGACGGCGGCTCTAGAGCGCGCGAAGAAGGCGACGGCGACGGGGTAAGCGAAGGGGAGACCGTCCAGTCGGGGCGGATCTTCGTCGAGGTCCCGCCTACCGAAAGGTTGGGTCCAAGGGGATTGGATCCGCTCGACCATCACTGAGAAGGACCTCGATGACCTGGCCAATGAGGGACTGATCCTCCACGGGTCAGCGAGGCTCCCGGGGTCCGAGTGTCAACCGCAGCCGTAGGAGGGTGAGTGCGTTCTCTTAGCCACTCACGTAGATCGTGGTTTTTCTCTGCCGCTGAGTGTATTCTTCCGTGGGTTTCTGAATTTCTTTGGGGCGCAACTCCACCATTTCAATCCCAATTCCATCGCCTATCTTGCTGCCTTTGTGTCCATGTGCGAGAACTTCCTGGGTTGTCGACCGCACTGGGGTCTCTTCAAGCACATATTCACCTGTCGGTCGCAGACAGTAAAAAAGGCGAGTCCGGGTGATGAGAGGACCAAGGTTATTCAGATGTGCGGGGGTCTTGGGATTCAGTTGAGGAATAAGAGCACTTTCCCGGCCATGACCCTTCCTGAGTCGGTCAGAGGGTGGCAGTCGACTTGGTTCTACTGCCTAGACCAGTCGACGCCGGGGCAGTCGACTGGTCTCCCTCCGTTCTCCATGGACCGAGTGGACAAACCATCTTCTCTGAAGGTGCTTCCTGAGGAGAAAGCCGAGGTAAAAATGTTGGTGGAGCGCATGGTCCAACTCGTTCGGGACGGAGTGACGGGCATGGATCTTCTGGAAGTCTTCCTTAGGCGGCGCATCCAACCGCTCCAGTACTGAGGCCACCCGATGTGGCTGTACTGCGGTACCGAAGACACCACTCGGGTCCATCCAGAGGCAGTCGACGATGCCACGCTGGAGAGGTGGGTGACCGCCATCACAGGGAACAAGGACAACCCTCGAGGAGCGAGGAGGATCCCGCCACTCGACTGTACCTATACGCCGGACAAGGTATGGCCGCTTATCTCTAAGTGTAATTTTGTTTTATCCATTCTGCTTCGCCGTGAATTGATCGAGTGATCTTCATTTTGCTTTGTTGCTTGTCTGACAGGCCACCACTGAATTGTACTCGATGCCAAATGGGGCGCAGACACCGACTGGGGAGGAGTAAGGAAGCGGGGGCGAAAGCCCGGAGGAGTGGGATTCGGATGCTGACGACGACAACGAGGGTGACAACTCTGGTGAGGAGGAAGAAGAGGAGGAGGAGGAGGAAGTTGCACCTCCTCGCTCAGAAAGACGCTCGAAGCTTGCCCATGATCCAGCGACTGAGCGGGGTAAGGGGGTCGCAACCGCTTCCCAGTCAACCAAGCGCCCTCGGACCACTTCTCCGGCGCCGACTAAGAAGGCTCCGAAGCAATCTCGAGTGGTACCGTCAAAGCCCGCAAAGGTCTTGCCGAAGATGAAGATGGTGATCCCCACTATCTCAGGGTAATGGTAGTTTTGAGCTTTCCCTGTTTCATGAACTTGCTCTTGGTCGACTCATGGGTCAATCGACTGATTTCTGGAACTGCAGCGCTGCTACTTCTGATACTTCGACCAAGGCTGAAGACCACGAGATGGAGGATGCTGCTACCTCACAACCTGGTATGATTCTTGTGATGCCGTTTTCAGTCGACTGACTTATTGTCTCTAATTTTGATTCTTTCTACAGCTTCATCTAACATTGTTATTGACCTTCCTGACGACGATGACGAAGAACCACCGAGGCAAAGGAGGAGCAAGAAAACGCCTGCTGGCAAGGCGACTCGAGATGTGCCAGCACCCGAGACGTTGGTCGTGGAGGGAGACAATGTCACTCGACCCACCGTAACCTTCGCGGTGCCGTTGACGAGTGCTCGCCCTTCGTCGTCGAGTGCTGCTCAACCCTCGCTTTTCTCCACCTACCCCGTTTCAGAAGACCAAGCCAGTGCTGCCAGAGAAGCGATACGCCAAGCGGGGGTCATGATGGAGCAAGTGAAGGCGATGCGAGAAGCTAGCCAGGCAGCCTATGATGCCAGTTCAGCTCTTCAGAATAATGTTCAGGTCAGTCGGTCACTGCCAGTTCTGTGAGGATATGATATCCGTAAACTCTTCTTTCTGCAATTCTTAGAGTTTGTCCTGCACCCACTGGGTGTGTCGAATGAAATTCCGGGTTAGTGGGGGCACGCTGAGTGCACCCACTGGGTGTAGTCCCCAAGGCTATGGTGGACTGCTGGCAGTCGACCATAGTCTTTATGCTTTGAGTTTTTCTTTACTCGACAAGGTCGAATAGATTCATAGACCGGTGGGGGCATGCTGAGTGCACCCACTGGGTGTAGTCCCCAAGACTGTGGTCGACTGCTGGCAGTCGACTATAGTCTAAAGAACATTGCCTCTCTTTTTTTTGTTGGTCGACTAGTCGACTCTTGATAAAACTAGTGGGGGCACGCTGAGTGCACCCATTGGGTGTAGTCCCCAAGACTATGGTCGAATGTTTGCATTCGGCCGTAGTCTTAGGAATGCTATGATTTTCCCTTACTCACTCGGAAGTGAATTGTCTTTGACGTCTGTCGATTGGTTTTTCGTAGAAATCCTGTGACCTTGCGGCTCGTTATACTGAGTTGGAGAACAAACACATTTAGCTCGAGCTCGATCTGAAACTGGCCCAAGAGAACTTGACGAAAGCGAAGGAGGAAGCTAAAGGTATGCTGGGTGAGGCCTTTGACGACTGCCTTTGCCTCTCACTTGTTTCCGAATCTAATCTCACTGTAACTTTGTAGGCAAAGTGAGGGACGCCCTGAAGAAACAAGAGCTTGACTTGGCTGAGATGCAAAAAACTGCTTTAGAGAAGACCAAGCTAGCGGATGAGAAGCTGTCTTCAATGACTAAGCTTGAAGAAGAAAACACCAATCTGAAAGCTGCTCTTGATGCTGCCAACCAGGAGGTCACTCGACTGAAAAGCGACAAGACCACCCTGAATGACAAGGCCAGTGAGTTGAAGAGAAAGAAGAATGATCTAGAGGCTTATCTGGGTGGACTCGCCAAGAAGTTGTTCCTCATGCTTGAAGGTAATCCTTTGTATCAAACAAATATTTTACTTGTGACCTCCGACTGTTTGTCTTGACTCGGTGGTTGTGCTTGCAGAATTTTGTCAGAACTTTGAAGAGGAGACCGGTCGGCTGGAAGTAAACCTGGACCCCATCAACTCTCCTGTGAAAGATGAAGTCGCCATGAACGTGCTCCGACTTGAATCTCGTGTTGCTGCTGTCATCGATTATCTCGCAAGGCTGAAGGTCACAACTTCCCACATCGACACAACACTCTGGCCAAGAGAGACACTCCAGAACGACCTCGAGACTCTGATGACTTGACTGAACGAGGTCCTAAGTCGAGTGCAAGAGTGGAAGAAGTCTTTAGCCAGGTGCGGCGCGGATGTGGCTCTGTCTCTGGTCCGCGTTCATTGCAAGGATGCACGAGAGGACAAGCTGGTGGCTCTTAGGGTGGCCAACACCAAGAAGCACGATTTCAGATCTTTCATGGAGACTTTCATTGCCGCTGCCACTCGGATTGCGGATGGAATTGATCTGGACGAGTTTGTGGCACCTTCCAGCCCTCCACAGGAGGGGTAAAATACTTCAGAGCTTGATACTTTAAATTTGCCTCGGTATGCCGAGTGGGTTTTGTAACCGATAAACCTTAACAGGCTTAGCACCTGAGCACTTTCGGTTCCGTTAGGTATTATCCGAACTTGGGTTCGTCACTGAATATGCTTGCATTTGGTTCGAGGCGTCCTTTGCAGGTTGAAGCAAAGCGCTTATTGCCATCGGCTTGCATCCTAATTCACTTAGGCGAGTACTGGGCTGCAGCTAAGTCCCCGAGTGAGAGGTTTGCCCTCCACTCGGTAGGATTTTAGATACTTAGGCGAGCACTGGGCTGCAGCTAAGCCTCCTGAGTGGGAGGTCTGCTCTCCACTCGGTAGGATTTCAGATACTTAGGCGAGCACTGGGCTGCAGCTAAGCCCCCGAGTGGGAGGTTTGCTCTCCACTCGGTAGGATTTTAGATACTTAGGCGAGCACCGGGCTGCAGCTAAGCCCCCGAGTGGGAGGTCTGCTCTCCACTTGGTAGGATTTCAGATACTTAGGCGAGCACTAGGCTGCAGGTAAGCCCCCGAGTGGGAGGTCTGCTCTCCACTCAGTAGGATTTCAGATAATTAGGCGAGCACTGGGCTGCAGCTAAGCCCCCGAGTGGGAGGTCTGCTCGCCACTTGGTAGGATTTCAGATACTTAGGCGAGCACTGGGCTGCAGCTAAGCCCCCAAGTGGGAGGTCTGCTCTCCACTCGGTAGGATTTCAGATACTTAGGCGAGCACTGGGCTGCAGCTAAGCCCCCGAGTGGGAGGTCTGCTCTCCACTTGGTAGGATTTCAGACACTTAGGCGAGCACTGGGCTGCAGCTAAGCCCCCGAGTGGGAGGTCTGCTCTCCACTCGGTAGGATTTCAGATACTTAGGCGAGCATAGGGCTGCAGCTAAGCCCCCGAGTGGGAGGTCTGCTCTCCACTCGGTAGGATTTCAGATACTTAGGCGAGCACTGGGCTGCAGCTAAGCCCCCGAGTGGGAGGTCTGCTCTCCACTTGGTAGGATTTTTGAATTGGTGGCGCAGCTAGGAAGGAGAGGGTAGCGGTCGACCTGCACCTCGTCCTCCTTGCAGAGCGCATGTTGTACTTGTACTTAGGCGAGTTCTTGGACTGCAGCTAAGCCTCCGAGTGGAAGGCTGGCTTACCACTCGGTAGGATTTTATTTATCTTAGGCGAGTACTTGGACTGCAGCTAAGCCTCCGAGTGGAAGGCTGGCTTACCACTCGGTAGGATTTTATTTGTCTTAGGCGAGTACTTGGACTGCAGCTAAGCCTCCGAGTGGAAGGCTGGCTTACCACTCGGTAGGATTTTATTTATCTTAGGCGAAACAGATTTCGCAGCTAAGCCTTCGTGTGGGAGACTGACTCACCACTCGGTTAGGATTTGTTTTTACAGACTTAGGCGAATCGGATTTGCAGCTAAGCCACCCACTGGGGGATTGACATATTGGAGTAAAATTGACATCCCTCACACTTGTCGACTATCTCCTTCGCCATTTCATTCGCTCTGGGCTAATAAAAACCAGCTCGGTATGCTTTGGCCACGATGGTCCGAGAAGACGCATGATGGCCACAGGTCCCCGAGTGGATGTCGTTGAGAATCATTCGACCTTCCTCTGGTGTTATACATTTCTAGCTGACTCCAGTCGCACTTTCTCTGTATAACTGACCTCTCATGACGGTGAAGGCTTTGGACCGGCGGACGATCTCTCGAGCTTCTTCTTCATTGTCGGGGAGTTCTTTCCTCAAAATATAGGCGATATAGGGCACTGTCCAATCGGGAGTGATGACCAAAACTTCCATGATTAAGTCGACCACCGCTGGGACCTCGACTTCAGTCGGATCCATGGCGCTTTTAGGCTGCGGGGCTTCTTCAGTGAAAGGATCCTCTTGAACCGATGGTGTGTAGACATGTTCCAAAAACACGCCACTCGGAATGGCTTCCCTCTTGGAACCTATCTTCGCCAAGTCATCGGCTGCTTGATTTTTCAGTCGGGGAACGTGATGGAGTTCTAACCCTTCAAATTTCTTTTCAAGCTTCCTCACTGCATTACAGTATCCAGTCATGGCTGGGCTTCTAACGTCCCACTCCTTCATCACTTGATTGACCACCAAATCTGAGTCACCATAAACCATAAGGCGACGGACGCCGAGTGAAATGGCCATGCGCAACCCATACAACAGTGCTTCATATTCTGCTTCATTGTTGGAGGAATCAAAGTGGATCTGGAGAACATATCTGAGTTTATCTCCTCGGGGAGAAACCAAAACTACCCCAGCACCAGAACCATTTAACATCTTAGAGCCATCAAAGAACATGGTCCAATGCTCTGAGTGAACTTGAGTCGGCTGCTGCTGTTCAATCCACTCGGCAAGGAAATCTGCTATAGCCTGGGACTTAATGGCTTTCTTTGCCTCGAATTTGATATCAAGGGGAAGGAGTTCAATCGCCCATTTAGCCACTCGACCAGTTGCATCTCTGTTGTGCAGAATCTCCGACAATGGTGCGTCGTTGACGACTGTAATGTCATGATCAGAGAAATAATGAGCAACCTTCTTCATGGTCATGTAGATCCCATATACGAGCTTCTGATAATGAGGATATTTTGCTTCGACGGGGTCAAAACTTCAGAGAGATAATACACTGGGCGCTGAACTTTGAAGGCTTTCCCTTCTTCTTCCCACTCGACCGTAAGTACTGTACCGACGACTTGTCATGTGGCTGCAATATAAAGCAATAGAGGCTCTTTGTTGATTGGAGCAGCAAGCACCGGCTGGGTGGAGAGCAGAGTTTTTAACTCGGCAAACGCTGCATCAGCTTCTGGAGTCCACTCGAACTTGTCTGCCTTTTTCATCAGTCGGTAAAGGGGCAACACCTTTTCACCGAGGCGAGAGATGAATCGACTTAACGCGGCCAAGCATCCAGTAAGCTTCTGGACATCGTGCACACGCACAGGGTGTTTCATTCGGAGTATGGTGCCAACTTTTTCTGGGTTAGCATCAATTCCTCGTTCGGAAACGAGAAAACCGAGTAACTTCCCGCCAGGTACTCCAAATGTGCACTTTGAAGGATTGAGCTTGATATCATACCTCCTGAGATTGGCAAATGTTTCAGCTAAATCAGTCAATGGGTCGGAACCCTTTCGCGACTTGACCACAATATCATCCATGTATGCTTCCACATTCCGACTAATATAGCAGAAGCATCCGAATGGGGTGATGAAAGCTGTTTTGATTTCGTCGGGCCCATACAGACGGATCTGATGATACCCGGAATAAGCGTCTAGAAAAGACAATCTCTCGCACCCTGCGGTCGAGTCGACAATTTGGTCGATGCGAGGGAGAGGAAAATGATCTTTCGGGCAGGCCCGATTGATATGTTTGAAATCAATGCACATACGAAGGGAATTGTCCTTTTTGGGAACCATAACGACATTGGCGAGCCACTCGGAGTGGTATATCTCTCGGATGAACTCTGCTGCAAGGAGTCGAGCCACCTCTTCGCCAATGGCTTTTTTCTTCTGAACGGCGGACCGTCGGAGATGTTCTTTAACAGGTTTTGCCTTTGAATCGACTCTAAGGCGATGCTCAGCCAGTCCCCTAGGAACACCTGGCATGTCAGCTGGCTTCCATGCGAAGATGTCCCAGTTCTCACGGAGGAACTGGATGAGCGCTTCTTCCTATTTAGAGTCGAGTGTAGTGGAAATATGGGTCGGAGCTGCATTGGGGTCAGTCGGGTGGATGTGAACTGGCTTCGTCTCCCCGGACGACTGAAATGCTAACTCTGTGGCGGGCTTCTTGGCCCGCAGTAAATCACTCGGATCTACGTTCTTCTTGTATCCCTCTAGCTCTATCACTGTTATCTAGTCATCCGCAATCTTTGAGCCTTTCTGGAAACACTCTTCTGCTTTCTTCTGGTTACCAGTGACGGTGATCACGCCTTTGGGGCCAGGCATCTTTAACTTGAGGTACACGTAACATGGTCGAGCCATGAAGCGGGCGTAAGCTGGTCTTCCCAAGATAGCGTGGTAGGCGCTCTGGAAATCCACGATTTCAAATGTCAGCTTCTCTTTGCGGAAATGCTTCGAGTCGCCGAACACCACATCCAGAGCTATTTGGCCGAGTGACTCAGCCTTCTTTCCTGGGATGACTCCGTGAAAACTCATGTTGCTGGAACTGAGCCTGGACATCGGAATGCCCATTCCCTTGAGTGTCTCTGCATACAGTATGTTCAACCCGCTGCCGCCATCCATCAATACCTTCGTCAGTCGAGTGCCTTCGACGACCGGGTCGACCACCAGTGCTTGCCTCCCAGGGGTGGCAATATGAGTAGGATGGTCCGACTGGTCGAAAGTAATGGGAGTTTGTGACCATCTCAGATAGTTTGGTGTCGCCGGTGCGACCATATTGACTTCACGGTTGATCACTTTCAGTCGACTTTTGCTCTCTACATCAGCAAATATCATCAGAGTGGAGTTGACATGAGGGTACTCTCCATCACTGTCCTGCTTGTCCTCAGCCTTGTCCGACTCCTTCTCTTTGTCTTTCGGCTGTTTCCCTTGGAACTGCTGGATTAAGAGTCGGCACTGGCGAGTGGTATGCTTTGGGTAGATGAAGTTACCCTCTTCGTCTTTCTTCGTGTGGACATGACACGGCAGGTCCATCACATCATTGCCCTCCTTATCTTTTACCTTCTTGGGGTTCCAAGATCCTTTGGGCTTCCCTTTAAATTTGCCTTGTGTCACGGCTAGAGCCTCTCCAGGAGCTGCTGGCTCGGCCTTCCGCTTTTGCTTCCGACTGGAGTTTCCTTTATCCGACTGACTCGGTTTGTACTTGCCACTCCGGAGTCGGTCCTCTTCTTCGCCGTTGGCGTACTTGGTGGCTATTTCCATCATCCGACTCAGGGTCATGTCTCCAGTTCGACCAAACTTCAGGCTCAACTCTCTGTTCTTGATGCCACCTTTGAAGGCGCAAACCGCTTGATGGTCCGACACATTCTCTACAGTTTGATGCAAAGTGATCCACCTCTGGATGTAATGCCTCAGTGTTTCACTCGACTTTTGTACACAAACTTGTAGCTCAGTCAATCCAGCAGGTCGCTTGCAAGTTCCCTCAAACGTCCTGATGAACACTCGAGAAAGATCTTCCCAGGTGTAAATGCTGCTGGGAGCTAACTGATTCAACCATGCCCTGGCTGAACCCCCTAGCATAAGTGGCAAATGTTTCATGGCCACCTCATCATTACCGCCACCAATCTGAACAGCCACTCGGTAGTCTTCGAGCCAAGTTTCAGGCTTAGACTCTCCGGTGAACTTATTCACCCCAGTCACCAACCTGAAGTTGGGGGGTATCACTGCGGCTCTGATCGCTCTGCTAAAACATTCTAGACCTGAAACATGGACTTGGCTGCTTGTGGGCACATCTCTGTCATGACCACCTCTATGAGCTCTGTTTCGGTCGACCAAACCTTGCACGATGATGGATCTCACGTCAAAGCCTGGCTCTCTGGGGTCGACTGGCGCTCTCCGCCCAACACTGAGCTGGCGTCTGTCATCTTGCTGCCGATGGGCGTTAGACTCACTTCTCGGAGGAGGAGTGGGCACTCGACGCCTGTCATCACGATCAAATCGATCATCATAGTGGTCCCGCCGGCCTTCATGTCCCATGCGCCTCGGAGGCGACCTTGGACTGTGAGCCGACTGAACAGTATTCGCAGCGACAGATCGACTATGAATCCTGTTACGTGACTGTGACACAGCTGAATTCTGATCTCCTGCTGCCCGGAGCAAATCTCTGATCTGCATCAAGCCTCTTCCAGCCTCGGACTGAGAGGGCTGAATTGACTCCGCTATGCGGGCTGCAGCTGCGAAATTCTGAATTGGGGTTCGATATACCTGAGTTGGTTGCAGAAAGAGCTGACATCGATTGGAGTTAGTCGCTCGTTGACACGCACGCTCGTCGAGTGCTCGCTGAAGGTTCTCCAATCGAGTGCGTTCAGCCAGGTTGGCTAAACGCGCCTCTTCCAGGGCACGAGCCTCAGGAGTTTCTCCTGCAATGGGAGTATGTAGGGCATCCATGTTCCGGCGGCGAAGTTCTTCCCTCTGCTGGGAAGTGAGCGGCTCGGGTTGGTACTCTTCATGAGCTTGAGCAGGGTCGTCCTCGTCGTCCATCCCGTCGCCGCGGGGGAAACCGGGAGGACTACGGGGCCCGTTGACCATCAGGACCTCCGCCGCCGGATCACTGCTATCGCACTCGGATGCAGTCTCTACGGAGCCAGTCGACAGGTCGAACAGGCCGTAGAGAGATTCGTCGGGCTCAATCGCCGCGACTTGGGTGGTGGCCGATTGGCGAGCCACTGCGTGTCTCACCCATCGCTGGAGCCTCGACCGACCGGAGCGCTTGCGCTGGCTGGAGACAGGGAGGGAGGACGGCGCAGGAGTCGACCGGTATGGGGTCGACGGCTGCCGCAGCAAGACGACGCGGACACACGCCCGAAAGTGCGTTGCCCCGCGGACGGGGAGCGCGTCGATGTCGAGTGGTGCCTCCTGGAGCCAAGCGGCGTCGTCGGCGATGAAAGTGAGCGCACCAAGACGGATCTCGTGGCCCTCGACCAGAGCTCCACCGGGAACCATGATGAAGGCGATCGGACAAACTGCAACTTCTCCAAAAAAAGTCGCTAAGACACCTGCCCCACGGTGGGCGCCAACTGTCGTGGTTCTAAGTCTGACAGTAGAATGGGGGGTAAGTATGGAAAGGCAAGGTCCTAGCTATGGAGTAGTTGTACACACGGGTGTTTAGCGAGTTCAGGCCCTTCTCGGAAGAAGTAACAGCCCTACGTCTCGGAGCCCGGAGGCGGTCGACTGATCTCTGTGTATATGAGTTACAGGGGTGCGAACCCTTCTACCAGTGAAGGGGAGTGGCTTATATAGAGGACGCCAGGACCCCAGCCAGCCCACGTAGAGGAGGGTTAAAGTACATTAAGGCCGGGCGTTGCTGGTAATGCCCTACATAAAGTGTCATCATGACCATTAAGACTACTTAATTACCGACCGTTGGATACAGCATAGATCTTGAACTTCTGATGGTCGAGTGTGTCTTCATGGTCGAGTGTCTTCTAGCCGGTCGAGTGGAGTCTCCCTTGGTCGAGTGGAGCTTCTCTTAGTCGACTGGAAGGTAGCTTCGTATGATGATGTCCTTGGGTATGGTATCCTAGATGGGTCCATGACCCTACCCTAGGTACACAACCTCATCATTGGCTGCTCCGAGAGAACTTGACACTTGTCATTTGAGAGCAACCCATCCTTCGAGGACTTTGAGCGAAAATCATCGAGTGAGGAAAACCCAAAACCAAACCCCTACAAACCCAAAGTGATTGAGCATCACTGAAGAAATTGATCCTGCGTGGATCCGACGCTTGTTACCTTTGAAGAATGTGCTTCTTCCAGACGGTTAGGCATCAAGGTCTAGAGCATCCAAGAGGAATTGTGGATCGCCGAGTGACCAAGTCTGTGAAGGTTTGGAAGTCGCCTGAAGACTTACCACGAGTGATTGGACGAGGTCTGTGTGACCTTAGTTCAAGGAGAATACGGTGAGGACTGGGTGTCCTGAGCTGCGTGCTCAGCGACTAGGTGTCCGGGACTGTGTGTCCTCGAGTTTAAATACTCACCCGCTCCAACCAGACGTACAACTGAGACAGCAGTTGGAACTGGTCTACCAAATCATTGTCTTCGCCAACCTAACTGGTTCTATTTCCTCAGTTCAATTTCTTCAGTCTGTTTGTCTTCATCTTGTGTTATCCTGTGATTACGCTTTCTGTACTCTGTGCTAGTCTTCATTTCATCATGATGACCATGCTTGTATTCTGTTATGCTTACTTCTGAGTACTTATTCCGCTGCTAATAGTTCTGCGCTAAGGAATTTCCTCACCGGCAAATTCCTCATTGAAGAATTCATAAAAATCGCCTATTCACCCCCCCTCTAGTCGACATAACGCACTTTCAGTATACAATAGGTCTGGTTCACAGCATAGCATACTTTATAGAACCTATGACTGAGGCATAGGGAATGACTTCTCATTCTCTTTCTATTTTCTGCAATGGTCGGGTCTTGAGTCTTACTCAATTTCACACCTTGTAACACAGGCAAGAACTCCTTTGACTGTTCCATTTTGAACTATTTCAAAAATTTATCAAGGTATGTACTCATTGAAAAATCTTATCAAGCGTCTTGATCTATCTATATAGATCTTGATGCTCAATGTGTAAGCAGCTTCACCGAGGTCTTGCTTTGAAAAACTCTTATTCAAGTATCCTTTCATGCTATCCAGAATTTCCATATCATTTCCAATTAACAATATGTCATCCACATATAATATTAGAAATGCTACAGAGCTCCCACTCACTTTCTTGTAAATACAGGCTTCTTCAAAAGTCTGTATAAAACCATATGCTTTGATTAACTCATCAAAGCATATATTCCAACTCCGAGATGCTTGCACCAGTCCATAGATGGATCGCTGGAGCTTGCACAATTTGTTAGCACCTTTAGGATTGACAAAACCTTCTGGTTGCATCATATACAACTCTTCTTTAAGAAAACCATTAAGGAATGCAGTTTTGTTTATCCATTTGCCAGATTTCATAAAATGCGGCAATTGCTAACATGATTCAGACAGACTTAAGCATAGATACGAGTGAAAAACTCTCATCGTAGTCAACATCTTGAACTTGTCGAAAACCTTTTGCGACAATTCTAGCTTTGTAGATAGTAACACTATCAGCGTCCGTCTTCCTCTTGAAGATCCATTTAATCTCAATGTCTCGCCGATCATTGGGCAAGTCAATCAAAGTCCATACTTTGTTTTCATACATGGATCTTATCTCAGATCTCATGGCCTCAAGCCATTTTACGGAATCTGGGCTCACCATCGCTTCTTCATAGTTCGTAGGTTCGTCATGGTCTAGTAACATAACTTCCAGAACAGGATTACCGTACCAGTCTAGTGCGGATCTTACTCTGTAAGACCTACGAGGTTCTGTAGTAACTTAATCTGAAGTTTCATGATCAGCATCGTTAACTTCCTTACTAATTGGTGTAGTAGTCACAGGAACAGATTTCTGTGATGAACTACTTTCAAATGAGGGAGCAGGTACAGTTACCTCATCAAGTTCTACTTTCCTCCCACTCACTTCTTTCGAGAGAAACTCCTTCTCTAGAAAGGATCCATTCTTAGCAACGAATGTTTTGCCTTTGGATTTGTGATAGAAGGAGTACCCAACAGTTTCCTTTGGGTATTCTATGAAGACGCACTTCTCTGATTTGGGTTCGAGCTTATCTGGTTGAAAACCTTTTTCATATAAGCATCGCAACTCCAAACTTTAAGAAACGACAGCTTAGGTTTACTTCTAAACCATAGTTCATACGATGCCGTCTCAACGGATTTAGATGGTGCCCTTTTAACGTGAATGCAGCTGTCTCTAATGCATAACCCCAAAACGATAATGGTAAATCAGTAAGAGACATCATAGATCGCACCATATCCAATAAAGTGCGGTTATGATGTTCGGACACACCATAACGTTATGGTGTTCCAGGTGGCGTGAGCTGTGAAACTATTCCACATTGTTTTAATTGAAGACCAAACTCGTAACTCAAATATTCGTCTCCGCGATCAGATCGCAGAAACTTTATTTTCTTGTTACGATGATTTTTCCACTTCACTCTGAAATTCTTTGAACCTTTCAACTATTTCAGACTTATGTTTCATCAAGTAGATATACCCATATCTGCTCAAATCATCTTGTGAAGGTCAGAAAATAACGATACTTGCCACGAGCATCAACACTCATTGGATCGCATACATCGGTATGTATTATTTCCAATAAGTCAGTAGCTTGTTCCATTGTTCCGGAGAACGGAGTTTTAGTCATCTTGCCCAAAAGGCACGGTTCGCAAGCATCAAATGATTCATAACCAAGTGATTCCGAAAATCCATCTTTATGGAGTTTCTTCATGCGCTTTACACCGATATGACCCAAACGGCAGTGCCACAAATAATTTGCACTATCATTATTAACTTTGCATCTTTTGGCATCAATATTATGAATATGTGTATCACTACGATCGAGATCCAACAAACTATTTTCATTGGGTGTATAACCATCGAAGGTCTTATTCATGTAAACAGAATAACAATTATTCTTTAACTTCAAATGAATAATTGTATCGCAATAAACATGATCAAATCATATTCATGCTCAACACAAACGCCAAATAACATTTATTTAGGTTTAACACTAATCCCGAAAGTATAGAGAGTGTGCGATGATGATCATATCAATCTTGGAACTACTTCCAATACTCATCGTCACTTCCCCTTCAACTAGTCTTTGTTTATTCTGTAACTCCTGTTTTGAGTCACTAATCTTAGCAACCGAACAAGTATCAAATACTCAGGAGTTACTATAAACACTAGTAAGGCACATATCAATAACCTGTATATCGAATATATCCTTGTTCACTTTCCATCCTTCTTATCCACCAAATATTTAGGGCATTTCCGCTTCCAGTGACTATTTCCTTTACAGTGTAAGCACTCAGTTTCAGTCTATGGTCCAGCTTTGGGTTTCTTCGCAGGAGTGACAACTTGCTTGTCTTTCCACTTGAAGTTCCCTTTCTTTCCCTTTGCCCTTCTCTTGAAACTAGCGGTCTTGTCAATCATCAACACTTGATGCTCTTTCTTGATTTCTACCTTCGTCGATTTCAGCATCACGAAGAGCTTGGGAATCGTTTCCGTCATCCCTTGCATTATAGTTCATCACGAAGTTCTACTAACTTGGTGGTGGTGACTAGAGAATTCTGTCAATCACTATCTTATCTGGAAGATTAACTCCCACTTGATTCAAGCGATTGTAGTACCCAGACAATCTGAGCACATGCTCACTAGTTGAGCGATTCTCCTCCATCTTTTAGCTATAGAACTTGTTGGAGACTTCATATCTCCCAATTCGGGTATTTGCTTGAAATATTAACTTCAACTCCTGGTACATCTCATATGGTCCATGATGTTCAAAACGTTTTTGAAGTCCCGATTCTAAGCCATAAAGCATGGTGCACAAAACTATCAAGTAGTCATCATATTGAGCTAGCCAAACGTTCATAACGTCTGCATCTGCTCCTGCAATAGGTCTGTCACTTAGCGGTGCATTAAGGACATAATTCTTCTGTGCAGCAATGAGGATAAACCTCAGATCACGGATCCAATCCGCATCATTGCTACTAACATCTTTCAACACAATTTTCTCTAGGAACATATAAAAATAAACATATGAAAGCAACAACGCAAGCTATTGATCTACAACATAATTTGCAAAATACTACCAGGACTAAGTTCATGATAAATTAAAGTTCAATTAATCATATTACTTAAGAACTCCCACTTAGAAAGACATCCCTCTAATCCTCTAAGTGATTACGTGATCCATATCAACTACACCATGTCCGATCATCACGTGAGATGGAATAGTTTCAACGGTGAACATCAATATGTTGATCATATCTACTATATGATTCACGCTCGACCTTTCGGTCTCCGTGTTCCGAGGCCATATCTGTATATGCTAGGCTTGTCAAGTTTAACCTGAGTATTCCGCGTGTGCAACTGTTTTGCACCCATTGTATTTGAACGTAGAGCCTATCACACCCGATCATCACGTGGTGTCTCAGCACGAAGAACTTTCGCAACGGTGCATACCCAGGGAGAACACTTCTTGATAATTAGTGAGAGATCATCTTAAAATGCTACCGTCAAACAAAACAAAATAAGATGTATAACAGATAAACATCATATGCAATCAAAATATGTGACATGATATGGCCATGATCATCTTGCGCCTTTGATCTCTATCTCCAAAGTACTGTCATGATCTCTATCGTTACCGGCACGACACCATGATCTTCATCATCTTGATCTATATCAATGTATCGTCACATGGTCGTCTCGCCAACTATTGCTCTTGCAACTGTTGCTATCGCATAGCGATAAAGTAAAGCAATTATTTGGCACTTGCATCTTATGCAACAAAGAGACAACCATAGGGCTTCTGCCAGTTGCCGATAACTTCAACAAAACATGATCATCTCATACAACAACTTATATTTCATCATGTCTTGACCATATCACATCACAACATGCCCTGCAAAAACAAGTTAGACGTCCTCTACTTTGTTGTTGCAAATTTTACGTGGCTGCTACGGGCTTTAGCAAGAACCGTTCTTACCTACGCATAAAAACCACAACGATAGTTCGTCAAGTTGGTGCTGTTTTAACCTTCGCAAGGACCGGGCGTAGCCACACTCGATTCAGCTAAAGTGAGAGAGACAGACACCCGCCAGCCACCTTTAAGCACGAGTGCTCGCAACGGTGAAACCGGTCTCGCATAAGCGTACACGTAATGTCGGTCCGGGCCGCTTCATCTCACAATACCGCCGAACCAAAGTATGACATGGTGGTAAGCAGTATGACTTGTATCGCCCACAACTCACTTGTGTTCTACTCATGCATATAACATCAACGCATAAAACCTAGGCTCGGATGCCACTGTTGGGGAACGTAGTAATTTCAAAAAAATCCTACGTACACGCAAGATCATGGTGATGGCATAGCAACGAGAGGAGAGAGTGTTGTCCACGTACCCTCGTAGACCGTAAGCGGAAGCATTATGACAACGCGGTTGATGTAGTCGTACGTATTCACGATCCGACCGATCCAAGTACCGAACGTACGGCACCTCCGAGTTCAGCACACGTTCAGCTCGATGACGATCCCCGGGCTCCGATCCAGCAAAGCTTCGGGGATGAGTTCCATCAGCACGACGGCGTGGTGACGATGATGACGCTCTACCGGCGCAGGGCTTCGCCTAAACTCCGCGACGATATGACCGAGGTGGAATATGGTGGAGGGGGGCACCGCACACGGCTAAAGAACGATCCGTAGATAAACTTGTGTGTCTATGGGGTGCCCCCCGCCCCCGTATATAAAGGAGCCAGGGGGGAGGAGGCGGCCGGCCAAGGAGGGCGCGCCAAGGGGGGAGTCCTACTCCCATCGGGTGTAGGACTCCCTTCTTTCCTAGTTGGAATAGGAGAAGGGGGGAAAGAGGAGGAAGAGGGAAAGGAAAGGGGGGGCGCCGCCCCCCTTCCCTTGTCCTATTCAGACTAGGAAGGGGAGGGGCGCGCGGCCCCCTCCTGCCTCCTTCCCTCTTCTCCCTCGAGGCCCATGTAGGCCCAATAACCCCCCGGGGGGTTCCGGTAACCTCCCGGTACTCCGGTAAAATGCCGATTTCACCCGGAACGATTCCGATGTCCAAATATAGGCTTCCAATATATCGATCTTTATGTCTCGACCATTTCGATACTCCTCGTTACGTCCGTGATCACATCCGGGACTCCGAACAAACTTCGGTACATCAAAACTTATAAACTCATAATAAAACTGTCATCGCAACGTTAAGCGTGCGGACCCTACGGGTTCGAGAACTATGTAGACATAACCTAGAACTATTCTCGGTCAATAACCAATAGCGGAACCTGGATGCCCATATTGGTTCCTACATATTCTACGAAGATCTTTATCGGTCAAACCGCATAACAACATACGTTGTTCCCTTTGTCATCGGTATGTTACTTGTCCGAGATTTGATCGTCGGTATCCAATACCTAGTTCAATCTCGTTACCGGCAAGTCTCTTTACTCATTCCGTAATGCATCATTCCGTAACCAACTCATTTAGTTACATTGCTTGCAAGGCTTATAAAGATGTGCATTACCGAGAGGGCCTAGAGATACCTCTCCGACAATCGGAGTGACAAAACCTAATCTCGAAATACGCCAACCCAACATGTACCTTTGGAGACACCTGTAGTACTCCTTTATAATCACCCAGTTACGTTGTGATGTTTGGTAGTACCCAAAGTGTTCCTCCAGTAAACGGGAGTTGCATATTTCTCATAGTTACAGGAACATGTATAAGTCATGAAGAAAGCAATAGCAATATACTAAACGATCAAGTGCTAGGCTAACAGAATGGGTCATGTCAATCACATCATTCTTCTAATGATGTGATCCCATTAATCAAATGACAACACATGTCTATGGTTAGGAAACATAACCATCTTTGATTAATGAGCTAGTCAAGTAGAGGCATACTAGTGACTATATGTTTGTCTATGTATTCACACATGTATCATGTTTCCGGTTAATACAATTCTAGCATGAATAATAAATATTTGTCATGAAATAAGGAAATAAATAATAACTTTATTATTGCCTTTAGGGCATATTTCCTTCAGAGGCTTCATAAGAGATAATTAGTAATTTACATACAGTCATTTTTTTAATAAAAAGAAACACTTTTATACAATCTATCTAGTAGTGTTCCATGTCTATCCAAATTATTTTATTCAAGTTTACGAATATGTACCGATGGTTCACAAATAATAACGTGTTGAATATCTACAAAAAAAAGGTGATGAAAATAAGCTTTTTTGCATCTATATATCTCTCCTTTTGTATCAAGTTTCATAAGTTAAATAAATAAGTGTGGGTGTTTAGGTAAATATAACAATTTTTTTCTTATAAAGCCTCTAATTATGGTAAAATCACAACCTGCCAAGAGAAAGTCTTTACAACAAGGAATTGCCATTTTAGAATATATAACAATGAAAAACAAAAGGAAAACTCTTATCCCATATCTTCACTAGTATTGCTCTCGAGAGGAATTACACGCTTTACAAATAAAATTTCAGAAAATAAAACACGCTACTTTTTTTTAAAAGGAGGATAGCCCCCGGCCTCTGCATCAGAGTGATCCATGCAACCTGTTTATTGAATAAAAGTACCGAAACAAGAACTCAGGTCCAGTATTGGCTCACAAATAGAGCCCAGAAATAAAAAAATTTAAAAAGAGGATATAACTAATTCAAGTAGAAAATAAATATGAAATGGAAAGATACCACGGCCACCTCCTCAAGAGCTTAGAACAAGCTAGGGGAGTGCCTTATACCACTCGTTCAATCTTTTACAGGTGGAGGTGATGGGGCTGAGATCATGACTCTGAGACAAATACATTAACTTAGGAAGATGCACAACTAAACTACACATGGATTTATGATGTATCTGCAACAAAATCATGTATCACAGTTCGTACTGCAACTGGAATTCTCACAGAGTGGGCACTTCCATCTGACCTCCATGTCAAGCTCCCAAAGGCGTACCCCCCTTGCACCCTCTGCCTTGCGGTGAAAGCCACCACGAACGTTATACTTCTGCTAGCACCTCTGGTAAAATTAATCACAGATGGTTCCACGGACACTGCTACGCCAGCTGGAGCCTCAACCTCCACTCGGTAGGTTGCTTCCAATGGCCCGACGTTCATGACAGTGCGTCGGACCGTGACATAGTCCTTGAGGTTCGGCACGGCAATTGACGGGAGGTTGAGGTTGCGCTGGTTTAACTCGCAGTCGTCTAGCCATGATCCATGTTGGGTGCAGTTGACGAACTTGATATAGTCTCCTGCATCCACGTCATAGACCAATCCGGGGTCAGCAGCCCTGTCCGGGTCAATGTTGCCACCACCAAAGTCGAAGGGGTCGGCAAGCTTCCTTGGGGCACCCTCTGCTTGGATCGGCATACCAAAAAGATCAACGAACGACGCTGCAGCAATGACTTGCATCAGCAGAAAACAATGATCAAGTTAGCCATGTACTACATGCAACGTGTCTAATTTTTTGACCTAATTAATATTGTCCG
Source organism: Triticum timopheevii (assembly GCA_963921465.1). Classification (NCBI taxonomy): domain Eukaryota; kingdom Viridiplantae; phylum Streptophyta; class Magnoliopsida; order Poales; family Poaceae; genus Triticum; species Triticum timopheevii. Next base: position 490,743,120 of record OY997270.1, on the reverse strand, counting down.
TCTATGAGTGCCCATATACCGGTAGTGACGATAGCAGACTTGAGCATGGCAGGCGACCAGTCTGGGTGAACTGAGTTGAGCAGGCCGGTGACCGCAGAGACATGAGGACATGCCATAGATCCAGACATTAACTGGTAGGAGCCTCTCAAGGCCGCCAGGATGATGACTCCCGGTGCAGATATATCAAGCTGCAGTTCAAGCATGCATTAAAGATGCAAGTCCTAACTAGTGCTGAAACAATCAGGGAGGCCAGATAGCTAACGGTGTCACAAGGACGAACTACAGTCTATTTGACACAGCTAAAGATGAAATACCTTGAGTGTGCCCGGGAACAAGGGGCTCGGGCCTCTCGACGAGAATGAGGCGACTCCCGACACCCCATCTCCAACAACAGTCACGGCAGGCGAGACCTTCACCACCGGTTTCCTAGCATGACAGAAGCCATCAGGGGTGAAGAAAATCTTTGAGAAAAAACATAATAAATAATCAAATCACGGTGTTCTTCTTCATCCTTTATGTACAGGCCAATGTACGTACCCTGTGATGCCCCAGTATGATAGGATTCTCTGCGCGATCTCGAAATCCACGAGCACACAAGGCATGATGTCATCGCACTCGTCCAGAGTGTCGAGTTCATTGTTGGCATGCTCCGCGAAGATTAATCCCTTGGCACCGGCATCCATCGTATGGTAAATGGCTGTATGGAGGCGTGCACCAGGCGGCGCCTCCGGTGCGTAGCACATCACAAATTTACCAGTGACGTTTCTCGATGCCAGTGATGCCTCGCTGCAGCTACATATACACACAAGAGTTTTAAAGTGAGAGGGGATATTTACTCAATCAAATGTTTCAAGTGACTTCTCTCGATCTATCTATACTTATTTACTTAGTTACGCACCTTCGTCCATAAACAAGGTCCTCAAAGTTGTTGCTGACCACAGATGCATTATAGTAAAGAGACTGCCCCTGAATGTGTTCGATATTAAAGTAAGAATTCTTTGCGTGGTAATTAAGAAAAAATTAAGAGTAAGTAATGATAGGTTAAAGGATAAATTAGATTATTAATCTACGATCAGCACGTACTACTAGATTTTCCTTGTTTCCGAGAGATATTAGAGTCGGGAAAGCACGGTCAATTGTGCTAGCGGCCACCGTAGTGACCCATGGAACGGCATTCGACACCGTTTGTGGCACAGGACCATCATTACCCCCGGAGACCACGACGGAGATCCCTCGTAGCACAGCATGCAACGTCCCTGGGATCTCATGGCCGGCCAGTCCCAACGAGATAGACAGGATGTCCACGCCATCGTGTATGGCGTCATCGATAGCCGCCAGGATCGCCATGTCAGGGCAGCCCTTGTCCCCCCAGCACACCTTGTAGATACCTAGACGCGCGCGTGGCGCTCCGCCGCGTGTTGTGCGTGTGGCTAGGTTACCTCCGTAGCTCACACCACTCACCTGGCTACCCGCGATTATCGATGCTACGTGTGTTCCGTGGCCGTTTGAGTCCCTAGGAGACATGATATCTCTCTTAAGCACCGCTGCCCTGATGCCGTGGCCGTACCACCGTGCCCCGATTATCTTTCGATTGCATTTTGTGTTGTCGAACGACTGGCCAGTTTGGCATGTGAGAACGTATCCTGTGCAACGACGAGACTGGTGTAACGAGTGTTCCGAGAGATTCTGCGCCACTGGATGGAAAACTGATGGCACAGATTTATCACGCGAAGGGGTGCTGGTACGTTTTACATCTTAGGCCTTGCAGAATCATTGAAGTCTGAATAGTCCTCAACACACCTCTCGTCTCTTTCCTTTCTGTTCTACTCTCTCTGTAGTCGCGTTCTCGTCTGTGCCATGCCGTCAGCTGCGACCTAGGGTTAGGGGGATTCCTCTCTTCCCCTCTCCTGGGCCACTCTACATCATCCCTCCTGTGTCCTGTACCTGGTCCAGCACCGTTCAATCCCCAGCGCCTCTCCTCTCCCCTGAAACGGCCGCGCCGCCGGAGAGCGCGTAAATATAGCGCCACCGTGCTGTAACTCCGGGGACGACAATCGCACCGCCAAAAAGGAACCGGCTATCTTCTGCACCTCAAGGATCTAGTGTATGCCCAAACCACTTTTTTTGTCTGTACCCTTTGCAACTCCACTAAAGTAGTATGGTTGCCATCTTTCATTCCATAGTAGATGAACATCATTTACATAAGTCACAGGCTCAAAACCGAGAATGTTTATGACCTGCTTGGATCCCCTCAAAGGAAGCACCTCAAGTTGGGACTGATCGACTCATTTTTCAGGTGAATAGAAAGAGTGGACAGGAGTTACGTAAATCTGCAGTTGTTGTTTTCTCTTTCTTTTGCAAGGGACGCTTTAACTATTATTGTGAATCGAGGAATCTGCAGTATGGTTGTTCTGTGGAAAAGAATGACATTTCCCAGATTTGATTATTTATATGACAGAATTAAGAGACGCTTTTGTATGAGAGTATTTACAATTCATATGCAGTGTCATACTCTCTGGAGAAGTTGCACTAAGGCTTCAAGATGTAATGAAGTAGTTTCATTGAGGATACAATTGTCACGTAGAAGTTTACTAAAATTAGGATATGATAGTAAAAGCTCCAGAAAATTTGACATGGCCACTGTCGTATACACATTTGGAAACAGTGTGTACATATATGTAGAATAAAACCACAATTGCTCAAACAGTGTAATTTCTCGCATGCGAGCACAGGCGCAAGCATCAGACTTAGTTCAGAAACAGTTGGAAAATAAATAGTGATAACCACAGGTTGGCCAAAGTACAAGCAGAATCATCAGCCAAAATAAATGTCGTCCAACAGTCACGCTTGAAAGATCGAGCATTAGCGCAGATGGGAAATCACAACATGGTTCCTTCTGGATGACACAGGGCCTCAAACTCGTTTGCACATCCTGTTAAGAATCATCTACTCCAATCAATATCTACAATTACAGTTCACACGGTACTACAAGTACATGTACCAGGAATTAGCAAGATGACTCCAGGACATGTACGCTAGATCAATATTGTTGATTCTAAAAGCGTTGTTAGAACATGGATTGCAACAAGAAAAAAAAAGGCATGAATAAGATGAACTAGTAATGCTATGAGAAAATTCAATTGGATATCAAAGTGCAGTTTCATTAAGATCAACAAAGTGAACCAGAAGAAAACACAGCAGATATAATCTATCTCCAGGCACGTCCGCTAACTCCCTGTTAACCATTCTTTCACATGCAAGTCATAACATTCATGCACAAAACTTACTTTAAAGCTTCAAGGACATATAGATACTCTTTACAAATCAAGGATGGGAACAACAAGCACATCTCTTTTCCTGATTACTAGTCTAATAAAAGCTGCAATTGGGGGAAATGGACAAAAGGAAAGAAACATAGTGCATGGATAATCGAATAGTAGTCATACCCCCAGAAGGATGAAGCCAAGTGTTGAGATGATTAGATGATTCTGCATCATAACATAGTATTCAAGCCTGAATTTGAGAGAATTTCATAAGGAGCATAGTCCTGCATGCAAAAGTAAAAAAGATCATCAATAGAATTTCAGAGACAAAAAGTACCAACTACCAAGGGAGTACTCGTAAGGAACAATACATTAATACTTAATGGGATTGGATTTGTAAATGTTGGATTTAAGCTGGGAAATGATGGCATAGGCTAGAATTAACCAAAGCTAAAAACAAGTTGCAGTTGATTCGTGCAGGCATAAACAGAAGGGAAAATGATGTAAAGTATAGAGGTGCGGCAAATAAAACAAATGACACAGCTCGATCACATAAAAAATAGTTCTAGTAAGTCTAGTATGTATGAACTATGAAGCAGATCTTAAAACTCATTAAACAATTTTTCTTCTGGGGAATTAACTGTAGTAGAACAAAGCAAAGCTTGCAGCAGTGAAAGATATGTTCAGCAAATTTGATTTGGCTATTCTGCTGATGTTTCACTTGTAGAAGTACCATATTACCAGAGCATAGCTCTGGAAGATTCGGTCTTATTTTCCTGTTGGCAGGGTCTGCTATTTCTTTTATCTAATGATGAAGCAATCGCCCCATTCTGCAAGAAACACACCAATGTCATGGTTAGTGCAGAGTTGTGGGCGCGGACGAAAGAAAGGAATGAGTGTGCACATAATTTTCGCACACAAGAACCAGAGGCAAATGTGATCGAAAAATTTCACGAGCACGCCAATGAATATTCACATAAAAACGTGTGGTAATAGGAACAATAAGATCCAACTAGTTTTGAGGAACTGATGGCCCTAAACTGACAACAAATTTGAGCAACCAGCAAGCAGTAGCACACCTATCTGTGTTCCACCTGCTACCACTGAGCTCGAGCCGACGACTGTGATTTCTTCATATAAAAGTACTAACTATCATGTGGAAACGTTTATAAAAATGAATTGGGGAAAAGTACGATTAGATTGGAAGAACAGTTATACTCATGGATAAGGGAAGAAGAGAACATACCCTTCATAGTTGAATCGCGGAAGACCGTCAACTCCTGTACCTCTATAGAATCGACGCCCCGGACGACCACATTGGACATAGACGAGCCATCGCTGCTAAATAAATCAACGCGCACAGTCGATTCAGAGGAACACAGGGCGAGATTAAGCTTCTATGCCGTAGATCCTTACCGAGGTACATGAGAGAGAGATATTACACCGGGCACATTTTGCCAACCCTAGCTCCCACCTGCTCCCATGGATTACGGCGGCACGGGAGAGAAGAGAAGGCAGAGGAAGGGAGACGATGAGAGAGAGGACGAGTACAGAATTCTGAGCCACTTTAAGGTTAAATCTGCAAAAGTACCAGCAGCTCCCCTTGCAGATGCATACTGTCCCTTGGTTCCGCATCCAGTGGCGTAGAATCTCTCGGAGCACTCGTTACACCAGTCTCGTCGTTGCACAAGATACGTTCTCTTTGGCATGTGCCTCTCCACCGTTCCGGTATAGATCCATATCCGTTGTCTTCAAAGCTTGGTGATTCAGGCCATATGCCTGTTTCAACAAAAGTACACATGGATTAGCTAGTATATTTATGATGCAAATATAAGCTAGGTGGTATTAAGGATGAGATCGCAAACCTGTATCAATCACCCCAATGATGACATCCTCACTGTACTTTGCTCTTCTAAGGAGGCTCGGTTGTTGTTGGTGGTTGTTCTTATAGTCAAGGCCAAGGAAGTCCCAGCTGCGAGTTGTGTGTACTTGGTGATAAGTGTTAGGATTCACATTGATGACTTGGGGGAATTCTGTATTTGGAACAATCTTAGTTAGGTTGGACCTGTCATCAAAGATAACGTGTCGCGTGATGCTGTCTTAGTCTCTTAGATTAACAGATTATTACCTGCAAGTGTCTCGGCTTGAGACTCGGTGAGCATTGCTGCAAACCCAGAGAATCCGTGCTTGTAACCGTAAACTATGGACTTCAAGGCTTCAGCCTTGCTGTTTCAAAGAAAACAAAATATGAGCAAGTACATGAGTTTCGTGGTACTTATTAGGATGCAAACCTCAACAACTATGTCATACCTCCCCAAAACCGAGGTTAGTAGGTCATGGTGTGATGCGGTGACCATGGAGGGATCATCATGTTTCTCCCCCAGATACACAATGTAGACCTGATGTATCTTTGTTATGCAAAAGGATGTCCAGGAACAATATCAGAGCAAGCCGAGTTGATATAAGTAGTATGAAGGAAAAAACCAAATTAAAGTCCTTTAAACTAAAAGAGGAAGTGTCGATCTTACTGCTTTGCTGGACGCATTAGCCAAAGGAGGTGACACTGCCATCACTAGAAGCAGAGCACAGGAGAAAACTGTTCTCAAATGCATTTCTGATTTCAACAAGACTACAATGGCTGTGTCCTAATGTTCTCTCATTGGCGTGTATATATACTAGCAAGTCAGAACAGTTAAGAGGAACTTGCTTGTGTATTGCTAGTGCATCTAGCCGGACTCCTCAAATCGCCCAAGCAGTTAGTACCTAGTCAGAAAAACGTGATCCAGCCACCCCTCAAACCGGCCCTATATGTCCGGGGTTGACCGGCACCCCTCAAACCTAGCCTAAATCCGATCATAAAAATACGGCATAAATTATGCATATGAATGTATTTTTTTGGTTTAATGACTCATATCTTGTTGTTCTTATGCCACATTTTGAATAGTTATTCAATATGAGTGTAACTATTTGTACATATGGACAATTGGAACGTTTTCCATATATAGAACTTCGGAGATTTTTCTATACACTAACTCAAACTCTAAAAAGTTTAGCTTAAGACAATTCTAGAACTTCAGTTATTTTGGAATGGAAGGAGTAGCTAGCTTCGTGGTGTGCATGAGCCAGCCGCTCCCAGTGGCTAGCTAGCTACCTAGACCCACCACCAAGCACAGTTGTCCAGTGGACCGCTGCAGCTGCACATGCCATGAGGAGCGAGCAAAGGTCTTTAGCTTCCTTATGATGCCGGCCGCGTCAGCTGCGCCACTACCCCGGGAGGATCACCGACACGGCACCAGCTCCGTCTGTAGCTTCGGCGTCCTCATGAGTGAATTCGCTTTGGACATGCGGACTTTGGGCGTCTTCTAGCAGACTGCTTCAGCTGCTGCACATGCAATAAGCAGCGAGCACAGGTCTGTGGCTTCATTAAGATGCTGGGTGCTGGGAAATGAATCTTGCGTAGCTCAAACAAAGCTGGAAAATGTATATGTTGTTGTGAACCTCGGGATCGGGCTTCCGTGTGTATGCATGCGCTTCTCTCTCTCTCTCTCTCTCTCTCTCTCTTTTCGGGTGTATGCATGCTAGCTTTTTTCTCTGTGTATGCGTGCTAGCTGGATGCATGGAGTTGCAATTTGGAACTAGTGGCATCATGTCAACATAGTGGCCCTGCACTGCTAGATTCTCTTGGCGTTGGCAGTGGTGAATCATTGGTCGTGGCACCGACAAATGGAGGATGTTTTTTTTTAGAAAGAAGGATTAAGCAGAGCCAAGTTTCGAATTAAGGAAGCCATCAACTGGCCAGAAATTACATCGGCCAATACCAATGAAAGAAAAACAAGGAAGCTGAAAACGCCACATAGAAGGTGTTGCCAAAGCAGCTTACAAGCACCACAGCAACAATCACACAAAGATAAACTGTAGAAAGGCTAGCTCGATGTTGATGGAATCCTTCGACGCGAATGAAGCACCAATACAAATGACAGCGAGCAAACTTCAAGAGGATACAGGATACACTGCCAGCAACGATGGACACACCCTCATCTATTTCGAAAGGTAGAAACCATTGACAAAACCAACCTTCTGCAATTCCGAAGGGGCCCCCTACCCCCTACCCTGGATCGAAGGACGCTGAACCATCGGAAGTTCGGGCAGCTCACCACAGAGCAAAGATAGGTAGTGATTCTAGAGCACCTTGGGAGATTCTCAGCCAAAGCGACCCACATTGTGTAAAGATCACCTAGAGAAGAGCCTCATTGTAGCCCACTAGTCCATAGTCCATACACAAAGAAAACAAGTTGTTGTAGGATGAGGGCCGAAGAAACATATAACGAAGGAGATAAAACAAGCGATGTTGATATGAGATCAGAGCCCAAAGAATTTGGTGCCATGTCGCTAACAGGCCGGAGGAACCCTATCCCCTCCCCTACCATGGCAGTGGCACCCACCCACCGCGAGAAAAACACACAGGGTCGGTCTATGGACAAGCACATGGAACGGCACGCTGCCGCTAACTTGTCCAACTACCAACAGCGCTCGGTACTCGCAGCGTTTGGCTAAAAGGGCACCCCGACGCTAACTTGGCCAACTACCAGCGGTGTTTGGTCAGAACGTGGGCGCTGCCGCGCTAGTACCGTACTAGAGGCGTCCGGGGAACTTGCACGCCGCTAGTGAGGTAAACCAAGGGAGTTGTTGTGCCACGAACTACCAGCAGTGCTTGAGAAAACGGAGCACCTGTAGTAGTGTAAGAACTAGCAGCGTGCAGCTAGGATTGAACGCCACGAAAACCACTTGCATCCAACATTGGCTGACCCGCCTGCGGTTAGGATTGAACCCCACGAAAACCACTTGCATCCCACATTGGATGACGCGTCTGTGTCGGTTCAAACTACTTGTAGCGTGTACATGTTGCGACCTCCACTAGTGAGTGTACATATTACTGGTGCGTACATGAACTGCATGTTTTTGACATTTTCCCATATTGAAAAATAATAATGTGCTGCCGAACGGATGGACACCGACGAGACTACCGACCTCCGACTATGACCCCAATGGAGGACCCCTGGCCATGGCTGGGGCGGGTGGGGCCTCTCCTCTGGAGTCACACCGAGAGACAACCGCTGCACTCCGCCGGCCGGTAGGGAAAGTGCTCCAGCCACTGCGGGACAGCTCGCGCTCTACCGGCTGGTCACTGCGAGAGAGTTCGCGCTCCACTTGACGGTATGGGGAACACTAGCCGGCCAGGATGATATGTGGTAGGGACTGTGTTAAACTGTGGTTTCGTGGAAACTGGCTCAACGCATCTGGTGCGTGGCCTATCACTTTAGGGTTAATTATTCTTTTGCCCTCAGTGGTGTCCATGTGCTCAGTTTTGCCCTCAGATGCGAATTGTGCTCGGTTTTGCCCCTAGTCCGTGCGCACCGACTCGTTCCGTGAACTCTGCCGTCTCCGTCAGGTCAACCTTTTGACTCGGCCCTTACAGGTGGGACCAGGCGGCAGAAACGGCCAATTTTATTCAGACCGTTGCACGCGTGGCTTGTGGGACCTAGCAAAGAGCCGTTGAGCAGAGAGCCGTTGGCGGGTGTGCTATATAAGCGGGCGACAGCGGCGGTGACCACGGCGACAGAGAGCACGGCGGTGACCACGGCGAGAGAGAGAGAGCACGGCGGCGGGAAGCTAGCTGTGGAGGGCGCGGCGGTGGGAAGCTAGCAGTGGAGGGCGCGGCGGCGTTGAGATCTCCTTCGGCTCCGAGCTCCATGTCTTCCTCAAGCTCCCGCGCCACCTCGCGGATGCAGAGCCGGGCGCGTGTGGACATGCCTGTCTTCGTCTGTCCGCGGTGCCGGGCGGGCGTTGATCGAAGGGTTTCTCAGACACCGAGGAACCAGAATCGTTCGTTCTATGTGCGCAGCGAGAATGGGGTAAGAATCGGGGCAATTGCACCATTTTCTTCGTCGGGATGTTTGAGCAATGGGTTGATCTGTTTGGTGTTCATGCAGGTGACATGCTTCTTTCTTTGGGTCGATGCTCTGGCCAAGACTCTGATGAATGAACTGCAAGAAGAGCATGAAGAATGGTTGCGCATGCTGCCACGAACGGCAGTGGCCACACCACGAGCTCCGGAAGAAGAGATGGATGGCGAAGCACGCACTGACAGAGAGCTAGCTATTGAGCTTAGGATGTTGAAGAAGAAGGTTAGGAAGCTTGAAGATCAAGCACTACCAATACCCATTTGCAAATACTTTTGGGCATTTGTAGGTATGGTAATCGCACTGGTTGTAATGTTGAAAATGTATGAAAAGGCATGAATTATGAAGGAATTTGTAATCTTGAAATTGTTTGAGAAATTCACCTAGTTTAAATGTTGGTTAAAGTTGTTTAAATATTGAAACAAAAAGAGAAGAAGTGACCAACATTTAAATATGTTGGAAAAAAAGAGAAGAAATTAGGAATTCAGAAACTTTTGATCAATGAAATGCAGCTCTCTGCTCTGCCTTTCTGTCCAAAAAAAAGGTTGCTCTTGGGCCAAATTCAGAGCTTAGAGCCAAGTGCAGGCTAGACTAATGGGCCAACTGCATCCAATTAGGCCCATTCAGGGGTTTTCTTGCGTATTTTTCTGTTTTCTATTTTGATTTAATTTAGGCAGTAAATCATAATGCTGAAACTTTTTGTGGAAGCTAATTGAATTATTCCGGAGCCGAACAATTAAGGTTAGAAATTTTTTGGAGCTGTTAATTAATCCAATTCAAATACACCGTGATTTAAATCAAAGACCAAAATGTCATGGAAAATGTGCCTCAGCTCTGGTAGAGGTTTACGCCAGGTGCCAAAATAAATGAACATTTTTTAGGGGCATTACATTGAGAAAAACATAATATGTCTAAAAAAATGAAGGGTGGAAAATGCACAAAAAATTGGTGCGGCTGGGGACTCGAACCCAGGCCCGCGTGGGTTTGTGGTGTTTAGGGCTGCGCTGGTAACCGCTAGGACAGATGGCAAGTCTTTGACATGGGTAGGGAAGGAAGGTATACATAGTGAGACTATGAATTTTTTTAAAAAAAAATAGTGAGACCGTGAATGTTTGCACACGCGTGAGAGTGATTTTCCTTTGTTTTGCACTTAAATTTTGGAGGGTTGGAAGGTTGAAAATGTATGTTGCACTACCACATGATTTTGGTCAGAGTGGCACTTGGTTTAGGGTTAGAGTGGCACTTGGTTTAGGATTTAAAGGGAATAAATTTGCATGTTAGTTCATGACTTTTTGTTTGAATGAAATAGAGGGCTTCTCACCCCCTCCGAAAACCACAAGTTCTCGAACTTCATGACTTGTTTAGGGAAGAAATGATAAGTTTTGGGCACGGACATTTTTTAACACACATAATAAGATGGAACACACCGTACCATTACAATAACTTAGGTAAGTTCACGGACAGTTCACGGACACATGACAAAACATGACACGACACGACACGACATAGAAAAGCAACAAAATAAAAAACCAAACATGACGAGCTTGACTCCGGGCTTGAGCATCTTCATCTTGACCTCCTTCTTCCACCTTGGCCGCGCGCGCCCCTTCAACACCGTCTTCATCTTCACACCTCCTCCTCGTCGTCGTAGGGAAGGGAGTGCATCTGGCCTGGAGCAGGGAAGATGCGCTCGTAGTTGGTGTAGATGTTGTAGATGGTGAAGAAGATGGCCTCGCAGCCGCACCAAAAGACTTGGCCGAGGAGCTCGCGCGCGTCAAATGGGTTGGTGAAGGTGACCGTGAGCAGTAGGAGGATGCCGCCGCGGACACGAACCTCGTTGAGGGTGAACATCCTCGGCGAGCCCCGTGGGAGGTGGGCATAGCCGGCTCTGAGGAAGGCGCGGGTGAGTTCGACGGAATCCCTCCACCTTGAAATAGCCCACACACGGAGCTCCCTCTCCACGAGCACGCCCGGTGGGTAGCGCAGCTCCGGCACCACAGGCGGACGGCTGAAGGTCGGCCCGTTAAACTGCATCTTCTTCACTTGGTCTCGCTTGGGGAGGGCTCGGTCGCTTGGGTGTTTGAAGTTGGAGAGGATCGGATCTGGCTTGTGGGTGGGAGAGGAAGAGAGGCACCCCATTTATAGGCCTGTGGGAGGGAGAGGAAGAGAGAAAGGATGAGAACGGTGCGAGTGTGAATCCGGACGCGTGTGTGTATCCGTTACGTTTTGCACACTTAAATTTTTGCACGAAAACGATGCATCTTTGACCGGGCAGTGCATGTGAATCGCTGCCCTGAACCACCTAGCTCGCCTCGCTAGCCTAGCTCGCCTAGCGCGCCTCGCTCGCCTCACTCGCATGCATGCACGTCGCCGCCTCCCGCACATGCGCAAACCCACATAGCCTGCTCCATGCATGCAAGGTCTGGAAAGGCTGAGACGGGCTATTTACTGCGGTCTCAGGCCCAGACAACGAGACGGCCCAACGGTCCATCCAGCGCGCCCGATATTTGTTTAAAAAAATCTCCCAGCCAATTAGATTGCATCTCGCGGATCGCCCCCTCCTCCTCGCAGATTCCTTCTAGAAGGGTTAGATCGACGGCCCTTGATTGCCGCTAGGGTTAGATGAAACGGTCCTTATTCAGCGCTAGGGTTAGCGGGGTTTGGGAGGGGTTTCGAGCAGTCAAAGCTATGTTTGACCAGATTTCAAATAAGCATAATAAATTAAATAAAAATCAGAAAAATGAAAAACCTGCGCACATAGTCTTCTTATGTCATATATTAACGATTTAAGTTGATAAACAAGCTTTACATACATTCAAATGATAAGTTCATGTGTATTGTATGATATCTCGAGTATCTCAAACTCTCTTGTATGAAGTGAAGAGAAGTGTTTTGGGGAAATGAACATGAAAATTTCAAAAAACTCACCACAGCTTCATTTTGGAGTGACTAAGAAGGATCCGGGCTTAGTTTTTCATTTTGATGTTTTACACTTGTTTAAATCTTGGTCAAAGTTAAGTTTGACCAGAATTCAAATGAGCAAAACAAATTTAAAAAAAATCAAAAAATGGAAAAACCAGCGCACATAGTCTGTACATATAGAATATATATGTAGGAAAGTTATTTGGCTGATTTAGATAAGGTCGAAAAAAACCTTGCTTAGAAATGAGGTCGTTTACCCTACCTTTTGGACCCCTCTTTTTAGCACATTTTTTGTGAAAATTTCAAAAACCTCACCACAACTTTATTTTGGATTGACTAAGAAGTATCCAGGCTTAGTTTTTCATTTTGATGTTTTAGACTTGCTTAAATCTTGGTCAAAGTTAGGTTTGACCAGAATTTAAATGAGCAAAACAAAATTCAAAAAAATCAAAAAAAAGGAAAAACCATGTGCTCATTTAAACATCATCCAACAGATATTTAAACATCATGTCAAACATACTTCTAACGTAGGTCCAACATCATCCAACAGAAATACAACATGTCAAATGATAAATGTTTCATAATACAACATCATTCCTTATTCATAATGTTTCATAATTGTTCATAGATAGCGTTGGGGCTTCTGTCTGTTCCTTGAGCTTCTTGCCATCACTTTGCTCCTCGTGCACCTTGTGCTCATTGTTTCTTCTCTTCTTCTCTTGGTTGTTGGTACCTTGCGCGTCTTCTTCAAACCTACCATAGAGCTGTGCAAAACATAAAGGGTCCAAACATAAACGGTAATGAGATCGTGTCAAGTGATAGATGTACAATAATATTTGACCCTTGCAAGATTTACATACCTAGCAGAACTCACAACAACAGAAGGTTGGTCACCATTTGGAGCCTCACTTGGATCATCATTTGGAGCCTCACTTGGATCACCATGATCACCATTTAGAGCCTCACTTGGATCACCATTTGGAGCCTCACTTGAATCATTATTTGGAGGATATTTTGGATCATCGTCAAAATCATGCGGCTGTTGACCATCATCATTTGGAACCTCGTCAAAATCCTCATCTGATGCAACCGGCTGTCGACCATCATTTTCATCATCTGTTGAGGCAACCGGCTGCTGACCAACATTTTCATCGAAGCCTTCATCGAAACTCTCTCCGAACGCTAGATCTACTGTGTTATCACAATACTTACCAAAATGACCAGACCCACCACACCTTGTGCACCTACGCTTCCTCGCTCCAAGTCCATCTCCTTCGCTGCGAGGTCTGATTCGACTCTTCCTTGGTCTACCTGCTGCTCTCTTCAGAACTGGAGCGCAAAGCTTGAATCCAGGGTCCACCATGTCCCATTGTTGTTTTCCCTCCATAGCAGGCAAGGCATAAGCATATGTGGCTTTGAACCTTGCAACAGAGTAGTTATCATGCACATACTGCTGTATGTTCCCTGCTGGACTTGGGAGAGAAGTGATGAAAAACAAGGCATGAATGCATGGCAACTCAGTTATCTGCCATTGCCTACAACTGCAAGTTCTAGCTTCTAAATCCACTGGATATCTCCCTTCCCTCTTCTCTTTATCCAAATATGATATCTGCTGTGGTACCCGAGCAAAGCGTCATGTTCATTTCCAAGCCTGTTGTCTTCTGCTTCAGTTCATTCATCACAGCAGGGATGATAATGTGGCCCATGAATTTTGCCTCGGCTATTCCTGCACGATAATAAAATTTCTGCATGTATTCTATCCTTATCCTGTCAAGCAAATCGACCACATAATGACCCTTTAGTTTCCGGATCGTTGAGTTGAAAGACTCTGCTAGATTATTGTGCACATAGTCAACTTTGCTCACTTCACTGAATTGGCTTCTGGCCCATAACTTGGAGTGGTGTGTTTCCAAGTATTCTTTCACTTTGGGATTCATGTATAACTGCCTCAAGTGGTAGTTGTGCTTCTTCACACTGCATGTCAAAGATGCTGGCCATAAATTGTCGGTATACACCTTTCCTTTGAATTTCTTCATGAAATTTGCAGCAAGGTGACGCATGCATTCTCTATGCTCTACTCCAGGGAACACATTATCCATGGCCACTTCTAAACTTTGCAGGCATCTGTATGAATGACCAACCCATTGGGATGTGCAATAGCCCGGCGGAGATTATGCAAAAACTAAGTCCAGCTCTCCTCAGACTCTGTCTCCAGTACACCATAGGCAACTGGAAATACAAAACTATGTGCATCAACTGCACAAGCTGCTACTAACTGTCCTTTAAACCTCCCTGTGAGAAAAGTGGCATCAATAGACAAATAAGGCTTGCAGCCTGCCAAAAAACCCCGGCGACAAGCCTCAAAGCAGACAAAAACCCTTCTAAAGCATTCCTTGGTCTTTGTCACTCCCCTGAATGTATACTCCACGGTGTGGTGATCAATATCTACAATACTACCTGGGCTTGTCCTCTCCACTTCACCTTTGAATGAATACAACAATTGAAAACTTTCCTGCCAGTTACCATAAATAGAATCCATAGCATGTTGTTTACCATTGAACAACCTCATGTATGGTAAATCTATCTTGAACTTATCTTTGATGGTCTTCTGCAATTCCTTTGGACCCACTTGCTGGTTTTCTTTCACCCACTTTTTTACTTCTTCTGCCACCCATCTTGACTTGGCTTACTGATTGTATCCTTCCTAAGGGTTGATTCCTGGCATGTGTGCTTAAAAGGGTTCACTTTGACCTGAACATTAGTGCTATTCCGCATTTTAGATGCAAGCAGCCTCCATGGACAACCCTCAGTCGGACAGTGCACTCTGTAACGTACTTGATCGCTCTTGTCAACTTTGAAAGTACGTTCTACCTTGATGCAGTATGTCACAAGTGCATTTCTACACTCATTCATGGATGCAAAAACTGTACCTTCTTCCATTTGAGGGTTGAAAGGGTCCCATTCAACAGCTGCAAGGTCTTCGTCCTCACCCATCGCGTCATCATCCACACGGACTGCATTGTGAGCCTCATCTTGGTTTTCAGTCCGAGGTGCCCGTCATAAATTCCGAATAACATCAGAATATAACTTCTCTTCATCAACCCTAGAATTGTAGCCATCAGGCTCCACTTCAAGGGGGACCCTACTGCTGTTGCCTACACTTGCCGAGCCACCACGTCGCCGTGCACCAACTGAACTGTTCTGGCTAGAGATGCCATTACGACGACTTGATTCTCCCTGAGATGTTGCACCCGCCATCCTAGGTCCAAATGCCTGCTCAAGCACATCAACTTGCAGCCTCACATGAAAATTATCTTTCTCTTTATGCCTAACAAACATGGTAGCTAGCTCTTCATCATTACTAACTGTCACCCAATTCTTTTCCCCATCATAGTATTTGTATACCACTTCATCAAGCAAACCCCAAGGATATTGGCTACAAATTACCTCCCCAAATTGTCTGAAACTCCAATTACTAGCCATTGGCAACCGATAATCAAAACCTCCTTGGTATTTCTTCTTATCCTTTGCATCGAACATGTACCGGTCCCTTCTAATGTGCACCATGAAAGCAAACCGCAACTCCATCCTAACCGGCGAAAAACAGAGACGCAATCAACACACTAATTGGGCAAACCTACTCGAATCGAGTGTTCAAATGCACAACTAAGCTCAATCTAAACAAGAGGCGAGACTTACCCCTCGGGAACCCAGTCGTGGACGCGGCGGATCTCCGGCCCGATGCCTGCCTCGCCAAATACTCCGGGGTCGCCGCTGCTCACCATTTCGCCCTAGGGTTCTTCCTCCTAGTTCAAACAGCTCCAGCAGCCCCCCACCTTTGAGCGCTCCGACCGGGCGCACAGAAGGAGGCCGCGCCGCGAATCAAGCAGGTGGCGGGCGCCCCACCCGTGGCGTCGCAGGAAGGTGGTGGGCGTCACAGGTAGCCGTGGAGCGTAGGCGCAGGGAGGTAGCGGCAGAGCAGGCCGTGCAGCTGGTGGCGGGGCAGGTGCTGGCCGCGGCGCAGGTGGCGGCGGCGGTGGCGCAGGACAGCCGGCCGGGCGGATGGGTGTGAGATAGAATGATTTGGGGATTTAGTTGCACGGGCCTGCATGTCAGCTCCGGACCCACGTCCACGCGGTCCCACGTGTAAGCTCCGAACCCACAACTACTAATGCCGGCGGACGGAATGGATTCAAATATGGCCGTTTGGCCTCTTCGTAGTTGCTGTGCTCGGACTAGGGGCAAAACTGAGGACAATTCGCATCTGAGGGCAAAACTGAGCGCATGGACACCACTGAGGGCAAAAGGATAATTAACCCATCACTTTATATAAGGTACCAAGAGGTACAATACAGATACAAATACAGTTGTCGTACAATATACAGTCTAACACCCTCCCTCAATCTTAACTGTGGCCTGAGGTACTCAGTAAGTTAAGATTGCGTCTACAGCCTATGAACAAAGGAAGAGACAACGGTTTGGTGAAGATATCAGCAAGTTGATCCTTGGAGGAAATGAACTTGATATGCAGGAACTTCTGTGCAACACGTTCTCTCACAAAATGATAATCAACTTTGATGTGTTTTGTTCGGGCATGAAATACCGGATTTGATGAGAGGTATGTAGCGCCGATGTTGTCACACCAAAGGATAGGAGGATGACTATGAGAGATCTTCAATTCTCGAAGAAGGGACTGGACCCAAATAAGCTCAGCAGTGGCATCAGCAATTGCCTTGTACTCAGCTTCAGTGCTACTCCGAGAAACTGTAGCCTGCTTCCGAGCACTCCAGGCGATCAGATTAGGTCCAGAGAATACTGCATATCCCCCCGTGGATCGCCGGTCATCTGGGTTACCAACCCAGTCTGCATAACTGAAGACCGAGAGCATACTAGAGGGCGCCGACCGAAGATGAAGTCCATAAGAGGTAGTGGAGCGAACATAACGCAGAATACGCTTGACAGTAGTCAAGTGAGGCTCTCGAGGGGTATGAAGATACTGGCAGACACGGTTAACTGCATATGAAAGATCAGGTCGCGTGATGGTAAGGTACTGAAGAGCCCCAACAAGGCTTTTGTACTTTGTAGCATCATCAGCAGAAAGGAGAGTCCCATCAGTAGCAGAAATAATCTCAGTGGATGACATGGGAGTAGTAGCAGCATTGCACTCCAACATGCCAGCACGCCGCAAGAGATCCTGAGAGTACTTCTGCTGAGAGAGAGCAAGACCATCTTGTGGATATGTGACTTCCAGGCCAAGAAAATAGTGAAGTTTGCCTAGATCCTTGACAGCAAAATCAGAACTAAGAGCCAGAACCAAACGATCAGTCACCGCAACAAAGGAGCTGACAAGGATGATATCATCAACATAAACCAGAATGTACATAGTGACTTCCGGTCGCTGAAGAATAAACAGTGAAGTATCAGCAGTGGAGGGCACAAATCCATGAGCACGAAGTGCAGAACCCAGCCGAGCATACCAAGCATGGGGCGCCTGTTTGAGACCATAGAGCGCTTTCACCAAGCGACAAAGATGCTGAGGACGATCAGGGTCAACATACCCAGGGGGCTGACGCATGTACACCTCCTCCTGAAGAACACCATGCAGAAATGCATTCTGAACGTCCAACTGACGAAGGGACCAACCTCGTGTGACAGCGAGCGACAGAAGCAGACGAATAGTGGTTGGCTTAACAACGGGACTGAAGGTATCCTCGTAGTCAAGACCATACCGTTGCTTGAAGCCCTTAGCAACCAGCCGAGCCTTGTACCGCTCAATAGAACCATCTGCATGTCGTTTAACCTTGAAAACCCATTTAGAATCAATGATGTTGATACCTGGACGGGGAGAGACCAGCTGCCAGGTGCCATTCTGATGAAGAGCCTGAATCTCGAGGTCCATAGCAGCACGCCAGTGAGGTATACTCATTGCTGCTTGATAGTGTCAAGGTTCCGCAGTAGGATCAGACTGCACTTGGGCCAAGCAAGCAGCAATCCATGCAACAGTGCCATCTGTGCGTACCTTGGGCCGGAGAATACCGCTCCGGCTACGTGTATGCGGCCGAAGGACCAGAGGAGCTGGAGGCGGGTCATCAGCTACCTCGTCAGCAGAGGCAGGCGATGATGCAGGAGATGGGCTCCCGAGCGGCGAGGCCGCAGGTGAGGCAGATGCTGGCGAGCCCGGCCCAGGCGGAGAAGCGGAACCGGGCGAGGCGAGCACAGGGGAGGCCGGCCTAGGTGAGGCGGGCGGTGATGACGTGGGAGATGAAGACCGCGCAGGCGAGGCGGGAGGCGTGGTAGGCCCAGATCCAGCCAGCCACGCGGGCGACGTAGCGGCTGGGCCAGGAGGAGCCGAAGAGGCGGCCTCGGTACGTGCGCCCGCTGCATGGCCCATGCAGCGATCGACGTCGCGGTCATCAGAAGCAGGTCCGGGCAGCTCCTGTTCGGCAAGAAGCTCGAGCCGAGCGCCACGCCCCGTACCTTCACCGTGGTTAGGTAATAGCACAGGCGAATATGCAACATCCTCAAGTTGATCAGGCGAAACACAAGAAATATTAGTGGGTGATGACAACGTTGGGGAAGGTGGCATGTTCGAAAAAGGAAACAGATTTTCGTCGAACACGACATCACGGGAGATATAGACTCTATTTGTTGGAACATGGAGACATTTGTAGCCTTTGTGAAGGGCACTATACCCAAGGAAGATGCACTTTTTGGAGCGAAACTCAAGCTTGCGACTGTTGTAGGGCCGAAGGTGCGGCCAACAAGCACAGCCAAAAATCTTGAGGAAAGTATAGTCAGGAAGTTCGTTAAACAACAGTTCAAGCGGTGTCTTCATTTTTAATACTCGAGTAGGAGTTCGATTAATCAAGAAACAAGTAGTGGTAAAAGCATCACTCCAAAACCGAAACGGCACGGAGGCATGAGCAAGAAGTGTAAGGCCAGCTTCAACTATGTGACGGTGCTTGCGCTCAACGGCATCGTTCTGCTGATGTGTATGTGGGCAAGAAACACGATGAGATATCCCAAGCTTATTAAAGAAAGAATTGAGGTTGCGGTATTCACCCCCCCCCAATCGGACTGAACATGAATGATCTTATGCTGTAGGAGTCTCTAAACATGCAGTTGAAATTGTAAGAACACATTTAACACATCAGCTTTGCTTTTGAGGAGATAAAGCCACATAAAGCGACTGTAGGCATCAATGAAACTGACATAATATTTATGACCACTGACAGATGTTTGGGCAGGGCCCCATACGTCTGAAAACACAAGCTCTAATGGAGTAGTAACAACTCGAGATGAAGACACAAACGGTAACTGATGACTTTTTCCCTGTTGACAAGCATCACAAACTGCTAAATTTTTAGAACTAGACAACATTGGAAGTTCATGTCGATGCAAAACATGGCTAACTATGGGAGACGCAGGATGCCCAAGACGGGCATGCCAATGGGACGTCGACGTGCAAACAGCGGTGAAGGCCTCCGGAAGAGATGGTGCCTCCAACGCATACAGGCCCTGATGGATGCGACCTCTAAGCAGAACCTCCCGTGTGGCTCGATCCTTAACGAAGAGATGAAACGGGTGAAATTCACAAAACACATCATTATCATAAGTAAACTTACGAACAGATAGTAATGGACGAGTGACATGTGGGACGTGAAGGACATTACGAAGACGAAGGCGACGAGAGGAACTAGACAGAAGGGAGGCCTAACCAACATGAGTAATGGGCATACCTGAACCATCAGCGGTGCGGACCTTGTCACGGCCGCGGTAGGGCTCCTGCGCCTGGAGATGACCAGCCTCATTGGTCATGTGCTCCATGGCACCCGTGTCGAAGTACCACGCGGGGTCGATCGGATAGGACGGCGTGTACCCGCCTCCGCCGGGGTGGCCGGCGGAGCTCTGTTCGGCGATGGCAGCTCGCTTCTCGTTGCCGCGCCCGTCATTGCCGATGCCAAGGAAATCCCTCTTGAAGCGCCGGTGGAAGCAAGAGGCATAGTGCCCGTGGATGCCACATAGCTGGCAGTCGACGTTGGGCCGGCCGCGGCAATCGGTGGTCATAGGAGGACCACGTGACGTATGCGATGGAGGAGGCTGGCGGCCACCACCTCCCGTGGACGGGCCAGCAGTAGGGCGAGGTGGACGATGGCCACCAGTAGAAGCACCACGGTAGGCGGCGTGGGCCTGAGGATCGTTGAGCTGCATCGCGGCATGGCGGGCGTCAACACGTTGCTCGGTGGAGAGGAGGCGTGCATACAAGTCCCGGGAAGACAAGGCCGTCTCACGACCCTGCACCGCCTCAACCAGATTGTCGTAGTCCTGATCAAGGCCCCGAAGAACGAAGTCAGTGAACTCCGTGTCGCGAAGCGGCTCCCCGATAGCGGACAGGGTGTCGGCGATCGTCTTGATCTTGTTGAAGTAGAGGTGCGCAGAGGAGTCGAGCTTCTTGCACTCAAGGAGTTGTTGACGAAGAGCCGACACGCGAGCGGAGGAGTTAGCCGAGAAGCTATCCGCCATCGTCGCCCAGACGTCAAGAGACGTGGCGGCGAACACCACCAGGCCAGCAACTCCTTCCGTCAGGGAGGACTGAAGTGCGGACAGAATCGCCTGGTCCTGCGCGACCCAGGCGCGGTACGCCGGATTCTCGGCCGAGACCCGGGCTCCGGTGGCCGTGACCGCAGGGACGAGGCTGGGCGGACACGGGAGGCTGCCATCGACGTAGCCTTCGAGGTGACGGCAGCGAAGGAGCAGCAAGATCTGCGCCCGCCAATACAGGTAATTGTCCTGCGTGAGATGCACCGTGATGAGGTGCGTGAGCTGATAGGGGCCAGTGGCCGGGCCGTCGGCCACCGTGGATCCAGCAGGGGCGGCGACATCGGCCGTGGTGGAGTTGATCGAGGCCGAGGGCGCCGATGGAGCCGGTGGTGGCGCCGCAGCAAAGGGCACCAGGGGGGCCGATGCGTAGGCCGGCGGCGTAGGGAAGAACCCTGGGGTGAACTGCGACGAGCCGAGGTACAAGGGGCGCGAGGTGGTGGACGCGGCCATCTGACTCGTGGTGCTGGCGGCGAGGAGCGCCGCAAGCTGGGGCGGGATGAAGGGCGCCGCTGCAGGGGAGGATGCAGAGGCGGGCAGGGCAGCGGAAAAGGCCGAGGGAGCACCGGAGGAGCTCATGGCGAGAGGGATCTTGGCGGCGGCGCGGCGATCAAAGAGGCGGCGGCGGCGGCCAAGGACAGGGAGCGGCGGCTAGGGTTGAGAAAACCTAGCCTGATACCATGTTAAACTGTGGTTTGATGGAAACTGGCTCAACGCATCTGATGCGTGGCCTATCACTTTATATAAGGTACCAAGATGTACAATACAGATACAAATACAGTTGTCATACAATATACAGTCTAACAGACTGCAGTGTTAGGCGGCGCACGACCTGTATAGAGAAAATCTTAGTAGTGTTCACTGTTCAGCCGAGGAGTGGAACGCTGGTAGGTCGTACTTAGCGTTCACGGCTTATGATGCGCTGCTAAAAGAAATTGAAAAAAAAACATTATTGTACTTAAATACTAAATTGTAAACTAAAATTCAATGAGTTGCATTGGTTCGTTTGAGTTTTTCACTTAATTTCATTAAAGACACCTAAATGTACATTAAAAAATTTGGAACACAAGACACCAAAATTATGTTTGAGAGCATGAATGCTAAAAGTACACTAGACACGTTCAGGAAAGTCTCGATGCTGCTAAATGGCCAATGATTAATTTAAATATTTCAAAATTCAAAACAAATATTCAAAGAGTTGGGGTGTTTGATTTCTATATTATTTTTATCAAAAACACCTAAATTTCATTAAGATAAATTGGAACACAAGACCCATATTTGTGTTCAAATAGCAAAATATAAAAGTCCACTAGCAGCACGCAGCAGCCTGCGGCATGCTGGAGTATGCATACTAATAGCGTCGGTAAATACTGCTAATAATATAATTATATTAAATTGTTCTAAATAGCAAATCCACCTCACATAAAACGCAAAATTGAAGATGCAACTTTGAATTGTGTATATTACATGTATACAAAGTTTTTAGGTCAGAAAATTACAACACTATCATGTCTCTCTCCAACCAGATACTTCCATCCTTCGAACCTACAAATCTCCTATGGATATCGACCCCTTTGGTTTGTAATCAACATATCTCATAACTATTGTGTAATACATAGAAATTTTTATTACATATTCAAAGGATCATATAATGACACCATGCAAAGTTTCAATCAGATATCATTTAGAAGATTGTGAAATTGTGCTTAAAGTCCTAAAATGCTAAATTATTATTAGCCGCGAGTGAGCGCCTGTCGCACGCTGCTAAATTGAGAAGTAGCAGCATCCAACCATAGTCGTCCGTTGCTAACACCAAAGATATATATTTTAAAGAAATTAAATAAAATTCAAATAGTTGATGTGTTTGATTTTTGATATAGTACTTTCATCAAGAACACCCAAATGTTCATTTAGAAATTAGAACACAAGATCCCATGTTTGTTCAAAATGGTAAAAGGTAAAATTCCACCAATAGCGCCTTAGCGATGTGCATGCTGCTTAGTGTGCATGCTCGCAGTGTCCAATACAACATAATCGCTGCTAAGAGAATAATTATATTAAACTATTCAAAATAGCAAAAGCATCTCATATAAAGTTTAAATTGGAGATGAAACTTTAAATTATGTATATTACATGTATACAAACTTTTTAGGACACAAAAATAACAACACTACCATGTTTCTCTCAAAGACAATCTCCCTCCCTCCTCGAAACTACGAATCTCCCCCTAGATATCGATCGTTTTTTAAGCAACATATCTCCTAACTTATGTGTAACACATTAAATTTTTAACCACATATTGTAGTGATCACATGATGACACCATGCATAGTTTCAGTTGTTTCAGACAACGTGTACATTTAAAAAAAATCCAAAAAATATTGCAATTTTTTTGATGTCTTTGAATCATGCCACTCAAAAGTTTGGATTTTTCATGCAATTTCATTAAAATACAACTAAAATGTACACTAAAAAACTTCTATAGCATGAAATTGGCACACAAAATCACATAATTGTGAATAAAATGATTAAATGTGAATATATAACTAGAAGCACGCACGTTTTGCATGTGTACTAATTAGCAACACGTGCTTGTTCCCAAACACTGCTAACAGTTAACCATGTAACCCCCCCCCCCCCCCCCCCTTCCCCATCTCGCCCACTCACATCGGGATTTCAAACCATGGACCTCCGCCAATATCAAGCACCGTCCGCCACGACGTGGTCGCCCGTGGTCCTCTATGTTGGACCACGGGTGGAAACCGATGAAAATTTTCAAATCCATGATTTTTTTTAATTCATTAAAAAATCAAAATTGATGAACGTTTTCAAATATGTTGTTTTTTAATTAACGAACTTTTTTTCAAATTCGTGAAACTTTGCTTGAAACCATGAACATTTTGATGTTTTCTCTCAAATTTGTCAACTTTTTTATAATTCACAACCTTTTTTATATTTGTGTACCTTTTCAAATTCATGGTTTGAGAATTCGTGATGTTTGTATAATCCCATGAACATTTGCTTAAAGCCATGATTTCTTTCTTTTTAAAAAAATCAAAATAAAAAAAAAGCAGCTTAGCACACCCGAGAGAAAAGAAAAACTAGGAGCGAGCGAGGCTGAGCGAACAAATAAAGAATCAATAAAAAATAGTTATCGACTGGGTGTCGTGAATGCAGCCCGCTTGGTCCCAAAGTTGGCGCCAGTTCGTCCAATCGATGTTCAAGGAGGGGGTTCCCCATGTCTCGCCTTACGAGAGCCAACAACAAGCTCTCGCTGAAGGGAACGCCCGACTGGGCCAGTTCACTTGGAATCCCGCCTGCTAGTCGACGAATTCAAATTTTTAGCACACGCTTCCTTCTCCTCCTTATCTTTTTTGCGTTATTTTGTACTTTTATTTATAATTCAAAAACACTCTTCAAAAAGCACATTTGAAAAAAATAGTTGAACGAGTATTTGGAAAATGTTGAACAGATAATAAAAAATATTGAACGAGTATTTGAAAAATGTGGAGCACATATTTGAAAAATGTGGAAAAGGTATTAAAATGATGAACAAGTATTTGAAAAAAATGTTGAATGACTATTAAAAACATGTTGAAAAAGTATTTGAAAAATGTTGAACAAGTATTTGAAAAAATGTAGATCATGTACATAAAAATGGTGAACAAGCATTTGAAAAAAAATGTTCATCATGTATATTTTTTTTAACAAGTGCTTGAAAAATGCTGAGCAAGTATTTGAACAATATATAACATGTATTTGAAAGAAATATTGATCATCTATATAAGAATGAATGCAAAACAGAAGAAACAAGGAAAAAACAAAAAGATGAAGCAAATCAGAGAAGAAAAAGAAGAAAAGAATGAAAAAAAATCGGAGCAGAAAAAATGAAACAAAAGAAAATGAAAAAACAAAGAAAAACCAGAGAAGACCGGCTCCGCTCGCCTCTACTAGGCCGCGATCCTACTACTAAGCAGGAACTCAAAGTGTGTGGAGTGGATAGCTGCACCGATAATTGCGCTAGAGGCCATGGTTTGATCCCTGGGTTTTCCATTTTTCCTCATAGATATTTGAAGTCTGTGAGCGCTAAATAGGCTGGCCTGATACTGTTTATGTCCAAGCGAGAGATCCTAGGGAATCACTTACCGCGATAAATAGAGGCGCCCCTATTCCTCGCGTTACACGAGAGGAGGGGATGCACTCGCATCGGGGGGAGCCCCAGACGGGCCGGCCTAGTCGTGTGGGAGACCCTGCCTATATTTTTTTTCTGTTTTCTGTTATCATTATTATATATATATATATATATATATATATATATATATATATATATATATATAATGTTGAATAAGTATTAAAAATGTTGAACAAGAATTTGAAAAAACCTTGAACAAGTATTTGAAAATACTGAATAAGTATTAAAAATATTGAACAATTATTTTGAAAATTGTTGAATAGGTATTAAAAATGTTTAATGGGTATTTTAATATTGTTAAATAAGTATTTGAAAATGTTGACCAAGTTTTTGAAAAAATGTTGAATAACTATTAAAATGTTAACAAGTATTTGAAAAATGTTGATAAAGCATTCAGACAGTGTTGAACATGAATACAAAAAATGTTGATCACTTGTTACGAAAAGTGTTTTTGAGATATACAAAAATGTGGAGTGAAAACAAAAAAAATATAAGAAAACATAAAAGAAAAACGAAAAATGGAGAAGAAAAAAGAAAACCAAAAAATAACTGAGAAGAAGAAAGAAAACCAAAAAAATGGAGAAGAACAAATAAAATGTAAAAAATAATGAAAAATAATGACAACAAAATGGAGAAGAAAAAAGATAATAAAATGATAAAGGAAAAAAACTGAAAGAAAAAGTAGGTGGTGCCCGGAGTGACTGGTGCAGCGTATGTTCAAGCTGAAGACCCGGGATCGAATCCCCTTTCTTGCATTTCTTTTTTACGAACATATGCCCAAGACAACGCAAGATAAGAAAAAGCTTCGGCGAGACTTCCCCGTGCGATCGCTTAATGCGATAACTAGCGTTCATGGATAACTAGTCGCTGCGAAAGGAGAGCACTTACTTTTTGCTTAGTCCACAAGACCCAACGGGGTAGAGACTGCCAATTTGGGCTAACAAAAGAAGAACACTGCTTTTCGGCGCCGCCGGTTCGCTTACTTGTTGGTGCTAACAACAGCCTCGTGTGGCCGGGCCAGCTAGCGGGCTTGCTCCTTGCCATCATTCAACGCTGGAGCATTCTTTCGTCCCTTAGTTTTTTGTGTGGTCGCATCCCTTCCTTCACAACCAGAAAAAACATGGATCTAAAAAATTTGAAACAGTTCCCGACTTTGAAAAGTATAGAGTTTGGAAAATTTTCATGGATTTTCAAAATTCAATGGATTTCGTAAGAATTGATAAAATTTCATTGATTTGGAAAAAAAGTTCATCGAATTTGACCAAAGTTCATCAATTTTGCGAAAAATGTTCATCAATCTTGCGAAAGGTTCACAAATTTGATAAAATCTCATTGATTTTGGAAAAAGCTTCATCATTTTGGTAAAAACGTATACAAATTTAAAAAAACATAAAACTTGAAAAAATCTTCTCAAATTTGAAAAAAATAGAAAACAAGTTCATGAATTTGGCCAAAGAGTTTAAGAATTTTGAAAAACAATGAAGAGTCTGGTAAAAAGGTAACATGTTGAAAAAAAGTTCATTTATTTGGGATACTAAGGAGAAAGAAAAGTGAAAAGAAAAAACCATATAAGAACCAGCGAATCGGGAAAAAGGTTTTGGGACACGGACACATGAAAGAAATAAATAAAAGTAGAAAAAGGAAGTAACCTCACATAATGAATCAGTTGGTCGGGGTGGTTTTTGCGGCCCTACTACGCTACTTAACAAGTAGGGCGCCGGTTCAAATCCAGTCGGGCGCGTCCTTTTTGCCGTGTTTAGCAGCTAAAAAAGGAAGAATGGGCTGGCCCAGTGCGTATGAGGGGTGTGTGTCAGTTTGCAAAATGTATTGAAACGGGTGCTTAAGGCGTCTAATATGATTTGGGCAAAAGAAGGGTGGGAAGTCAGGCGCATCTATATCCTAGCTGCCCAAATGAGACCGAGCTTAGCCCGCCTCAACCGAAGCCTAATGGACAGAGCCAGCAGTTTTGTCCTTTCGTTCACTTTTTCTTTCGTTTGTGTTTTTATAGTTTTTTTATATTTTTATAAATATTCTAAATAAAGATATTCCAAAACTTAACTAAATTAAATTTTATAAAAATGTTAATTCACTGTAGAACATTTTTTGAGGATTTTGGAAAATGTTCGTACCATTTATAAAATGTCTATGAGAACTGAAAACTGCTAACAAGAGTTGAAATATTATTCATAGTTCAAAACATACAAAAATGTATATGCATTTAAAAAGGTGTTCTGAAAATATTTAAAAATTGGTTGCATGTTTGAAATAAATCTTCATGAACTTTTGAAAATGGTCAACGTGTGTTTAAATTGTTTTCACTGTGTACTTAAAAGATGGTCAATGCGCATTTAAAAATGATCGACATGCATTGAGATAAATGTTCAACGTGTATAAAAAGTTTATAAATTCTATTTAAAATGTTTGATTTGTATAAAAAATCAACATGTGGTAATAAAATTCAAAATGTAATACGAAAAGGAAAAAAATAGAAAAATGAAATAATAAAATAAAATGTACAGAAAAACCAAAAATACCCCGAAAAATACACCGATGAAAACCGATAGAAAAAACATGAAAAAAAAGAGATTAAACCGCTTAGAACCTTCCCAAAACTAGCCAAATGGGGTAGAAGGTCAACGGCGGAGCTACGTGAAGCTCGGGGGGGCCGCGCATCCCCCCCCCCCCCCCCCCCCCCCCCCCCAAGCCAAAACTAAATTTTATTCTCATCACGTAGTAATGGCCCCTGCAGCCTTATAGTTTGCCTTAATCAATCACGCACTTTACACATAAGCATCACGCGTCCACACACAAGTACGCAGGTACTCCCATCTCATCAGAAGTATCCCAGTGGCCAGCACAAAACCAGTCAGAGGCACAACATGGGCTCTGTCCGGCCAGCTGCCGTCGTCGCGACCGCCGCGCCGCACACAATCTGTGTGTAATCGTTCGATGTATACATAGATTTGGTCCCTGTATGGCGCTATGAAAAAAATTGGCCCCCCCATGCCTTTTTGTCAAGCTCCGCCACTGTAGAAGGTTCCGCAGATCGGTCCTCGTAAGCTTAACAACCGAAAGGTACTAGTTATTGGGTCGGCCCACTTTCAATAATCTTTGTAGGCAAGCGCGAGTTTTGTCTTGCAGTAAGTGATGTATAGCATCGACGGAAAAGTCATCCATGCCTACACATAAAATTGATGTGTCACAGCGAAATACAATGGTCCAGCTGGGAGGGGCGATGTCAGGCTGACCCTAAGAACATCTACAGCCGGGCTCCCCAAACCGGCCTCAAACGCCCGGGCAGTCCACCTGGTCAGTGACTGCTCACTAAAATCTGACCCAGACGGGCGCGTCAAATGACTCTTAAACGCCCAGGCTGACCGGGACCCCTCATATCCAGTCTAAATATGGGGCGGATATAGGGCGCACAGGCGCGCCCGCCCGGACTGACGGCAGGGCCCCATGCGGAATCGCCAGGAAGCTTGTCTCCTCTGTCGGACCGATGTCTCCGCTCCGGCGGGCCACGTAGTGCCTAGCCCGGCTATTTAAGTTGACCGCCGGCACCGAAACCCTACCATCCGCATTTTCCTCCGCCTATCCACTGCCGCCGCCACTTTCTAGTCCCCGTCGGCCTAGTAGCCATGCCCCCACACTGCCGGGTGAGGAGCTACCCATTTCTAACGCCGGAGCGCCTGCTGGAGCTCCTTGAGCAGATCCGGGCAAGGCGCGAAGCCCGGATCGCCATGCGGCTCTCTCCGGATGTAGTGGGTCCAGCAGAGGAGGAGGTTGAGGAAGAGTAGGAGGATGACCCGGAGGAGGAGGAGGAGGGATGCTGGCGACCGGATCGACAGTGGAGCAGCAGGCCATCGTTGATTCCCTCTGCTCGGAGTCGGTTGCGGAGGCCAAACGCCATCGCCGTCAGGAGATGGAGGCACATCAGGCCGCGGAGGAGGCGGAGATTCTCGCCTACATGGAAGAGGTCGAGCAGGAGGAGGATGAGCCGAAGCCCTCCTACGCGTCCATCCACCCAATGCCCGGCACCGTCGTCGTGGTCATCTCCGACGACGAAGACTAGCTAGGGTAGTATGTACTCCCTCTATAAATTAATATAAGAGCGTTTAGATCACTAAAGTAGTGATCTAAACGCTCTTATATTAGTTTACGGAGGGAGTAGTATTTAGTACATATGATTTCTTTTATATGCTTTTTATGGATTTAGGGGTTGAAATATGAGAGATTCAGATGCAGAGTGACTAATTTAAGACGTGACTGGAACTGTCCGCGGACGCACTGGTTATGTCCCCGGTCGTTTTAGAGACCAGATTTGTCAAGTCCGGCTATAGATGCACTAAGGACGTGACGAGGAGTGCTCCGGGAGCAGCCTCGGCTCCTGCCACCATGTCCCCAGCAACTACCGCAACGGATACAAGCGCCAGTGTTGGGACGGGTACCAGAGCAGCCCTTACCTCGCTAGCTGAATGCAGGAATGTTGACAACTGGGGACAGTTAGTTATCATTCAAAGTGTGTACTACATATTGTTTACAATCAGACAAGTTGAAAAATATTCTACTCTTGTCTGCTCAAGAATTTGATCAGGAGCATGATTTACTGAACATTGATTTATCTGGCCTAGCACGCGGAAGAGAGGTTGGAATCACGGTCGAGACCTTTAGACCACTTCTTCTCATTCGTCAAAATTCCGTGTTGATCACGGAGACACCTGCAAAGTCCAAGTCTTCCCCATAATTACGAGTGAGATTTTTGTATTGGGCAGGCGCAAAAGGCGATACCAATATATCTCGTTTTCGCTGCTATACTCTTCGTCAAAATGACGACCACGTTTACTTCTTAAGCTCTTTTATGGTACCCTGCGTGAAATATTGGCCGTCCATTCGTGAAATTTAATGATGGCGATCGATCTGTACTGGTCCAATTTGCCAATAGAATGGCGAGCAGCTTTCACTCCTTCGCTCGGGTCCTCCAGTATACAAATCCTGAGGGCATTTTGGGAAGTATAAAATTTCAGCCCGCCCGTCTCGACCTAAGCTGCTCGCCCGCGACGGCGGCTGGCCATGCCAGGCAGGCGAGGCCATGGTGGCTGGCTGTGCGCTGTCCCGGCCTGCCCTCTCGGATCGCGCTGGCTGCGGACGGGGCGGGGCGAGGCGACCCAAGGGTGCGGGGCTGACTGCGTGTGGGATGCAGGAGCGGATGAGCGGCCAGTGCGGGCGGGACGAGCTCCAGGGACTCATCCTGTCATCCATGGCGGACAGGGCGCCGGCTTCAGCGAGACAATGTTACGGTAGATGAAAACGACGGTAAACTTGTAAAGAAGCGCAGAGGAGCGGCAGCTCAGCGCGGGCTCGATGGACGCGACGTGATAGCCGGGGACACAATGAAGACGGCGAGGGAGCGCGCTGGTGCCGGTGGTGGTCCTTGGGTGTGATGAATAAGACGAGCTCGAGGCGGGGGTCGTGGTCGAGGACATATCTCGGGGGGCGCCTCCGTCTAGCTACCTGAGCAGGAGGTCGAAGGAGACCGTGGAGGAGTCGTGGGGCATGGCGACGGGGCTTGCCGTCTTGGTTTCCCATCACCATTATCGCCGACATACGTTGCTAAGGTTCATGACAAAAAAATCTTTGCCTATCTTACCCTCAGAAAATCAGTGGTTGGATTTTAATATACCGCTCCCTCCCCCTGTTCGCAGTATAGGGTACCATAAAAACTCTCTACTTCTAACCTTTTCAAGAAGTATAAACATATACTCCCAAAATATCTTGACTTGGTCTCATTTCCGTCCATTCAAATAATTTGGATAGCTCTGCCTCCAGTAAAGTGTAGTAGTTTGTTTTTAAAAATAAAAATATATTCCCAAAATATCTGGACTCATTCCCATTTCCAACCAATCAAATAATATGGATATATGGCTCTCAGCTATTAATGTGGAGGGATGCAGAAGCCCGTCTGCACCACTCAAACAGACGCTAGCTGGCTAATGGTGCTTTCAACCGATGGCACACCACACGACCATCGTATTCTCGGCGGCAGCGGCGCTGCTGCTGCTGCTGCTACCGCCGTGTGCCGGAGCAGCAGTATCACCGGCGCCGGTGATAGGGATGCCGGGCTGCGAGACCAGGTGCGGCGACATGGTCGTGCCGTATCCGTTCGGCATGGGCCCGTCCTACTGCTACCTGCCGGGGTTTAACCTCACTTGCGATTGGTTAAGCGACCCACCGCGGCCCCTCCTCGGCGACGGCACCCTCCAGGTCGCCGAAGACATCGGCTACCCCAGCGATGCCACGTTAGCCGTCGTCCACGCCCGCAACATCCCGACCGACGGCAACGGGCATGACAGGCTCGGCGGTGGCCTCGGCGATGGCGGACCGTACGCGCTGCCGCCGGCCGGGAACCAGCTCGTCCTCCTGGGCTGCAACGTGCGGGCCACGCTGAGGAGCGGCAATCTTACCCTGAGCAGCTGCTCTTCCTTCTGCCACGACGGGCGCAAGTCGTACATGAAGTCAGGTCTGGGGAGCAGCATGCTCTGCTCCGGCATGGGCTGCTGCCAGGCGCCCCATCGTCGTCAACTACGAGGTGGCCGCCGGAGGAAAGCTCGCCCCCATCACGTCCTACGACGTGGAGCTCGAGTCCTTTGGGCGGAACCGCAGCGACGGCCAGCGGTGGCCCGCACGCGTCTTCGTCGCCAAGAAAGGCTGGATCACGACATGGAGCGCCTCTAAACAACTGTCGTCGGACCCGCAAGCCGCCGCGGACATGGAAGTTCCCCTTTGGCTCAACTGGGAGGTCATCGATGGCGATGCCGACGACACAGGTCAGCTGCAGAGGTCGAAGGAGTGTCCTAAGGACGCGGCACGTAGAATCTGCAAGAGCAACCACACGCGCTGCACAAAGAGGTGACAGAGGCGGCTACTTGTGCTCCTGTAAGCAAGGTTACCAGGGCAATGGCTACATCACCAACGGATGCCAAGGTTAATTCGATCCTTCCTTTATTTCCCGCTAGCGTATACTAGTACTGATATACTATACTAATAGGATAATCCTATACACATGGACGAATATGGGCATCTCAACTCTAATTAATCTCTGTTGAGTAGGGGTGGAAGCGGATTGGATGTGGATCGGATAGTGCTCTTACCACTTCCATTTCCATATTTTCAAAACGAATACGAATCCGAATATGGATGTTATCATATACAGATGCGGCTCGGATATTATTCGAATACGGATACGTATCGGTTATTTTCTTGATTCGGAACGGATACGAATAATATTAACATATTGCTTAAGTATATTAGTCGATAGCTGTGTGACCTGAAATAATCAACTTGTGACATACAATAAGTCAATGATAAATAGGTTTATGAATAAATACTGTTGTAATGCATAATAATTTATAAGTTTAATCATATAAAGAGTAAAATTTGACCACTTATTTAGCTTTTATGTTGGATAATTGGAATATCGGGTACAAAATTTTGAAAATTACCTCTCATAATCTTATTCGGATACGGATATATCCACTTCCATATCCATATTTGTGTTAAAATCTCCTACCATATTTTATTTTTTATTTGTTTAATAAATTCGGATACGGATAATTTCCATTTCCATTTTGGTTCGGATGCGGATGTTTCGGATACGAATAGGCATTTTCTCGAATACGAATATCGGATATTTCGGATTATCCGCTACCACTTTCCACCCCTACTGTTGAGTCAACCTCGGTCTTTCGGTTGCATGCATGCGGCAGCAACAGCAATAGCTTCTTTGGCGTGCAAGGACTAAGTAATTTCCTCGTAGTTGCAAGGAAGTTGACTAGAAGTAAACTGGAGATGTACATGCAACTACGTGGTAGTCCTAGTTTAGATAGGAAGGTGTTGTGCACTTACGTCGTGCTTGTCTCGCAAGTGCCCTTCCAAGTCCTATAAAAGGACCCCTAGTCCCTCATATGTAAATCAACTCAAGTCATTTTTAGCTTCAGTACAAGGCAGTAGAAGTGAGCTCCACTCTTACTAGTGCGTCAGTGTGTGTGAGAAGCCTTGAGTTCACGTCCTCCTCTGCTAGTATAGCTAGCTTGCACTGGCTGTAGTATAGGCCGTGTATCCTTTGCCTGGTTGATCCTCGAGGAACTAGCTAGTCCATAATTTTGGGCTAACAATTGACATCAGAGACTCAGGTTATGCCGAAGCATATGCCGAAAAGAGGTGTCGCCGACGACGGTTCCAAAACCGCCGAGCAGAGCTCGGCTGAGGAGACCCGTGCGACGGACGCGCTCGGCGCTGCGAGGCAGGACGGGAGGTGAGCTGGGTGCGCCACGCTCCGTGCGAGACGTGAGCATGTCCAGTGCCTCCTTCCCTCTCCTCACGCGGACCAAGTACCCCAGTTGGTCCGTCCTGATGAAAGTGTCACGTCCAATATGCGACCCTATTCTAAAGGAACTCGAAGGTCCCACCAAGGATAGAAGCGCATATTGGAGACGCTTTTGCAAGATGGATATCATTACATCGTACCATTACATAATAGTTGGGGATACATACAAGAGGCAAACAATATCACACGAATACAACATCATCAGACATAAGAGCCACATCCGACTACGGATGAAACACAAACAGAAATTCCAACGACATCCACCCTGCTAGCCCAGGCTGCCGACCTGGAACCTATCCCCTGATCGAAGAAGAAGAAGAAGAAGAAGAAGAAGAAGAAGAACTCCAAAACAAGTAACATCGCTCTCGCATCATGATCATCGCATAACCTTTACATGCAACTGTTGTTGTAGTAATCTGTGAGCCAGGAGGACTCAGCAATCCCATTACCATGGGTATCAAGACTAGCAGAGCTTAATGGGTAAGGAAAGGATAAGTGGTGAGGTTGCAGCAGCGACTAAGCATATATGGTGGCTAACATACACAAATAAGAGCGAGAAGAGAAGCAATGCAACGGTCGAGAAGCTAGAAGTGATCAAGAAGTGATCCTGAAACTACTTACATTCATACATAACCCAAACCGTGTTCACCTCCCGGACTCCGCCGAGAAGAGACCATCACGGCTACACACGCGGTTGATGCATTTTAATTCGAATTTGGTGTCAAGTTCTCTACAACTGGACATTAACAAATTTTCATCTTCCACATAACTGCGGGCACGGCTTTCGAAAGTTTATACCCTGCAGGGGTGTCCCAACTTAGCCCATTATAAGCTCTCACAACCAACGATGAATGTTCCTTCTCCCGGGAAGACCCGATCAGTCTCGGAATCCTGGTTACAAGACATTTCGACAATGGTAAAACAAGACCAGCAAGACCACCCGACTGTGCCAACAAATCCCGATAGGAGCTGCACATATCTCGTTCTCAGGGCACAACGGATGAGCAATCCATACAACTAAAACCAGACCTCAAGTTTCCCTGAGGGGGCTCCGCAAAGGGCTCTAGTTTGGACCAACACTCAGAGGAGCACTGACCCGGGGGTTTAAAATAAAGATGACCCTCGGGTTTGCAACCCCAAGGAAAAGTTATAGGTTGTTAGGAAAATGTAAAACCAAAGTTGGGCCTTGCTGGAGGAGTTTTATTCAAAGCGAACTGTCAAGGGGTCCCCATACACCCGGCCGCGTAAGGAACGCAAAATCAAGGAACATAACACCGGTATGACGGAAACTAAGGCGGCAGAGTGGAACAAAACACCGGGCATAAGTCCGAGCCTTCCATCCTTTACCAAGTATATAGATGCATTAAATAAAAAAGAGATATTGTGATATCCCAACATAATCCTGTCCATCATGGAGCAATCTTGGACTTCACCTGTAACTAACAACGCTATAAGAGGGGCTGATCAAAGCGGTAACATAGCCAAGCAACAATTTGCTAGGAAGGGTGGAAAAGGTTAGAGGACGACATGGCAATTTGGGAGGCTTGATAAACAAGTGATAGGTAGCGCAACATAGCGATAGAACGAAGCAACTAGCATAGCAATGATAGTAGTGAGGCCTGAAATCCCGCAAGGAAGAAGAACGAGTCCATGAAGAAGACGAACGGGCGAAGATGAACCAAGTGTAGACGAACGAATCCTCACGATCGCAACAAAACAAGAACTATCGAGAAGAAGCACAACCGGAAAGGAGCAAACCACATGGTAAACACACAACACATAAACATGACAAGATGCTCAACCGAGCATGATGCATGACAAAGGCTATATGATGCTACTCATGGTAAGAGATGATGCATACAAGAGCAACACATCAAAGCAAGTTTAAATGAGGCCGGAAACAACATATAACAAACCCGGTAAGTCCTCATATGCAAATTTTGAAATTGGTCCAGATCTGAATAAACCTTATGTTCAAGTTATTAAACAGCAAGTTAAAATGCACCAAGATGATCTACACGAAATTCTAGTCAAGTTACATATAAAGTTCATTTAGTTCGGAGCTACGACCTAGAAGATATGAGCAAAACAAGTTAAACATGGCATTGATGCAAAATGCATTCAAACATCAAGCAAACACTCTCAAAACAAGGATTCAATATGATAATATGGAACTACATGCAAAATCAAGCAAGTTTCATATAGAGCATGCTCAAAATGGAGCAATGGTGCAACACATACACTCCAAACAAGTATAACCACAATCTGTCCAAAACAGCAAATAGGCACTTTGCAAACATCAAAACAACATGCTACAGGAATCAAATGAGCACAAACTTGACATGCACTTCATGTACAGATAACATACTTCAAATATCATTAAGGTTCAGGTTCATAGACATCAAGATTAAACCAATATGATCAATGAAAAATGCAACTTTATAACACAGCAGCATACGCATGAGCAGAGTTAATATGATGGCAACTTGAGAGCAAGAAAGAGACAAGCTACAGCAATTAAACATAGCAACCAAGGGAATGGAATCAAAGCACACATAACAAAGAGAAAATAACATCATGGCATCATATACAAAAGGCTCATGGATTAGTAGGAACCGACATGACAAAATTGAATGTTGAAACAATTTCAGCAAGTGTAAAACAACAACCTTATGATAACATGTTTGCAAGCATGGAACAGAGGCATATGACATCCAAAATTAGCAAGCATGGCATGTGAAATAGTAATCATAACATACTTCAAAACATATAATTGGAGCATCTTCAGAAGAGGCATGCATCACTCAAAAACAAGCTCACAACAACGCATCATGAAGTTAACAGGAATTTGGAACATTATATAAGCATGTTCATGTCAATGAAAACGTATGTTACAGGACATATATAGGGCATAAAGAGGCATGTCATGATAGAACATAGCATATACAACAAAACATATCAACTAAGCATTTCCTGATTATGCATGGATTAATGGTAGCATCATAAGGTTGTGTGCAAACATGGCAACATGATGTAGCAGTTTCAGCATTGACAGAAAGTTAACAGCAAGTGACCCACTTCACAAGCATGATGCACTCACTACATGGCATATAAAAATACATGGATTGCACCCTTGTAAATATGGCATAAACATGCTCCTAAAACATGTAGACATCATGCCCATAGGATGCACACACAAAATGCAACAAAAATGACAAATCAGCAAGTTACAGCAGTTTTCAGTAGTTAACAGCAACATGCACCTTTGCAACAGGGATTAATATGTCAAGATGCACCCTAACATGAATGCAAATCACACAAACATTTAGAGCATGAAGAGCATCACATGTGCATATCAAGATCATCATCATAGCGTTAACAGGGACAAAGTTGTGGCACTCACAAGATGCACAAATCATGTTATCAATCAGCAGATTTCAGCAGATTATATCATATAGCAGTTTTGCAACGAAGATTAAGGCATCAAGATGAATCCTAACAAGCATACCACAATACACTAACATGAAGAGCATCACGAGATAAACGTTCACATATCAAGATCATAACATTCGGGAACTCATACACAAAGTAATAACCACTCAAACATGCTAACATAATGCAGATTCTTAGGGACTTGGCCGAAATCGCAGACAACAAAAGTGAGCGCGTGATACTATCCTACGCCCAGGGCGTCGGATAGAGAAATGGGGCAGGCTGGGGGATTCTCACCTAGTGGGCCGAGGCCCAGGGTAGTGGAGAGGGCCGGCGTCGTTGTGGGTCGGCTGCGCGTGTCGGATAGAGCAACGACGATGGAGGCCGCGACGGTGAGGAAGTCCGGCGGGCGCGGCGCGAGGGATTCCGGCGACGGGCGCGGCGGAGCTCGATGGGAACGGATAGATCCGGGCGTGGGAGTCCCGGATCCGGTGAAGGTAGAGGCCGAGGAGGCCGGCAACGAGCTCGGCAATGGCGGCCTGGCTAACTCCGGCGACGGGGGCCGGCAACCCTGTGCGAGAGAGAGACGGGGTCAGGAAGAGAGAGGTGGAAGCCGGACGGGGGCGGCGCGCGGCTCACCAGCGAGTCCGACGAGGGAGGCGGGGCACGGACGTCGAGCTCGCGGCGAGGTGGTCACTGGAAGTGCCTCCGGCGAGCCGGCGACGGATGGCGCGGGACGGGAAGGAGTTGGGCGAGCGGTGTGGGCGAATGGGCTCGCGCGGGCCCGATCCAGGTCCGGCGGGCCGCGGTGGCGCGCAAGACGGGCGTTGGACAGGTGGCAGGCGGGGATAGGTTGAGGGAGGCGGCGGCGCTGAGGTGGCGGGCCACGATTGGCCGGAGTGAGGTGGCTGGGGAGGGAGGACACGTCTGGCCATCGGTGGGGAATTTGTCCGGCGGCGGGGAGAGGTTTGGACTAGGGTTAGGGTTGAATTTGATCCGAAAATGGAGGGGGAGGTGTTTATATAGGTATAGGGAGCTAGGAGAGTCCAAATGAGGTGCTGTTTTCGCCCACACGATCGTGATTGAACGACGAAGAGCATGGAGGGGAGTTAGATGGCTAGGTGGGTTGTGTGAAGAGGTGCTGGGTGGCAAGAGAAAAAGGGGTTTCGGTTAACCGTTGGGGCATCAAACGACCTCCAAATGGAACGAAATTTGACGGGCGGTCTACCAGTGATATACCAAGGCCACTCGACAAATCTCGGCCCATTCTGAGAACGTTTTTCGGCAGCTCACAAAACAAAAACTGGGAGGTGCCGCGGGCACGTGCGAGTGTGTCTGTGCTCAGAACGGACAAAGGAGAGAACTGGGAGGATCCGGACGGATGCAAGTTTTGAAAAACATGCAGAAGAAATGCAGATGATGACATGGCAAAATGCAACACGCAAGCAAATGACATGGCAACGACGGCGAATAACTGGAAGACACCTGGCACATCAGATTCAGGGTGTTACAGAAAGTCATCATGGAGGCGCGGCATATGTGAAAAGCCATGGAAACTGGCGATGTCGAGTACGAGGAGGACCGGCTGGCGATGGAGGCGATCTTGCACTCTGTCCCAGCGGAGATGGTGCTCACCCTTGGAGCCAAGAAGATGGCAAAGGAAGCATGGGACACCATCAAGACTCTGCGCATCGGCGTGGAGCGCGTACGGGAGTCGAAGGCCCAGACCTTGCACCTCGAGTACGAGGAGATCCGGTTCAAGGCCGATGAACAACTCGACGACTTCGCCTTGCGGCTACAAGGTCTCGTCACCGAGCTCGCAACGCTCGGAGATCCCATGGACAAAAAGATGGTGATTCTCAAGTTTCTCCGCGTCGTCCCCAGGCAGTACAAGGAACTGGCCTGATCCATCGAGAGCTTGGTGGATCTCTCCACCATGACGATCGAGGAGCTGGTAGGGCAACTCAAGGTCGTCGAGGAGCACGGAGAGGAAGCCAACAACCGCGCCGGCGGCGAACTACTGCTCTCCTAGGAGCAGTGGGACGCACGCCATCAGCAGTGCGGCCACGACGGCTCTTCCGGCAATGGGGGAGGCGTCCCCACGGGAAGTAGATGTCGCAGCAGAGGCAGAGGCTGCACCCAGAGCAGTGCCGGCAACCGTGGTCGCAAGCCAAGCCAGGCAGGGCGAGGCGCTGGCAACGGTGGCAAGTGTCTCTACTGTAACATGTCGGGTCACTAGATCCGGGATTGCCACAGGAGGAAAGCCGACGAGGCAGCCGCAGCAACAACAAACCTCGTCCAGGATGACGTGGACAGCAGGCCGGCAATGATGCTGGCAAGAGTCGAGCC
The DNA here is from genome assembly GCA_963921465.1 of Triticum timopheevii. Taxonomy (NCBI): domain Eukaryota; kingdom Viridiplantae; phylum Streptophyta; class Magnoliopsida; order Poales; family Poaceae; genus Triticum; species Triticum timopheevii. The sequence continues at coordinate 490,704,022 of OY997270.1, read as the reverse complement.
CGTGTAGGAGAGCACAACGTCTCTCGTGACCACGGCCTCGACAACCACCCATTCCGTGCAAGAGGCACGGAACTCATCCACGGGAACCATCACTCCAGTGATAGGCCACACCTCGACAACAAAGTTCTCAGGGCCTGTCGACTGGGAGGCGATGAAGGCTCGGGTGTGGGGGAGCCACACCCCGGTGATGATGTCCCCAAATACCGCAGGACCCGACGAGGTCGCGCAAGTTGGCGCGACAACGACGCATATGGCGGACCATGCTCTGACCATGATGCTGGCGACCATCGACTCCGTGCAAGAGCACACGGATACTCAGGTCAGCCACACCCCGACAACAAAGTTTTTGGGATCCACCATGTTGATGGGAGATGGCTCCCTGACAACGGAGTGTGTGTGCAGCTACGTCTTCCTCAACGAGGAGAGGGCCGTGACCACACCCACGCTTGTAGGAGGCAAGCAAAGTGAGGGTTGGTTCCTCGACACCGGTGCCATGAACCACATGACTGGTTCGGTCGACGTGTTCGTGGAGGTGGACCACTCAATCACCGCGAAGGTACGGTTCATGGACGGATCTGTGGTGGAGATCCCACAAGCGCGGGACCGTCATCTTCACCGACAAAGGAGGTGATCATAGGGCGTTCACGGACTTCTACTTCATCCCGGCGCTCAAGAGCAACGTCATGAGTGTTGGACAGCTCGACGAGGGCTGGTTCGACATCAGCATCTAGCGTGGTGTTCTCACCGTGCGCGACCAGTAGAAGAGGCTGCTCATCGAGGTAACCCGCTTGCCAAACCGCCTCTACAAGCTCTTCTTTCGACCCGTGCATCATGTGTGCCTTGCCGTGGGCCATGTCTCCGACGCGTGGCGTTGGCATGCCCGGCTAGGACACCAGCACTTTGACGGGTTGCAGAAGATGGCGCGAGGCAACCTCGTTTGTGGGCTACCTCACATCGAGCATGTCGACGAGCTGTGCGATGCGTGTCTTGCTGGGAAGTAGCGGCGCCTGCCCTTTCCCGAGAAGGCATGGTATCGAGCGCAGAAACCCTTGGATCTGGTTCATGGGGACATCTGCGGCAATCACCCCGGCAACGCCAGGAAGGCGTCGCTACATCCTGCTACTCGTTGATGACTACAGCAGGCTCATGTGGGTGCTGCTCCTCGCCTCTAAGGACGAGGTGGAGCAAGCCATCGTCAAGCAGCAAGCAACAGCAGAGGTCGAGTGCGGCCACAAGTTACACGTGCTGTGCATGGACCGTGGCAGTGAGTTCACGTTGGCCATGTTCTACAAGCACTGCACCGAGAAAGGGGTGCAGCGTCACCTCACAACCCCTTACTCACCACAGCAGAATGACGTCCTCAAGCGGAGGAACCAGACGGTGCTCGGGATGGCACGCTGCATGCTCAAGGCAAAGCAGGGGCCGATCACGTATTGGGGGGGAGGCCATACTCACGGCCGTTTTCATCCTCAACCGCTCCTTCACAAAGAGCGTCGACGGCAAGACGCCTTACAAGGCGTGGTATGTTAGGAAGCCCGATGTACGCTTCCTCCACACCTTTGGCTGCGTCGGGCACGTCAAGATGACGCGCCCACAACTGAAGTAGCTCGACGACAGGAGCACCCCTATGGTGTTCATGGGCTATGAGACGGGCTCTAAGGCATACAAGATGTATGACCCCGTCTCAAAGCGTGTGCATGTCTCGCGCGATGTCATCTTTGACGAAGACGTGCGATGGACTTGGGAGGTGTCGGGGGAGGCCCCGGCAAGCAGCTCCTTCACTGTGGAGTACCCGATGTACTCTATAACCCCCGGAAGCAAGACCCCGGGAAGCCCGGGAGGTGTGGATCCGGGAACCACAACCCCGAGAACATTGTCCCCGGGTACGGTGTCCCCGGACACCCCGACGTCAAGCAAGGTGTGTCCCGGAAGGCAGTTCGCAACCCCGCTGTCGGTGTCAAAACCGGCGGATCTCGAATAGGGGGTCTCGAACTGTGCGTCTAGGCGGATGGTACAGGAGACAAGGGACACGATGTTTTACCCAGGTTCAGGCCCTCTTGATGGAGGTAAAACTCTACGTCCTACTTGATTGATATTGATGATGTGGATGTTACAAGAGTAGATCTACCACGAGATCAAGGAGGCTAAACCCTAGAAGCTAGCCTATGGTATGATTGTTGTCCTTCTACGGACTAAACCATCCGGTTTATATAGACACTTGAGAGGGCTAGGGTTACACAGAGTCGGTTACAATGGTAGGAGATCTACATATCCGTATCGCCAAGCTTGCCTTCCACGCCAAGGAAAGTCCCATCCGGACACGGGACGAAGTCTTCAATCTTGTATCTTCATAGTCTTGGAGTCCGGCCGATGATGATAGTTCAGCTATCCGGACACCCCCTAGTCCAGGACTCCCTCAGTAGCCCCCGAACCAGGCTTCAATGACGACGAGTCCGGCGCGTATATTGTCTTCGGCGTTGCAAGGCGGGTTCTCCTTCAAACTTCATGTACCTGCCGAATAGTGTCCGGCTTCCTTATAAATGTTGCGCTCCTTGGCTTCTACGTCCAATAATGGCCCTCTTCCACGTGTCGTATGAATGCGAAAAGCTAGGGTATTTTTACATTTTACCCCCTAGCCGTGCGAACGAGCTGCCTATAAGAGAGGCGAGGATCTAGATCCAACTCACACCATCCTCCTTCCGCAAGTACTCATCGAAGAGCCTCTGACAAAAATCCATTCCATCATGGATAGTCGACGTGGCTCCTCCTCTCGCGCTCCCAGCCCTCAGCCAGGAGATTGGGGGAGATGCTCAGTTCCACACAGCGAGCTAGTGACGCTCCAAACTGAGGGATATCTTCCCCCAGCCTTCATGGTTCCGGTTCGAGCCGGACTGGCCACCTTCAAGGGTGGAAAGTAGGCGGAGAGCGTCCCCAACCCTTCCAAAGGAGAGCGGGTATGCTTCGTCCCTTATCTAATAAGGGGACTCGGATTTCCCATACATCCGTTTCTCCGGGGGCTCCTGGAGTTCTACGGACTCCAGCTTCACCACCTTACACCTGCCTCCATTCTGCACATCGCGGGCTTTGTAGCTCTTTGCGAGCTGTTCTTGGGCATCGAGCCCCATTTTGCGCTGTGGAAGAGATTGTTTTGCCTCGTACCCCGTTCTCACGAGGGGTCGATATATCAAGTGGGCGGAGCCGAAATATGGCACATCGCCGATACCGGATATCTATCCGGTACCCCGAAGAAGGCGTCCGGAAACTGGCCTTCGGAATGGTTCTACATGGAGGACGCCCCTCTGCCGGATCCAGTTCGGATCGGCCTCCCAGAGTTCAGCAATGCTCCCTTGAAGAAACGCCTGAGTTGGCGCCCGCGGAGCCCTCAACGGGAAGGTGATGGGAGCATCCATTATCTGATGGGCCGGATTAGGTTACTGGCCCACTCCGGATTTACCATGATTGGAATCATGGCCACGTGCATTATGCGAGGGGTGCAGACGCTCCAATATAGGGGCCACCCCATGTGGGATTTCAACGGGGAAGATGACGCCACCCGTCATGGCCGCAGAGGGCCGGGATCGGCCGCCGATCTGGTAAAGATCCTGTCCGGCTTGTACAAGGGGGAGAAGGAGGACTTCCTCCACACGAGTCCATTGAATGGATTCTCCATGGATAACCCTCGGAGCTGGGTAAGCGGACGTTTATCTATCTGATCCATATTTCCAAAGTCAAGTGTCTTACTTTGTGATTTTGACGCAGGAGCTGCGCCGGGACGTGGAGGGCATACAAAGCCTGACTCCACAGCCCAAGGATCCGGGACGATCCCTTGATCCGGCCTCCGAAGAGGATCCGGACATAAAGGTGGAGTTGATTGACGGGGTGTTCCACCAACTTAGCATGGACAATGCTCTAGTCGCCATTATGGCTGACTACCCCGGTTTATTTCCGGCTTCCCAGGTGACTACGACCGGAGTCCTGACACCATCCTTTGATCCATGCTCATTTCTGACCATCCTTCGATGGTGCATCGCAGGAGGCATCTTTAAGGCGGGAAGCCGAACCCGCGGTGGCTGACCAGCAAGGGTCAGTTCGGCCCAGCAGGCGGAAGAGGAGTGCGACGTGAATTGAAACGTCGCTGCAACGGTACGGCGCACCGCTGTTTTTAAGGGAAGGATCCCTAGGAGGTATATTAACGCTCATGACTTTTCCAGGAGAAAGAGCGCTCGCCGGACAGTGTCCGAAGAGGTTGCCAATCAAGCCTCCGCCAGCCATGCTCCAACACGTGGTTCGAAAGGGGAGGCGAACACAAGGCATGAGCCGGATGCTCCTCCAACGGAGGATGCCGACAGGCTGTCCGCCACCAGATCTGAGGTGGAGAGCGCCATGAATCACAGGCGTCGCCAGACAGTTCTTCGTGACGCGTGTTTCTCCCCGGAGGCGTTGAATGCCTTTAATGAGGGAGACGCGCACCTCCGTGCCGCTCAAGATGGTTTAACCAGAGCCACGGAGCAGTATGTGAAGGACATACGGGTAAGCAATTTTAATAGTTATATATGCCAGTAGCCCCCGAGACTTAAAATAGTTAAAATAACTGATTTAAGGATCATTTGTTACGCAGGATCTTACGGAGAAGAATACCCACCTGTCCCAGGAGCTTCAAGAGTGCAAGGCCCATCTTCAGGCCGCACTGGCCGCCACAGGGGGAGCTACAGAGACCCCCGCTGGTAATACATACTTCGAAAAGATAAGTAGTTAATAAAGTGCAGCGTGTGCGTAAATCTGACAATAATATTGCAGAGGGTGCCGAACTAGATCCGGACAAGCAATAGCTACTGCGCCAGCTGAAGGCCGGCAAGAGGGTGCTTATGAAGGTGCAACAGGAGAGGAACAAGCTCCAATATGCCCACACCCAGCTAGGAGAAGAGCTGAAAGGTGTTCGGGCCCAGCTGTCTGGCTCCGCGAAGGAGAATCAGTGGCTTCGTCGCGGCATTTATAGTAAGTTCTTGAGCAAACTCCTTTGAAAAGAAGAGTTCGGCGAGGAAGCCAATTGATAGAAATGTGTCTTTAGGTGTGCTCACAGGTCGCCCTGTGGAGGGAATGCCCGGTTCACCGGGTGACCAACTCCCCGAGCTGATGCAACTGCACGAACGTGTTCGGCAAGCGATGAGTGGCGTCGTCCAGGCCTTATGGCCGTCCGTCTCCCTACCTGAAAGCCTTGAAGGGCTTGTCGAGAAGCTTCAGGGAGCACAGCAGTGCTTCCGTCTATGGAAGATATCGGCCTGCCGTCAAGGCGCCAGGGAGGCCTGGGCCATGGTGAAGATGTGGTACAAAAAGGCGGATCCGAACCACATGGCCGAGGTCGGACCTGTGGGGCCCGATGGAAAGGATATCCCTGTGAGCTTAATGTACGGCCAAGTAGAGTTGGCCGCTAAGTATTCCCAACAGGACTGTAAATTAGATAGCCTGTTAGACGGGATTGAAGAGGAGTACAATCAGTCAATTTGACGATGTATTTTAAAATGACATGTAAATGCCTTCTAGCCGGATTGTAGATCGTTTGTCTTTGCCGACCTTTTCGCTTCAACCTTGGGACCCTAGAGTCCGGAGTGTGTCTGAATACCTTCTCAGTTATGAAAAAACCAGGGCATGTATGGAAACCAGGCGTAGGGGTCATTAGTGCTTTATCAGACAAGTGCCCAACTAGTTATATTATATTACATGGTTAGTAAGAAACATCTTCCAAGGAGAATAGTTCCGTTAGGGGTTCCTTTCCCTGGGAGGCATGCCCTAAAGTGCATGCCCACACTGTGAAGAGAGCAGAAAAAGCATCTGGGGGCAGATAAGTTAAATAAGTAATAAATCATCTTTCAAGTCACCGACCGAATATTCCCTTAAGAACGCTAGCTTTCGGCTTCACCCAGTCTGAGGTACACATCCGGCTGACCCGGCAGTAACAATCGCAGAGGTGCTCCCTTTACCTCCTAGCCGAACAATCGGAAACGTAGGGGTAAGCACAGGAGCCAGGCAACCCAGCTTGGCCAAAACTTAAGTCATATCGATGCATATAATGGTGAATAAAAGGTACATGCAGAAGTATGACACATGTGTTGGGCATAAAGCCCGTATAAATAAGCTTCTGTTAAAGAAGCCCCCAGGTATAATGAGTGCTAGGAGCACATCAAGTGTGTGCGAACAATGCGCAAATCAGCCTATCAAAGGCTTTTACTAAAAAAAAGTGGGAAGAAGGAGGGGGACAAGAGACAGTGAAAATGTAAAAGGTGGACGGAGGAGGGAGACGAACTCTGAGTCCGGCGTTAAGCGTAGAATCTTCGGAGACGGGCTGCGTTCCATGGGTTCGACTCGAGTCGGTTGTCAGATGCGTTACGTAGACGGTATGCTCCACCGGTCAGGACTTGGTCGATGATGAAGGGACCTTCCCATTTGGGCTTAAGTTTGTCCTTTTTCTTGTCCGGCAGGCGTAGAACAAGTTCGCCAGCATTGTAAGTTTTGGCCCGTACTTCTCTGCTTTGATATCTTCGAGCCTGCTGCTGATAGAATGCGGAACGAGCTTTTGCCACATCCCGCTCCTCCTCTAAGGCGTCCAACCTGTCCTGCCGATCCAACTCGGCTTCTCTTTCTTTGTACATGCACACGCGAGGTGAGTCATGAATTATATCGCAGGGCAGAACTGCCTCTGCGCCGTACACCATAAAAATTGGTGTGAATCCGGTAGTGTGGTTTGGCGTGGTCCGCAGCCCCCAGAGTACGGAGTCGAGCTCCTCTACCCAATGCGTGTTAGATTCCTTGAGGGACCGCATTAGTCTGGATTTGATGCCGCTCATGATTAGACCATTTGCTCGTTCGACTTGACCGTTAGTTTGGGGGTGATAGACTGAAGCGTAGTCGAGCTTGATGCCCATGTTTTTGCACCAGAGTTTAACCTCGTCGGCCGTGAAATTTGTGCCGTTATCAGTGATGATGCTGTGGGGGACACCATAACGGTGTACTACCCCGGATATGAAGTCTATCACGGGTCCGGATTCGGCCGTTTTAACTGGCTTGGCCTCTATCCATTTGGTGAATTTGTCCACCATGACCAATAGGTATTTTTGCTTGTGGGTTCCCCCTTTAAGGGGTCCAACCATATCAAGCCCCCAGACCGCGAACGGCCAGGTGATGGGTATAGTTTTGAGGGAGGTGGGTGGCATGTGGCTTTGATTAGCAAAGAGCTGGCAACCGACGCATCGTTGGACTAAGTCCTGAGCATCTGCCCGGGTAGTCCGCCAATAAAATCCTGTACGGAAGGCCTTGCCTACAAGGGCCCGGGCTGCGGCGTGGTGCCCACCGAGTCCGGCATGAATCTCAGCCAGGAGATTTCGCCCTTCTTCTTCGGAGATACACCTTTGAAGGACTCCGGTTGTGCTTTTCTTATAAAGTTCTCCCTCATGGACCTTGTAGGCTTTAGATCGCCGAACTATGCAGCGGGCCTCATTTTGGTCTTCGGGGGGTTCCTGCCTAGTTAAGTAGGCTAGGAATGGTTCTGTCCACGGGGCGATTACTGCCATTATTTCGTGGGCTGAGGGTGTTATTTCATTGGTTGAGCCACCGACTGTGTCAGAATGTTCCGTGTTGGGTGGCGCGGTTGGTTCCGGGTTGCTATTTCCGGACTCCTCTTCCCATAGTACGAATGGTTTAAAGAGCCGCTCCAGGAAGATGTTTGGAGGGACGGCGTCACGTTTTGCGCCGATGCGTGCCAACACGTCGGCTGCCTGGTTGTTGTCCCGGGCTACGTAGTGGAATTCGAGTCCTTCGAACCGAGCTGACATTTTTAAGACGGTGTTACGGTAGGCTGCCATTTTCGGATCCTTGGCGCCAAAGTCTCCATTTACTTGGGATATTGCGAGGTTTGAATCCCCGCGGACCTCTAGGCGTTGAATGCCCATGGAGATGGCCATCCGGAGACCATGTAGAAGGGCCTCGTATTCGGCTGCATTGGTGGAGTCCGTGTACATTATTTGAAGTACGTATTGGACTGTATCTCCAGTTGGGAACGTCAAGACGACACCAGCCCCCAAGCCGGCCAACATTTTAGAGCCGTCGAAGTGCATAATCCAATTGGAGTATGCGCCGTACTCTTTAGGGAGTTCGGCTTCAGTCCATTCAGCGACGAAGTCAGCCAAAACTTGCGACTTTATAGCTCGCTGCAGTTTGTAGGTTATATCGAATGGTAAAAGCTCAATGGCCCATTTTGCAATCCTGCCCGTCGCGTCGCAATTGTTTATGATGTCGTTGAGAGGTACTTTGGAGGCCACTGTTATCGAACACTCTTGAAAGTAGTGTCGCAGCTTCCGGGATGCCATGAGCACCGCATACGCTATCTTTTGATAATGTGGGTACCGGGACTTGCATGGAGTTAGGACAGTGGATACGTAGTACACTGGTTTTTGAAGAGGGAATTTGTGCCCTTCTGTTTCTCGTTCGACGACGAGCACCGCGCTTACAACTTGATGTGTTGCCGCGATATATAACAACATTGGTTCGCCCAAGTTGGGCGCGGCCAGGACCGGATTTGATGCCAGTATGGCCTTTATTTCTTCGAGTCCGGCTGTGGCAGCATCCGTCCATTAGAAGTGTTCGGTGCGCCTGAGGAGGCGATAGAGGGGCAATGCTTTTTCTCCCAAACGGGAGATGAAGTGGCTTAGGGCCGCCACGCATCCGGTCAATTTTTGTATTTGTTTGAGGTCTTTTGGGATGTCCAATTGTGACAGAGCTCGGATCTTGGCTGGGTTTGCTTCAATTCCTCTACCGGATAAAATGAAGCCCAAGAGCTTTCCGGCTGGTACGGTGAAGACGCATTTTTCCGGGTTGAGCTTAATGTCATATGCTCGGAGGTTGTCGAATGTGAGCCTCAAATTGTCTATTAGAGTTTTGACGTGTTTGGTCTTGACGACCACATCGTCTACGTATGCCTCCACTGTTTTGCCGATCTGGGTAGCCAGACATGTCTGACTCATGCGCTAATATGTTGTGCCGGCATTTTTAAGTCCGAAGGGCATTGTGTTGAAGCAGAATGGTCCGTATGGAGTAATGAATGCCGTTGCGGCCTGGTCTGTTTCCGCCATCTTGTTTTGATGGTATCCGGAGTATGCGTCGAGGAAACACAATGAATCATGCCCCGCGGTAGCATCGATGATTTGGTCGATGCGGGGGAGGGGGAAAGGATCCTTTGGACAGGCCTTATTAAGGTCTTTAAAATCCACACAAAGGCGCCAGGATTTGTCCTTTTTGGTACCATTACTAGGTTTGCTAGTCAGTCCGGATGTTTTATATCTCTGATGAATCCGGCTTCCAATAGTTTGGCTAGCTCCTCTCCCATTGCCTGTCTTTTGGGTTCGAAAAATCGTCGAAGAGCCTGTTTGACTGGCTTGAATGCTTTTAGGATATTTAGGCTGTGCTCTGCCAGCCTGCGTGGGATTCCTGGCATATCGGAAGGGTGCCAGGAAAAGATGTCCCAATTTTCCCGAAGGAATTCTCGTAGTGCGGCTTCTACATCAGGGTTTAATTGTGCCCCAATGGAGGCCGTCTTTGTGGGGTCCGTAGGATGGACCTGGAATTTGATTATTTCGTCTGCTGGTTTGAAAGACGTGGACTTAGATCTCTTGTCGAGTATCACATCATCCCTATTCACCGTGAAGCGTAGTGCCGTGAGTTCTTCTGCCGCTAGTGCCTCGGATAGTGCCTCTAGGGCTAGTGCGGCTGTCTTGTTTTCGGCGCGGAGTGCTATGTCCGGATCACTGATCAGAGTGATGATTCCATTGGGCCCGGGCATTTTGAGCTTCATGTACCCGTAATGGGGTACGGCTTGGAAAATTGTGAATGCCTCTCGCCCTAATAGAGCGTGATATCCGCTGCTGAACGGGGCCACTTGAACGTGACTTCCTCGGACCTGTAGTTGTCCAGCGAGCCGAACACCACATCTAGTGTGATTTTTCCTATGCAGCGTACTTCCCGACTAGGGATTATTCCTCTAAAGATTGTGCTGCTTCGCTCAATGCGGCTTCAGTCTATTTCCATTTTTTGGAGAGTTTCCTCGTAGATGAGGTTTAATCCGCTGCCGCCATCCATGAGTACCTTGGTAAGACGAAAGCCGTCCACTATGGGACTGAGGACCAATGCGGCTGGTGCTCGGGCTGTTCGGAATTTAGGTTCGTCGCTGGCATTGAAGGTGATAGCCGTGTCGCTCCATGGATTTGTTGTTGGTACTTGGTAGACTTCGGCGAGGCTGCGGATTGTTCGTTTCCGCATATTATTTGATGCGAAAGTCTCGAAGACTGTTGATACCGTACTGGTGCTGTTGGGCTGGTGGTCCGGGGCTAGAAGCCCTTCGCCACTTTTGGCCACCTGCCGTAGTATCCAACATGCCCGGAGGCTATGTGTTGGAGTGGCGCCTTCTGCATTATGGATTTTGCAGGGTCCGCTGAGCCATCCCTCCAATACGGTTCCATACCCTTTGGGGGGTTTTTGCTTTTTGATTTTTGACCCAAGTGCTTGAGCATGGTGCACCCTTTTATTCCGGACTAAGATTGTGTTTAGGGCCGGATTGTCCCAAAATCTAGTTTCGGTTTTCCAGGCACTCTCCATCGCACAGTATGTTCGTACTATGGTCGCCAGGTCGGCGAAGCGCGTGACCTTGCGACGACTTATGGCGTTCATAATTCCCTTGTCCGTGCAATTATTGCAGAAAATAGAGATTGCGCTTTCCTCATGGCAGTCCTTTATCCTGTCCATAACCAGGAGGAATCTGGCCCAGTAATGATGTACTGTTTCATCTGGCTCTTTCTGCATTTGGGATAGATCGCTTGTGTTTGGGTGGGCGGGTGGAACTAAATTCGGAACCCCACCCAATCTGAGGCTCAAAGGCCGAGGAATTTCCGGATTTGGAAGCTTGGATTGCTGGAGGTCGTCCAATGAATCTAGTTCGCTGCCTGACTTTAGCTTCAGTACTCGATTGACATCCGTCCCTCCGCGGGAATCTGGCATGGAGGGATCGGGAATCCGGACATAGCTAGTTCTTATCATAGGGGAAAAGTCGCCGCGTTGTTCTTCTACCACAGCAACATGGTGGGTAGCCTGGGGAGAGTTAATTTCTCTCAGATCAGTTTTAAGCCCAAACTGATCGTAGTCTGTAGCGACTCCCAGGCCGAAAAGGCAGTCATAAGGAAACCACCTAGCCGGATAGCTTGACCGCCGGCCAAAGCTCCTTTGGCGACGGTACCGTCATTAAAGACGGGAGGAGGCATCCTTCCTGATTGCGATGGCACAGAGGAACTCTCAATGAAAGCACCAATGTCAGTGTCAAAACCGGCGGATCTCGGGTAGGGGGTCCCGAACTGTGCGTCTAGGCGGATGGTAACAGGAGACAAGGGACACGATGTTTTACCCAGGTTCGGGCCCTCTTGATGGAGGTAAAACCCTACGTCCTGCTTGATTGATATTGATGATGTGGATGTTACAAGAGTAGATCTACCACGAGATCAAGGAGGCTAAACCCTAGAAGCTAGCCTATGGTATGATTGTTGTCCTTCTACGGACTAAACCATCCGGTTTATATAGAAACCGGAGAGGGCTAGGGTTACACAGAGTCGGTTACAATGGTAGGAGATCTACATATCCGTATCGCCAAGCTTGCCTTCCACGCCAAGGAAAGTCCCATCCGGACACGGGACGAAGTCTTCAATCTTGTATCTTCATAGTCTTGGAGTCCGGCCGATGATGATAGTTTGGCTATCCGGACATCCCCTAGTCCAGGACTCCCTCACCCGTCAATAGCGAGGTCGGAGCTGTTCGACGCCGACGGCAGCGTTGGCGCCCTCCACGGGTTTTGGCGCATGGGGGATCTCCTCGGCGAGGCTGCGGGAACACCGCAATAGCCCGAGGAAGAGGACGTTGATGACAACGACATCTTGCATCTGATGGCCAGCGAGGAGTCAACCACATTCGTGGAGGCCGAGCAAGAGGATTGCTGGTGCCACGCGATGCTGAACGAGCTGGCGTCGATCAACGACAATGCCACTTGGACACTCACCATGCTGCCTGCTGGGCACCGAGTCATCGGGCTCAAGTGGGTGTTCAAGGTCAAGAAGGACGAGCATCACGCCATTGTCAAGCACAAGGCACACCTCGTCGCAAAGGGCTACGTGCAGTGTGAGGGAGTGGACTTCGAGGAAGTGTTCGCTCCGGTGGCAAGGCTGGAGTCCGTGCGGCTCATCCTTGCCGTGGCTGCTCACCGCGGGTGGGAGGTACACCACATGGACGTCAAGTCGGCATTTCTCAACGGCGACCTTAACAAGGAGGTGTACGTCTCCCAGCCTCCAGGGTTCGTTGCCAAGAGCCACGAGCAGGGCATGTACAGGCTACACACGGCCCTGTACGGTCTCCGGCAAGCCCCAAGGGCGCGGAACACCAAGCTCGATTCAAGCCTCGCATCCCTTGGGTTCTCACGCAGTGCTTCTGAGCACGGCGTGTACTCGTGTGGCACCGCGAACACGCTGCTCATCGTCGGCATCTACGTCGACGACCTGGTCATCGCCGGGGCAGAACCCGAAGAGGTTCAACTCTTCAAGGGAGAGATGCATCGTCTCTTCAGCATGAGCGACCTTGGGCTGCTCCGGCACTACCTTGGGCTGGAGGTGAACCAGGAGGGTGGTCGCATCATGATCACGCAGACGGCCTATGCCACCAAGATGCTCGAGCGAGCAGGCATGAAGGACTGCCATGCCGTGCACGCTCCAATGGAGGCACGGCTGAAGCTCAGCAAGGATAGCTCCGAGAAGGCGGTGGATGCTACACTCTACCGCAGCAGCATCGGGAGCCTCAGGTACCTTGTGCACACCCGACCGGACATCACGTTCATTGTCGGGTACCTGAGTAGGTTCATGGAAGCCCCGGCAAGCGATCACCTCGCTGCCGTCAAGCACCTGCTTTGGTACATCGTGGGTACGCTCACACATGGATGCGTATATTGCCGTGGCGACGGCGAGAGTTTGGTCGGATACAGCGACTCCGACCATGCTCGTGACATGGACTCCTGGAAGAGCACCTCGGGCATATTGTTCCTCCTCGGGAATAGTCCCATCAGCTGGCAATCGGTGAGGCAGAAGGTTGTCGCCGCATCTTCGTGCGAGGCGGAGTACATCGCGGCAGCTACATTGGCCTGTCAAGGCATTTGGCTTGCTCGCCTTTCTCGGCGAGATGCTGAATCAGGACACCGCCCCTGCGCTCATCTTCGTCGACAACAAGTCGGCGATTTCCCTCTGTAAGAATCCAGTGCTTCATGACTGCAGTAAGCACATCGATCTCCGCTATCACTTCATACGTGACTGCGTCGAGAAAGGCACGGTGATCGTGGAGTTCATCAGGACTGGTGAGCAGAAGGCAGACATCCTGACCAAGTCACTTGGTCGCATCCGGTTCCAAGAACTGCGCGACAAAGTCAGGATCATGGACATCAAGCTCCTTCGACAAAGTTGAGGGGGAGATTGTTGAGTCAACCTCAGTCTTTCTGTTGCATGCATGCGGCAGCAACATCAATAGCTTCCTTGGTGTGCAAGGACTAAGTAATTTCCTAGTAGTTGCAAGGAAATTGACTAGAAGTAGACTAGAGCTGCACATGCAACTACGTGGTAGTTTCCTAGTGTAGATAGGAAGGTGTTGTGCACTTACGTCATGCTTGTCTCGCAAGTGCCATTCCAAGTCCTATAAAAGGACCCCTAGTCCCGAAAGTGCCTTTCTGCTCCCGAACTCATTTGAGCTCGGTGAACAGTAAAATCAAAAAAAAATTAAAAAATTCCAATTTTTTTGAGAGAAACATTGACAAAAATTCTAAGTGCTTGCAAAGATTCATCATGAAATCACATTCCTCTAAGGCATGGCAAAAAAAAAACAAATTCAGTGCTCCAAAATGCTTTTGAAAGTAGCATTTTGAGAGTACCGATTTTTTTTTTGCCACGCCTTCTAGAAATGTGATTTCATGACGAATTTTTGCAAGCACTTAAAACTTTTGTCAATATCTCTCCCAAAAAAAGGATTTTTTTGATTTTTTTTATTTAGTTTTGATTTTACTGTTCACCAGAGCTCATTTGAGCTCGGGTGCAGAAACTCTGCGCCCCCCTAGTCCCTCATATGTAAATCAACTCAAATCATTTTCAGCTTCAGTACAAGGCAGTAGAAGTGAGCTCCACTCTTACTAGTGCGTCTGTGTGTGTGATGCCTTGAGTTCACGTCCTCCTCTGCTAGTATAGCTAGCTTGCGCTGGCTCTAGGCCGTGTATCCTCTGCCTGGTTGATCCTCGGGGAACTAGCTAGTCCATAGTTTTGGGCTAACAATCTCCACCCCTGATTTTCATGGGGTGAGCCCCGCCTCACTCCTAATCTTCAATAAATAAACTGCCACCCAATTACATTTCGTTGAATCCGTAACCCCGAGTCCCTGCGTGTAGCATTATCTTAGATTTATTTTAATACGGACATACCTAACACTAAGCATGACTATATAAACATCCGTATTTAAACAAATCTAACTAATTCAGAATGAAGGTACAATACTACATATTGTTGGTTTAGAAAATGTGTCCATGTCATGTGCTACATTCCAACCACACGGGCGTCCAGCGGGAAACACACACTGATGCATGCACACACACATACTCCCTCCGTTCCCAAATACTTGTCTTTTTAGGTATTTTAAATGGACTCAACATACGGATGTATGTAGACATATTTTAAAGTGTGGATTCACTCATTTTACGCCATATGTAGTCACTTGTTAAAATCTCTAGAAAGACAAGTATTTAGGAACGGAGGGAGTACACACGTGTGCATAACAAAAAGCGCACACACAAAAACCCGCATGCACAATAGAAACATGTATACGAATACACACCAACAAAGAGAAAATATATTGTTCGGCATGAATGGTGGGTTATCTCAGAAACAAAGAAAAAACCGACTAGGAAATAAAAAAACAAAAACAAATAAAAATGTTAATGCCCACACGTGTGGGCGTTTGCATGTCGCCCACACGCGTGGATCCGCATCCGTTCGTAAGCGCATGAATCTTGGCATGTTTCTAGTGCCACGTAGGACTGTCCTGGTGTGTGGGCGTTCACCCGGTCGCCCACACGACCGTTTCACCACACGGGAGGGGCTGGTGTGTGGGCGAGATGCAGTTCGCCCACACGCCACTTTGCACGCACGCACAAGGGCTAGTGTGTGGGTATTTGCCATCTCGCCCACACGCCCGTCTCCTCTCTCACACCCAAGCTGCTAGTTGCCATGTGTTTTGCAGTGCACCTAGCAACTGCCCCTAGTGTGCTTTATAAGAAGGTGGCCACTCTCTTTTTTATCCGAGTTGCCATGTGTTTTTTGCTGGGTACACGGCAACTGCCTAGTGTGCACGTAAGCAGATGGCAACTCTCTTTTACCGAGTTGCCATGTGTTTTTGCATGGTACATGGCAACTGCCATAACGTGCACGTACATGGCAATTGCCCTAACGCGCACGTAAGCAGATGGCAACTCTTCCTTTTACATGGCAACTGCCCTAGCATGCTTGTGAGCACATGGCAACTCTCTCAACTGCCCATGTATGCTTGTGACCATACATGGCAACTGCAGTTGAGCAACCATGGCAATCGTAGTTCAGCGACATGGCAACCGTAGTTCAGCGACATGACAACTGCAGTTAAACGAACATGGACGAGGGTCTGGATCATGGCAACTGCGGGCGCGCGGTGACTTTCATGCGTGGCGTGCGGGACCAGGAGGTACGAGGCCTGACATACGTGCGTGTGGGCGTTATCAACTTCGCCCACACGCACGCGTGTGAGAGGGGTCGGGAGGGGAAAAAAGGTGTGTGGGCATTACTTGTTTTGCCCACACGTAGGCGTGTGGGCTGTTCCTCTTATACATCACAAAAAATGTGTGGACAGACTCCCTAACGCCCACACGTGTGGCACTTATCGGCGTCCAAACAAATAGCAAACACATAAAAGAATTAAAAAAAGGTTGATTTAAAAGACAAAATGCATCGCCTGAATAATAGCAAAAGTGAGGAATATACTCCCTCCGATCCATATTACTTGTCACTCAAATGGATGTATCAAGGATTGAAATACGTCTAGATACATCCGTATCTGATTTTTGTAGCTAGAACCTGCAACTTTTCTATTGGTTGCAATTGCGTTTACATAGCATTACGGGGCTGTTTGGTTTGTGACTAACTTTGCCAAATGTTGCCACACGTAAAGCTAGGCAAGTTTGACTAATTTAGGTGAGTGTTTGGTTCAAGCCACACTTTAGGCAAGCCACACTTGGACCCCACATGGCATACACACAAAAAATGTGGCAAGATTCCCTTAGGCTTGCCAACTTGTGGCTTTCATTTTGATGAACTAACCTTAGGCAAGCTTGGCAAAAATATGTGGCAAAGTGTGGTAATGCTAGGCCTAGAACCAAACAGCCCCGTATCTCGTCTAACTCAACATGAACTCATGTCCAACACGATGCTACCCGGACTTGATACAAACAGCTAGTATACTAGTTTACTAGACTCTCCCTTATTTTGGGGCGAAGTTTGATCATTGATTAAACTAATAAAATATAAATTATATGTCATAAAAATTATACCGTACGAAACTTCCTTTGAATGCAAATACAACAATATATTTTTGTAGAATATATTTTATATGTAACTATTAATGGTCAGGGTTTGATTCAAAATACGAGGGGGCCAGTAAACCCTGACAAAAGGAGTACTCCTTTAGGGATTCAATCTAACATGATTAATCTGACTCGACTAGAATTTACATATCACAATTCAGTAGCACATGGTGCAGCTCATAAGACCAATTATTATTTTGTCAGTTGTTTGGCTTAATGACATCTGGACAATGAGAGTTTATGTCGTTACATTGTCAATTTATGTCCCCGCAAAATAATAATAATGGAAAACCGCCATAAAAAATAATTTGTTTTCTGATTTTCTGGTGTGTACATTTTCCCTCCAGTTATAATAAAGTTTGGTGCTTGCATGCTTCTTCCCACCTTAATAGTCCTGGTTAAAATATTGTGCATGTGAACGAATGCCCAAAAATATGGTACATACTACCTAAAAATTATTAGATGTACTATCCAACTATTTTTATATACCATATACTATTCATACTTACTTTCTGGTAAGTTAAGTACTATCAATATAATTTTAAAGTAAATAAGATTTGCAGGGACATTTGTGTGCTTATTATTATTATTAAAAATACTCAAATAAATGTGAGGTATTTATGTACGTGAATTTAGATTTTGGACATGGGCTTCACACTAACTAGCTTAATATATGTACACTGTATAGACATCGACGAGTGCAAGCATGCAGAATTCCAAATCAATAGGTGCTATGGTCAATGTACCAACACGGATGGTGCATTTCAGTGTCGGTGTCCACAAGGAACCCATGGCGACCCCTACATGCCCGGTGGTTACTTTAGTCTCCTCACAGGTAAGCACCTTTTCTTTCTTCCACATTTACCTTTTGAGAAGACAACTCAAGTAGTATATTAAAGATCTCAGATCCTTGGTCAACTATAAATGAAATTAGTTATAATATATGTTGCACATGATCAATTGTAAAACTGCATAAGCTGCACATTAGAGACATAAATAATACTCAAATTCAGAAACAAATGTGCCACTGCCAAATAGTTGTTAATCAACATACAAAGCTAAACTAGATTTAATAAAATGTCAACCAACTTCGCCAAGGTTGACCTTTTGGACTAATAAACCCATATCAATAACTATGTTGTGCTTGGCAATGACTTTGTAATCTCCCATCAATCAAATTCAAATGTAGTTGGTAAGTATGAAAATATAATTCTAAATATACCTAAACAGAAGAAAAAACTAATCAAGATAAATAAAAAATCTTGCTCTTCTTAACCAAGATAAAACAATCTTAATACGAGTGCAAATATATTATGGTAATAAAGTGGTATAATTTTAGTATATGAAACAATGATACATAAATTATACAGCTCGTAAGTGTACATTTATAATCTTATTCTTGTTTTGTAAAGAAAAATAATTATAAGGTCAATAAATAATACACATTCTAAAGATATGTTGATTCTTAATGATAAGTTTTAGGAAATGTGCAAACTTAAAATTGCAGGTATATAAATAAAACGTTGAGCATGCTGGATGGGCACAAAAATAAATAATTATTAAAAAAATAGTATGTATCACAATAGTTGCAAAAGATTTAGATACACAAAGTTATATATATGATATGTAGTTGGAAGGATCTAGAATTGTAAACTTATAATCTCATTTTTAGCATAGCATGGAAACCACGCAAAAACAAAATAAAAGAAAATCAAAGCATCTACGATTGTTTGCTAAGCTTAGTGTGCATATAGAATTAAAAAGGATCAATGAGACCATTCAGGATAAACTAAAAACCATTGACAAGAATAATTCCTAAAAAAGTCACGGATTTTGGATTGGACCATCTAAGCTACTAGACTAGAATATATCAAATTTTTAGCTGGACAAGCCATTTCAAATATATTTATCAATTGATCATGGCATAATTTATATTGAATATATTTACACTATGATACACCCACATCACAAATGTGAGTCATTTAGGATACCGAGACATGTAGTCTCCACTATCCATGGTAAGAATTTTACAGCCAAGTTCTATTGGAATATATGTCGACAACAAATCAATAATGCAATACAAAAGTATATATGCACTGGTAAAGAACACACCAATAGTACAGAAAAAAAAGAACACGTCACCACTCATGAAAAGCCAACTTCACCACTATACAAATTTAATTTTTGAAAAAATAAAATTTGGCCATTTAAAGATTTTTTTCTGGGCTTCCGGGCTGGGTTTGGGCAGAAAAGTCGAGCCCGAGCCTGTCTCGGATGCCAGGCTGCCCTTGATCAGGTTTATGTCAAAAGCCCATAACATTGTCGGTGGAGACCCGTCAATAAGTTTTTGTCAATGGTGACTAATGGGTCAGGATTCCTGTCTGTGCCATGGTATTAGCGCTAGCAGGTCATGCATCAGTAATGACACTTGTAAGGCAGTTGACGTAATTACCACTATTGACAAGTTGTCGTGATCTGTTACCCATCGGTGGTGACTCGTGTCCTAGTTCCATAGTCCATAATTTACCCCCCCCCCCCCCCTATGTACAACGTGCTCTGCCTCTGCATTGATATGGACAAATTACCCCAATGTGTTACTATGTTCCATTTGATGTCTGACCCAGTTGTCAAACTTGTGTTCCAATTTCTCGTTCCCCTTGTCCTTACATTTGATCCCTTGTACAGAAGTTGAAGTATACATCAACTAAAACATGTTTTTTTATTGTTGTAGTGCTGCATAGTATCTGATATTTTGGATGTTATTTGGGAATCAAAAAAATATGTAGACGTATCACTCAAAATGATCCTAATGAGTATCCATGGTTGATGTGCAAATGAGACCAAAAAAGTGAACACACAAAACTAGTTCCATTAAGAAATGGAAAACTGGTATGCTACTAAGTAGAGAAGGAATTACATGGGAATGTAGGGCATATGTTTGTAGTCCTTGTCCTTATAAAGTTTAAAGAATTTCACGATATAGCTTTTTAAGCTCTCGCTATCACCATGTTGGTCCCGGGCAATCACCTGATTCATGAAATAATTTTCTATGTTGTGTGACTGTTAGTAAAATTATCAAGCTTCAGGATGAGACAACTTGCATCCAACAATAAAGAGGGACTATATAAATAAAATAGAAGTTCGGTCTGCAAACAGTAATCACTGCTGGCCCATCATGTAGTATATATCTCCGGTTTTCTTTATTTTCGTTATGGTATTGATCTACATGTGTTCATGCATTATTCTTCCTATAAAATGATTTGTATAGATATACATGCCCACTACATAAAAGGAAAATATTGATATGATTTAAGTATAGGATGTATTTTTATTTAATATCTATACCTTTGTTTTCTTCTTGTTTTTTGTAGCTAGAGTACATGCATATACTCTGATTGAGATGCTTGCATGCTACTTATATATGTTAGATCAAATTAATAACTATGGTTAATTAATGTTTGCATAGAAACTTAGGGATGAAATTGTGATGTAGAGTGAAGAGAAAATCCCACCTCGGAGTTCAATCACGGGCTGAAGCCTTTATTTATTTATTTTTCTTTCCACATGGGATTAATGCTTTTGTATTAGCCTTGTCCTTCTTGTTTTTCCACTCTGTACAGGTAGAATACTTTTGAAATTTTAAAATACATAGAGTAGGGAAACATATTGTCATTCCTCAAAAACTAATGCAGGCAAAGCATATGCACCTGCAGATAGCTGTAGCAGGTTATGTGGCAACATGAGTGTGCCATACCCATTCGGCATTGGCTCGCACAAGTGCTATCTGCCAGGGTTCAACCTCACCTGTGACACAAGCTACAACCCCGCACGACTGATGCTCGGCCCTCTTCAAGTTGTTGACATCTCCCTCCACAATAGCACCGTGCGAGTCATCAACAGCAACCGAGTGCATGGCATCTATGGCGGGGTAGCCAGTGTTAATGTTATCGATTTTGGGATTAGCCATGGAGACAATGTGCCCTACTCGTTATCAACTCGCAATGAGCTTATCGTCATTGGCTGCGGGGTGCAGGCAGGGTTGTCCAGTGCTGGCAATAACCGCGTCATCCTTAGTAGTTGCTCCTCCTTCTGCTCCTCAAACAAGAGTAGAGCCTATGATGCAAGGTCATCTCCCAATATCGATGACAACGGTGAGTACTGCTACGGCAATGGATGCTGCCAGGCCCAGATCACCATGTCTAGGGACGGCATGCCTAGTGAATTCTGGATTGATTGGATGGACCCCAATAGCGTATGGGATGAGGCATTGCCGCATTCATACGCACTAATTGTAGAGGAAGGGTGGTTCAACAAGCATTGGGTCTACTCCCAGCTGTCACGGTCACTGTCAACAAAATATCTCGCTCCTAGGTTGGAGGTTCAAATTGTTCTAGACTGGGAAATATTGCAGTTGCAACCTATTAACTCACATGCACCAGCCAATGTGAGTTGGCATCACCAGTATGCCATGTGTCCCGGCATCTGTAGGAGCAAGAATAGCCTCTGCAAACCAAGGATCAAAGGTTATTCATGCCATTGTAGTGACGGTTACGACGGCAACCCTTACACCGCGGATGGATGTAAAGGTTAGCATGGAAGCATCTCGCACACATACGCGAGCTTAATTTGCATTATTGCTTATCTATACTATTATATATTCTAATTTTATACTCCCTCCCTTTTTTCTTGTCTCCTCTAGGCAGTCGCCGCAAACAGTTTAAAGGTGAGAAACACTGCAACGTTTTTGCTATATGTACTATGGTCCATGTAGAACAATAACATGTAACTATATTATGTATACTTTCAGGTACGAGCGCCGTTGTAGGAGTTGTTGTTGCTGCAGCTGGAGTCGTACTTCTGTTTCTGCTTGGGTTGTTGATTATGAAGAAACTAAAATACGAGAGGGCTAAAATGTTAAAGCGCAAGTTCTTCAAACAAAATCACGGACAATTATTGCAACAGTTTGCATCCCAAAGTGCTGGTATTGCAGAAAGGATGATCATAACCTTGGAAGAGCTAGAGAAGGCAACACATTGTTTTGATAATGATCTCGTCGTTGGAGGTGGGGGACATGGTATTGTTTACAAAGGGATTTTATCGAACCAACATATTGTAGCCATCAAGAAACCCAAAAACGTGGTGCGGATGGAGATCAATGAGTTTATCAATGAGGTAGCTATCCTATCACAAATCAACCATAGAAATGTTGTTAAACTATATGGTTGTTGCCTTGAAACTGAAGTCCCAATGTTGGTCTATGAGTTCATATCTAATGGAACCCTTTACGAGCATCTTCATGTAGAAGGACCAAAATCATTGTCTTGGGATAACAGGTTGCGGATAGCCATTGAGGCAGCAAAATCCCTAGCATATCTTCACTCGGCTGCTTCAATCCCTATAATCCATAGGGATGTCAAGAGTGCTAACATATTGTTGGATGATACTCTGACGGCAAAGGTAGCAGATTTTGGAGCTTCAAAGTACATTCCGATGGATATATCTGGGGTTACCACAAGGGCGCAAGGTACGAGAGGATATTGGGATCCTATGTACTTTTACACAGGCCGATTAACTGAGAAAAGTGATGTTTATAGCTTTGGAGTCGTCCTTGTGGAACTGCTAACCAGGAAGAAACCATTTTCATATTTGTCCTCAAATGACGAGAGCCTTGTTGCACATTTTGTTACCTTGTTTGAAGGAGCAGCACTATTCCAGATCTTAGATCCGCAAGTTATGGAGGAAGGTGGCAAAGAGGTCGAAAAAGTTGCTAGTATCGCGGTTGCATGTGTAAAGTTAACTAGAGAGGATCGTCCGACCATGAGGCAAGTGGAGTTAACACTAGAAGGCACACGTGTGCCTAGGGAGGGCACTTCAGATAATGCATCTCCATCCACAGAAGTTGAAAGCAACACTGGGGGATCTACCAGACGACACAGCATGGAACTTGAGTTCAGATTATCTGCAGAGCACCCTCGATAGTTTTGCATATTTGAAGATGAGTGAAGATCAGTGATTTCCTTGCATTTAGGTGACTGATGTGGCTCTTGAGTTTGCAGTGGACAATGGTACTGCCGGGGGTGGCGACGTCGGGCTGACTCCAAGGACGCGGCGAGGAGCACTGCCGTAGCAGCCTGAGATTGTACCGCCGTATCTTTGGCAACTACCGCTGTGTCTTTGGAAACTACCGCAGTGGATATGTGTGCCAGTGCTAGACGGGCAACCATTGTGCAGATGTCTTCTGGCTGAGGTCTCCGGGTGAAAACCTAAGATCTGGCGGAGCTAGATCGGATGACGGCGGTGTTCTCGATACCACTTCCTTCTTGGAGGCGTCATCTTGGAGGCCTCGACGATGGATTCCGATGGTGTGCACGGTTGCTGGCGGATCTTGGGTTTGTGTTGGTGCCGGCGGGTTTCTGTTTTTTTTCTTTTCTTTCCACACTAGCCCTTTTGCGGTGTTTTCCTCCTTTGGAGGTGTTTTTGTTACTCCTCTTCTGATCAATGAATTTGGCAGTCCTCCTGCCAACGTTCAAAAAAAAAAAACTACAAGTAGCGATTCACCAAAGGTTTCAAACTCGGGTTGATGTTAGACAACAGTATGAACCCACGTGCTTTCAGTTATTAACTCATCAGCCATGTGCATATGCTTCCTTTAGAAAAATCGGTATAATTTCTTTTTAGAAAGGAGATCTAAAGAATACTCAGAGTGATAAAACATCAGGTTTGTTGAGTACTGCTACATCGGACGGCTCACCAACCTCATCGATTTTTTTATTTTATTTTTTTGCGGGTGAACCTCATCGATGTTTCTCACCAGGAAGTAACCACGTTTTCTTATCCTTTCGAGGATGGTATGGGGAAAAAGTATCCACGTTTTCTATGAGGAAACGACACACGACAAATACACCCGACATTTCACCGCCCCTAGAGTATCTACAACCGGACTTACCAAATCCGGCATCCTATATGTCCACAGACGCGCCTGGCCGATTCCACGGACATTGACCACAACCATGTACCTGATATCCATACGATATCATATATTCATACTAAAGCAGGCGACATGAAACTAAACTAGGTAAATTATCAAACAGACATAGAAATGCGATAGCAAACGGACATAGACAACAAATGGACATAGAAATGTACATAGTCCACGTAACTGATCACCGAAAGTGCACCACGATACAGCATACAACAGACGACGAGCTTTAGACTAAGATTACTAATAACGAAAATAAACACGGAGAGAGAATTGAGCTTCACCACTACCTCATAGGCCCTTTGCCCTTTCGGTCTCTGGCGCTGGTGTAGGCGTTCGGGTAAGCGTCAGCGACACGACGTGGTTTGTGAGAGCCATCGGTGATGTCGGACAAGGAGGAGTCGATGTAGTACTCCATTTTCCGGACAGCACGGTCCTACTGCCTTTTTAGCTTCGCCGCCTAGAGAAACTCCCGCGTGGGCTGCTCCAGCCCTAATCGGAGCGCCTTCGCACTTTTCTGACGGAGCTGGCGGGCATCCTTCTCCACCATCATAAGTGAGCAGCAGTAGTCCCTCGCGAGGAGCCGCTCCATCTCATAGGGCACCGTCGGCATCCCATGGCAACGGCGGGAGAACTGTGCGATCGCTTCCGCCGGCGCCGTCCTCTCCATTGTCCGCTGCATTTCATGGCGCAGGCGGAGCGGGCACTAACACCCACCACTGCCCTTGAGGAGCAACGGCCAAAGAGTTAGGAGGGCAGCGGCGCCGAGTGGGTGCACCGCGCGGAGCTCTACGCGGTGCGGAACGGGCCTGCTCCGGCATCGGCATTGCGGCAGTATGCGACATGGGATGTAGCAGAGACGGAGCTGCCGCTCATGTCCACCCGCGAGCGTTGTTGCGCGATGTTGAAGGCCAACTCGTCTTCGTTGCCCACCGCATCGCGGAGGAAGGCGTCCCAATTGTCGCCGGATCCGTCGCCTCCACCTCAGCGGAAGCTGGACATCGTGGACGCGCGGGGGGGGGGGGGGGGGTCAGATTTCGTAAAGGCAGGAGAAGAGACGAAGAGCGGAGTGAAGCGAAGTAATCTAGGGTTTGCTCTCGGGTGGGGTTTTTGTGGGGACGGAGTGGGGTTGTGATGGGTCATCGTGGGTCGGGTTGATGTGGCGGACATGCCCGGGCCTTTCAATATACGTCTTATATTTGGGCTGGATATGAGGGTTGGCAGACAGCCCGGGCGTTTGGGGGCAGTTTGAGACACCCGGCCGGGTTGATATTTATTTGTTACCAGCCAATGAGCGGAACATTTGCCAGGGCGTTTGAGACACATTTGAGACACCCAGTTGTAGATACTCTTACCCATGACTAGCAACCTAACTAGTGTAGGTTATAAGTAAAAAGGGAATTGGATCGATTTCACACAATATAGTGCATGTTTTGTTTTTCAAAACTCAAACATGTCTATGCCGGACCAAATTTATAAAAAAAAATTATCAACTTCTAAATACTAATTATAATGAAAGTATAAAAATACACTTCCCGATGAATTAAATGATACGATTTTGTATTGTGGATGTTGATATTTTTAAACTTGCACTAGTAGAAAATGGGCCATTAGTCCCGGTTCGTAAGGCCCATCTGTTCCGGTTTTAGACCCTGGACTAAAGGGTCGTCACTAAAGCCCTTGGCCTTTAGTCCCGATTCTTACATGACCCACAGATAGGCCTCCACGTGGCCGCTGCGGAGAGCCCAGGCAGGAGGGCCTTTGGTCCCGTTGGTGGCACCAACCAGGACCAAAAGGCATCCACGCATCAGCAGCTGGCAGGAGCTGAGGTTTTTTTTTGAAAGGGGGAGGTTTTGGGGGTTTTGGGGGTTAATTTAGGTTGTTAATTAGCTAGCTAATAGAGAGAAGTGCTCTCTTTTATCTCCGTGCTTGGTTTACCAATGCTACTGCTATGCCTAAACATGGCTTAGATTGAAGTGAAGGCAATATGTGGTACATGTCGAAAGTAATACTAATCCTAACTTGATGAAGTTTGGATTGTACTACTTTAGACATGCACCACATGCATGTTGCCTTCACTTCAATCCAATCCATGTTCATTTCACCCACTGATATATAATAACTCTTCATGCTCGCATCATGCATCATCATAATAACAAGTCCTACTAATCATCATCATACAACTTTTACTTGTTATTAATAACAAGTCATACGATCATCATCCTCATAGCCATCGAACCAACCCTACTTAATTGTTCATAGCACATGATCATCTGTATTAGGTAGGACCTAAATACCCTCTTTAAGGTAAAATAGCATAAAACAATATAGACACCGACTCTCCATTATGGAGAATGGAGATCATCCTGTCTCCAATTCTTGTGCTTCGCTTTCTTTTGCTTCCAAGAACCTCCTTACGACTGTCCATACATTTTTTCCATTCTTTGATTGTCATGTCTCCACTTCTTTTAGAAATCCGGTATAGATAGTTGAGATTCGTAGGATGACCTGGCTGTATGTTCAAAACATCAAGGCGACCATGCTGATACATCAGATGAGGCACACAAGCATTCGGGATTATCTGTTGAAAAACATAGTAATAACTTCGTAGTTAGCAATGATGTACTAGTTTTAGAAGTATGCAAAAGATGCACGGATGTCGTAATAGTAAAAAATCTTACCAGGGTGTCTCCATGGTAGTTGATACGTCTCCAATGTATCTATAATTTATGAAGCATTCATGCTATTTTATTATCTGTTTTGAATGATTACGGGCTTTATTATACACTTTATATTACTTTTGGGACTAACCTACTAACCGGAGGCCCAGGCCATATTGTTGTTTTCTTGCCTTTTTCAGTATTTCGAAGAAAAGGAATATCAAACGGAGTCCAAACGGAATGAAACCTTCGGGAGCGTGATTTTTGGAACGAACATGATCCGGGAGACTTGGAGTACAAGCCAGGGAAGCTTCGAGGAGGCCAGGAGATAGGAGGGCGCGCCCACCCCCCCTAGGCGCGCCCCCTATCTCGTGGGCCCCTCGAGCCTCCCCCGACCGACTTCTTTCTCCTATATATTCCCATATACCCTAAAAACATCGAAGAAGAAGATAGATCGGGAGTTCCGCCACCGCAAGCCTCTGTAGCCACCAAAAACCTATCGGGAACCCGTTCTGGCACCCTGCCGGAGGGGGGGATCCCTCACTGGTTGCCATCTTCATCATCCCGGCGCTATCCATGACGAGGAGGGAGTAGTTCACCCTCGGGGCTGAGAGTATGTACCAGTAGCTATGTGTTTGATCTCTCTCTATCATGTTCTCAGTATGGCACGATCTTGATGTATCGCGAGCTTTGCTATTATAGTTGGATCTTATGATGTTTCTCCCCCTCTACTTTCTTGTGATGAATTGAGTTTTCCCTTTGAAGTTATCTTATCGGATTGAGTCTTTAAGAATTTTAGAACACTTGATGTATGTCTTGCCGTGCTTATCTATGGTGACAATCAGATATCATGTGATCCACTTGATGTATGTTTTGGTGATCAACTTGCGGGTTCCGCCCATGAACCTATGCATAGGGGTTGGCACACGTTTTCGTCTTGACTCTCCGGTAGAAACTTTGGGGCACTCTTTGAAGTGCTTTGTGTTGGTTGAATAGATAAATCTGAGATTGTGTGATGCATATTGTATAATCATGCCCACTGATACTTGAGGTGACAAAGAAGTATCTAGGTGACATTAGGGTTTTGGTTGATTTGTGTCTTAAGGTGTTATTCTTGTATGAACTCTATGATAGATTGAATGGAAAGAATATCTTCATGTTATTTTCCTACGAACTCTTGAATAGATAGAACAGAAAGGATAACTTTGAGGTGGTTTCGTACCCTATCATAATCTTTTTGTTTGTTCTCCGCTATTAGTGGCTTTGGAGTGACTCTTTATTATTTGGTTGCAGGGTTGTTTGAGAGAGACCATCTTCATCCTACGCCTCCCACAGATTGATAAACCTTAGGTCATCCACTTGAGGGAAATTTGCTACTGTCCTACAAAGCTATGCACTTGGAGGACCAACAACGTCTACAAAAAGAAGGTTGTGTAGTAGACATCAGTAGTTACCGTAGTTCAACACGTGCACTAATGGCACGTATTGACCATAATATTGAGGAGTTTGATTGTAGATATTGTAATTCTCAAAATCAGTACAAAATGCAATCAGATGATTTTTCTCCTGATAAGTTAATTCAGAGCCTTCGGTGTAGTAGATTCTATCTACCATCTTCCGCACATTCTTTGAAGAATGAAAATAAGCTATCAATGGAAATAAGTTGTCAACTATTTTGAAATAAACAATATAAATTAGCTAATAACTATGTTTGAGAAACTCACATAGCGGTAGAATTGGAGGCGTATCAACAAGGACTCAAATGTCCATATTGTCTTGCTCGATTTTGGGATCACCAAGATCCATGGTGACAAGCATACCCTCATCTAAATCATACATCTTGCAAAGCTCTTCCCAATTTTTGCAATCAAAATGGGTTACGCTCTCAGAATTGTACAGCTTTACTTCAAAATCCACACCATGATGGGTCCTTAGGTGAATTTTCTTTGTTTCCATACTTTCATGGTCTACAAAACCCATCCTCTCCAAGATATAGCGTCTTGCATAGCATGGGATAAGCTAGTCAAATTGGAAAAGATGAAAACTACACGTTGAAATAGTTGAAGTCGTGCTTATAATTACGAAAAAAACACTTGTCGTCGTTGCGTACCGTTTCAACATTGAAGGTCTCCTCGAGCTTAATGCTGAAGCGCCGATCTTCGTCCAGCTCAAGGAACCTGTCGCATATACCTCGGTCGTCGTGGCACCAGTCGCACTCCCCCCGGCGGTTATTTTTTAAAATTAAAGCAACATGCGGCTGTGCAGCGCCTCTGATCGCCCAACATGCATGATTTATACACAAAATCATATATTTGTCCGAAAAAATGTATACATTACATATCATATTAAAAACAATGCCTATAGCGCAAAGAAATATATATTATAACGTAAAATTTGTATGTCGCATATCATATTAAGAACCACGAGTATAGTGCCAACAAATATGACATAAGTAAACACCGATTACAAGTCTCCCATATCGATGTAACGAAACAAATATGTAAGTACTATTCTTTAATACAACCAAATAAATCGTCAACTGTAATCAGAAATTGTTCTTTTTATTCAAACAATTCTTTGCTATGATCATCATGCCATGTTCCTGCATACAAAGATTGTAATATATGTCAAAATTTTGTAAAGTATTAACTAAACAAGAAAAGAACGTTAATGAAATCACTAGTAGAAAAAGGGTCAAATGTGAGACACATTAGTCCCGGTTTGTAACAGAACCGGCACTAATGTGTCCATTAGTGCCGGTTCCAACGGCTAGGCGGGAGGAGCTCTTTAGTACCGGTTCGTGGCGAACCTTTAGCACCGGTTTGTGCCACGAACCGGTACTAAAGAAAGTGGTGGCGGGATGTTGTCAGAGTGGGGCCCTTCCAGCACCTTTAGTACCAGTTCGTGGCACGAACCGGTACTAAAGGTCGTCCTATATAAACCCTTCGTCCACCCGCACTCTGTTCTTCCCCCTTTCCCCTCTCCCTCTCCTCTGTTCTTCCCTTCTTCCTCTCGAGTTCATCACAAAATTTGCCCCAAATTTGTCAAGATTTGCAGGCCCCCATCCATTCAAATGATCACCAAGGTTAGCAACTTTGTCCTTTCATCTCTCATTGCTAGATTAGCTCTTGCATTGGTCTATATAGTGATTAATTGTGAGTTTTAGTAATTTGGGAGGAATTATATGTGGTAGTATTTGATTTATATGCAATTTGAGGTCAAAATAACACTTAGTTTGCATATGTAGGTGTGTTTTACTTAGTGCCTTCTAAATCTCCGTCGTAACCACCGTTGATCGCCCGCACCGTCCCGTCGCCGGCACCACCTTGTGGTGAGCCTCTTGTTCATGAAATTTTATATAAAAAATTGATGTTTGTGTGATTTGGATATATAGTTACTCGTATAATTATCTTACCCGTACGTTGTTTGTTATACATAGTGCCATGGTTTTGATATCCGTCCCCGTCGGCCCTCGTCCTTGTTATCATTCGGATGTGGTATATTCTCTCTTAAAACTATTTGTTGCATTTCGTGTTTATGACAAATTATGCCCATCAAGTTGACATAGATATTTTTATCTAGGAGGTATGTGAACCGGAAATTCCAACCGACCCTATTGTCGAGAGGTTAAATTTAGTTGAAAGAGAAAACGAGTACTTGAAAGAAAAATTGAAAATAATTGAGGGGGAGAAGATGGAATTGGAGTTGCATGTTGCCGATGTCGTCGATGATCACAAGATCAAGATGGAGAAAATGCGCTTGAAGATTAGAAGATTAGAAAATATGCCATCGATAGTGAGGCTTGGTATCAATGCTGTTGGATCAATTGTTACCTTAGTTGCGATCTTGATCGCATTTGTTGTTGCATTTAAATGCTTTAGCTAGAGAGTTATTTGTTTGTTGCATTTATGTGTTGTATGAACTTTATGTATGAACTTGTATTAATTTGGTCTATTCAG
Source organism: Triticum timopheevii (assembly GCA_963921465.1). Classification (NCBI taxonomy): domain Eukaryota; kingdom Viridiplantae; phylum Streptophyta; class Magnoliopsida; order Poales; family Poaceae; genus Triticum; species Triticum timopheevii. The sequence goes on along the minus strand of OY997270.1, from coordinate 490,673,707 downwards.
TGTTGTGTAATGAAGATGAGCCGGCAATGGATGTACGATGACCGATGCTCTCCCCAGTTCGTTGAGGGCGTGCATACTTTTCTGCTTGCGGCTGAGGCAAACAAGCGGGCGGATGGTTTTATGACTTGTCCATGTGCTGGCTGTAAGAATGGTCGCAATTACTCTACGTCAAGAACAATTCACGTCCACCTGTTTGAGTCCGGTTTCATGCCCCACTATAATGTTTGGACCAAGCACGGAGAAAGAGGGTTTATGATGGAAGACAATGAAGAAGAAGAGGACGACGACAGCTATCCTGGCCATGGGTTCCCTGAATACGATGATACAACAATGGGGGAAGAAGCTGAGCCGGTAATGCGGGAAGAAGCTAAGCCGGCAATGCAGGAAGAAGCTGAAGAAGAGGCATCAGATGAGCTCGTTGATGATCTAGGTCGGACCATTGCCGATGCAAAGAGAAACTGCATAAGTGATTTGGAGAAGAAGAAGTTGCAACGCATGTTAGAGGATCACAAAAAAATGTTGTACCCGAATTGCGTAGGTGACAAGAAAAAGCTGGGCACCACACTGGAATTGCTGCAATGGAAGACAGAGAATGGTGTATCTGACAAGGGATTTAGAAAGTTGCTGGTAATGATAAAGGATATGCTTCCAAAGGACAACGAATTGCCCGAGAGTATGTACGAAGCAAAGAAGGCTGTCTGCCCTCTAGGGTTATAGGTGCAGAAGATACATGCATGCCCTAATGATTGCATCCTCTACCGCGCTGAGTACAAGGATTCGAACGCTTGCCCGGTATGTGGTGCATTGCGCTATAAGATCAGCCGCGATGACCCTGGTGATGTCGAGGGCGAGCACCCCAGGAAGAAGATTCCTGCCAAGGTGATGTGGTATTCTCCTATAATACCACGGTTGAAACATTTGTTCCAAAACAAAGAGCATGCCAAGGCAATGCGATGGCACAGAGAAGACCGTAAGAAAGACGGAAAGTTGAGAGTACCCGCTGATGGGTCGCAGTGGAGAAAAATCGAAAGAAAGTACGGGAAGGAGTTTGCAGATGATGCAAGGAGCGTATGGTTTGGTCTAAGCGTAGATGGCATTAATCCTTTTGGGGAGCAGAGCAGCAACCATAGCACCTGGCCTGTGACTCTATGTTTGTATAACCTTCCTCCTTGGTTGTGCATGAAGCGGAAGTTCATTATGATGCCAGTGCTCATCCAAGGCCCTAAGCAACCCGGCAACGACATTGATGTGTACCTAAGGCCATTAGTTGAAGAACTCTTACAACTGTGGAATGGAATAGGTGTACATGCGTGGGATGAGCACATGGGGGAAGAGTTTGACCTAAAGGCGTTGTTGTTCATGACCATCAATGATTGGCCTGCTCTCAGTAACCTTTCAGGACAGACAAACAAGGGATACCGCGGATGCACGCACTGTTTGGATGATACCGACAGTATATATTTGAATAGTTGTAAGAAGAATGTGTACCTGGGACATCATCGATTTCTTCCGAGCAGGCATCCCGTAAGAAAGAAAGGCAAGCATTTCAAAGGTGAGGCGGATCACCGGATGAAGCCTCGCCACTGTACTGGTGCTGATGTACATGATATGGTCAAGGATTTGAAGGTGATATTTGGAAAGGGTCCTGGCGGACAACCTGTTCCGAAGGACGCTGACGGACGCGCACCCATGTGGAAGAAGAAATCTATATTTTGGGACCTGCCATATTGGAAAGACCTAGAGGTCCGCTCCGCAATCGACGTGATGCACGTGACGAAGAATCTTTGCGTGACCCTGCTTGGCTTCTTGGGCATGTATGGGAAGACAAAAGATACACCTGAGGCACGGGAGGACCAGCAACGTATGCACGGAGAAGACGGCATACATCAAGGTCATGCAAGCTACGCTCTTACCAAAGAAGAGAAGGAAATCTTGTTTGAATGCCTGCTCAGTATTAAGGTACCGTCTGGATTTTCATCGAATATAAAGGGAATAATAAACATGGCAGAGAAAAAGTTCCAGAACCTAAAGTCTCATGACAGCCACATGATTATGACGCAACTGCTTCCGATTGCATTGAGGGGGCTTCTACCGGAAAATGTTCGATTAGCCATTGTGAAACTATGTGCATTTCTCGATGCAATCTCTCAGAAGGTAATCGATCCAGAAATCATACCAAGGTTACAGAATGATTTGGTGCAATGTCTTGTCAGTTTCGAGTTGGTGTTCTCACCATCCTTCTTCAACATCATGACGCACGTCCTAGTTCACCTATGCGAAGAGATTAACGTTTTGGGTCCTATATTTCTACACAATATGTTCCCCTTTGAGAGGTTCATGGGAGTCTTAAAGAAATATGTTCATAACCGTGCTAGGCCAGAAGGAAGCATCTCCAAGGGCCATCAAAATGAGGAGGTCATTGAGTTTTGTATTGACTTTATTCCTGACCTTAAGCCGATTGGTGTTCCTGAATCGCGGCATAAGGGCAGGCTGGATGGAAAAGGCACGCTAGGAGGGGAACAAATAATATGTATGGACGGACATTCTCTCACTGAAGCACACTACACAGTTCTACAGAATTCCGCCTTGGTGGCTCCGTATATGGATGAACACAAGAATTTGCTACGCTCCAAACACCCGGAGCGGTCTGATGACTGGATTACACGTGAACAAACCAGGAGTTTCGCCAGCTGGTTGCAGACACGTACCATGCATGACACCTCTATTGAAGATGACCTATACTTGTTGTCCCAGTTACCATCTTCGAATATAATGACTTCCAAAGGGTACGAGATAAATGGTAATACATTTTACACGATCGCCCAAGATAAGAAGAGCACCAACCAAAACAGTGGTGTCCGCTTTGATGCAGAAACCAAGACGGGAAAGGAAACATATTATGGTTATATACAGGACATATGGGAACTTGACTATCGACGTGGTTTAAAGGTCCCTTTGTTTCGGTGCAAATGGGTCAATATGACACGAGGCGGGGTAACGGAAGACCCACAGTACGGAATGACAACAGTGGATCTCAACAATCTTGCGTATGCAGACGAACCATTCGTCCTAGCCAATGATGTGGCACAGGTTTTCTATGTGAAGGACATGTCTACCAAGCCAAGAAAAAGAAAAGATAAGGAAGCGAATGCATCGTACGATGAGCCAAAGCGGCACATAGTTCTTTCTGGGAAGAGAAACATCGTGGGAGTGGATGACAAGACAGACAAGTCAGAAGATTATGAAAAGTTTGATGAAATTGCTCCATTCACAGTGAATATTGACCCGAGCATCCCGTTAAATGATGAAGATTTTCCATGGTTACGGCGCAAAGGGATACACGCGAAGAAAAAATTTCACACCCAAAGATCTGGGATGTGATCGGCTTCACTATCATTACTTTCTTCTGTGTTTCACACCCAGAGGGGAATCTCTGTAATAGTTAGGGTAGTTATGTGTTTTGGCATTTGAAACGCGAAGAAATTTTATGTACAAACAAATTCTTTCATGCCTTTACTGATTTTTAAAGTTAAGTTATTCACAAACTAGTGATTCACACTAATTTCAAATAATTCAAAATTTAAACTATTCAGATTTGAAAACTACGGGCACTAACAGAAAGTTTGTAATTTTTTGTACCTAAAGCAAAAATATTCACAAAGAAACTCTAAATACACAAAAAAACAACACAAAAATAAATAAACCAAAAAAAATAAAAAAAAGCCCGCCTACTAGGCCAGAGCGGCCTGCATACGACTAGAAACCCAACCTGTTGTTGGGCCAGGATGCATGCCCGCAAAGGCCAAGTGGGCCCATAGGGCAGCAAAGAACACGTAGGCCCAGTAGGCCTGCTTTGGAGAGGAGCTCGAGAGAGCGACCGCACGGGGGTTTATAAACCAGTGCGGTCGCCCCTCGGCTAGCGAGGTGGGACTAAGCTTTCTGTACCACACCTGCGCCAGCGCACCCCCTTTAGTACCGGGTCGTGGCATAAACCGGTACTAAAGGGGGGGCCTTTAGTACCGGTTTGTGCCACCACCCGGTACTAAAGGGGGTCGCTTCCCGCCGCTTGGGTTGGCCAAAACTGGCCTTTAGTACTGGTTGGTTGCACAAACCAGTACTAAAGGCCCCTCCTATATAAACAACACTTATAAAAATTTCAGTTTCTCATCTGGCTTCTTCTCCTCTGCACCGTCGCCCGCCGCCCCCGTACGTCTCCATCCCTCGTCGTCGCCCCCGTCGCCGCCCCGTCCCCGTCGTCGCCGCCCCATCGTCCCCGTCCTCGTCGTCACCGCCGCCCTGTCCCGGCCCGTCCTGCGTCGTCCCCGTCCCCATCATCGGCGCCGCCCTGTACGTCCCAGTCGTCGTCGCCGCCCCGGCCCGTCCGTCCCCGTCCTCGTCGTCGCCGCCCCGTCCCTGTCCCCGTCGTCGTCATCCCCGTCGTCGCCGCGCCCGTCGTCGTCCCTGTCGCCGCGCGCCCGGCCCCCGTCGCCGCCCCCCGTCGTCCCTCGCCTCGCCGGTGAGCGCGCGCACACACACACATACATTTTTTGTTTTTTAGTTATACAAATAGATAGAAATTTTTCTGTTTTTTAGAAATTGTTAGAAATTTTTCTGTTTTTCAGAAATAGTTAGAAATGTTAGAATTGTTAGAATAGTTAGAAATGTTAGAATTGTTAGAATAGTTAGAAATGTTAGAATTGTTAGAATTTTTTCTGTTTTTTAGTTATAGAAATAGTTATAAAAAAGTTAGAATTGTTAGAAATTTTTTCTGTTTTTTAGTTATAGAAATAGTTATGAAAATGTTAGTTATATATATAGAAATGTTATAATTTTTTTCTGTTTTTTAGTTATAGAAATATTAGAAATGTTATAGAAATGTTAGTTATATATAGCATTGTTAGAAATGTTATAGAAATGTTAGTTATATAGAAATGTTAGAAATTTTAGTTATCAAAATCCAATCATTAAAAAAATGTTACTTTTTGCGGGCATATAGCTAGTATTTGTTTTCGACGATGCCCGACCCGCATCCTCGCCGTCGACACGTCCGCGACGACGTCCGGCTGACCCATGTCCAGGACTGGGCTTCGCCGGGCTGGCACTAGGAGGTGCTGCCTGGAGGGGCGCGCCGCTTGATGAGGAACCCGGCCCTGGGTCCCGTCGTCGACCCTGATCTCGTTTGATGGCGTTCGCGTGGGCCAGTTTCGGCGCGGAGGGAGCCGGCCCAGCCGGAGGTGGTATGTCGCCGTGTCAGGGAGGAGGACGAGCACGTCCATCGCTACATGGTTGCGTTAGAGGGCGGCAGGTTCTCCAATACCTGGCAGTTTCTTCAGGGATCTCACTTCGAGATTATATCTATTATTCGAGACGATGTATTCGAGATTATATCTATTATTCGAGACGATGTAATTTGAATACTAAATTGTATTATATTTCTTTTGGATTAGTTAAATAAAAGCTATGGCGGACAATACCGGCAGAGAGGGAGAACAGGCCATGTTCGATATGATACGCCATCCTTACGGGCCAGATGATGATCAGAATGAAGAAGATTATGACGGCTCCGAATTTCTAAACAACACCGGAGAGGGTGATATGATATTCGATCGCGACGACCGAATTGATGAAGTCATGAACTATGATTATGATGATGACGAAGAAAATGTTGATCTTGAAACAACAAAGACCGGCGAGGTATATATATTTATATAAGCAGGCAGCTGGTGATCATCACATATTTTAAATGACTTGAAGATATATTAACGAATCGATCTTTGTTCTTTCAGCCATCCGGATCGAGCAAATCTTCAGGCAAAAGGACGAAACGAGGCCCAAACAAAAAGCTGAAGGAGGGTGTAAAGTACAATATCGAGGCAATCAGACCTAATGGTGAACCATTAGCGCCTAAGAAGATTGCGGACAAGTTCGTTCGTCAGTGCGGAGTTGTTGTGAAGGACCAACTCCCGATCTCCCTTCAAGAATGGAGAGAGCCAGCAAAAGACAAAAGACAAAAAGACAAAAAGGACGCTGCTCCACGTCCAGATGTTACTTTTGTCGACAAAAGACAAAAAGATCTACTTGTGGATACTCTCATGGAACATTTCACCCTACTAGATCATTTCACAGAAGAAGATGTGCAGAAAGTCAAGGACGCTGCTCTTAGGAAGATGGCGGTTGCATTCAAGAACCACAAGAATCGTGAATGGGACAAGTACGTCAAGGGAGGAAGGAGGACTCCAGTATTCGAGGGAACACTAGAGAACCAACGTGCTCATTGGGACGATTTCGTGAAATTCAAGGATTCAGAATTAGCTAAGGAACGGTCGAGAATAAACAAGAAGAATGCCGAAAAAAAGGATAAGTTCCATAAGCTAGGGCCAGGTGGCTATGCGGTGGCAATGCCTAAGTGGGATAAGTCTGAGAAAGAGATGGAGGATGCAGGTGTCACTACGGTTACTAAGAGCTGGCCCCCAGGTGCAGGACTTGGTTCTATGCGCATGGGGGGGAGTTGGACCCGAAGACAGGCAATGTTTCGACAAGGGCAAGTCTGAAGGGATCCGACGATGCGATACTTGTGGCAATAGAAGAGGCACGATCGGGGGTGTTCCAGCCCAACAAAGAGAACGACGAGCTTACGCGTGCCCTGGGAAATCCTGCACACCCAGGAAGAACACGAGGCAAGGGCGCTATTCTGTGGTATGAGGGGTTTTCAGACTGGAACACCGACTACAGAACCCGTGCGAGAAAGAAGATTGCGGAGGAGAAGAAGAGGAAGATGGAGGAGGAGCAGAGGAAGTGGGACTATGAACGCCTTCAAGGCCTAGAAGCAAGTCAAGCGGAATTGGCAGTCAAATTCCAGCGGCAGCAGGAGCAGATCGACTCACTTACCCAGCAAAGGGGGTCTCAGCAGCTGCAGCAGCTAGCGAATGATCCAGCATTGTATAGCACCGCCCCATCCATGCTGAGAAGCAGCGTGGGTTCCGCCCCAGACGACGCAATGCTGGATAGATACCCCGTGGATGACATCACGGAGAACACTAACTGCGAGCTACACGTCAAAATGAAGAACATATCCATGAAGGTGGCGGACGCCGTTGCTTTTACAAATCCCCCCGAGGCAACCTTCCATTGCAACCCGATTCCAGCGGGCTATGCTCGTGTCTTGGTTGATAAGGTGGTGGACCCATATTCGAAGCTACAGCTTGACATTCCTAGAGGTGACGACGAGCACTTTCCCGGAGAGGCCAAACATCGTATCATCCTATGGAAAAAGGATTGCATCATCTTTCGAAGGCCACCGACACCGCGTCAGCCGACTCCTCGTCGAAGTCCGCCACCGAGTCAGCAGACTCCCGCTCCTGCAAGTCCACCAAGTCCGGCAAAGTGTCAGGCCACTCCTCCTCCTCCAAGTCCGCCACAGCGTCAGACGTCCACTCCTCCTCCAAGTCCGGCACAACCTCAGGCCACTCCTCCTCCAAGTCCGGCATAGCTTCAGGCCACTCCTCCTCGTCCAACTCAGCCCCGTCAGCCGTCTCCGCCGCCTCAGCAATCGCAGAAGAGACACCCCGCAGCTATGGTGCGTAGCGGTACGTGTCGAGGTAGTACAGGAAGTACAGGCGAAGGCAAGCGATATAAATATGGTCCAAGCCTCACGCCTCTTCCGCAGAGGCCTTATGACAAGTTCGAGGAGGAAAACGTAGCCATATCAAAGGCCGAGGTGGAAGCCCATTTTGCACCGAAACCGCCACCGCCGCCAAGGGAGAAAGTGCCTGAGGAAACGATTGACCACTTCATTCGTATGGCTCAACCACCAGCTCTCAAGCCTGTTGACACAGACTATGAGCGCCACATCAGGAAGTTAAATCGAGCACGTCTACGTAAGGAGGCGAGCTCGGGATCGAGCAAACAACAAGCAGCTGTCAAAAAATGCGGGAAAACCATTCCCCAGCTGGGAGAACAGGCGGCGCAATCGATCCCCTCGCTTGTTGTGCCAACAACATGTGACAGTACGCGCGCCCAATATTATTGTGGGCAAACAGTTTACGCTCCCGAGCTGGACAATGTGGTAATAACCAAGGACCATATAATGCAGGCTGAAGTTCTCAACATCACTGTTGGACAACTCCTCGAGATCGAGCCCATGCCTGTGCTTACAGAGGATGAAATAAAACGGAAATATGTCCAGGGCCAACCTTTGGTCGAGCCAGACAAGGTCAAGAACCTCCCAATGAGAATGTATGAATTGCATCAATGGTACATGAACATTACCAAGATTTCCAATCGATTGTCCCTCATGGTGAATGTCAAGGAGGAGCATTACTTCCATGAGAAAGCTCTGTCCGTTGAGTATTCTGAACTGTTTCAGCTATACAATCAAGACGCACTCGACAAATCTATCGTCAGTTGCTATTGTCTGTAACTGATTTCTTTCTGTAATTTAAGTCTCAAGCTAGCTGTAGTGATCCTTTTGATCAATCATTACCTGTAATTATCCCCACTATATTCTTTTCTGTGGTATTATGCAGGATGAAGATGTATGAAATGAGAAAAGGTGGACGCTTTGGCATTGGGTTCATTGACCCAAACACCGTTAATGAATACACATGGCTAATAAATCCACATCATGAAAAGGACGTAGAGGACAACATGCTAGAGTTCTTGAAGCGCCTCAAATACAATGAAGATATACTACTTCCTTACAACTTCCAGTGAGTCACACTGTCTTGTACTACAAATTCTTTGTTTTTGCCTACTAGCTAGCTACATGTTTTTGCTTACATATGCCCGCTTAATTAAGACATGCAAACGTGTGTGCATGCAGATTTCACTGGATCTTGTGTATCATTAAAGTTGACGCCGGAACAGTTGAAATACTGGACTCACTACTCAAAGCAAATACTGACTATAACATCTTGTTTGGGATAGTCAACAGGTAATTTCAATCATTATTAACTATATATCTCGGTTTATTTAGTTCGTTATTTCATGATATGAACTATTTAATAACCCCTTTATTCATTTTCTTTGGCGGCGGGCAGGGCTTGGGCAAGGTTCATCAGCGTCACGAAAGGCGAATGGAAAAAAAAGCTTAAATGGTTTCGACCCAAGGTAAGTAATTAAGTAGTACTAGCTAGCTAGCTAGCTGCCATCTCTTTAATTATCATGCTTGATTAATTATTATCTGATCAAATTCCATTCTCGTAAAGGCCCTGAAGCAGGCGCAGGGGACTGATCTGTGTGCATTCTGCGTTTGCGAGAATATTCGCATGATGGCGTCCGAAAGGAGCAGATCTCAAAGACAGGAATGGGTACGCTTGTCAGAACACTATTCACAATTTTTACACCATTATCGATATCTAGTCACACAACTAATACACATGCATATTGATCTCCTTCTTAACAGTTCCAAGAGGTGCGGGAGAAGCTCCTAGAAACGGAGCGCGTAGAAGCACTTCAAGAGGAAATAGCGGGATTTTTGCTCGACCAGGTCATAAATCCGAAGGGAGAATACTATTACCCGCTACCGCCCCCATGAAAACCACTTCCAATTGCCATCGTGTTCCAAAGGCACCAATTAGGCTAATGCCACTGGCTCCGAAGGCAACATGCATATGTAGGAGAAATTGTATATAGCTATACATGTGTGTATGTGTGAATTAATTAATATGGTGGTTTGTGAGACATTGATGATATATATATGCATGATTGGTTCTACTAGAAATTCTATATATATATATACATATATATATATATATATATATATATATATATATATATATATATATATATATATATATGCATAACGTGTACAATGTGTAGTATCGTAAAATACCAGCAAACGAAAAAGAATTAAAATGGAAACACAAAATTAAATAAAAAAGAAATCATAAAACTAAAAAAACCCAAACCTTATAGTACCGGTTGGTCTTACCAACTGGTACTGAAGGGCTCCAGGCCCCCGGAGCTGGCTCGTGCCACGTGGTTGCCCTTTAGCACCGGTTCATGCTGAAACAGTACTAAAGGGGGGGGGGGCTTTAGTGCCCACACTTTAGTGCCGGTTATGGAACCGGCACTAAAGGGCCTTACGAACCGGTGCTATTGCCTGGTTCTGCACTAGTGAATGGTGTGCACATACTTTGGATTCTGAGGACAATTGTTTTTGAAATGACCTTTCCCTCTGCATAAACCGCATAGACGTACAGGAGGTTTCTCATCAAAAACTTTGAGTCTACCATTTGTAGTCACGCCAGGTTCCTTACCACGGCCTTTATTATTCTGCCCTTTCAGTGCTCCTTTCATATTGATTTTTTTTGGATCAGCAACAAAAACATGATTTTGATCCGGCACAAAAGCATCATCATGTGCAACTCTATGTTGTCTCACATGATCTTCCTCCTCAACATCCTTGTTTGCTATCACATCCTCCAGAGCAACCTTCAGTTTATCAAATAGAAATGGTTTATGACATGCCGCATGATTTGCTTCCGCAGACAAAATAGTCAACTCACTGTACTTAGTTCTCTCCTCAGTACCCGCCCATCCCCATGCGAAGAGATCGCTAGTGCGTTTCACGGGCAGTCCACCTCTAGCATTCTTGCTGAATCTTCGCAGCACTAAGCACCCAGGTAAGTCCTGCACATTCAACCTGGCTAAAACATAAAGAACATGCTTGCATGGAAGACCTTTACGTTTCCTACTATCACAACTGCACTTCACTGTTTCTTCTGAATTACTAGGTGTATAGTCCACTTTGAATCTCAGTTGCCTGTTATTTTTCCATGCCACTATGAATCTCCTACTGACGGCTCCACTGAGTCCATCTATGATCTCAAGATCCGCTGCCTTCTTCATTTCTTTCTGCAAGAGGTAAAAGTTCACCGCAATGAAGTCACGGGCGGCTTTTTCAATGCATTTGAACTCGTCAAGTACTGCTACAGGGAGTGTCTGTGTGGACATGCAGTCGTCGTGTGACTCGTTCTCACGAAGCCGAACAATGCAGTTCTCATAATGCACAACCATATCAACAATTGTCATGCCAGAGTCAAGATGCATATGAAGGCAAGAGTTCAGACTCTCGCTCCTCTGGTTACTCCGCATACCAAGGAAGAACCCACCGGTGAGATATGACGCAGCCCAAAGCCTTTTCTTCCGGTACATCCTACGCAACCATGTTTCAGTTTTCTCCGACTCCCATTTAGCTCTAAAAGCTGCCCATCTCGCCTCAAACTCATCATGTCTAGTGGCATAATAAATAAGAGACCTGAAGTCGTTAAGGGACCTGTGGTAGAGGTGTTTCTGCATGTTTTTTTCAATATGCCACGAACAAAGTCGATGCCACACGTCAGTAAGGACCTTCCTGACGGCCCTTATCATGGTTGCGTCTCCGTCAGTAATTACAGACCTCGGCTTCTTCTGACAATGAGCTCTTAAGAAGGTATGCAACACCCAAACATATGTATCCTCCGTCTCATCTGACACAACAGCACAACCAAACACAGTGGTGCAACGATGATTGTTTAGACCAACAAAAGGTATGAATGGCATTCCGTACCTATTCATCTTGTAAGTGCTGTCGAAGACGATTACATCACCAAAGTCAAGGTAATCCCGACGTGACTGAGAATCACACCAGAACATGTTCTTCAGCTTTCCTTCTGCATCAATAGTGTGCTCAAAGAAAAAGTCTGGATCCCTTGTCTTTCTCGTCATCATGATACCAATCGCAGTGTCCGCATCACCCTTTGCTAGCAACTTCATTTTCTCCCTATAACACATGTTATAAAGCTTCCTCCTCCCGAAACCAGCCCGTGCATATGATCCATACCTACTAACGAAGTTGTCATAAATACAATGTTTTTGAGCCCAGCACCTGCCATTGCTAAGATAACGAGCTTTTGGTATTCCTTTATCTGATTATGAGATCGAAGATATATAACTTCATCTGGTCTAGCAAGAGTGTGACTATGATCATCGCTGAAACTTCTGACATACCAAATGGAGCGCTCTCTATCAACCTTCACAGTTAGATGGGCCTAGCAATAGCACCGAGTCTCCGCTCTCAGCCTGCGCTTCTTCCCTTCCATGGTACAAAACTTGGCCTGTCGTTTCCCAGACCTTGAACAGAGAAACCTCCTCAAGCGCCTACGTGCGTCGATACCCTTACTATATTTCAAGTTATCCTTCCTAATGCTGAAGCTACACTTTTTCGCATAGTCGTTATAGAAATCATATGCCTCCTCGTCTGTCCTGAACGTCGTGGACATCACCGTCCAATGCCTATCGAGTGATTCTTGCTGGTATTCATCGTACCCAGTGTCAAAATTGCACTCATCACCATCGGCATCATCATCGTTTTCGCACGCGTCACCATCCTCTTCCTGAAAAAAAGTACAAACAACCGTATATGTCAGTAAGTAGTTGTATAAGGACTATCATATGCATTCACTTTCCACTACTTACTTTGCTCGAGCTGTCATTATAAGATGCATCGATATCGTCTTCGTCATTGGCATCATCGAAAAAATTCCACTGATAGTACCCTTCCACTTCCATCTGGGCAAATTGTAAATATGATATGTAAGACTTGATGCGTATTTAATTTCACTTTAAAATAACCTACATAAATCTAAACCTACATGGCTTCCTCTTTCAGCATATGAATCATCTACATCCATATCCTCATTGTCATCATCCCCTCATATCTGTGCACAGTCAAACATGTTATTGTCATCGCGGATGCTTGTATTTGATATGGTTGAGAACATGCAGACCACTTACATTGCCACTGTAAGACTCATCCATACTCATATAATTTTTGCCGTCATGTTCGTCTTCATCCAATGACAATGATCCGTCCTCGCTACCGCCATCATCGCCGTCATATCCTATTTCAGCCTCAATCCATACACGTTCATATATAATCAAATATCCATTCAAACATCATGTAACATCTTCGCAATTAAAATCCATTCTTGCCAGCGCCTCGCGTACCTCGTTGCCTTCGTCAGACATGAGGCGGTTGTTGCCGGATACGAGCTGACGGCGGCGGAGGCGTCTGCCCGACCGAGGCGGTTGTCGGTGTAGCGCACAACGCGTACGGTTTTTTTTCGTCGGCCAGGTACTGCCGGAGATGGCGGTGGCGGCGGCGGCGGCGCGAGAGGAGTCGGGTGAGGCGTCTTGAAGATAGGGTTCGCCGATCGTTTTTTTTTTAATCACTCGGGCGTACGCAGACGTGGGCGCCTACGGGCGGCCGTGCATGCGGACGTGGGCGCGTACGGGCGGCCGTACGCGACAGCGTCTTACGGCGACGTAGGCGCGCCTACGGCGGGCGGGTATTATTATACGGCGTGTGAAAATGACCGCCCCTACCCTTTATACGTTTGGGGGGGGGGGGGGGGGTTGTACCGAAGACCACCTCCAGGTTGAGCTGGGCGGTGTCGCGCTGACATCACCATTCACTTGATTTAGTACTTCTAAACCCTTTAATTAGGCATCAAAGGATGAGTCCCCTTACTAATGATGACATCTAAGAACAAGCCGTATGCATAATCCAACAAAGAAGGTTAGCTATACTTTTTTTTTGTTGAGGAATTGGTCAGCTACATGTTGACAGGGAAAACTAGAAATATGAGCTTCAGCCAGGCATCAATTTGTATCACTCTCAAACATTTGATCAAGCGGCTAGCGCAAGTTGGCTGTTTACACTCAAAATCAGGCCAGCTGTTCCCCACCATGAACAGTTCAGAAATCCCCTTCCCTACTTGCACACCCCTACACATAAAAGCTCAGGCAAAAAGAATATGTGGGCATTGATTGTTGTTTTGCGTAATGACCTTGTTGTGTATTTCAGGCATTTGTCGAAGATAATCGTGGATGGTGTAGTTCAGTCTTGCCATGTTAGGCTTTGCATATTGTGCATCAGTGGCCATCAATTTGAAGGATTAGTATATTGAGTAAATATTGATTGCCATGTATAGTTTATTGTCTATCAGGGGCCATATGTGTCGTCGGCAGATGACCATCTCTTCTAAGGACATTCCAGGGCCGGTCCTGAGATTTGAGGGGCCCGGGGCGAAAACAAAACTCGGGGCCCTTTATGCATCTTGCACTGTATGATTATTTTTAAACACAGGTTACTCTTAACTTTTTATCAATAGAGGGAGTGCAACCCAGCATGTCGACCTAGTTTCCTGATTTAATTGTATGTGATTATATTAATTATATCTTACTTTAGATTTTGCCAAGGAAATTGCATGCATTGTATGTTTCACTATATAGTTTGCCAAACAAAAAAAAAATTGAACGGCTCCTCATCGCCCGCAGCTAAAATTACTTTATAATTTACAACGCTAAAATTAATTTAGCCATCTAAATAAATTAAATCAACCATGCATTTTCTGATTAGTTTCATCTCAACTATTATTATCTTTAGTTCATGGATCCTAGTCATTCTCTCCCCTCGTCTTTCATAGACCACCAACACAGCTAGATTAATTAATCAGAAGGCCAGACAACTACATCATACTCTTCTCCGCTAATTCACTAGCTACTGATTGTGCCACTTTTTTTTTTGCGAAAAGATTGTGCCACTAACTAGCAACCTATCTACTATCACAGAAACTAGCTGGCTCTGGGATGATGAATCAAGAAGATGCTTACCTATTCTGTTGTTCAAAACTGCCCGTCAGGATCGGGGGTATTGTTACTCCTGTCCGACGAACATGAATCATCCGAGCCGCCGTTGGAGGAGGAAGCATCGGTGAGGACTCCGCGGGAGGATGCTGCAGCGGAGCGAGTCGGGCGTGATATCTGCTCCGTGAATAGATCGATCGCTCAACCAAAGTTTCTAGAATATGGAGTAAGTTATTTCTGAGGGATTGGTTTGCGGCTAGATCGATCGCTCAAGTGTGCGGGCCGACGCGTGGGAAACGGCAATTCCACTAATTCAGGGAATCGCTGATTTACTTACCCATTACTACACCTACACGTACAGGCATGTTGCATCTAAATTAGCGCAAGATCAATTTTTTCATGGGCCTAATACAGAGAGCACACATACGTGGGGGCCCCTATGTTTCGGGGGCCCGGGGCGCCCCCCCCCCCCCCCCCCCCCCCCCCTGCCCCCCCATCAGGGCCGGATGAGACTTGCCTGCTTCCTTTCCATGCTCCCATCCATACTCCCACATACGTGACTTGATTTGATTGGAAGAAAATAAGACCCGGGCCCACCCTCTGAAAATCAGGGGGGGAGATGATTAGATTAGAAAAGAAAAAGGAAAAAAGGACAGTTGTAGGATGAAGTAGGAGCATGAATGGGAGCATGGGAAGGGAGCAGGCAAGCCGGATCCATCAGGGCCGGGCCTGACATCCCTCTGCTGGAGATCAACATCCAAACCGACATTAATTCATATTCATGTGGTCTGTGTTTTCTTCTATTGTTCATTGTTCATTGCTTGTGGTCTACGGTTAAAATATGAACATGCTGGTCGGATAATTTGTTTGAAATTTGATGGATTTTTAGCCCTTGTAAGATAAAAGATCCTTATGTGAAAGTACTTCCACGTCGGACTTTTTTTTCTCAAGTGATGTCCCTTGATTCCATTCTTGATTTGTAGTCTACGGTTAAAATATGAACATGCTGGTCGGATAATTTGTTTGAAATTTGAAGGATTTTTTAGCCCTTGTAAGATATAAGATCCTTATGTGAAAGTTCTAAAGGTGAAAGTACTTCCACGTTGGACTTTTTTTTCTCAACCTATATCCCTTGATTCCATGCTTGATTTGTACTACACTTCAAGATTAGCTTTCTTGCAGCGGGCAGGGGTCTGGTTGATTCGCAGGAGCAGTCAATTGGGACGGATGTGCAAGTATGTCAGCATCTACATCATAAATTTTTAACAGGTCCCGAAAGACTACTTAGAGAAATGGATATATATGTGTATAACAGGACAAAATATAGTTTGTACAGAAATAGTGGAAACTACCACAACAATGCAAAACATGAGAGAGAGAGAGGGAGGGAGGGAGGGAGGGAGGGAGGGGGGGGAGGGAGAGAGAGGGGGTGATGCACCACCGATGAAGGTGATAAGTTTGGATTCAGAAGTAAAAACACCTGATAATCATGAGAACTCCAAAGCTACTATATGTCAAACATGATTGGTGTTGAACAACTATATTACGTATAGTTCCCGTTGCAACGCACGGGCATTTAGCTAGTTAACTAATAAAGCCGGCAAAACACTTAACCCAAAGCTAATGATCTTGATTGGATCGATCTATGTGGACACGTGAAACGAGTGGCACAAATAATGTACGTGTACGATATTAACTCGTACACATAGATCACAATATTTCAATAATATTTTTTTTAGAATTGCCGAGGGAGGAGCCCATCCACCTGAATATATTACTCAAAGTGACCATTATGTCAGAAGAGTGATCCGGTTTATGAGGGAAACCAGATCGACAGCCTAAACAAATTGACCCCGTTTAGAAGGAAAACCGGGCCGAAAACCGTACATGTTACAAGATGAGAAGAACAAGACGCCCACGAAAATTATGACCAAGCTAGCAGACTAACAAGACCATCACCATAAAAGACACAAGTAGTTGTGGAGTGACGTCGAGGGACACAATACCAAGACTTTGCGAGGTCGCGAGGTATATACATAACAAAGCTTAATATGCGAACAAATTTTTAATGAGGGGAGTCATTTAGAAAATCATCAAAATAGAAAAAAAATCAAATTTCAAAAATTTCATCTATTTAAAAAAATCATCAAATTTGAAAATTTCACCGATTTTGAAAAAAATTCAAATATTTGTAAGAAAAATCATTGATTTTGAAAACGAGTTCATACATTTGAAAAAAAATCATTGATTTAAAAAGCATATCGTAAAAATAAAATAGAAATCATCGGATTAAAAAAAGAAATTCTTACAAAATGAAATAGAATAAAATCAAAGGGGGAAATGAAAAAAATAAAACAAATAAACCGTCCGTAAACTGAACCGCGTACCGGGAAGCTTCCCAAAACTCTGTTTTCCCGAACGTGAAGTAAAGAAATAAAAGGCAAAGAAAAGTGAAGTATATTTGCACCAGCGGGACGATGGCATGGTGGTTAGAGCAGAGCCCCCGCAATGAAGGGGTTGCGGGTTTGAACCCCGGTGCCCGCACTGTTTTACGTTTAAAAAACAAGAAAAGGTATAGAATGGTCCAGCCCATAGCTGAGCACGGGGTGTGTGCCGGTTTGCAAAAACAACTGCAACCGGCGCCTGAAGCACGATATAGGAATCGCCACCACCAAGAAGGCGTACAATTCTTTGAAGATGCTTGTTTGTTGGGAATTTGGATCAAAAGGAATGCAGGAGATTTCTCAAACAAGGCCTCCTTGTCCACCCACATGGTTTCATCAATCAACACGGAGGTGAAGATCTGGGTTATTGTGAGGCAAAATATTTGGGAAACATTTTACCCGGAGAGTGATCCCTTTGTGTACTGACCTCTGTGGTCATGAGACCCTCGAACATTGTCATTCTTCTTGTTAATTACTGAGATGAGGCAAACCTTTTCACTCCCCTCAAAAAATACCACACATGTCATAGAGTGGGTGAAGGAGGGTAGGTGAATAAAACGGGAGAGAAGGGACGCGGATGTTCACTCTTGGGTCCTCACCCCTTCGAAATCTACAAGTCCATTACTTCCATAAAAATTTCTAAAGAAAATGCATCCACACCTCTTTTTATTAGGTGGACATTTTTTTAAATGTGTAGAACAGCTTTTTTTAATTACATGAATGTTTTATTAACATGTTATGTTTTTCTAATTATATAAAAAATGCATCAGCAATTTTTTAATTACATCTGAATTTTTTAAAATGTGTCGAACACTTAAATCATTGCATGATAATATAATAAATATTTTTAAATAATTACATACTTTTTAAAATGCATCATATGCTTTGTTTGGTCACAAGAAAATTTTATTGTGTCAAACACTTATATATTCAAATTAATATTTTTCTAAACAGAAAAAAATATGTGAACATTTTTGAAAATTCATAAATTTTTTGAACATGTCCTAAGTATGTGATGAATATTTTTTGGAACTCGAGATGAATTTTTTTTAAATACACTATGAACAGTATTTTAAATACTACATACCTAATATTTTTTAAATCAGAAAAATAAAAATTTATAGCATCTCTAAAACAACAGAAGATATGAAATAAAAATTGAAAGGAACATTTAAAGCATTTCTAGTGGCGAGCAATTGTAGTAGCCTCAATGGCAGCATGTAAGGTGCCGCTGATTCTCAAAAGAAAATGAAAGGGAAAAAGAAAAATTAACAGCGCGTGCATTACCTATTTTGTGTGTGGCAAGCAGGATACGTGTAGTTGCCTCGCAAACTGAGCCTGGCCCATGTATAGAGGCTTGTCAGTGATGGTCCCTACCGCACCCTACGGGCGGCACAACAGCGCCGGTGTGTCGGAGACCTCTCGTCTGCCGCTCGCCGCGTCATTGTCTCGTCACGATGTGTGTGTTGGGCAAGCCCAATCGTCTTTGATTATGAATCATCTATAGCGATTTATTTCCCTTTTTCGATTTTCACTCACAAAAAGCCGCAACCAAGATTATTTTCCACAAACAGAAAAACAATTGTTGGTGAATATTTAAAAGACCCTTATAAGGCCCGAACATTCAGGATTTGACCATGGCAAATTGAACATTTTGATGGCAATTTTAGTGACGCGAGGATGGCAAATTTAGTTGGCAAGCATGAAAAATCTATGCTTAGTGTATGTTTTTGCTAGGAAATTGCCATGTGTGTCAACTAAACTTTCCATCCTTGCATCACTAAATTTGCCATAAAAAATGTTTGATTTGCAATGTCAAATTCTGAACGTTCGAAATTATCATTTTTGTTTTTAAATATGTTCACATGAGCTAACAAATGTTCACAAATTTATTCTTTGATGATTTTTAAAATTTCATCCATTTAAATATAAGTTGATAAATTTAAAATTATGTGTAAATTTAAGCAAAATGTTCAAAATAATGAAAAAACATGGATTTAGAAAATGTTTGTTTTAAAAAAGTTCATGAGTATGAAATTTTAACAAAAATCATAAAAATTGTTCAAGAATTTAAAAACTTAAATTTTGGGAAGTGTTCAAGTATATTAAAGAAAATATTCATGAACTTAAATATGTTCTTTTTTTAATCTCTAATTTGAAAATATGTTCACGAATTTAATGATGTGGATCATGACTATATATGTTCAAAGTATCAATCATATGTATCGTATTGTTAACGGAGGAGGAGATAGAGAGGGGGAAAAGAACAACGGTGGTGTTAGCATTAACCTCGCCTCCGGTGCAAAAGTAGGTTTGCACAAGTTAGTTCTCATGTTAAACTATAGTTTTAAGTTACGTGCTTTTAGCTTAATTAACGCCCGAGTAGTAGTGGCGGTTTGGTTAGTTTTCAAGGGCGTGATTGGTTGTTTGCATTAGACCCAACCAGGCCGGCACCAAAAGAAACTGAGCTGTTTGGTTCACTGTTGGTTTTGCATAGCACGAAACTCAAAGTACCTCTGAGTCTGTCTTGTTAAAATAACGGTAAATAAATTGCCGCAACATATTTTTGAATTTTATATATGATAAAAATAGACCAGGGGTCATAGTTTTCACTAGAGGCTCATCTCTCGAACAAAAAGCATTTATGGGTAAACAAATTACTGTTGGGCAATTGATAAAAAAACGCATAGTTATGACGATATTCAAGATAATGATCACGTATATAGGCATCATATCCGAGACAAGTAGACCGACTCCTGCTTGCATCTACTACCATTATACCACCCATTGATCGTTATTCAGCATGCATGTAGGGTATTAAGTTAATAAAAACAGAGTGAGGCCTTAAGTAATATGACATGGTATAGACAAAGTAAATCCAACCAATATAAAGAAACTCCATCATTTTCCCCTTAATGGCAACAATACAAATACGTGTCTTGTCCCCTGCTTGGTCACTGGGATGTAGAGCACCGCAAGATTGAACCCATTGTAAAACACCACTCCCACATTACAAGATAAATCAATATAGTTTGCCAAACCAAACGGATAGATCGGAGAGAAATACAAAGTTATAATAATCATGCATAAAAAAATTTAGAGAAGACTCAAATATTTCTCATGAATAATCTGATCATAAACCCACAATTCATCGGATCCCAACAAACACACCGCAAAAGAGGATTACATCGAATAGAACTCCAAGAACATCGAGGAGAACATTGTATTGAAGATCAAAGACAGAGAGAAGAAGCCATCTAGCTACTAGCAATGTACCTGTAGGTCTATGGTACACTACTCACACATCATCGGAAGGGCAGCAAGGTTGATGTAGAAGCCCTTCGTGATCGATTCCCCCTCTGGCAGAGTACCAAAAAAGGCAGCAAGGTGGAATTAGCTTAGATGGAGCCACGAGGGGCCCACAAGGCATCATGGCGCACCTACCCCCTAGGCGTGCTCTATTGCCTTACCGTATCCTCGTTTGCCTTCTGGTCTTCTCCCGAAGATTCTAGGGTCTCCCTTGTCCAGAAAAAATCGTCAAAAGGTTTTATAGCGTTTGGACTTCGTTTTGTACTGATTTCCTTGAAAGGCGAAAACAGGCAAAAAACAACAACTGACACTTGGCACGGGGATAATAGGTTAGTCCCAAAAATGATATATAATTGCATATAAAACATACAAGATTGATATTATAATAGCATGGAATAATAAAAATTATAATTACGTTGGAGACGTATCGCCCATCCAAAGCCAAGGCAGAGCCCACACATTTGGAGCGCTTTGCACTGTTTCCGCGCCTATCCCCCTTTCTCCATGCTCTCTGCTCCGATGGACGCCGCTCTCCATCCCAATTCCCACCTTTTTCACGTTTGCTGCCACATGGACCCACACAAAGAGCTGTTGGAGCCGGCAGACGTGGAGGATCCAGAGAAGGTGGCCGCCCGGAAGATCAACTCGGCGACACGACAAGACAGCCACCTCAAAGAAAAGGCAAAGGATGGGGTGGCCGGCAAAAAGAAGGTCCGCGAGTGTGGCTGGCGGTGCTGGGGATAGGGTGTAGGGAATGGGTGGTGTTGGGGACATGTAGTGCACCCGCCGCAGTTGTCCATGCACACGCTGCCCTGGCCGAAGAAATATCATCTGCTCTACTTCTATGCGACCAGGTAGCTTGGTCGGCTGCAATAGCCCACAGCCTCTGCCTCCTCGTATGTGACGTACTGCGTCGACTTAAACACAACACTGCTCCATTTTCCTTACTCGTCATCACCTCAGCTTGTCCGGTTCCGGAAGTCGGGCGTGGATCAGCTTGGCGATCGCTCTCCGATCGTTGGTATGTCTCCACAGAGTGAGACGGTGTATGACGACACAGACAGAAAGTTGATGGAGATGATCGACGATGGAGGCTGCTATGAGGATAGACAAGTGGATGATTTGGAGCCAGAGGTGCATGCGCAATAGTCGGGCATATACACCCTGATGGGCACGCAGTCAGGCACGTACGCAAAGCCTGGCATGTACATCCAATATCCAGACACTTAGGGTGTGTTTGGTTGTGGAACCAAGTGTAATGGAATGGGGAATGGTTCCATTCCAGAGGAATGGGTCGGTTCTATTCCTCTATTTGGTAGCAGCAAAAAGGTAGAACAGGTTGGTTCCATTCCGGTGTTTGGTTGGAGAGGTGGAATGAAAAATGGAATGACTTAAAATTAGAAATTATAGCAGCATTTCATTTGCATTTTCAAGAAAAACATAAAACAATATATGTTGACAGGAATGACACATAGATTAGACAGCGGCATACATTGCAAAGATAGACTGTACATCAGCAACATATTTTGCAAAGATAGACTGTACATCATAGTCTTATTTTGCAAAGATAAGACTGTAAAGCAACAGTTCGATTAAAACTCAGAAATAACACACTAATTTGAATAGCATACAACAAGAAAGTTTAATCAGAAAAGTGACGAGAGCAATGATAACCCACAAGTATAGGGGATCGCAACAGTTTTCAAGGGTAGAGTATTCAACCCAAATTTATTGATTCGACACAAGGGGAGCCAAAGAATATTCTCAAGTATTAGCAGCTGAGTTGTCAATTCAACCACACCTTAAAGAATTAATATCTGCAGCAAAGTATTTAGTAGCAAAGTAGTATGGAAGTAACGGTAACAGTGGCGAAAGTAACAGTAGCAGTTTTGTAGTAATCATATGAGTGGCAATGGAGAAGTAACTAAGCAAAGATCAATATGTGAAAAGCTCGTAGGCCATGGTGCTGGAGATATATATGCCCTAGAGGCAATCATGTATGATGATATTTCCTATGTGTTTATGAATAAAGATAGTCCTTGGACATTATCAATGATGTGTATCAGCAAGTACGTGACTTGTTTGTGGGACTATGCATTGTATGATGACGGTCCTAAAAGGTCCCTAGTCAAAAGGGATGTGTGGACGCGTAGCCGACTAGACTAGCATATGACACGCTCGATGGCTCGGTCTCGCTAGCCATGGAGCATTGGATGCTAACCGGATAATATGGACTTGGAAAGGTCTGGTCGGATTCGACGTAGTCGGATCCGAGTCGAGATAAGGTCCAAGTCGGACAGACCCAACTATGAGACGCAACGATATGTCATCTGTGAGTCTCTAGTACAACATACGTTCTATGTCCTAAGACCTGAGCTGACGCATGTACTCGGGATGATGACAGACTTGCTTTGGGCCGATCAAACGCTACTCCGTAATTGGGTAGTTACAAAGGTAGGTTTTGGGTTTGTCCAGACCCATGCTGCGAGACGTGGTCGAGCAAGATGGGATTTGCCCCTCCGATCAGGAGAGATATACTCTGGGCCCCTCGTGTGATCCGGCCAGGATAAGCATGGCCATGCGACAAGGATTATGAGATAATCCAGATAGTGGTCCGCATCACTGGAACGAGAAAGAGGTCGGGCTAGTACAAGGATGACAATCTCGCCTTGAGCCCGACAACATATATCGTGTGGCAAAGGGAACAAAAGTGTGACATGTTGTACAGGTTCGCCTAACCAGCTTCCTAGTCTACTTGGTCGTTGGCATGCCTTGCTAGAGGCCGCTACCAGCCGAGCAGGTCGGAGGTGATCCGACCTGCGACCAAGCCGACTTGAACCTAAGGGATCGCGCGCTTAAGGGAAGGAACCTGTGAGGCCGGATCGGACTCCACGAGTCAGATATCATCCTACTCGGACTCAGATCTCGGCCTAATAGATTTTGGGCTTTAGGGTACGTGCGAGGCCCAAGTGTTGAGCCCGTGACGGACGCCTATATAAAGGGGAGGTGCGGCACAGTCATGTGGTTGATCGCTTCGGCGCTGTCACTAGGGTTTGCATGTGTTGCGAATAGCCACCTTCACTCGCCGCCGGTTGTGTGATCGGATCTAGCAGTCCGCCGCACGACATTCCTCCTGCACGCGCGGATACCGTTAGAGGCGGTGCACTTGGGCCGCTCCGGCGAACTTGTACGTGGGATTGGACGACCGGCTATTCGAGGAGATCGGACAAGGAGGAGACAATCCACACGGACGCGCTGCCCCAATTCTTCTTCCGCTGCACGACACTGCGCGTTTAGTGCTAACGAACTGTGATCCATCTCCCGTAGCATGTTCCTGTTGTTCTGCGCGTAGGAAAAATTTAATTTGTAGTCGATGCACCCTACCGTAGATCTCAACAAATGGATCAATGATGGATAATTATGTCGTATTCAATTCATCATGCAATAGTTATAACATAGGATGACATAGAACTAGCTCCAGTTCATCAATGTAATGTAGGCATGTATTCCGAATGTAGTCATACATGCTTATGAAAAAGAACTTGCATGACATCTTTTGTCCTACCCTCCCGTGGCAGCGGGGTCCTATTGGAAACTAAGGGATATTAAGGCCTCCTTTTAATAGAGTACCATACCAAAGTATTAGCACTTAGTAAATACATGAACTCTTTAAATTACGGTCATCACCGGGAGTGGTCTCGATTATTGTCACTTCGGGGTTGCCGGATCATAACACATAGTAGGTGACTATTGACTTGCAAGATAGGATCAAGAACTCACATATATTCATGAAAACATAATAGGTTCAGATCTGAAATCATGGCACTCGGGCCCTAGTGACAAGCATTAAGCACGACAAAGTCATAGCAACATCAATCTTAGAACATAATGGATACTAGGGATCAAACCCTAACAAAACTAACTCGATTACATGGTAAATATCATCCAACCCATCACCGTCCAGCAAGCCTATGATGGGATTACTCATACACGGCGGTGAGCATCATGAAATTGGTGATGGAGGATGGTTGATGATGACGATGACGACGGACTCCCCTCTCCGGAGCCCTGAACGGACTCCAGATTAGCCCTCCCGAGGAAGATTAGGGCTTGGCAGCGGCTCCATATCATAAAACGCGATGAATGCTTCTCTTTGATTTTTTTTGCCTCGAAAATGAATATATAGAGTTGGAGTTGAGGTCGGTGGAGGTCCAGGGGGGCCACGAGGCAGGGGGGTGGGCGCACCCTACACCCTCGTGGACAGGGTGTGGGCCCCCTTGCGTTGATTCGTTCACCAATATTTGTTATTAATTCCAAAACGTATCTCCGTGGAGTTTCAAGTCATTCCGAGAACTTCTATTTCTGCACAAAAATAACACCATGGAAGTTCTCCTGAAAACAGCGTCAGTCCGGGTTAGTTCCATTCAAATCATGCAAGTTAGAGTCCAAAACAAGGGCAAAAGTGTTTGGAAAAGTAGATACATCGGAGACGTATCAACTCCCCCAAGCTTAAACATTTGCTTGTCCTCAAGCAATTCAGTTGACAAAATGAAAGTGATAAAGAAAAACTTTTACAAACTCTGTTTGATCTTGTTGTTGCAAATATGTAAAGCCAGCATTCAAATTTTCAGCAAGGATTGTGAACTAACCATATTCACATAACACTTAGGTCTCACGTTTACTCATATCAATGGCATATTCAACTAGCGAGCAATAATAATAAATCTCGGATGACAACACTTTCCCAAAACAATCATAATATGATATAACAAGATGGTATCTCGCTAGCCCTTTCCGAGACTGCAAAACATAAATGCAGATCACCCCTGAAGATCAAGGACTGACTAGACATTGTAATTCATGGCAAAGGAGATCCAGTCACAGTCATACTCAATGTAAATTAATAATAATGCATGCAAATGACAGCGGTGCTCTCCAACTTGTGCTTTTTAATAAGTGGATGATCACTCAACATAAAATTAAATAGATAGGCCCTTCGCAGAGGGAAGCAGGGATTTGCAGAGGTGCGAGAGCTCGAGTTTTGAAACAGAGATAAATAATATTTTGAGTGGCATACTTTCATTGTCAACATAACAACCAAGTGATCTCTACATACATTATAGACGGTTCGCAAACAGAATGGTAAAGTTTATACTCCCCACCAC
This sequence comes from Triticum timopheevii, assembly GCA_963921465.1. Lineage (NCBI taxonomy): Eukaryota > Viridiplantae > Streptophyta > Magnoliopsida > Poales > Poaceae > Triticum > Triticum timopheevii. The sequence goes on along the minus strand of OY997270.1, from coordinate 490,648,158 downwards.
CAACGAGCACATTCCATGGTTGGCCCGAAACAACGGGTACCGTCCAACTAACAACAATCCCGGGGGAGTTTTGTTTGCAATTATTTTGATTTGATTTGAGCATGGGACTGGGCATCCCGGTTACCGGCCATTTTCTCGTGAATGATGAGCGGAGTCCACTCACCGTGAGAATAACCCACCTAGCATGGAAGATATAGACAACCCTAGTTGATACATGAGCTATTCGAGCATACAAAACAGAATTTCATTTGAAGGTTTAGAGTTTGGCACATACAAATTTACTTCGAACGGCAGGTAAATACCGCATATAGGAAGGTATGGTGGACTCATATGGAATAACTTTGGGGGTTTATGGAAGTGGATGCACAAGCGGTATTCCGCTTAGTACAAGTGAAGGCTAGAAAGAGACTGGGAAGCGACCAACTAGAGAGCGACAAGAGTCATGAATATGCATTAATATTAACCAACAATGAGTGCAAGCATGAGTAGGATATAAATCACCATGAACATAAATATCGTGGAGGCTATGTTGATTTTGTTTCAACTACATGTGTGAACATGTGCCAAGTCAAGCCACTCGAATCACTCAAAGGAGGATACCACCCTATCATACCACATCACAACTGTTTTAATAGCATGTTGGCACGCAAGACAAACCATTATAAACTCCTAGCTAATTAAGCATGGCATGAGCAACTATAATCTCTAATTGTCATTGCAAGCATGTTTCATTCATAATAGGCTGAATCAGGAATGACAAACTAATCATATTTACAAAAACAAGATAGGTCGACTTCATACCAGCTTCTCTCATCTCAAGCAATCCATCATATATCGTCATTATTGCCTTTCACTTGCACGACCGAACGGTGTGAATAATAATAATAGTGCACGTGCATTGGACTAAGCTGGAATCCGCAAACATTTAATTCAAAGGAGAAGACAAGATAATATGGGCTCTTGGTTAGATCAACAATAATGCATATGAGAGTCACTTATCATTTTCATCGTGGCCGTCTCCTCTCGACCCCCAAAGAAAAGAAAAGAAATACAACTATTTACACGGGAAAGCTCCCAACAAGCAAAAGAAGAACGAGAAATCTTTTTGGGTTTTCTTTTAATTACCACTACAAGCATGGAAAGTAAACTAGCTAAAAGCTACAACTATTTTTTTTGGTTTTTCCTAAGGTTTTTCAAACACACAAGAAGAAAGCAAGAAAAGAAAATAAACTAGCATGGATAGTACAATGAAAAAGTATGAGCACTGACAACTGGAATGAGTGTGTGAACATGAATGTAATGTCGGTGAGAAATACGCACTCCCCAAGTTTAGGCTTTTGGCCTAAGTTGGTCTATGCCCATGGATCGAAGCTGCCCTCTCCGGTGTACCGAAGAGGGTCCTTGTGGTGCCACTAGTTAGCGAGCTCCTCTGAATCCCACTGATGAACAGACTCTCGATATGGGTCAAGTGGTGTTTCTGGCTCAAGCTCTGGGACTTGTGTCAGCTCCCAGTATGCATAAATGTCCTCGAGCAGGATGAGGTACATGCCTGATAGTGTGTTAAACAAAGAGGGTGCAGGCAAGATAATAGTCTCACACTTAGTTTTAGAAAATATCAAGTTATACTTAAAGTATCTTCTTCTTATTTTTAACAATAAATATATGTGCTACCATACTCTTATAGTCTAGAAAAATAGTGGGCAGCAACTTTTTCTCTTTCTCATGATGCCTAATAGGTATCTCATAATGTTTAGCAAGGCGTGAAGCAAAGATACCTCCGAAGATGTGATGACCCACAAGTGTAGGGGATCTATCATAGTCCTTTCGATAAGTAAGAGTGTCGAACCCAACAAGGAGCAGAAGGAAATGACAAGTGGTTTTCAGTAAGGTATTCTCTGCAAGCACTGAAATTGTAGGTAATAGATAGTTTTGTGATAAGATAATTTGTGACGGGTAACAAGCAATAAAAGTAAATAAGGTGCAGCAAGGTGGCCCAATCCTTTTTGTAGCAAAGGACAAGCCTGGACAAGTTCCTATAATGAGAAAAGCGCTCCCGAGGACACATGGGAATTATCGTCAAGCTAGTTTTCATCACGCTCATAAGATTCGTGTTCTTTACTTTGATAATTTGATATGTGGGTGGACCGGTGCTTGGGTACTGCTCTTTCTTGGACAAGCATCCCACTTATGATTAACCGCTATTGCAAGCATCCGCAACTACAAAAGAAGTATTAAAATCTAACCATAGCATGAAACATATGGATCCAAATGAGCCCCTTACGAAGCAACTTATAAACTAGGGTTTAAGCTTCTGTCACTCTAGCAACCCATCATCTACTTATTACTTCCCAATGCCTTCCTCTAGGCCCAAATAATGGTGAAGTGTCATGTAGTCGACGTTCACATAACACCACTAGAGGAGAGACAACATACATCTCATCAAAATATCGAACGAATGCCAAATTCACATGACTAATAATAGCAAGACTTCACCCATGTCCTCAGGAACAAACGTAGATACTCACAAAGCATATTCATGTTCATATGCAGAGGAGTATTAATATGCATTAAGGATCTGAACATATGATCTTCTACCAAATAAACCAACTAGCATCAACTACAAGGAGTAATCAACACTACTAGCAACCCACACGTACCAATCTGAGGTTTGGATACAAAGATTGGATACAAGATATGAACTAGGATTTGAGAGTAGATGGTGCTGGTGAAGATGTTAATGGATATTGACCCCCTCCCGATGAGAGGATCGTTGGTGATGACGATGGTGACGATTTCCCCCTCCCGGAGGGAAGTTTCCCCGGTAGAACAGCTCCGTCGGAGCCCTAGATTTGTTCCGCCAAGGTTCCGCCTCGTGGCGGCGGAGTCTCATCCCGTAAGCTTGCTTATGATTTTTTCCAGGGTAAAAGACTTCATATAGCAGAAGATGGGCACCGGAGGGCTGCCAGGTGGCCCACGAGGCAGGGGGGCGCGCCCAGGGGGGTAGGGCGCGCCCCCCACCCTCGTGGATGGTGGGTGGCCCCCTCAGGTATTTCTTCCGCTCAATATTTTTTATTAATTCCCAAAATGACTTTCGTGGAGTTTTAGGACTTTTGGAGTTGTGCAGAATAGGTCTCCAATATTTGCTCCTTTTCCAGCCTAGAATTCCAGCTGCCGGCATTCTCTCTCTTCATGTAAACCTTGTAAAGTAAGAGAGAATAGCCATAAGTATTGTGACATAATGTGTAATAACAGCCCATAATGCAATAAATATCGATATAAAAGCATGATGCAAAATGGACGTATCAAGATGGGGCACTTTGTACGGTTCAGACTTAACCGTTTAGCAACAATAGCGCCTAAACTGAAGGTTGTATCATGAAATAAAGTATGACACAAAATAGCAAGGTCAGGAGCACTAAGGTTTCCATTGTTCCCGCGACCAATTAAGAATCTACTAGCAAATATTGCAAAGTGACATCGAATAGGAAAATGTATACTAGTAGTCCTTGCATCCGAAACTTTTCTCATTTCCCCTACAACAATTCTATCAATAAATCCATCCACATCACTAGGATGTGGTTGCTTGATGCTACCCACAAAGGGCAACTTGCAAACCAAAAAAAAATCATAGAGTGACATCTCCTTAAACTCATCATATAAATAAAACTCCACTGAAGGTGGTGATTTTCTAGCATGGAAGTAAAAGTTTTGCACGAAAATATTAGTGAGTAGGAGATACTGTTCACACTGGCCATGGAGGAAGTCGGTGAGGCCTGCATTCTCAGCCAAATAATAAAAGTCGTCGTGAGTTCCAGCGGTTCTCAAGAATGCATCACAAGGCCATTCGCACGGCCGAACCTCTGCAGTACGAGGAAGATTGTACTTGGGCTTTTTATTCTCTTCATTCTCCTTATCCTTTCAGCTTTGGCTCGAGGAGCCCCTCAACAATCTCTTCATCATTTTCTTTCTCTAAAAAATTTCTGATATTTCAAAATAAAAGTGAACCAAACTCAACAAGATTGATAGCAACTACTCCCACAAGTGCCTAGAGGCTATATCATGCATTAAAACTACTTTGGACCATATAAATTTGACATGCAAGCTCAAGAACAGGGTCACCTTAGCAGCAAAAAATGGCAATAAATAAAGCACTAGATCAAAAACTAATTGGACCATTGGAGGAGTCACATACCGAAGAATAATCCCCCAAAGCAGTTTTGTGAATGTACCTTTGAGCAAGGAGATCAAAAATGGCAGCAAAACGAGCTAGAACACGAGTTTGAGCTACAAGATGATTTTTTCTGGAGGAAGACGAAGTGTGTGGGCGCTGGAATAAGTGGAGGGGGGCACATGGGGCCCATGAGGCAGGGCGCGTGGCCCAGGGGGTGGGCGCACCCTGTGCCCTTGTGGCCAAATGGTGGGTCCCCCTGGTGTGTTCTATGTGGCAAAAAAATTTAAATATTCTACAAAAAATCATACTCCATTTTCTGGGCATTTGGAGAATTTTTATTTTCAGGGTATTTTTTATTGCATGGATAATTCAGAAAACAGATAGAAAATAATATTTTTGCTTTATTTAATCTAAATAGCATAAATTAAAAACTAAAAAGTGGGTACACAAAGTTGTGCTTTCTAACTTCATCCATCTCATGCTCATCAAAAGGAATCCACTAACAAGGTTGATCAAGTCTTGTTAACAAACTTTTTCCGAATAACATGAAACCGGAGAATTTTCAAATAACACTAGGTTACCTCAACGGGGATATGCATGTCCCCAACAATAAGAATATCATATTTTTTTGACAGTAGGAAGAGGGAATTCAAAACCTCCAATAGTAATCGTTGAAATTTTCCCAATAGAATTGGTACTGTGAACGTGAGGTTGTTTCTTCGAAAAGTGTACCGTATGCTCATTACCATTAACATGAAAAGTGACATTGCCTTTGTTGCAATCAATAACAGCCCCTCCAGTATTCAAAAAGGGTCTACCGAGGATGATCGGCATACTGTCATCCTTGGGAATATCAAGAATAACAAAGTTCGTTAAAATAGTAACGTTTGCAACCACAATAGGCACATCCTCACAAATACCGATGGGTATAACGGTTGATTTATCGACCATTTGCAAAGAGATTTCAGTAGGTGTCAACTTATTCAAATCAAGTCTACAATATAAAGAGAGAGGCATAACACTAACACCGGCTCACATAAAGCAGTTTTAACATAGTTTCTTTTAATGGAGCATGGTATAGTCGGTACTCCTGGATCTCCTAGTTTCTTTGGTATTCCATCCTTAAAAGTATAATTGCCAAGCATGGTGGAAATTTCAGCTTCTAGTATCTTTCTTTTATTCGTAACAATATCTTTCATATACTTAGCATAAGGATTCATTTTAAGCATATTAGTCAAACGCATACGCAAAAAGATAGGTCTAATCATTTCAGCAAAGCGCTCAAAATCCTCATCATCCTTTTTCTTGGATGGCTTAGGAGGGAAAGGCATGGGTTTCTGAACCCATGGTTCTCTTTCTTTACCGCGATTCCTAGCAACGAAGTCTCTCTTATCATAACGTTGATTCTTTGATTGTGGGTTATCAAGATCAACTGCAGGTTCAATCTCTACATCATTGTTATTACTAGGTTGAGCATCAACATGAACATCATCATTAACATTATCACTAGGTTCATTTTCATTACTAGGTTGTGTTTCAGCATCAGAAATAGAAATATCATTGGGATTCTCAGGTGTGTCAATAACATGTTCACTAGGAGCATGCAAAGTCCTATCATTTTTCTTTTTCTTTTTCTTAGAAGGACTAGGTGCATCAATATCAGTTCTCTGAGAATGCTTCTCAACTCTCTTAGGATGGCCGTCGGGATACAAAGGTTTCTAGGTCATTCTACCACCTCTTGCCATAACTCTAACAACATTATCATTATTCTTATTATTTAACTCATTGAGCAAATCATCTTCTGCTTTAAGCACTTGTTCTACTTGAGTGGTAACCATGGATGCATGTTTACTAATAAGCTTAATATCACCTTTAACTCTAGACATATAATCACTCAATGTTCAATCATATAAGCATTACGTTTCAATTGTCTACCAAAGTAAGAATTGAAGTCTTCTTGTTTAACCATAAAATTATCAAACTCATCCAAGCATTGACTAGCAAACTTAGTACGTAGATGGGATTTCACACTTATCAAATCTATAGAGAGAATTTACCTTTACTACCTATGTCGGGTTATCAAGACCATGTATTTCTTCATTAGGTGGTAAATTCTTAACATCTTCAGCTTTAATACCTTTTTCTTTCATAGATTTCTTTGCCTCTTGCATATCTTCAGGACTGAGAAATAGAATACCCCTTTTCTTCGGAGTTGGATTAGGAGTTGGTTCATGTAGTGTCCAGTCATTATCATTGCTCAGTATATTATTCAATAGCAATTCAGCTTGCTCAACAGTTCTTTCCCTGAAAAACAATCAGCACAACTATCTAGGTGGTCTCTGGAAGCATCGGTTAGTCCATTATAAAAGATATCAAGTAGTATTTCATTTTTCTTGAGAGGATGATCAGGGAAAGCATTAAGTAATCGGAGAAGCCTCCCCAAGCTTGTGGGAGACTCTCTTCTTCAAGTTGCACAAAATTAAATATTTCCCTTAAGGCAGCTTGTTTCTTATGAACGGGAAAATATTTTGCAAAGAAGTAATAAATCATATCCTGGGGACTACGCACACAACCAGGAGCAAGAGAATTAAACCATATCTTAGCATCACCCTTTAATGAGAAAGGAAAAAAAATTAAGGATATAATAATAGCAAATTTTTTCCTCATGAGTAAATAGGGTGGCTATATCATTCAATTTAGTAAGATGTGCCACAACAGTTTCAGATTCATAGCCATAGAAAGGATCAGATTCAACCAAATTAATTAACTCAGGCTCGACAGAGAATTCATAATCCTTATCAGTAACACAGATAGGTGAAGAAGCAAAATCAGGGTCATATTTTAGTCTAGCATTCAGAGACTTTTCTTTCAGCTTAGCTAACGGTTTCTTAAGATCATATCTATTTTTGCAAGCAAAAAGGTTTCTAGCAGTTTCTTCATCCATAACATAACCCTCAGGAACAACAGGCAATTCATATCTAGGGGGAGAATCTTCATCATCACTTTCATCAATATTATCAGTTTCAATAATCTCATTCTCTCTAACCCTAGCAAGTTGTTCATCAAGAAATTCACCTAATGGCACTGTATTATCAAGCAGAGAAGTAGTTTCATCATAAGCATCATGCATAGCAGAAGTGGCATCATCAATAACATGCGACATATCAGAATCAATAGCAGGTGCGGGTATAGGTGTCGCGAATTTACTCATAACAGAAGGTGAATCAAGTGTAGAGCTAGATGGCAGTTCCTTACCTCCCTTCGTAGTTGAGGGAAAAATCTTGGTTCTTTCATCTTTCAAGTTCCTCATAGTGATCAACAGATATAAATCCCAGGTGATCACAGAATAGAGCTATGATCCCCGACAACGGCGCCAGAAAAAGGTCTTGGTAATCCACAAGTATAGGGGATCGCAACAGTTTTCCAGGGTAGAGTATTCAACCCAAATTTATTGATTCGACACAAGGGGAGCCAAAGAATATTCTCAAGTATTAGCAGTTGAGTTGTCAATTCAACCACACCTTAAAGACTTAATATCTGCAGCAAAGTATTTAGTAGTAAAGTAGTATGGAAGTAATTATAACGGCAACAGTGGCAAAAGTAACAATAGCAGTTTTGTAGTAATCATAACAGTGGCAATGGAGAAGTAACTAAACAAAGATCAATATGTGAAAAGCTCATAGGCCATGGATCAATGATGGATAATTACATCGGATACAATTCATCATGCAACCGTTATAACATAGGATGACATGGAACTAGCTCCAGTTCATCAATGTAATGTAGGCATGTATTCTGAATATAGTCATACGTGCTTATGGAAAAGAACTTGCATGGCATCTTTTGTCCTACCCTCTCGTGGCAGCGGGGTCCTATTGGAAACTATGGGATATTAAGGCCTCATTTTAATAGAGTACCGGACCAAAGCATTAGCACTTAGTGAATACATGAACTCCTTAAACTACGGTCATCATCGGGAGTGGTCCCAAGTATTGTCAGTTCGGGGTTGCCGGATCATAACACATAGTAGGTGACTATTGACTTGCAAGATAGGATCAAGAACTCACATATATTCATGAAAACATAATAGGTTCAGATCTGAAATCATGGCAATCGGGCCCTAGTGACAAGAATTAAGCATGGCAAAGTCATAGCAACACCAATCTTAGAACATAATGGATACTAGGGATCAAACCCTAACAAAACAAACTCGATTACATGGTAAATCCCATCCAACCCATCATCATCCAGCAAGCCTACGATGGGATTACTCACGCACGGCGGTGAGAATCATGAAATTAGTGATGGAGGATGGTTAATGATGATGATGGCGATGGATTCCCCTCTCCGGAGCCTCAAACGAACTCCAGATCAGCCCTCCCGAGGAATATTAGGGCTTGGCGGCGGCTCCATATCGTAAAATGCGATGAATTCTTCTCTCTGATTTTTTTCTCCCTGAAAGTGAATATATATAGTTGGAGTTGAGGTCGGTGGAGATCCAGGGAGCCCATGAGGCAGGGGGCATGCCCCAAGGGGGTGGGCGCGCCCTTCACCCTCGTGGACAGGGTGTGGGCCGCCTTATGTTGATTCTTTCACCGATATTTTTTATTAATTCCAAAACGTATCTCCGTGGAGTTTCTGGTCATTCCGCGAACTTTTATTTCTGCACAAAAATAACACCATAACAGTTCTGCTAAAAACAACGTCAGTCCGGGTTAGGTCCATTCAAATCATGCAAGTTAGAGTCCAAAACAAGGGCAAAAGTGTTTGGAAAAGTAGATACGTTGGAGACGTATCAAGCAACGAACATCACATATCTCAATATCCCTATCTCTGTATCTTGTGCTAACAGCATTGAACAACACATATCTCTGTCTCTTTCTCGGCTGAATAGCAAAACGGGGAGAAGCTGCAACATGTGCAAGGGAGAGGAACGGAGGTTGTATCTTCAGAGGAGACAATGCCGTTGTTGTTAGAACCTAGCCCGCCGACGTTGTTAGCACCTATCCCGCCGCCCCGTTGCACAACTGTCGTCACCCAGCCACTTGATCCGCCACATAAGAGAGGAAGATACGAACGCCGGCGGCGCATATCGAGAGGAGGTCGCCGGCAGCGTAGATCAAGAGGAGTTCGCCTGCGGCGCAGATCGGGTGAGGGAGAGACGAGTGGGAGGCGACGCTGAGAGAGGACTCGATTGGGTTTCAGGGAAGAAAATGAAAGAGCGATGACCCGTTCCACGTGGTTTCTCCGATTCAGAGGTCTCGGCGTGTTTCGGATATTGACACAATATTCGCTCGGTGGGCACGACTCGGTTCCGTTCCATTTACGAACCAAACGCAGAAACGAGCCCCTAGTGCAGGTCCGACCCGTGTCGTTCCAGCTGGTGACTGAAACTGAACACACCCTTACACCCAGCAGTCGCACACGTAAACCCAGCAGCCAAGCACGTACACCCAACAAATAGACTGGTGTACACCGGGCTATCGGAGAAGGACGTCGACGACAACCTTGATCCATAGGAAGCCGGTCCAAAGAAGAGGGGTAGAGGAGGAAGATCGAACATGAGTGAGGAAAAATTATTGTGCGATGTGTGGTTAGCCACTAGCATCGATCTGACCCATGGCACAAAGCAATGGGGCGCAACTGTTTGAGGCAACATTCATTCATGGTTCCATGAGTACAAGAAGTTTGAGCCCTACCACAATGAACTCATCCACGATAGTGGGATAAAGTCACTTAATCATCGATGGTACACCATCCAAGTGGTCGTGAGCAAGTATTGTGGCCATTTAAAACAACTTATCAATTGATGGCCAAGTGGTGTTCAAATCACCGAGCAACTAAGTTGTTCTGTGTGTTCATCATTTGGTCGGACATGCAACTTGTTGGACGGGTTTGCTCTATGGCATTTGGCCCAATAAGCAACTTGTTGGGCGGCTATGCTCTATGTGTTGGTCATTTTGCCAGATATGCACACTGTTGACAATGTCTTTTTTTATAGTCATTCTGTGCGTGCAAGTTTTTCTTGAAGGATGTATTGTTGGTTAAAATTGAATGTACAACCCTAGTGACAAAATGGCATTATCAATTCCATCAAGAGCACTTGACATCAACAACGAGGAAGAGGTGGGTGATCCAACTGACCCAGCAAAAGAATCGCCCAAAAAGGTTAGAATGGGGTCCATGGAAATAGGTGAGAGGAGGAGAAGATGAAGCGAGAAAGATGATGCGTATGTTTGAGAACATTTCAGCAAAGATGGAGGAGTCATATGTTAAGCATTATGACGTGAAGGAGGAAAAGAAGGTGGAGAGGTTTACCCTCCTGATGGCGGCGACCGAGAAGAAGATTATTGAACAGAAGAATATCAAACTCGAAAAGAAGACAATTGAGCTCGCAGCCTGTTCGGAGGATACCAAGATGTTGACCATGAGGATAGACGAGTTCGACGCTGATGCTGAGATGATCGTGCATGCTTGGTGCACGTCGTCCTTGTTAGGATGTTGAAGTGCTTGATTGCTTGGTGGCCGAGATCTAGCAGCGGAGGAGAAGGAGGCGGCTGGTGAGGAGGAGCAAGCGGCCGAGTGAGCGAGGAGGTTCGGGTAGCCTTTTTTCATGGTCTGCCTGACTAGAAATTTTGTGATCGGAAGTATGTAAAAACTATGATAATCCATCTCTTTTTTTATTGTTATTGGGCTCTATGAACACCACACTTTAATTTTCTCATATTGCTATGTATTTGAAATCAAATTGTCTGGACTTGGGCGGACATTTATGGGATGTGGTTTGGTAGCCAACTCCCGTATTAGTTTTTGTGCATTGGTCCGCGGACAAATAGTGTGTCCATTTTAGCGGATGGCCTTGGAGATGCCCTTACTATTAGCGCTAGTGAAGTGTACCGTAAAGCACCTCTAAAAAACAAGTATTTGTGCTATTGCATCCATACTTGTTTTGAATTTTTGGTCCTCTTCCTTACTTCCACGAGTGAAATGTTGTGTTGATTTTCCCTCCAAACAGAATCTGTATTATTGATGCAGACTTCTTGTGGCGTATGGAAAAGATCTGGTTCTCGTGGGGGGAGATCAAGGACCGGGTGCGTATGTCCAGGAGATTCGATTTTGCCATTAAGGAAGTCAGACATACAAACTAACCTCATAGTTGACTTAGTCAAAAATTCATTCTTCTTGAGGCTGTCGCAAATACAAAATATAAATGGTGCGTATTAGTCTTCAAAGCTTAGGCACATGTAATCTGCAGATTTAACCATTTTTAAACTGGCTAGTGGTTAGCTTCTCATAATCAATAACCATCTTTGGTGGTTAATTACATAAGCGGTTGAGAAAGAGGGATCAATGCAAATTGAAGGCAATGCATGTCCAGAATCGACATATAATGATGCATATAGAAACAACAAATATACAAGAGTTCAACACGTGTTCTTCATACAAATCACAAACTGAATCAGTGATTCACCCCGCAAAAAAAAAGAATCAGTGATTCTACCAAGGAAGAAAATAGCGTTGTCCCTGAAAATATGCTATTAACATGCTATAGCGGGCTATAGCATTGCTATTAGCGAGACATTGTAGACCGAGCAATTTAGCACGGCAATTCTCTATACACTATGGCATTGCTATTAGTGACGCTATAGCGCGCTAATTTTTTCAGTAGATTATACATGTAACAATAACAGCAGGATTGCCCCCTAAATTAATGAAGTGAGTCACAAGCAAAAGAGAACTACCGAGGGTACCTCGCAGACAAAATAAACTCTTCTTCTAGGCTATGACGCCTGCTCGCTTCCTGCAGGTTTGTTCCTCTGATGGTAGATGCATAACCCACTGCCACATATTTCCTGTCATCTTTTTCTATTGGCAGATCACCCATGTCACGCTCCTTGGGTGCTTGGAGAGCTTCCAGTGACATCTCTACTTGCCTCATGGTTGGTCGCTCCTCTGCTCTCAGTTTCATGCATGACACAGCAAGAGTAGCTACTTCTTCCACTTCGTTACCTGCCTCCACTAAAACTTGTGGATCTAGTATCTTGGCCAGATTGCCTTCGGCAAGTAGTTCAACAAACTGCATGACAAGGCCATCACCTTCAGATGATCTATAGGAAGATGGATTCTTCCTAGTAAGCAACTCAACAAGAAGGACTCCAAAGCTATAGACATCACTACTTTCCGTTAGGCGTCCCGTGTAATAGTACATAGGGTCTAAGTACCCTATAGTTCCTTGCACTGCAGTTATTGTTGTTAACCCTGTTTGATCAATGGGAATGTACCTCGAAGCTCCAAAATCTGAAATTTTTGCTATCAAGGCATCATCAAGAAGTATGTTGGAAGGCTTGATATCCCTGTGTATTATAGGAACTGTGACGGCAGAATGAAGGTAAGCAAGTGCTTTGCCTATTTCACTTGTGATCCTTAACCTATCTTCCCAAGATAGTGATCCTGGTGCTCCTGTGTGAAGATGGTCACTAAGGGTTCCATTGGAGATAAACTCATAGGCTAGTAAAGGGACTTCAGTCTCAAGGCAACAACCATGGAGCTTTACAATATTCCTATGGTTGATTTGCGATAGTATGGCAACCTCATTTATAAACTCGTCGATTTCTCTCTTGACCACTATATTTGACTTCTTGATGGCCACGACATGCAAGTCTGACAAAATCCCCTTGTACACAGTTCCATGCCCTCCTCCACCAACCCTACGAGCTTGATCGAAATTGTTGGTGGCCTTTTGTAGCTCCGCTAAAGGAATTATCATCCTCTCGGCGATGTCTGCCCTATGAGAAACTAACTGCTTCAATAGTTGTCCACGGTTTTGACTAAAGAACTTGTGTCTCAATGACTCCCCCTTGCGTTGCTCAAGTTCACGGATTATGAGGACTGTACCAAGTACCAAAAGTATAATGCATGGGCCACTAGCGACTGCAAGACCAATTATTAAACCCGAGCGACCTGAGAAACAATACACAACATTTGTTTAACTGCTATTGTTTGCTCAGTCACATGGATGGTATGCCTGGAATAATTACCATGAACTTCTCAGTTGTTGCATACCTGTGTTTACAGACTTCAAGCAGCCGCCGGATATGGTGTAGTTGCCATGGAACCCTTCGGGGCAACGGCACCAGAACGTCCCAGGTAGTTCCTCGCAGTCTCCAAAACATCCATGTTCTTCTTTCTGATCGCACTCTTTGATATCTATATTTATATATGTATAGAAAAATTAATCCAATGTCTTGTTTTAAAAAAGTAGTAGCAGAAAGTAGCTTCTTGAACAACAACTACATGATTCGCATTTATGCATACCTTGGCATCCGCCAGTGAGGTAAGGGTTGCCCTGGTACCCTTTGGGGCAATGGCACTGGAACGTCCCGGGTAGTTCCTCGCACTCCCCGAAACATCCATGTTCTTCTTTCTGATCACACTCCCTGATATCTATATTTATATATGTATGCAGAAGTTAATCCAATGTCTTATTTAAAAAAATTAACAAAAAGTAGATTTATGAACAACAACATGATTCGCATGGATGTGCATACCTTGGCATCCGCCGCTGAGGTAAGGATTGCCCTGGTAGCCCTCCTTGCACCCACACGAATTGCCTCTTACTGGAAAATATGCCGCTGCTCTGGGCTCGCTGTTGGTGCTCTTGCAGATCCTCCAGGCTGCCTCACCGGGGTATTTCATATCATGGGATGTGCCCTGCGGCACCACCCAACTGAGAATCAAGGGGACCCGCAGACTGGTCTTCTGCCACTGGCCACGCGTTGGGTCTGTCAGATCTGTGGACAAATCCCTGTTAAACCAGCCCGTCTCAGCGATGAGCACGCTCACGGGCACTTCATGGGCTTGCATGCCCTTCTCTGGAAGGCGACTGTCGAGCCGTTTCAGCTCCACTCCGTAGAATGCGTCGCCCATGGGGATGGACGACAGGCAGCAGCCATTGTTGGAGCAGGGCTTGTCATAAGCCTCGTACCACTCCATCGTTTCCGTGGAGCAGAAGGAGGCGCAGCCGCTGATGATACTGCCGCCGCTCCCATTGCTCAGCAGCTTCGCCTGCAGATTGCACCCCAAGAGGATGAACTCGTTCATGCCCCACCCCAAGAGTGTGTATGGCAAACCGGCACCGAGACTCCAGCTCCACTGGCCGCCGGAGCCGCTCATGTTCATGGCATGCACACCGTGGCTGATGACCCGCATCGTGTTGTTCTCTGGCGAGATGCTGACGACCTCCAATGCACCGCCGCCGCTGTCGTTGCCGAGGAGCAGCCGCGGGAGGTCGCTTCCACGGTCGCAGGTGAGCTTGAACTCGGGCGAGTGGAAGCATCGACGCGGGCCCATGCCGAACGGGTACGGCACACTCACGTTGCCGCAGGTGGTGTTGCAGTTCGGCAGCCCAATCGGTGTCAGCAGATCTCCGGCGACCGGCCGCACCGAGATCAGCAGCACCAGCGCCGCTGCAAGGGATACCCAGCTGACTAGCATGACGGCAATATGGAGATGGATCGACTGTATCTCTCTGTGTACCTCTACTCCTCTAGCTAGCTGCCTAGAGCCTAGAGCTAGCCAATTTTAGTGTCTCTAATATATAGTACTCCGGGGAGCCAACCTGGTCAAAAATTCCATCCAGCGGTGCTAGCAGTGGTGGAGCGTGACGATCAACCAAGGGGGGGTCAATTTCAATCTAGAAGCAAAATTTGCACGGAAACAGTGTAGCTCACAGGCTCACAAGATAAACTAGGGCAGAATACACAACTCATATACATATGTCTATATATAGCTTGTTCACACAGACACAGGCAGTACTCGATAGACAGAACCATATACGTACATGGTAACAGCGAAAATACCTGGTATTGTGGACAATTACTACCATCAAGTGCCCCGTAGCGAGTACTCCATAGCTAGAACCATAGAACACACTAGACTGGCCAAAAGAAGGGCTCCATAGCCACAACAATACATTACGTTGGACCCACCAAAAGACGACTAAATATAAGACCAATAACTAAAGATATGCTCTCCTCAGCTTCGCAGCCTTGAATTCAGCAATTATGTCATCATAACTTATTTGTGCTGCAATTTCTCGTTCTACTTGTAGCAGCAAGCTATCCGCAAGAAATTCATCTTCCATTCTATTGCGCAGCCTTGACTTGATAATTTTCAAACTAGAAAAGGCACGCTCAGCACTTGCTGTAGAAACTGGAAGGGTAACAAGCAATCGAAGTAATATATCAATCCAATTATAGATTCTATGTCTTCCTGTCTCAACAAGGCATCGACATAGAGCTGATATGGTTGTAGGCATCTTCAAGTCCTCACTGGTATTAGCATCCACAACAAAGCGATTTAGCTGAAGCTCCAATGCATACCTCTCTTGTTGATTAAAATCTGCAGGATAATACTTCTCCACCATTAGGCATATTTCTTTAGCATTGAAAGAGCTGAATCCATTTCTTGGTATTAGTGTAACACTAATGTTTAGAAGGTCCATTACTTTATCATTGAACTTGAGATTCAACTCGGTCAGCTGGCTATCAATTGATGCTCGATATATCTCCACTCGAAAATATCGTTCATTAGTGAAATGATCAGGTTGACGACGAGCACGACCACCTCGTAGAATGTATGTCTCCTCCATGTTTGGAACATCAATGTCATGCTCTGCACAAAATTCAATAACCATCAAAAAGAATAATTCTCATCCTTCATCTGTTCTCATTTGTTCCAGGAGCACTTTTGTCGATTTCACTAAGCGAACTGCATTTACTATGTCTTGTGCCTTCTTCTGTAAAGCCTTCCCAAGATCTTCACTTGTTTCCAATATTTCTCTCATCATACATAGCAAAAAAACAAACTCAAAGGAGGATAGGTAGGTGAAAGCAGTATCCCCATCAGCTCGGTTTGCTCCTGCTGATGAATCAGCGGCCAAATTTTCTATAACAACTTTTACTGCATTAAACACATGCATGAGACTAGCAACAGAACCTAGATGTGAACCCCATCTAGTTTCTCCCGGTCGCTTGAGTGAGCGTATCTGATTTAACCCTTGACCTGTTTCAATCTGATCAATAGCTAACAATCGTGCAATCTCAACCACTTGGGCATCATGAAGCTCATCATGGCGTTTTGAAGAGGAGTCAACTGTGTTTATGACAAAAAGAAGCTTTTGAAACCACTGGCTGACAGGAACCACATCTCGAGCTGCAGCAACAAGAGCAAGTTGCAAACGATGGGCATAACAATGAACATAATATACATATGGGCAATCTCAAGAAAAGTGCCTGCAATCCATTCAACTCCCCTTTCATGTTGCTGGCCCCGTCGTACCCTTGGCCTCGAAGATTTTGTACATCAAATCCATGTTTTTCCAATACTGAACACAACTCCCTTTTTAGTGTTAGTGATTTTGTGTTGGCTACATGTACGAGATGAAAGAACCTTTCCTGTGAATAACCATCTTTATCAACAAATCTGAGAACTATTGCCATTTGCTCACGTTTTGAAACATCACAAGTTTCATCCACAAGAATAGAGTACTTTGAGTCCCCAATTTCTGCGCGAATATACTCCCTGACTTTCCTAGCATAAATGCTCAAGATCTCATTTTGAATTTCATGCGATGTATACTTGCAAACTTTAGGAGCATTTTCTAGAACTACATCTGCAATAGCAGGACAAAATTCTGCAAGGAGCTTTACCATTTCGAGGAAGTTCCCTCTGTTTCTTGACTCTGGCCTCTCATCATGGCCTCTTAATGCACAAGACTGAAATGTGAGCCACTTAACAACTGCAATCGTTGTCCTCAGCCGCAAGCGATCCTTTTCTTTATCCTTATTGGTCTTCACCTCTAGAATATTTGGTAAATGGTTTGGCTGATTCAACAAAGTTTGACAATCTCTGATTGCATTGTTGTGTTGTGAGCAAGGATCTGATCCTTCATGGGTTAAGAATGAACACTTCTTTCCATCATGAACTTTCTTCCATGTATTAAAACCTTGTGTTGTGAAGACATCATAACCACTTCTTTTCTTTCTATTTTTGCTAAAGAGATAGCAATGGAAACAATATGCACGATGGTTGTCCACTGAATACTCCAACCATGATGGAAAACTATGGAAATAGTCATACTGAAATCTTCTTTTACGTCCTTGCAATCCAACAGCAGAAGCTCTATACTTCTTCTTCTTTAATTTGGGTTGCATCGGACCCAACCTTAAGTATGCTAGCCTCACTTCATCTCTCTGGTTCGGAGGGTACTGCCAAACTTGTGGGCGTAATGAAGGATCTCGCTCCAAAAATTCAATGCCTCGAAAAATGACAGGTTCTTCGTCTTTGTCTTGGCTTTGTTTTGGTTCTTCTTCATATTGGCTCCAATCCACATCATCCATTTCATCTTCATCTTCCAGTTCATCATCATCATCTTGCTGTTGTCTTTGATCCACAAACTCCACCAATGCCAGAGAACTAGGAGTGGTGTGAGCTGATGGTTGTTCTTGTTCAACACTTTCCTGACCTCTCTTTCTTTTAAAAAATGATACCATTGTTTGTTGCTTCGCCATTGTTAACTGACATCAAAATCAAAAAACACTGTCACTGTGTCACCTCTTTTCTGAATTAGAACATGTCCAATACTACTAGAAAAAATATAGATGAATAGTTTTTCTTTAGTTGATTTCGAAACATACCTTGCTTGATCTCAAGATTCAGTCACTTGGTTGCAGTCTTTCTCTGTAGGAGGCAGCCGGCGCCCAGCTGAAGCAGGAGGCGGCAGTAGCTCGACGCGACGGGCCGATGGCCCAGAGCGGCGGAGCCGGAGGGGCGGAGGACGACGATGGTTGGCAACGGCCAACCCCCGGCGGCGGGCCGGCGGACGGCGGCGGCGGTTGGCACTAATGCGGCTGCCGAGTTCAAGACCTAGAAGGCTGGAAGGTGTCATCCATGTCGATTTGGGGGAAAGATTTGGGGGAAAGAGCGTGTGTTCGTGCCGTGGGAGAGGTGATGTCGCTGTCCCTGTCGGTTGTGGGCTGGGCCGAATGCGATGCTTAGTATTAATTTTTTTTTCAATTTTGTAAGGGGGGGTCGTGGCCCCTTTTGGCCTCCAAGAAGCTCCGCCAGTGGGTGCTAGTGAACGAAACTAGTACCCATAAACACGAAAGTACCTAATTTTGGTATGTAATTTTGTTCCACTCCCTCGAACATAAAATTGACTTATCCATCCTAAAAGCATACACCGTTTCATTACTTTACAGGTTCAAGCAATTAGTGATTTCTTTAACCAATGCATAGCCAAAGAATCTGTATGCATCCATCATCAAGTAATACTCTTTGTTGTGTGCATCCATCGATGTGGAGGCTAATACTTCAAGCTAATAAAATGAGTTCTGCTGAGTCATTTCCGACGTTTGATGAGAAATTGAGAAAGAGGCAAGGCAAAAGTTTTGGGACTTTTTCTCGGCTAATGAAATACTTATATGGCTACATTTGACTTCAAATATGTTTTTAAAACGAAAATCCTATTCTTACATAAAGCTTCTACAAAAAATTTACGTACTAGTGTGTTCCCATCCATAACTAGTCCCCTGATTTTTAGCTAACTGTCACCATAATGAACTAGTGTGTAAAACTTTTTGTAGAACCGGTGTGTAGAAATAGCATTCCTCTTTTATTTTATTTTTGAGGATCTTGACTTCAAATACATTGAGTGTTATGTGTTGGGGTCAAACACATGTAACATGGGGTTATTTTTTATAGTCATCGGGTAGCAAAAATAGACTAGACGGGTCTGATAGTTTATACACGAGATCACCACAGAGACAGCCTGTACACCCATGTGAAATGTGGTTGTACCGGCCATGCTGCGGTGATAAAAATGATATGCGATGATCTTTGAGAGATCTATTGTTAATGTATCACATGGATTGAATCACATCGCAAGATGCTAGGTATCAGCACTAAGCTTCATCAAGTAATTTCGTCACACCTGTTTGAGCAATTGTCGGGATTAAAGATCAATTTTAACAAAAGTGAATTATTCTGTTTTGGGATAGGCAAAGATGAATAGGATGCTTATAGACAATTGTTCGGATGTGAATTGGTAGCCTACCGTTTAGTTATTTGGGCATACCAATTCACCATCACAAGCTTTCTAACAAGGAGTGAAAGTGCATTGAAGATCGATTTAAAAAAACTAAGTTGTTGGAAGGGCAAGCTTATGTCTTAGTGTGGTCGGTTGGTACTGATAAACTCAGTGCTCACAAGTATGTTGATGTTCCTTTTGTCTTTCTTTAAAGTACCCGTAGGGGTACGGAAAAGGTTAGACTTCTATCGGTCACGATATTTTTGGCAATGCGGGGAAATAAAGAGAAAGTACATGCTCATTAAGTGGGATATCGTTTGTAGACGAAAGGGCCAGGGTGGGCTCGAGATTGAGAATTTAGAGGTAAAGAATAGGTGCCTGCTTAGTAAATGGTTGTACAGACTTTCTGTTGAGACTGAAGGCACTTGGGTACAAATTTTGCATAATAAGTACCTACAATCTAAGACCTTGGCCCAGGTTACTATTAGACTCAATGATTCACCTTTCTGGAAGGGGTTAATAAGAGAGAAAGCAGCCTTCTTCCATACGACTAAATTCATCGTTGGAAACGGTAATTCAACTAGATTCTGGGAGGATACTTGGTTAGGGGAGACGCCTTTAGCCACACAATATCCGTCTCTGTATAATATTGTATAGCATAAGAAAGCTAATGTTGCTACAATGTTACAGTCTACTCCTCTAAACATTCAATTCCGGAGATTTTTGTAGGAGACTGATGGGACGCATGGCTACATCTGATGCGAAGGTTGATGGACATCCAGTGCTCTGATGAGCCAAATACTATTCACTAGGGACTATCTGTGAATGGAATTTCCTCAGTGAAATCTATGTGTGTATACTTAATTGACTCTAGTCCAATTCTGAAATCAATACTTATTTGGAAGATGAAAGTGCCTTTAAGAATCAAAGTCTTCATGCGGTTTGGTCATAAGGAGGTGATTCTGACTAAGGATAACTTGGCAAAGAGAAAAAGGGAGGGTAGTCAACCATGCTGCTTTTGTGATCAAGATGAAACTATTAAACAACTCTTTCTTGATTGTCTGCTAACCAAACTATTATGGTTTCGATTCATATAACCTTTCATATTCATCCTCCAAATAGTATTCACACATTATTTAGGATGTGGCTAAATGGAGTAGAGCCAAACACTGCGAGACATATTCGGATAGGAGTATGTGCATTACTTTGGGCTATATGGAACTGCAGAAATGATATGATTTTTAACAGACAAACTCGTCTAAAATTTTTGCAGGTTATCTACAGGGTCATTACTTGGATCCGTACGTGGTCATTACTCACTCTTGCGGAAGCCAAGGAGCTTTTGGTTACTGGGTCCACCCGATGGGAGATGGTAGCTTGGGATATCCACAACCGGTTTGGATGGTGGTCCAGTAATAGGCTAGATGTTTAGTCATCTCGTCCTATTTTCGCCAGTTGTGACAATTTTTATCTTATTTTACTTTCAAAGCCCTGAGTGAGCTTGTACTACACCGCAGACCTTTTGAATATTTTGCTTAATAAAATGGCTGAATGCATCATTCTCATGCAAAAACCGGGGGTGATCCTCCTTTTCTAAAAAAATCGTTAACTACTCCAATACTCCATGATGATTCAGTAATTGCGATAATTCTAGTAACACTTTAATAGTGTGTAGTGAATTAAAGTGAAACCAACCAAAGAAAATCCAAAATGTTATATATATGACGTTACAGACCGTCGGATGGAGCTCACATATCTTGGATCAAGGCTGGTTGCCACGTGAGAGTTCCGAAGCATTCGTCCGTGTGTTGGTGTGAATGGATTCCCTTAGGCTTCGCTTGGTTTGTTGTGTTCATGCCAAAAACAGATGTAATTTACAGAGGCTACTATTTTTCCCGACCAGCTGCTTGGATCATAATTTTTTCCCGATCGTCCGACATTTTTCCTCCTGTATTCGCCACGTCTACACTCGTAAACATCGCGACGAGCGGAAGGACCAGATGCTCCGTGCTGCTTAGACCCTGCTGGCGCATACTCCATGGAGGCTTTGTTTGCCCCTCTAGCTTCTCCACTATGTTCTACGATAGATGTGATGCAGCAGCCCATGCATAATTGCCATGTGACCTTCTCAACATTTTGCCATGGTGTAGGACACGAAATGTGCTAATTTTGCCATGTAACAATTTACATTTCCCTCCATAATTACCATTTTATTGATACAATCATTTTTCTTTCATCTACATAGTATAATCAACCATTTTGAACATAGTACTTTTCTCTCAATAATATAGGGGTAGTATTTACCATGATTTTTCTATAGGTTGCCATGATTCAAGTAGTTTTGTTCTCCCCACCACGATCTAGATAGCTAATTTTCCTTGATATTTAGTTGCTTTTTTACAAACAACAATTTCCTAATTTTCTCGTGGCAAGTTAGCTCTTTTGCCAATACCATGGCAATTTAGATCTTTTTCCAAATTAGTCTAAACCACAAAACAGTAAATGGAACATTATATTGTGTGCCCAAGGCAAACTATGTTGATGTATCCATGTTAAATTAAGATGTTTGACATGGCAACTAAATTTCTGACCCATGACAATTTGTAGTTATTTCCCTGTTTTGTCACATGATGGCTTAAGATCTCCTAATTTTCCCATGTGCTCATGGAAAATTCCTAATTTTCCATCTTTTTCAATAGAACAAGTCCTCTAAATTTTCTATCTTCTTGAAAGAGCAAATCTCCTAATTTCTTCATGTGCCCATGGCAATTTTCTTAATTTGCCATCTTTTGGTACAAAACCAATCTCCTAAACGCCTATGCGCCCATTTGCAAATTTCCAAATCTTGACATGTTGTTTAGAGAACCAAAATTTTCCTTGTGTCCATTGCAAAAATTTAAATTTGCCATCTTTTGAAAGAACAAAACCCCTAACTTTGCCATGTGCCCATTACGAATGCCCAAAAGTTGCAATGTGTGTTTTAGAGAACACCATTTCTAAAAAATTCCATGTGCCCATGGTACATTTCTAAGTTTTCCATCTTTTCAAAAGGACAAAATTCATAAATTTGCCATTTTTTAGAAGAATAAAATCTTACCATGTACCTATTAAAAAATTTCAAAAGGTTGTTATGTTTTTTTATAGAATAAACTTCCTAAAATTGCCGTGCGCATTTTTATTATATTATTTAGACTATGCAGATTTTATTAATTATATTAGGGCAGTTTTTGTATGTAGCATGGAAATTTAGTTATTTATTACCATTGCAAATTTTTAAGTAGACAATGGTAGTTTATTTGTAAGTAGCTTGAAAATTTTACTAAATAGACCATGTCAATTTTGTTTATTAGACCTTGGCAATTTTTCTTGTCTTTGCAAGTTTTCCCGTCTCTGGAACATGGCAAATTTAAATTTTGTTAATGGCATTTTTAATAATAATAAAATGAACTAGGTGTAGCCAGTTTTTTTCATGCACGCGAAATGGGCCAACTGGGATCACGCTGGAATTCCATTACAGCGAACGTTCCAGATTGAATGTCAGATGGACAGATGCACAGTGGAATCCAAGAAAATTTGAGGGAATGAAACCGACAGTTAGTGCGTGGTGAATCATTGACGCTGCAGCGGCGAATCAACGACTTGGATTATCTATTTCACGAGCGACTGGACGTGTGATCTCGTTGTTTGACAAAGTCCCGATCTCAAGAATGCCAAGTGGGATGGATTCGACTTCGATCGATGGTCAATTGGAACATGCATGTTCGTGCATGTGCATCGCTTACTGAATTTCCAGTGGGCAAGTTATATTATACTACTACTGTAGTACGTACTCTTAAATTCTGGTTTCCGCGTGATGCTGATCCGGCGGTGTGCCGTCTGGTGGTGTACGTACGCACCTACGTAGTTCAATGGTGGGCGTACATACGTAGTTGAGTGGCATTTTTTTGTTTTTGACGGAAAGCACTCAAGGTGCACTTTGTTGCAAAGGGAATAGAGTTAATTACATCATTCAAAATGTCTTGCAAAATAAACACGGGAGGAACACCATCCAAAACAAAACAAAAAAGAATAAGAATCAAAAGGGTTTCTAGCTAGGTTGTGCGCTTGTAAACTTCCCTCGAACTGTGTTGGACAGAAACCGTGCCAAGCATCACGATTGCTGCATCAGAGCCCATGATATAAACTTCTCCAGCAAATGCTTTACTGATTTCAAGCGAGTCCGTCTCAATTATAACTGGAGAACGTCCCAGCGATTCAATGGGATTCAATCCCTTTACAAGAGCCGTTGCCGCGTCCATTGAGAGCAACTTCAACCGGGCGACCCATTTCGTCCGCTGGCGTCCGTTTGGATCGGCACAGACATAAAAGTCGGCCCAACGTGCCGACCCAAACGGCCGCGCGTCCGCTTTTCGTCCGCGGGCGACCCATTCCCGGCCCATTTTTTGAGCCGGATTTGCGTCGGCGCGGATACAAGACGGACGTGCGCGCTCGCCTTCTCCTCCCTGGGCCCACTGGTCGGGGGCACATTGGCCTCCCCCCATCCAACAGCAACCACGCCCGCCTCCTTCGTCGCCGCCGTCGCCGCCCATTTTCCGATGACTCTGCCAGCTGCCAGCGCCCGCAACATCCTCTGAGCAACGCCGCCACCTCCCACGTCGCCACCGTCGTCTTGCCGCCAGGAACCAACTGCTTCCCACCCCGACACCCCCGCTCCCCCGACACAGTCGCAACCGTGACCAAGTAGCCGCCTCGCCGTCCCCGGCCAGACCCTCACCGGCACGCTCGTCGGATGCCGGCCCGCTCGTCGGACGCCGGCGGGCAGCTAGCTGGTCCGTGCGCGTCGTGACTCCCTTCGCCGGCCATCTTCTTCGTCGACGTCGGCAAGCTGTTCGACAGTTTGCGAAGGTGCAAAATGGACTCCGCCGACAAGTTCTTTTTTCACAATTTCCTTTGCGACTCCGACGATTCTTCGTCTAATGACGAGGAGGAGATATTGGCTGCCGTGTTGGTCCATCACCACCTGAATAGCCAGCGGCCGTTGTTCCGTGGCTCCACTCCGGGCCAACTTCCGGCATTGAATCTCAACTGGGAGAGCGGGCATTTCCTTCTATGGAAGGACTACTTTGATATAACAAATCCATTGTTCAAACAACGGAAATTCCGCCGTCGTTTCTGTGTGAGTAGGCATCTTTTCAACCGTATTAGAGAGGGGGTGGTCGGCTACGATAACTACTTCGCGTGCAAAGAGGATGCCATTGGAAAGATTGATTTCTCCTCTCATTAGAAATGCACTGCCGCCATCCGAATGCTTGCATACGGAGTGCCCGGTGATCTCATTGATGAGTACGTCTGTATGAGTGAGTCTACATGCCTAGAGTCCCTGTATAAGTTCTGCAAGGCTGTTATAGTTGTGTTTGGCCCTGAGTACTTGAGAGAGCCGACTGCTAAAGATACAACCCGTTTGTTGGCGATGAATGCCAGCAAGGGCTTCTCATGGATGCTTGGCAGCATAGGCTTGATACGTCTCCAACGTACCTATAATTTTTGATTCTTCCATGCTATTATATTACCTGTTTTGGATATTTATGGGCTTTACTATACACTTCTATATCATTTTGGGACTAACCTATTAGCCGGAGGCCCAACCCAAATTGCTGTTTTTTTGCCTATTTCAGTGTTTCGCAGAAAAAGGAATATCAAACAGAATAAAACCTTTGGGAGAGATATTTTTGAAACAAACGCAATTCAGGAGACTTGGAGTGGACATCAAGAAGCAGACGAGGAAGCCACGAGGCAGGAGGGCGCGCCCCCCACCCTCATGGGCCCCTCGTGGCTCCCCTGACCGACTTTCTTCGCCTATATATACTTGCATACCCTAAAAACATCGAGGAGCACCACGAAACCCTATTTCCAACGCCGTAACCTTCTGTACTCGTGAGATCCCATCTAGGAGCCTTTTTCGGCATTCCGCTAGAGGGGGAATCGATCGCAGAGGGCTTCTACATCAACGCCAAAACCTCTCCGATGAAGTGTGAATAGTTTACCACAGACCTTCGGGTCCATAGTTATTAGCTTGATGGCTTCTTCTTTCTCTTTGAATCTCAATACAATGTTCTCCTCGATCTTCTTGGAGATCTATTTGATGTAACTCTTTTTGCGGTGTGTTTGTCGAGATCCGATGAATTATGGGTTTATGATCAAGTTTATCTCTAAGAAATATTTGAATCTCCTCTGAATTCTTTTATGTATGATTGACTATCTTTGCAAGTCTTTTTGAATTATCATTTTGGTTTGGCCTACTAGATTGATCTTTCTTGCAATGGAGAAGTGCTTAGTTTTGGGTTCAATCTTGCGGTGTCCTTTCCCAGTGATAGCAGGGGCAGCAAGACACGTATTGTATTGTTGCCATCGAGAATAAAAAGATGGGGTTTATATCATATTGCTTGAGTTTATCCCTCTACATCATGTCATCTTGCCTAATGCGTTACTCTGTTCTTATGAACTTAATACTCTAGATGCATGCTGGATAGCGGTCGATGTGTGGAGTAATAGTAGTAGATGCAGAATCGTTTCGATCTACTTGTCGCGGACGTGATGCCTATATACATGATCATGCCTAGATATTCTCATAACTATGCACTTTTTTATCAATTGCTCGACAGTAATTTGTTCACCCACCGTAGTAATTATGCTATCTTGAGAGAAGCCACTAGTGAAACATATGGCCCCCGGGTCTATTTTTCATCATATAAGTTTATTTTGCAATTTTTACTTTCCAATCTATATCATAAAAATACAAAAATATTTATCTTATTATTATCTCTATCAGATCTCACTCTTGCAAGTGGCCGTGAAGGGATTGACAACCCCTTTATAGCATTGGTTGCGAGGTTCTTATTTGTTTGTGTAGGTACGAGGGACTTGCGTGTAGCCTCCTACTGGATTGATACATTGGTTCTCAAAAGTGAAGGAAACGCTTATGTTACTTTGTTGCATCACCCTTTCCTCTTCAAGGGAAAACCAACTCAGTGCTCAAGAGGTAGCAAGAAGGATTTCTGGCGCCATTGCCGGGGAGGTCTTCGCACAAGTCAAGACATTCTGATTTTCACTCCAAAAAACGGCTGCCAAGATTATTTTTCACAAATTGGAAACAATTTTTAAAAGACCTGGTAATGCCCGAATGTTCGGGATGTTGACAAGCATGGCAAATCCGTGTGCAGTGTATTTCTTGCCAGAAAATTGCCGTGCGTGTCAATTAAACTTGTCATCCTCGCATCACTGAAATTGTCATTGAAAACGTTCGATTTTTCCATGGTCAAATCCCGAACATCCGGGATTTATCATTTCCGTTTTTAAATATGTTCACAGGAGTTAAGAAATATTTGCAAATTCATTCTTTTAAGTTTTTTAAAAATTAGTGCATTTAAATAGTTCATAAATTTGAAAAATACATCAAACTTAAATAAAATGTTCATGATAATGAAAATAATAATGGAAATACATGGATTTAGAAAAAATTTGTTTTAAGAAAGTTCATGAGTATAAAATTTTAATGAAATTCATAAAAATGTTCATGAATTAAAAAAACTTAAATTTGGGGAAATGTTCAAGTACATTAAAGAAAATATTCATGAATTAAAAAATTTCTGTTTTTAATCTCAAATTTGAGAAAAGGTTCACGAATTTAGTGCTGTGGATCATGACTATATATGTTCAAAGTGTCAATCATATGTATCGTATCATTAACGGAAGAGGAGATAGATAGGGAGGCAGTAACTAACCTGTGGAGGCATTTTCAGTGATCTCTGTAAATACCTAGCCAATCCCTGAGGGAATTAAACATGATCTCTGGTTGCATGAGAAAACAACTTTTTTAATAAAAAAGAATTAGTTAAATCTCAGTCGACATGTTAGTCCCATATATCCGGGTGGCAAGGTGTGTCCAGCTTGTGGCGTTTTGTGTTTTCTTAGACGCGGGAGACATGATTTTCTTCAAATTGAGGAACTCCTCACTCCCAATTTAATTTTATCGAAACCGATAAAACCGTGCGCTAGGCGTCAGATCGGGCGGTCCCGGCGTCCCCTTTGCCGACTATTGCAGATCCGATGCATTGCTTTTTACTTCTTGTTGCTCTTGCAGGTTTGTATCCACATCCTTCTTTCAAGCCATCATTATTCACTAGCCATCTAGTACAGATCGCGTGTGCTTCTTTTTGTTGTTGCTCCAGCAGGTTCGCATTTATTGTTTCGGCATTCTGATGTGGCTACAAAATATCCCTGATATTGTAGGTCTTTAAAGCATTTGGGATGTTCTTTGCCACCTACTAGATTCTTTAGTATTTGTGGTCAACGGTTGACTCATCTTCTATCACGAGTATATTGTAATTTTGAAGCAGTACTACGAATAATTATGTAAGTCAAGAACTTCTCTATATATTTACACCAAACATATTAGTTATTACTCCCTTCCCTCCATAATATAAGATGTTGTTACAACCGATATGTGAGTATATCGTTGTAATAACATCTTCATATTATGGGACGGGGGGTGGTTGTAAAAAAAATTCATGCTTGTTGACACTAAACACGTACTCCCTCTGTCCCAAAACATAAGAACGTTTTTAACACTACACTAGTGTCAAAAACGTTCTTATATTATGGAATGGAGGGAGTACTATTTATGGATAAATGATCATAAGGTCAAGCACAAGTTGCACATGCGAAAAAGAAAACCTTAGAGCTCTAATACCATGTTATGAAATATGCAACTTGTCTTTCCACAGGGCCAATGGCCAGTACATGTATACATATATAGGTGGTAGTAAATACGCAGGAAACCCCTCATACAACGGGGAGAATATACAGGCTACACATGGAACATAATATAACTCTAGCAGAAACAAACAGTTGCACTACATGGACATCAGTTTATTTTGTTTGCAAGCAACCCTTCTGTTGGAGAGCTCTTCAGCGATGACATCATTTTTGCTTGGTTTGGTCATCTATAGAGCAAATGATTCTATTGGTTAGACATCCATAACATGTGCATAAAAATTGAACTTCTCATCCATCGCATCACATGATCATTATGGCACTAAACGAAAATTGTAAATCATAAAGAAAAATAAGTAACAGAAACTATGAATAAAACTATGCTACAGAGCTAGTTCGCTTAGATTGAAACTCATGAGCTAGTTTGTTTAGCTAGTTCCTTATGTGCAGATGTATCCGCTTGTACATGGCGGCTTTAAAGAAATACACAGGACACCTTATATTGGATTCAACACCATAAGCGTGTGTTATCCTAAGTGCCTGCCAGTAAATATTCATTCATCGTTACCTGTAGTTTAGTTGCAACTGAAAACATATGTATATCTAACTATCGGTTATCGCATTGTAGATCTGTTATTGAATTTCCTACTAGATATCATGGAAGAACAATGGATCGGCTCATTGTGTACATGTCAGCTCCAGTTGACAATCTAATCTTTAACACTTCTCTCTTTTTTCTCTTAGTTACTGTGAACTACTAGTTCTAAAATAGTATTTCAGTGAGTTTTCTGCTGTAAATCTGCACTTGAGACAACGAACTCATTCGCGTGTCATTTGCACCTGAGATAATGATATTCAAATTATATTGTTATCTTTGTAATGGTGCTATCCTTGAGATCTCTAATTTTTCAAGCAACCTGTTACACTCGCCACTCGGTGTCAAGGAAATGTGAACGTACCGGTCTCTTCATCATCAGATAGGCAATACCACATCTGCAGGAGCAGCCACAACATGGGGATCACTGTGCAGCCCAAGCCTTCCTGTTAGCCATTCATCCAGTGTGCTGAATCAGAATCTGACTGTGTCGTGCCTGATGCGGAAGGCCCAACACCCCTACTTGGCAACAAATTCGACACAGCTGAGGAAACGCTAGATGTCATAGTCAAACCTCGCGGTGATGTTAGTGGCAGAACTGGATTTGGAGTTGAAGGTACTGGCGACGACAAGCGTGTTGGCTGTGAACTTGATGGCAGTAGTGGACCCTGCTGAATTTGATGTGAACTTGATGGCCCCAAGAGTGCGGCTAAAGTGGGGTATAAACTTGGGTGCAAACTTGACAGTGATGGGTTCCCTGGGGGAACTGCCTGTGGGCATGATTGTCTTATATTTACTGGAGTCACAGGGGTAGCCCATGTCCTTGCAGACATGCTCTCAAGCTTAGTTGGAAGCTGCTGCTGATTTGCAGATGCCATCGAATGCACCTGTGGAGGCAACCTGCGCCGAAGATGAGGAGCAGGTGCACGTGCACGTGCTAGTTCACTCTGGACTCCAAAGCTTCCCCGTGGCAGAACTGGCGCGAGACTAAAAGTAGTTGACGGTGATCTGACAGTGTTGTTTAGTATGGAGGGGCGAGGTCTGACACCTTGTGAAGATGGCAATGATGATGGTGATGGTCGATCGACCTTTAATGGTTGGACATGTGGTAATGGACCAGCTGGTGATGATGGTGATGGTCGATCGACCTTTAATGGTTGGACATGTGGTAATGGACCAGCTGGTGATGATGGTGATGGTCGATCGACCTGTAATGGTTGGATATGATGTGTCAACACTGGTGGTCGACCAGCTGACAGACAACTCAGCTGGTGATGCAGTCGATGCTACCGCTGAAGGCCTCAGGAGAACTTGCTGAGAGGCCTGGGGTGTCTGGTGATTTGGAGGGCTGTGGGCTCTAGCTGCAGATCAAAGTAATTAGCATTAGCAATAGACATTTGGCAGGATGTTTGGAAATCATGTCAGCATAATCATTTATAGGACATCAAATATGATTGCTTGTAGTCAATACTAAATACCTTGTGCTCCAGAAGAAGATATGAATTTAGCCCGAAAATAGTCAGCTAGTGACTGGTTGAGGAGAACTTTCTCACATAAATTATCAAGTGTCTTTGTTTGCTGAAGATGAGTGGAATCCTGTTCTTGAAGTAACAAATCATACTTTTGTTTGACCTTGTCTATTTCTTGGCTACACTCAGTCCTAAGTTGTGATTTCTGTCCATAAGTGAAAAAATGAGAACAAGATGAATCACAGAACTAGTGTAAGAAACTCAAAACGAAGATAGATATACATGAGCTAGAAGAAATAACAAACCTTTAGTTCGTTGGTTTTATTAAGCGAGTCAATGTATGACCGTAATCTGTGCAACTCATTTTTCAGTGGTTCATCACCAACTGGTGGATGATTAAACACCATTGGTGCCACCAGTTTTGCTGAAGAACCCAGTGCAGCCTCGGGTTGATGACTTAGTTGACACTGATCAGGGTGTGTGCTTTCAAGCAGAATACTGGACAGTGGAACCCATGGGTGCATTCCAGTTGGCAAACACTGAGATGATGGTACACGATAAAGGCTTGCTTGTTCTACATTTCTCTGTGAAAGCTCGGTTGGCACCATACTTGGTTGTGCAGACTGAATTATCAGATCTGCCTGCGTATAAGCTTCCCTGGATGCTGATGGTTGTGTTTCAGGTTGCAAAGTCTGAGCTGGTATCATACCAGAGAGGTCTACTTGTTCTGCCTCTCTTTGCAGAAGTTGTGCTGGAGCTGCAATTGGTTGGGCTGACTGCAGTACAAGATTGGCCTCAGCTTCAACTTCCTTGGACATTTGCAAGGAAGCCTGGCTGGGCACAGGAGCCACAGTCTGCCGTTCTAGATAAGGTGGATCTGCCTGAGTATTGTCCCCATTGCCGGTGTTAACTTCCATTTCAGCATCTCCTAAATGTTGGTCAGTCTCTCCGGGTAATGGTTGCGAACCCACACCACTCTGTCGCTCAACATGTTCAGTCCTTCTATGGTCACCACTTGAAGATTCCTGATAAATGTCACAGGCACATAGGATTATAGTATCATAATGGACACTGATAATAAAAACGGTCAAAAGGAATACTAGTGCAACCATAACGTAATGAAGTTCCATGAATACTAGTGCAACCATAATGTAATGGAATACCATGAACTGAAACATGAAGACCATGTGTTCAGCACTGACTCTAATATTAAGATAAGTGATGCATAAACTGGGATGTCCACTATTTGGAAGTACGTACAAGTAAATAGGTACACAAAGTCACAGACGCTCAGAGATGAGCCTACTAAACATTTCTTTTCCTTTCGATATATTACAAAGAACTTAAATGAGTAATCTACAAACCGAGAACATGACATAGTATGAAAGGCAACATACTACATACAGCTCCACCTTCTATGCCTAGTGTACTGTACAGCCCATGAGGAACAAGTAACTACGTTCACATTGCCACGTGGAAAGAGCAAAAACTACACATCCTAGATGAGCCTACTAAACATCTCCTTTCCTTTTCGCTATCACAAAGGAGAACTTATATGAAAAATCTTCAATCCATATAACATGGCATGAAACTTGAACGGAAGCTTCAGTGTGTTGTATAATCTTACATAAATTGACTGCTAATTATGTTGGAAGTTTTCATTAAAAGAAAGTTAAGCTGGCAGTTCCTACATGGATAAGCTTATATAAAATCAGAATGAAATCACTCCAAAGAACTAGCAAGTCTACTTGATTAATCCACCTTACCTTATTAATAGAATTATCAATTGCAAGACTAGAATTTACTTGGTGTTGAACAGCCAGAGATGCCCCTCCTTGCGAGTCAATGCAATCAAAACTATTGCTGATCGTGTTCTCTGTCAAACCAATACCTTCTGATACTGGAATTCCCTTATTGTGGATAAGAACTTCAGCAGAACCATTTCTCGCTGCTTCTGCATTGATAACATCAGATGGAATCACAGTACGAACCAATGTAACTTCCATGGCTGAGGTTTCATGCAAAGACTGCGGACAGTCTGCCAAAGTTGCTGTACCAACGCAGGAGCTAAAGTGGCTGAATTCCTCAATAGCAAAGCCTGAATCTGGTAAATAAATATGTTCATCAAAAGTAAGATCTAATTGGCCAAATTTTGCTTCGTGAAGGAATTTTTCCTTCAACTGTGACTCCTTAGTCCACACCATTGATTGCTGCAAGTCAAGCTTCTCACGCTGGTACCTCATGTGCTTCAGAAACGCATATAGTAGCATAGTGAACCATTCAACTATTAGCTTTGTTTGAGCACCTCTGTCCTCTGGATCAGCTTGAGACCTACGAAGATGTTCCACAACTATTCTGCATGCTTCTCTCAGTTTCTCCACACCCTTGTGCTTGTGCATGTCAAACATTGCGACCTCATTTGTTTGTTTATCATGGATATTCTTTTCTCTCAAGGAGAAAACCATGTCAACTAATTTAATTCTTTTCTCTGTGATTCTATTAAGAAGTGCATCCTTTGATAAATGTTGTTTTTCATTAATCTCTGGAACACATAGCACTTCCTTCTCTCCTGGTACGATAGGCTCAATCACTAAGTTATGTGAATCCTCTTGATGTGATTCGTTCTCACCAACAGATGCTGCCTGCTTAGGGATTGATTTGTCAGTTCCACATTTAGTTGAGGGCTCCTGCTGGCATGGTGATATGTTCTTTACTGAAATTGATTGATTACTCTTGCCTGTTCTGCCTACCCTATGAGAGAACTCCTTCTTTAGGATCCTTAGCTTCTTATAAACCTTCTCAGCAAGAATTTCACTGCACTCATACTTCAAGTGTTCTACAGCAAGGGCCAGTGATTCTCTATGATTAACCTTATGCCTTGAGAGAGAAGCAGCACGCCAGCACTGAAGTAAAGCATGCAAAGAAGGAAAACATTCATGAAGAACAGCAACATTTAACATTGAACATGTAGTACACAATTACAGAAGGCTCTTCTCTAACCAGTGCAATGTTGAATGCATGCAGTATGTCCTTTGGCACCTGACTGACTTGGTGATTCTTCAAAGTATACTCAAGAAGTTCCTCACATAAACATTTAACACTCCCCTGCATAACAACATGCTACAGTTCCATCAAAGAATCCAATCATCTAAAATAGCAAAATGATGACTATATTAAATCATGCGTCTTCAGGAATTTTAACCTCACTGAAATGGTAGGGTGAATCACTTTTTGATAACTTGTCTGTATTTATTTGCTACACATAATGTATTGCTGTTCAGAATGCTGCACTCTTCAGTTTAGGCAGAGTTTATGACTGTTGATCAATTACAAACAACCAAACATTATGCTTCTCTGCGGGATGTATTTGATTCTTAGTATCGTTCTTACAAAACTTTCAATACTGCCAATTAGGTTACTACTTCTGACCAAAAGAATATGTTAAACACTAGCAACTCTAGCAGAATCAGCAAAACGGCCCAGTCGCCATAACCACCTTATGGTGTTCGGGGCCCAAAAAACGGGTCTAGCAGAGTCGCCATATCGCCCTCGGCCTCCACGATTTTTGGAGCGTGCTCCAAATAGTGGGACATAGCCTCCATATATGGAGGGTGCGCGGGGCTGCTTTAGAGCACGCTCTAAATCCAACCGCCTGTGTGGTAGGGAAGTTTCACCTCTCTCCTCGTCCTCCTACGTGGCCTCCCCCCCCCCCCCCCCCCCCCCCACACACACACACACACAGCCAATGGGTCGTGTCAGATGCCGTAATAGTCCCACAGCCGCTTATCTCACCAGAAAACAAGCCAATTAATGGCCGCTGTCGCGTGTCCAACAGCCTGCGCCCGTTTCCGCCCCATTTTCCTGCCGCCCGCCGGCCCCATTTCCCACCGCTCGCTGCTATAGAAAGGTCTGCTCGTCCCAGCTCACCTCCCTGCCGCCCACAGCTCCACTTCCCTCCTCGTCCTCACCAAACCGCTTCGCCCAAGGCCAGACTGGCTGTCACTCACGGAGGAGGCACATCAGCTGGACGAGGAGGACGCGCAGGAGGCTGCCCTCATTGCAGAGGAGTGGGATCGCCGGGAAAGCTGCCACGGCCGGTTTCCCGCCGGTCCCTCACTGTTAGGGTGGCTTGGGATGCCCACCAGGCCGCCGCCTCCGACATAGGCATTGAGGCCGCGGCAGAGAGAGAGCATGCCTTCTGGGCCAACTTCGAGGTGGAGCAGGCAGCAGCACAGGAGATGGACACGGAGAACGAGCACGCCATCTGGGACCATCCCCCAAAAATCTGGACTGGTGGAGAAGGGCGGGCAATATATTTCAACACAAACATCAAGGGAACAATGAAGTCGTTACATTCAGCATACCGGTAGTTCAAACAATTCATATAGCATTGAGAGCTCCAGTTTCAACTGGATGTGAAGACTTTTTTGTGTGTCCTGAAGATTTTTCACCCCTACAAAACGGACTCTGTTAGAACAGTGCATTATTCGCACCAAAAACAGAGCTGGTGTTACAGTAGTATACCTTGTTCCTGCCATGTGTCGTCAACTGATATTTGATGAGAACTAGATGGCATATTAGTTTCAGGCAATATTGAGTCCTTGTCTTCGCCAGCTAAAACATTTGCAGATGAATCCAAGATTCCAGCAATTTTTCGATGAGAACTAGATGTCGTATTAGTATCAGGCAATATTGAGTCCTTGTCTTCGCCAGCTAAAACATTTGCAGATGAATCCAAGATTCCAGCAATTTTTCTGCGTTTGGTACTGGCTTTATCAGCCTCATCGGCAGGAATTTTCCCTTCTTCCATGTTTTGTATCTTTCTACGGCTTCTTTGTGCCTGCTCAGTTATATACTGCCAACGAGGAGACTTCTGATCTAGCAAATTTACCCAGAACTTTGGCAGATCACTATCAGGTGCAGAGATCCCCTCCCTCTCACCTACTACAAGACTATCTCTAGAATAAAAAGGTCCACTCAGATGAGCTTGTGATATGGCTGCATTGCTCATCTTAGTGCTGGGATCATCTTTAGTGGATAACTTCTTTAAGTCCAAAAGTACTTTATCCATGAACAGTTTCTCAGCATCAGAATCCTTGCGTAAACATGCATAGTTTTTTAGCCCTTCGAGTCTACCGAAGAGAAATGATGCACCCCAACTAAGCAGAGAATGGCTCAGGATAGGCGTTATATTCTGGACAGTGCTATCAAGAATATGATCATGCTTTGCAAGTATAAGAGCCTTTTCTTCCACTGTACAAGACGAATATAAACGAAAAATGGGCACACATTCGGATTGTGACTCTATGCTGATCTTCTGGAGGACTCTCAAGTCATTTGTGGGATTCCAATCACTACAATATATGATGATGACATCAACTGATGATAGTTTAATGCTTGGGACACACGCACGGCTATCAATCAAGAAAATAAACCGGCCCTTAGTTGTGTCATTGAACATACTCATTGCACCCTGTTTCTTTCGTACATTCAGACCACACTCCACGCGTTCATATGACTCAAAACCAAATCTTTGAAGGACAAAGTCATCCAAAATGTCACCCATTGGATTGTCAGCCCCACCACAAGACTGCACATAGAAGAAAGTAACATTATATTGCACTGATAAGCTTGGGAAACCATTCAAAAATATCATGATATTTAATTCTAACAATGACGAATCAGGAACTACCCAAAGAATGAGCTTAATAAAGGATATATCATATACCCTTCAGCCATTAAAAAGTACAGATGGTGCTTAAAAAGTAACATTTGTACATTTTGAGAAAATGTGCCAACATCTTTTTTTAACAGACATCACGATGTTAGAGCATGTGCTTGCAAAATGTTGTTTCTGAAGTGAACCATATGTTCATTGTACCAAAAAAAGATTAAATGGAATCAAATGCAGATGTGTCAGCTTTCTGCAGGAGCAACCATGCATTCATAATTGAACATGGACTTCTTTCAGGATGAGCCATGGTCTAATAGGGGCTATTTAGCAAAAAAATCTGTGTGTTCCTTTGTTTCCAGATATAAGCAAACAAGCCATGACAAAGATGCCCAAGAATCTATTCTCTGAAAAAACAGCAGTACGATGGTGCAGCATGTCTTTGATGCCGTTTCTCTGCTGGTCTGCCCTACTGAATGCCAAGCTTGTTCCAACAGCTGACATTAAACGGGCATCTGAAGGAAAGATGGATGCTAGTTTTCTACTGCCCGTTGCTGCAAAGGACACAAGAGTTACCACTGGAGACAGTGAAGTGCCACCGTGCTATAATTTCTTCGGTGTTTAAACAATCAAACTAAATCAATGCCTAGAAACTCCATGCTGCGGAATTCTATGTCCATAACTATACTAAAGTGAAACATCACTAGTCTTTCTGCAGAACTTGATTTTGCGACTGAGGAAAGTGATACCCAAATGTTATTACTAAAAATTTGACAAAATGTACCAAAGAGCAAAGACAGCTTGAAACTTCTCCTAAGACAAGTTGATAACACTTGTGCATAACATTGACAAATAAGTAAAGGAAATCATCGCTGCTTCAGTTGCCAAAAATAAAATAATGCATATGCTTTGAGGAAGTAAAAAATATTAATCCTTGCCAACTCTTTGGGTACAAGTACTAGTAATGAATCACACATAACAGGCATTACTACATAAATTGGGCCAAAATTAAATAATGGAAGTAAAAGATTATCTTTTTTTTGCGGGAAAGAAGTAAGAGATTATCCAAGGCATGGTAACACAAAACGCTCACCTGGGAAAGGATAAGAACTCTCTGCCCTTTTTTCCAGATTTCTTGGAGCATTTTGTCAAGAAGCAGTAGCTTACCACTTGCACTCACTCCAATATCTAGGATATCAGTTACTGGGTGTCCCTTGGTAAGTAATAAATGCAACGTTTTATCTACTAGATAAGGGTGGTCGCAGCACTGTTGCATGATAAGATCATTAAAGACAGTTAGCTATGCACAATGAGGGCCATTGCAGATTCCATCTAACTCCCTACTATGAAAAAAAGGTGTCATGCATGCTCAGAAATTTTAATAGCTAACCTTCCGGAGGGATACAAGAATGTTGCGAAGAGCACCAACACTGTCAGTTTTTGAATGTGATCGAAGCGCTGGTGAGTTTGAAAGTAAGGTATAACAGTAGACTTCTAGTT
Organism: Triticum timopheevii; assembly: GCA_963921465.1. Taxonomy (NCBI): domain Eukaryota; kingdom Viridiplantae; phylum Streptophyta; class Magnoliopsida; order Poales; family Poaceae; genus Triticum; species Triticum timopheevii. The sequence continues at coordinate 490,610,892 of OY997270.1, read as the reverse complement.
GCACTCGTGAAAGGCGAGCAGGAACCCAATACTCCACAAATTTTGATGAATCCGCTTTCTGGCCCATTGCAACATGAAGTACTAACTCTGAACATTCATCAGTTGGCTCTGTAGCATCCATTGCAGGATTGCTTGAGCACAGATCAGCAGTCATATGTGCCTGTACAGGACTTGATAATGTAACCAAGTCCTTTGATACAGATGGTAGGATGATAAGAGAAAGAAAAGCTACATTGCAAATAACAAGCCAACATACGGAAGCAACAACGATGTTACAAAAAAAAAATCAACCATATGCTTAATAGAAATTCAGGTTGCTAAAAGGGAACTATACAAAGTATCCCGTCAGGTGAACACTGTGTCCTGCATAAGGTGTACTTAAGTAAGAACCTCAAGACATTATATGAGATAATTCAGGTGCAAATAAAGAATATTTTGATGTATTACTGAATATGTGTTCAGTTATTTACTTCTATTTTGCCACTCGAGACTTGCGACCTATAAAGGATGAAGGAAAATAACAATCATACTTACAGTAATGCTTTGTAATAATTTAAGGTCAAGAGTTGTAATGATTTACGCTCAAGAGGTGATATTGTGATCTAGGAGCAACGAAAGAACGTACTATTAATCTATTACCAGAATATGTTACTTAATTATATTTTGCTACTCCAGGGTTAAGACCTACAAAGGATGAAGGCAGAGAGAACTGGTACTTACAGCAAGGCCTTGATTTCATAAAGAGTAGAATCAAAAAACCACAACTCAAAAGAATAGAAGATGGTTGAGCAAACCTCTGAAATGGGAGCAGATTTTTCAGAATCAGTTTTCAACCCATCTGTCTCCAATATCACCTTGGGAACTTCACACAGGCCAGAATTATAGCCTTCCAAAGATTTATTGGCGACTTGACTTAAATGTGCCTGGTTATCCTCTTCATGTGCGCCACTTTCTTCATGCCTCAAAACAGAGCCATTGTCTTCTGCGTGTACCTTGGAAGCATTTCCCTCATAGGCTTTGAAAGTAGCAGCAGAGAATACATCACCAAAGAAAAATAAAAAGGGACGAAGGCATTAGGATGAAAAGAATTGATATGCCAAAATTTCGTTGATAACAAGCTATACAAGCCTATTAAAATGTTACGTTAATTATTTCAACAAAAGTGCTTTGCATGGAACGTCTTGCATTGTTTTTAGAGCATGCAGCAAGCTAGTAACACTTCATCCTGACCAAATCTGTCACAAGAACACGTTAAGCTTTACGCCTTCGGCAATCTAAGATGAACCTACATCATATGCAGCAAAAAGCAAAGTCTTGGAGATGGCTATTTACAACAAACAGGCCAACCATGCGTGATAATGAAACAGACAAACTAAACTGTGACTACCATCCTAGTTGATTGGAAAAGCAAAACATGAGCTCATAGTCACAGGGAAGTCAAGTACCAGGGGATTTTTCATGTTCTTCAGAAGATGTCTTGAAGAGATTTGTATAGCTCTGTTTGGTTAGCCTTTTCTGCTTCTTCAATGGCATAGTACCACTCTCGGAAGCATCATTCTTTGTTGAGTTATGTTCATCAATTTCTCTTTTTACAGTTTTGTCGGGAGTAGCCACTGGACTAGAAACTCCATTTGAATCATTTGAAGCAGTAGAAGCTGAAACGGTACTTTTCTTTACTCTGTCGGACGTTCTTGGGGTACTAGCCTTCCTCGTCGACCCTTTTAGCTTCCTTGCTGACGATTTCGGGGTACCAGGTGTGCTGGGGTTGCTCCTGCCCCTAATAGATTTCTGCAAAACAGGTGTAGAGGCAGAACTGGTGGTCACAATGGGATTCTTTCCTTTTGTTTCTCGGTTCGACCTCCTGAGGTTTGGCTTCTGCTCATCGCTTGTTTCACGTGTGGACAAGCTTCTAGACTCCCTTCCACTGGCAGACGAGGTGGAGGTCGTTGCAGACATGGGGTCTTTTGCATTGGTGGCGGCGCTGCCTTTCCTTGCACTGGTGCCCCCTGCTCCCTCATTGTTCGCCCCTCCTGACCGGGTATTGGCCATCCACTTCCGCAGAATCAACGCACTAGGCAGGGCACCTAGAACAACGCAATCAGAAGCAGAGGGGAGTCAGATATTTGGTCCAGGAGCACGGTATCAAACAGAGAATTTGTTTAATTTCGCGATGCTTAAGCAGTGCGACTTGGGTTGTGTTTGGTTAGGCTGTGGATTTTCTGAAAGCAGCTGTGGGAGATGTGCTGTGGAAAAGCTGTGCAGGCTGTGCGCTGTGAGAAAGCTGTAAAACCATTTGGCAAACCAGCTGTCTGAAATGTGGCTGTGGGGTAAATTTCCGAAATACCCGTAAAAGCTGAAAGATTGGTTGCATATTATTTAATGAGAAGAACAATATTAGAGGTTGACTTAGTTTATAAATACAGCTATTCGACAAATTACCTAGTTAATTATTCAATGGAATTTTCGAGTCAATGCATATGAATGAGAATGGAAATTTTCCTATAAGAACACTAATACAAACATAATTGACTAATTATGCGGCTATGTTGATCATTATTGAATTTCGGCATATCAAAGGAGTATTCTCATGGATCCATGCATCAATACATTGAGCACACAAATGGAAACAGAAAACAACTCAGCACAAATTCTGTAGCAACAAACCCAGATGTTTTGCAGGACCTCGTACTGTACATGACCAGCAACTAGACTACACGGCAACAGCACAAGTCTGACAACAGCCAGGGGTGCACAGGGACATCAAATGGCCACCTAGGCCACTAAAATGGTTGTTGTGGTGCCCCCCATTGTACAAGGGCATGTACAGCACACATAAAAAAATGATTTTTTTTTTTTTACCTCACAGTTGAGCTGCTACGGAGTCGTCCGTCGTGGTCGAGCCGGCCGGCACAGGGAGGACGAGTGAAAGAAGAGAGACGGCTGAGGCGGTGCCGGGGGTGGAGCTCCTGCGGCGGCCCGTCGTCTTGGTCGAGCTCCTGCGGCGGCCGGTCACTGTGGTCGAGGTGGACGGGGGCGGCCGCGGAGCGGAGGAGAGGAGGCCGGAGCGAATGGAGGTGGATGACGGGGTGGAGGCGGCCGACGCCGGTCTTGCGGCTGCCCGCCGGCGGCGACGTGGGAGCGCGCCGGGGGGCAGCTGCTGGACGGCGGACGAGAACCCTAGAAATGGGGACTGCGTCTGCGTTGACTATTGCGTCGACGCTGGACGGGGACGGGGACTGCCGGACTGCGCACCGATTAGGATTTTCACAGTGGCAAACATGGGTAATTTCGTCTTAACTCTGGGGCCAAAGACGGGTGGCCATGCAGCCAAATAACGAGGGAGCAGGGGCAGCCACTCCACTCGACCTACAAAGAATATATAAGGACGTGTTTGGTTCCCCGTATTAGGCCTAACCAGGCCGTGGGGCCAAAGACGGGTGGCCGCAGGGCCAAATAATGAGGGAGCAGGGGCACCCACACATCTAAACGTACAAAAAATCTACAAGGACATGTTTGGTTGCCCGTATTAGGCCTAACCAGGCCGCACGGGAGAATCCGACCTGTTTGGCTACCCACATACACTGTTCGGCCTGCATCGTATGAAGTTTAAAGCATATTTGGACATGTATCGCTAAACGATCAGATATGCAGTTTCCAGCGAGACAGGCTGAGCTGAGCCACAACGAGCGCACATGGATGGGCCTCTTGCAAGAGAGGATGCTCGAGGGATGCGATCACTTACACATCTTGTACGTGTTATCTTCTTCTACGTTAAATAAGCTCCTCCCTAATCTCCTTTCTTTCTTCTCCCTTCTAATCGACACAGCGGTGCTTCGATTCGAGATAAGTTCTACACGAAAAGATGCATATCAATGTTACAATTTCATTTTTTGCGATTGGCTCGTAGTTTCGTCAACCATAAATGCTTAATTGTGTGTTCAGGTTTGGAGATATTTTGAACAAATTTTGTCAAATTCGTCGCACACAATAGACCGTTTGAAATTTCCTTTGACCAGTAGCCTAATCTCACAGTTTCACACGACATTAGTGTTGCAAGTTTTCTGTTTCGACAATCGTAAATGAGAAGATTTACAGCTTCCTCATGATTGTACATATGCATATGGTTGGTGTGATTTAAGACACTGCTTAATCATTCCTCTAGGCCGGCATGGTTTCTCTCGCATCTTGCTGCAGTGGCATCATCGTCGCCGTTGTTCATCTCGGCCTTCTCTTCATTATCCTACTGCACTGACACCGCCATGGCGCGCACACTGTATTTCTTCTCATCTATCCTCTGCCTCAGAGCCCTCCTATTCGTCCGACTCAACGCCAGCGTCGTTCCTCTTGACTCCCTTGCCCACATCCTACTACATTGGAGCCGTTTTCGGCGTCGGTCATCTCGGCCTCCTCTCTCTCATCCTACTGCACTGACGTTGCCATGGCGCGAGCACTGCATTTACAGTCTTTGTGCGGACTTTCTCTGCGGCGACGAGGCTAACAACTAGTTCGTTGCGCCGTCGACGGGGTCGCTCACACACGACTCCATGCTCATCGTATCGGACGCAGCACCACGATCACCGTCCACCGTAGTCGCCATGGTCTGATACGCACTGCATTTCTTCTCCCCGTCCTCTGCGGCAGTGACGCTAGCAACTAGTTCGTCGTGGCGCCGACAGGAACGCTCGCCCGAGACTCTGTGCTTGTCGTGTCGGACGCGGCGCCTCGGTCACCGTCCACCGCGATCGCGAGGCATAGTGTAATTGTGTTTGCTAAGTGTAAGTGTTATGTCTTAATCATACCCCGCGTACACTAGTAGAAAAACGACCTTATGTTCACCTCATTAGTCCCGGTTCAATTACGGCCCAGCACTAATGGTACCATTAGTCCCGGTTTATTTGTGACCAATAGTCCTAGTTTGTGACACAAACCGGGACTAAAGGGGCTCGTGGGGACCTTTAGTCCGGGAACCCTTTAGTCTCGGTTGGTGGCTCCAACCGTAAGGGGTGATTTCAAACTCTACCCCCCCATCGCCTTTTCAAGTTTTGTCAAATAAAAAAAAGATAAAAAATTCAAAAATTAAAATCCTACTAGTTAGGGAAATATTAAAACATAAATTTTGACATGTTTTGTAAAAAAATGTGTTATGAAAAAGTAAAATGACCATATCTTTTGCATACGATGTCAAAAAAACGTATAATATATAAAAATGTTCAACATGAAAATCCGGTTCTGATTTCGACCACCTTAGGCCATTTTGCAAATTTTTAGAATCCTCAGATTCTGAAAGGAAAGAAAGTTATGCTCAAATTTTAGTTTTTCTGAATTTTGGTTAAATCTGGTCAAACTGTGGTCAAACTACTTATTCAAGAAATATTAGTGTTACTAAATAATTATTCAAGAATATTAGTGTTACTAAATAATTATTTTAGTTTTTTTGAATTTTGGTCAAATCTGGTCAAACTGTGGTCAAACTATGGTCAATCTACTTATTCAAGAAATATTGGTGTTACTAAATAATTATTGTCTTTTAGAATAATAGTTTCAAACAAACGGTGAACCGTGTGACTACATGCTCAAACTAAACTCCTGAGGGTTAATAGGATTGACAGCTTACTATTGTCACGAAAACAACAAGTGCAGACTTGGAAGTTAGGGGGAATAGAACTCGGAAGTTAAGCATGCTCAGGTTGGAGTAGTGAGAGGATGGGTGACCGGCCGGGAAGCTAGACGATTTGAAATGAGTGCTCCACACTTGAGCAATGATGAGGGGTGATTAGAGATTAAATCATGAAATAATTTAGAAATTTAAAAATAGAAAAAATCCTTTAGTCCCGGTTGGTGTTACCAACTAGACAATTTGGAATGAGTGCTCCACATTTGAGCAGTGATGAGGGGTGATTACAGATTAAATCGTCAAATAATTCAGAAATTAAAAAATTGGAAAAAAGTATAAAAACAAAAATCCCAGTTGCTGTTACCAACCGGGACTAAAGGTCCCCAGCCCCGGCGCGGGCTCGTGCCACGTGGTGGGCCTTTGGTCCCGGGTCGTGTTGATACCCTTTAGTGCCGGTTGCAGAACCGGGACTAAAGGTCATTACGAACCGGGACTATAGCCTGATTCTACACTAGTGGTATGCAACCAAACACGGTGTAGTTGCGTGAGCCGAGCCAATGCGGGTAACCAAACGATATGCTAAAATTGTTTCCCTAATGCAAGAGGCCTAGATGCGGGCAACCAAACGCTATGCCAAAGTTGCTCCCCTAATGCAAGAGGCCTATATGTGGACAATCAAACAAAGTGCAGATGTTAGTTTTCTACCTGTTTTACCTCAGCCAGCCTTTGTTAAGCCAGACTCCATGGGTTAGGCTTGCCCGAGAAGGCTACCAAACACGCTCAAAACGTTTTACTTAACTTTCCAAACTAATTCTCTCTCCTTGCTGCAAACTAGTGGTATCTCCAGCCCACCACTGTTCAAGTCTTAGACTTGACATTCCATCGACTATGAGGCTTTCTGGCTTTATTTTACGATTTATGTCTTCTCCCATTTTTCTGGATTTATTTCAGGCTTTCTGACGATGTTTGTCAGTAGAAGGAGACATTCCATTGACTATGAGGTGTCTGTGGTGACTTCGTCAATCTCAACATGCTATGCATCACAATCTCTCGGAGATGCTCATATGCGTGGGTGTGTGCGTGCGATTATATATAGGGTGATTCTATGCTCACTCGTATCTATGCGACTTCGATTATACCGTATTAGAAAAATCTCTCTCATGTTGAATATAATTGGGGTAGACCATTTCATCTTCTATTACCAATCATAATCTTCATATAAACTTGCCTATAATAAATTTTAAGTAACCCTTTTACATATGTAGCATTACTCCATGTACATCAAATCATTGAGGGCGCACTACTTCTTTCACATGTACATTTGTTTATTTGTGTGTTGTGATATTATGAGATACAAGTATACTTTACTTCGGACTCCCTGTGCTGACCGGGCGGACGGATCGATCAGTGACTGGTCACGTTTGTCCAACCCAACCGGTCTTCTCAAACGGTCCCTATACATGGGATGATCGGCACTCCTGGCCATGTATGTGTGGACATGCAAGGCCTAGACGCGTCCACTATGTCAGCTCGGCCCACCCTGGCCCGCATGAACCCCACTTTGTCCCACAAATATCTACACCCGGATCAAACCCTAGCTTCACTCTCTGAAAGGAACGATATAGTTGACTAGAGGGGGGTGAATAGGCAACTAACAATTTTTAGCTTTTCTTTACCAAATTAAACTTTGCATCAAATTAGGTTGTCTAGATATGCAAATAGGTGAGCAACCTATATGATGCAACAACAATAAGCACACAAGCAAGCAAAGGATATAACACAATATAGCTTGCACAAGTAAAGGTAAGAGATAACCAAGAGTGGAACCGATGGAGACGAGGATGTGTTACCGAAGTTCCTTCCCTTTGAAGGGAAGTACGTATCCGTTGGAGCGGTGTGGAGGCATAATGCTCCCCAAGAAGCCACTAGGGCCGCCATATTCTCCTTACACCCTCACATAATGCGAGATGCCGTGATTCCACTATTGGTGCCCTTGGAGGCAGCGACCGAACCTTTACAAATGAGGTTGGGGCAATCTCCACAACTTAATTGGAGGCTCCCAACGACACCACGAAGCTTCACCACAATGGACTATGGCTCCACGGTGATCTCAACCGTCTAGGGTGCTCAAACACCCAAGAGTAACAAGATTCGCAAGGGATTACTGGGCGGAATCAAATTTCTCTTGGTGGAAGTGTAGATCGAGGCCTCCTCAACCAATCCCTAGAGAATCAATAAGTTTGATTGGCTAGAGAGAAAGATCGGGCGAAAATGTAGCTTAGAGCATCAATGGAGCTTAGAGGTGGAAGAAGTAGTCAACTCGGGGAAGAAGACACCCCTTTTATAGTCAAGGGACAAATCCAACCGTTATCCACCAACTCAGCCTGTGACACGCGGTACTATCGCATCATACAAGCGATACTACCGCTGGCACGGCAGGGACCAAGACTAGTCCTGATGTGCTAAGACAGGGAGCGATAGAACCGTTGGCGCGGTACTACCGCGCCCCCTCGAGGTACTACTGCAAGGCAGAATAGTCCAGGCTGAGAAGGCACGGACATAAAAAATTACATTCGTGACTACTTCCGTTGAGTTTTTACCTATGCAAAAATCCGACATGGTACTACCGCAAGCCAGGAGCGGTAATACCGTGTAGGGTGCGGATGTAAAAAATTACATCCGCCCCTACTTCCGCTCATGCTGTTGTGCCTGGCCAGAGCTCACGGTACTACCGCTCCCATGGAGCGGTACTACCGCGTAGGGTGCGGATGTAAAAAATTACATCCTCCCCTACTACCGCTCGAGCAGCTGTGCCTAGCCATAGGCCACGGTACTACCGCTCCCAATGAGCGGTACTATTGTGAGCTCCTACGGTACTACCGCGCTTGTGGCCGGTACTACCGCAAGGGCCTGCGGTAGTACCGCTCCGGGGAGCAGTACTACCGCCTGCCTCAGTTCAGCAACACTAGGAGTCCTTCATTTTGCAAAGACACAGAGAGACGGAGGATGCTCCAAAGAGCCAAAGGAAAGGTTGTGCAAAAGGAATAGATGTGTACGTGTTGATTCCACCCAAACCTTTCCAACGCGGACCCCCTGTTAATAGTACGGCTTTCCTACGACTCAAATCCACCTAAAAGAAACATAGAGAAGCGCCGTCTTCAATAGTCTTCGAGGGGCACCAAATCGTCTTGTGTTTAGACATATCTGAAATGCTCAATGCACACAATTAGTCCACAAAAGCATTGTCTTCAATCACCAAAACTACTGAGGGATAAATATGCCCTTACAATCTCCCACTTTTTGGTGGATTGATGACAATACGGGATTTGCACATAGGGATATAAAATGGAACAAAGGCAAACCCACCATCTATAAAATATAGACGGGCTCCCCCTAGATGTGTGCACTTTCGAGAAGTGCTTTGGACTACACGGCACACATACTAGGATCAACACTCCCCCTATATTTTATAGACAAGGCATCTCTTGCAACAATACAACTAACACTAAGCAAGTAGGCAAGATAATGAATAAGAGCATAAAGAGAAGGGCACATGATAGCATAGGCTCACGAATTACTTAAGCAACTAAGACAATAAAATACACTAGAGTGCATATGTCTTACACCATATGATAGAGAACTTGGTCTTACGAGCACAAACCAAACCAAAGCAAACGAGGTTCAACAGACCGAAAGCAAAGCGACAAAGCTAAACACACGACACAAGACGGGCAAATCCTACACTCTCTCCCCCTTTGGCATCGAGAGACCAAAAAGGCAGAGAGGACACCTACGACACAGGTGGTAGCTCAGACTGAAGCGATCACTCGTCACACTCCTTGTTGGTCTCGGCGGGCTGAATGGTCTCCTCCTCTGACTCCGTCCACTGATACCCCTACTGGGCTATCCAGGCAGCCTCTGGAGTGATGATTTCCTTTGAGCCACTGTGCACAATCTCGCCAAAGGTCCTCAATATCTTCTTATCGCACTGGCGACTCTCCTTGGAGGCAACATGGGCCATGTACTGCCCCTGGGCCTGCATGCAGAAAAGAGCCTTCATCTTCTTCTTCACCTTCTTAGCCCAAGAGGGCTCAGTAGAGGGAGGAGTGTATCCATCACAACTATTCTCATCCGCTTACTCCTCCTCGATCTCATCCTCATCCACATCCATCTTGGCAGCCTCTGCCTCAGCACTGGTAGTGGTGTTAGCCCATTGGCTCTTGATGCGGAGCTTGATGGGCTCATGACGAATCCAGCCGGGGGCAACAAACTCATCATCGGGATAGAGCTTCTCCCAAGTCTTTGTGATCAAGAGAAACAGGTAAGTCCCATAGATGGGGACCCTACGGTTGAACACCGCAAACTGTAGCTCGCACCACATGATATGTGAGACATCAAGTGATTGCGTCTGAGCATGACGCGCCTCCTCGCAAATGAGCATCATATCCACAAGATAGGCATGCACTTTGTTCTTGTCACCGATGCGTGGAAAGAGGGACTTGCGGAAGATCCGATGCATGATGTCAAGGAAGGAGTTCAGCACCCACGCCTTCTTCTTACTGGGAAGCGTCTGATGACCCACAAGTATAGGGGATCTATCGTAGTCCTTTCGATAAGTAAGGGTGTCGAACCCAACGAGGAGCAGAAGGAAATGATAAGCGGTTTTCAGCAAGGTATTCTCTGCAAGTACTGAAATAAGTGGTAACAGATAGTTTTGTGATAGGATAAATTGTAACGAGCAACAAGTAACAAAAGTAAATAAATTGCAGCAAGGTGGCCCAATCCTTTTTGTAGCAAAGGACAAGCCTGGACAAACTCTTATAATAGGAAAAGCGCTCCCAAGGACACATGGGAATATCGTCAAGCTAGTTTTCATCACGCTCATATGATTCGCGTTCGGTACTTTGATAATTTGATATGTGGGTGGACCGGTGCTTGGGTACTGCCCTTACTTGGACAAGCATCCCACTTATGATTAACCTCTATTGCAAGCATCCGCAACTACAACAAAAGTATTAAGGTAAACCTAACCATAGCATGAAACATATGGATCCAAATCAGCCCCTTACGAAGCAACACATAAACTAGGGTTTAAGCTTCTGTCACTCTAGCAACCCATCATCTACTTATTACTTCCCAATGCCTTCCTCTAGGCCCAAATAATGGTGAAGTGTTATGTAGTCGCCGTTCACATAACACCACTAGAGGTTAGACAACATACATCTTATCAAAATATCAAACGAATACCAAATTCACATGACTACTAATAGCAAGACTTCTCCCTTGTCCTCAGGAACAAACGTAACTACTCACGAAGCATATTCATGTTCATAATCAGAGAGGTAATAATGTGCATATAGGATCTGGACATATGATCTTCCACCAAATAAACCAACTAGCATCAACTACAAGGAGTAATCAACACTACTAGCAACCTACTAGCACCAATCCCGGACTTGGAGACAAGAATTGGATACAAGAGATGAACTAGGGTTTGGAGATGAGATGGTGCTGGTGAAGATGTTGATGGAGATTTCCCTCTCCCGATGAGAGGAGCATTGGTGATGACAATGGTGATGATTTCTCCCTCCCAGAGGGAAGTGTCCCCGGCAGAACAGCTCTGCAGGAGCCCTAGATTGGTTCCGCCAAGGTTCCGCCTCGTGGCGGCGGAGTCTCGTCCCGAAAGGTTGCTTGTTATTTTTTCTCATCGAAAGACTTCATATAGGAGAAGATGGGCGTCGGAGAGCCACCAGGGGGCCCACGAGGTAGGGAGCGCGCCCAGGGGGGGCGCCCCCCACCCTCGTGAGCAGGGTGTGGGCCCCTTGGCCTTCATCTTTGGCGATGATTTTTCTTTATTTATTCTAAGATATTCCGTGGAGTTTCAGGACTTTTGGAGTTGCGCAGAATAGTCCTTTAATATTTGCTCCTTTTCCAGCCCAGAATTCCAGCTGCCGGCATTCTCCCTCTTCATGTAAACCTTGTAAAATAAGAGAGAATAGCCATAAGTATTTGTGACATAATGTGAAATAACAGCACATAATGCAATAAATATTGACATAAAAGCATGATGCAAAATGGACGTATCAACTCTCCCAAGCTTAGACCTCGCTTGTCCTCAAGCGAAAAGCCGATAACAATAAATATGTCCTCATGTTTAGAGGTAGAGGCGTTGATAAAAATAAAATACGGACATGAAGGCATCATGATTACTTCATAACAGCAACATATGTAAATTTTTTCATATGATTACTTATGTTCTAGTGATGATCTTTTCACAAAGCCAAAATATGAATCAGAAACTTTATTGGGCACCAAAAATTATAATCTCAGTCATTGAAGCAATTGCAATTTATCATAACATCGGAAAGAGTCTATGTCAGAGCTTAAAAGCAAGTCCACATACTCAACTATCACTTAGTCCTTCATAATTGCTAGCACTCACGCGATACTTTGTGGTTACAGAGTTTTAATCGGACACAGAGAAAGATAGGGGCTTATAGTTTTTGCCCCACAACCTTTTACCTCAAGGGTAATGTCAACAATAATAATTCACGCTCCCCCACATCCAATTAGATATATATATATCATGTTCTTTCCAACATGCTGAGCTTGCCAAAGGATAAATGAAAAAGGTAGGTGAAGATCACCGTGACTATTGCATAAAGTAGAGGATAATAATAAAAGATAGGCCCTTCACAGAGGGAAGCAGAGGTTGTCATGCGCGTTTAGGGTTGATGCACAAAATCTTAATGCAAACGAACATCACTTTATATTGCCCCTTGCATGTGAACCTTTATTATGCAGTCCATCGCTTTTATTGCGTCCACAACAAGTTCGTACAAAGCTTATTTCTCTACACTAATAAGTCATGCATATTTAAAGAGCAATTTTTATTGCTTGCACCGATGACAACTTACTTGAAGGATCTTACTCAATCCATAGGTAGATATGGTGGACTCTCATGGCAAAACTGGTTTAAGGGTATTTGGAAACACAAGTAGTATTTCTACTTAGTGTTGAGAATTTGGCTAGCATGAGGGGGAAAGGCAAGCTCAACACGGTAGAGGAATCATGACAACATACTTTATCTCAGATGTAAGAAAACATAACTCATTATATTGTCTTCCTTGTCCAACATCAACTCTTTAGCATGTCATATTTTAATGAGTGCTCCCAATCATAAAAGATGTCAATGATAATATATCTATATGTGATACCTCTCTTTCCTTATTACTTCCTATTAATTACAACGATGACCAAAGCTATATTTGCCAACTCCTAATAACTTTAAATCATCATACTCTTTCTATGTGAAGTCATTACTTTCAATAAGATCAATATGAACTCTTGACACTTTTTATTCTTTTTCTTCTAATCATCCAAGATCATGGCAAAATACTCAAGCCCTTGACTAAACACTAATATTTATTATATAGCTCACGAATTCGATTACAAAGAAGGATCATAAAGCAAAACTCAAAACTAGATCATGCCATGACTTTATTCTACTAAATCAAAATACTACTAATAGGATTGAACTAAGAAAAATGGTAAAGATAGGAGTTGTGATGGTGATACGATACCAGGGCACCTCCCCCAAGCTTGGCAGTTGCCAAGGGGAGTACCCATACCCATGTGATTATGTCTCCTTTGTTGTTGGCGGTGGAGGTGTTGTTGATGATGAAGTTGTCGCATTTTTCTTCTCTAGCTTGCATCTGAGGCTAAATTTTTCATACCTCAGATCCTCATTCTCGAGCTCAAGTTTCATTATCTTTTTGCATAGTGCTGCCTTGCTGTCCTACAAAAAACAAGGTGGGATAGATTGGACCTTATGGAGGCTTGACTTCTTGAACTCCACATGCATGTCACCAGGTTGAGGTAGGGATAGTCCTCTTCGTTGGAACTCGTTTCCTCCTTCCTCTTTGGATCATAGTCGTCTTCTTCCTCCATGGTCCAGCCATAACGCTCCACGTCCCCATATACCTTGGGATTTGCAATATAATCAGCCATGTAGCTCTCTCCCTCCAAATCTTGGGAAGACATCTTGCTCTAGTCTGCAGCAGCAATGGCTCAGAACAAAAACAGGGGAGATTTGCGTGATACGAGAGTTAAAACCTCCGGGAGCATATATAATGAATTTTTACCGACCAAAATACGTATCGTGCAAGGAAACGGAGTCCTGAGGGCACACGAGGTGCTCACGAGGTAGGGGGCGCGCCCTCCACCCTCGTGGAGGCCTCGTGTCCTCCCCGGACTGCTACTTATTTTTCTATTTTTCTAAATATTCCAAAACGGAGAAATATTTCCTTAAAAATTGTTTTGGAGTCGGTTTACTTACCGTACCACATACCTATTCCTTTTCGGAGTCTGGAACGTTCTAGAAAGTGTCCTTTATGTATTCCTCCGGGGTTACGGTTTCAATAATATTAGTTTCAACATTTATGGGATTACCTGAAATATAGTGTTTGATCCTTTGACCGTTTACCACCTTCGGGTTTGTGCCTGCGAAGTTGTTGATTTTTATGGCACCGGAACAATAGACCTCCTCGATAACGTAAGGACCTTCCCATTTGGAGAGAAGTTTTCCTGCAAAAAATCTTAAACGAGAGTTGTATAGCAATACGTAATCACCTACATTAAACTCACGCTTTTGTATCCTTTTGTCATGCCACCTTTTAACTTTTTCCTTAAACAACTTGGCATTTTCATAAGCTTGGGTTCTCCATTCATCAGTGAGCTAATATCAAAACCTCTTCTCACCGGCAAGTTTGAAATCATAGTTGAGCTCCTTAATAGCCCAATATGCCTTATGTTCTAGTTCGAGAGGTAAATGACATGCTTTTCCATAAACCATTTTATACAGAGACATACCCATAGGATTTTTATATGCAGTTCTATAGGCCCATAATGCATCATCAAGTTTTTTGGACCAATTCTTCCTGGACCTATTGACAGTCTTTTGCAAAATTAATTTGAGCTCTCTATTGCTCAATTCTACCTGACCACTAGACTGCGGGTGATATGGAGATGCAATCCTATGATTAACGTTGTATTTAGCAAGCATCTTACGGAAAGCACCATGAATAAAGTGTGAACCACCATCAGTCATTAAGTATCTAGGGACTCCAAACCTCGGAAAAATAACTTCCTTAAGCATTTTAATAGAAGTGTTATGATCAACACTACTAGTTGGAATAACTTCTACCCACTTAGTAACATAATCAACAGCAACTAGAATATGAGTGTAACCATTAGAGGCAGGAAAAGGTCCCATATAATCAAAGCCCCAAACATCAAATGGCTCAATAACAAGTGAATAATTCATAGGCATTTCTTGACGTCTACTAATATTGCCAATTCTTTGACATTCATCGCAAGATAAAACAAACTTACGTGCATCCTTGAAGAGAGTAGGCCAATAAAAACCGGATTGCAATACCTTATGTGCAGTTCTATCTCCAGTGTGGTGTCCTCCATAAGCTTCGGAGTGACACTTGCGTAGGATCTGTTCCTGTTCATGCGCATGTACACAACGTCTAATAACACCATCTACTCCTTCCTTATAAAGATGTGGGTCATCCCAAAAGTAATGTTGCAAGTCATAGAAAAACTTTTTCTTTTGTTGGTATGTGAAGCTAGGCGGTATAAATTTAGCAACAATATAATTAGCATAATCAGCATACCATGGAGTGCTATGAGAAGTGCTTATGACATTTAATTGCTCATTAATAAAGCTATCATCAATAGGTAGTGGGTCATCAAGAACATTCTCTAGTCTAGACAAGTTGTCTGCAACGGGGTTCTCAGCTCCCTTTCTATCAACAATATGTAAATCAAATTCTTGAAGCAAGAGAACCCATCTAATGAGTCTAGGTTTTGCATCTTTCTTTTCCATAAGATATTTAATAGAAGCATGATCTGTATGGATAGTTACTCTAGAATCAACAATATAGGGTCTGAATTTATCACAAGCAAATACAACCGCTAAAAGTTCCTTTTCGGTAGTAGCATAATTTCTTTGAGCATTGTCTAGAGTCTTACTAGCATAATGGATAACATTCAATTTCTTATCAACTATTTGCCCTAGAACAGCACCTACAGCATAATCGCTAGCATCACACATAATTTCAAAGGGTAAATTCCAATCAGGTGGCTGAAAAACAGGTGCAGAGACTAATGCTTTCTTAAGTATTTCAAATGCTTCTACACAATCATCATCAAAGACAAATGGTACATCTTTTTGTAATAAATTAGTCAGAGACCGAGAGATTTTTGAGAAGTCCTTGATGAACCTCCTATAAAATCCGGCGTGACCAATGAAACTTCTTATACCTTTGATGTCCTTGGGACATGGCATCTTCTCAATAGCATCAACCTTAGCTTTATCAACTTCAATACCTCTTTCAGAAACTTTGTGCCCCAAGACAATACCTTCATTAACCATAAAGGGGCACTTTTCCCAATTCAAGACAAGATTAGTTTCTTCACATCTCTGCAAAACTCGAGCGAGATTGCTCAAGCAATCATCAAAAGAGGAACCATAGACGGAAAAGTCATCCATGAAAACCTCACAAATTTTCTCACAAAAGTCAGAGAATATAGCCATCATGCATCTTTGAAAGGTAGCAGGTGCATTACATAAACCAAAAGGCATACGTCTATAAGCAAAAGTACCAAAAGGGCATGTAAAAGTAGTCTTTGATTGATCTTTAGCCGACACAGGTACTTGAGAAAAACCAGAATAACCATCTAGAAAGCAATAATGTGTATGTTTGCATAGTCTTTCTGGCATTTGATCAATAAAAGGTAAGGGGTAATGATCTTTCTTAGTAGCCTTATTTAATTTGCGGAAATCAATTACCATCCTATAACCTGTGATAATTCTTTGCGGAATCAATTCATTTTTATCATTAGGGACAACAATAATACCTCCCTTCTTAGGGACACAATGGACAGGACTTACCCACTGACTATCAGCAACGGGATAAATTATACCTGCCTCCAGAAGCTTGAGTATTTCTTTTCTTACCACGTCTTTCATTTTAGGATTCAAATGTCGTTGAGGATCACAAACTGGTTTGTGATGTCTACTACACAACCTTCTTCTTGTAGACATTGTTGGGCCTGCAAGTGCACAGGTTTGTAGGACAGTAGCAAATTTCCCTCAAGTGAATGACCTAAGGTTTATCAATCCGTAGGAGGCGTAGGATGAAGATGGTCTCTCTCAAGCAACCCTGCAACCAAATAACGAAGAGTCTCTTGTGTCCCCAACACACCCAATACACTGGTAAATTGTATAGGTGCACTAGTTCGGCGAAGAGATGAAGATACAAGTGCAAAATAGATAGTAGATATGGGTTTTTGTAATCTGAAATAATAAAAACAGCAAGGTAGCAAGCGGTAAAAGTGAGCGTAAATGGTATTGCAATGATAGGAAACAAGGCCTAGGGTTCATACTTTCACTAGTGCAAGTTCTCTCAACAATAATAACATAGATAGAACATATGACAAACCCTCAACATGCAACAAAGAGTCACTCCAAAGCCACTAATAGCAGAGAACAAACGTAAAGATTATGGTCGGGTACGAAACCACCACAAAGCTATTCTTTCGGATCGATCTATAAAAGAGTTCGTACTAGGATAACACCTTAAGATACAAATCAACCAAAACCCTAATGTCACCTAGATACTCCATTGTCACCTCAAGTATCTGTGGGCATGATTATACGATATGCATCACACAATCTCAGATTCATCCAACCAACATAAAAGTACTTCAAAGAGTGCCCCAAAGCTACTACCGGAGAGTCAAGTACGTGTGCCAACCCCTATGCATAGGTCCCCAAGTGTCACGAAACCCGCAAGTTGATCACCAAAACATACATCAAGTGGATCAATAGAATAACCCATTGTCACCACGGTTATCCCACGCAAGACATACATCAAGTGTTCATAAAAAGACTCAATCCGATAAGATAACTTCAAAGGGGAAACTCAATTCATCACAAGAGAGTAGAGGGGGAGAAACATCATAAGATCCAACTACAATAGCAAAGCTCGGGATACATCAAGATCGTGCCATAGAGGAACACGAGAGAGAGAGAGAGAGAGAGAGAT
Organism: Triticum timopheevii; assembly: GCA_963921465.1. Lineage (NCBI taxonomy): Eukaryota > Viridiplantae > Streptophyta > Magnoliopsida > Poales > Poaceae > Triticum > Triticum timopheevii. Next base: position 490,593,159 of record OY997270.1, on the reverse strand, counting down.
CAAACACATAGCTACTAGTACATACCCTCAGCTCCGAGGGTGAACTAGTCCCTCCTCGTCATGGATAGCACCGGGATGATGAAGATGGCCTCCTGTGATGGGATCCCCCTCCGGCAGGGTGCCGGAACAGGGTCCCGATTGGTTTTTGGTGGCTACAGAGGCTTGCGGCAGCGGTACTCCCGATCTATCTTCTGTTCTGGAAGTTTTAGGGTACGTAGGTATATATGGGTGCAGGGGGTACGTTGGTGGACCTCCGGGCTACTCACGAGGTAGGGGGGAGTGCCTAGGGGGGCGCCCTCCACCCTCGTGGGCAGCCCGGGACTCCCCTGGCGTGCACTCCAAGCCCATCAGGTTGGTTTCCTTCCAAAATTAACTTCTCCAGTTTATTTCGTTCCGTTTTGACTCCGTCTGATATTCCTTTTCCTCGAAACACTGAAATAGGCATAAAACAGCAATTCTGGGCTAGGCCTCCGGTTAATAGGTTAGTCCCAAAAATAATATAAAAGTGGATAATAAAGCCCAATATTGCCTAAAACAGTAGATAAAGTAGCATGGAGCAATCAAAAATTATAGATACGTTGGAGACGTATCAGTTTGGCATCAGCTTCCAAATTTATTTTATGTTGACATAGAGTGGGACTGATGCCCTTAAGATCATCCAGAGTATATCCAATAGCGGTATGATGCTTCTTCAGAGTCTTCAATAATCTTTCTTCTTCATGCTCTGAAAGGTTAGCGCTAATAATAACAGGATATATTTTCTTTTCATCAAGATAAGCATATTTAAGATTACCAGGCAACGGTTTAAGCTCAAACACGGGATCACCCTTGGGTGGAGGAGGATCCCCTAGGATTTCAACAGGCAAATTGTGTTGCAGAATAGGTTCCTGTTTAAAGAATACTTCATCTATTTCTCTTCTTTCATTCATGAACATATCATTTTCATGGTCTAGCAAATAGTGTTCTAAAGGATCACTAGGAGGTACAGCAATAGAAGCAATACCAATAATTTCATCCTTACTAGGCAATTCTTCCTCACGATGTTGTTTACTAAATTTAGAGAAATTAAACTCATGGACCATATCGTCCAAGCCAACAGTAACAACATTCTTTTTGCAGTCTATCTTAGCATCAACAGTACGCAAGAAGGGTCTACCAAATATAATGGGACAAAAGCTATCTTGTGGAGAACCAAGAACAAGAAAATTAGCGGGATATTTGGTTTTCCCACACAAGACTTCAACATCTCTAACAATTCCCATTGGAGATATGGTATCTCTATTGGCAAGTTTGATTGTAACATCAATATCTTCTAACTCAGAAGGTGCAATCTCATGCATAATTTCTTTGTATAAGTCAAAGGGTATAACACTAGCACTAGCACCCATATCACATAAGCCATGATAACAATGATCTCCTATTTTAACAGAAATAACAGGCACGCCTACCACAGGTCTATGTTTATCTCTATCACAGGGTTTAGCAATTCTAGCAGTTTCACCAGTGAATTGAATAACATGCCCATCAATATTATCAGACAAGAGATCTTTAACAATAGCAATATTGGGTTCTACTTTGACTTGCTCAGGAGGTGTATAAGTCCTAGTATTGCTTTTACGAACAATAGTTGAAGCTTTAGCATGATCCTTCATTCTAACAGGGAAAGGGGGTTTCTCAACATAAGAAGTAGGAACAATAGGATCATTATAAGTGACAATCTTTTCTTCAACTTTAATAGGTGTAGCTGCTTTTACTTCTATGGGAGGATGATATTTAAACCACTTCTCCTTGGGGAGATCAACATAAGTAGCAAAAGATTCACAGAAAGAAGCTACTATCTCAGAGTCAAGTCCATATTTAGTGCTAAACTTACGGAAAATATCGGTATCCATAAAAGATTTAACACAATCAAACTTAGGTGTCATACCTGACTCCTTACCTTCGCCGAGGTCCCAATCTTCAGAGTTGCGTTTAATTCTATCCAATAAATTCCATCCAAATTCAATAGACTTCATCATAAAAGAGCCAGGACAAGAAGTATCGAGCATGGTGCGGTTATTAGCAGAAAGCCGAGCATAAAAATTCTGGAGAATTGTCAATTTTGAGAGCTCATGATTGGGGCATGAATATAACATTGATTTAAGCCTCCCCCAAGCTTGAGCAATGCTTTCTCCTTCGCGAGGCCAAACATTATATATATAATTGCGATCACGATGAACAAGATGCATAGGGTAATACTTATGATGAAATTCCAATTTCAATCTTTTATAGTTCCATGACCTCGTATCATCACATAGCCTATACCATGTCAATGCGTCTCCATCCAAAGATAAAGGGAAAGCCTTCCTCTTAACGGCATCATCGGGTATACCTGCAAGCTTAAATAGTCCACAAATATCATCCACAAAGCATAGATGTTCGTCAGGATGCTTTGTTCCATCTCCTGCGAAAGTGTTAGCTAGCAGTTTTTCCATCATACCCGAAGGAATCTGAAAAGAAGTTTCATTTTCAATAGATTCAGTAGGTTGAGGAGCAACTCTTGGCTCAACTGGACGGGGTGAAGATACCCCGAACAAGCCCCTCAAACAATTACTTTCCATGGTAACAAGTGACAAAAAATTTCAGCACACTAAATAAATTTTTCCTTAGCAAATTCCACCTACCAAAGGCGCTTCACTCCCCGACAACGGTGCCAGAAAAGAGTCTTGATGACCCACAAGTATAGGGGATCTATCATAGTCCTTTCGATAAGTAAGGGTGTCGAACCCAACGAGGAGCAGAAGGAAATGATAAGCGGTTTTCACCAAGGTATTCTCTGCAAGTACTGAAATAAGTGGTAACAGATAGTTTTGTGATAGGATAAATTGTAATGAGCAACAAGTAACAAAAGTAAATAAAGTGCAGCAAGGTGGCCCAATCCTTTTTGTAGCAAAGGACAAGCCTGGACAAACTCTTATAATAGGAAAAGCGCTCCCGAGGACACATGGGAATATCATCAAGCTACTTTTCATCACGCTCATATGATTCGCGTTCGGTACTTTGATAATTTGATATGTGGGTGGACCGGTGCTTGGGTACTGCCCTTACTTGGACAAGCATCCCACTTATGATTAACCTCTATTGCAAGCATCCGCAACTACAACAAAAGTATTAAGGTAAACCTAACCATAGCATGAAACATATGGATCTAAATCAGCCCCTTATGAAGCAACGCATAAACTAGGGTTTAAGCTTCTGTCACTCTAGCAACCCATCATCTACTTATTACTTCCCAATGCCTTCCTCTAGGCCCAAATAATGGTGAAGTGTTATGTAGTCGACGTTCACATAACACCACTAGAGGTTAGACAACATAAATCTTATCAAAATATGGAACGAATACCAAATTCACATGACTACTAATAGCAAGAATTCTCCCTTGTCCTCAGGAACAAATGTAACTACTCACAAAGCATATTCATGTTCATAATCAGAGGGGTAATAATGTGCATATAGGATCTGGACATATGATCTTCCACCAAATAAACCAACTAGCATCAACTACAAGGAGTAATCAACACTACTAGTAACCTACTAGCACCAATCCCGGACTTGGAGACAAGAATTGGATACAAGAGATGAACTAGGGTTTGGAGATGAGATGGTGCTGGTGAAGATGTTGATGGAGATTGCCCTCTCCCGATGAGAGGAGCGTTGGTGAAGACGATGGTGATGATTTCCCCCTCCTGGAGGGAAGTGTCCCTGGCAGAACAGCTCTGCCGAAGCCCTAGATTGGTTCCGCCAAGGTTCCGCCTCGTGGCAGCGGAGACTCGCCCCGAAAGGTTGCTTGTTATTTTTTTCTCATTGAAAGACTTCATATAGGAGAAGATGGATGTCAGAGAGCTACCAGGGGGCCTACGAGGTAGGGGGTGCGCCCAAGGGGGCGCCCCCACCCTCGTGAGCAGGGTGTGGGGCCCCTGGCCTTCATCTTTGGCAACGATTTTTCTTTATTTATTCTAAGATATTCCGTGGAGTTTCAGGACTTTTGGAGTTGCGCAGAATAGTCCTTCAATATTTGCTCCTTTTCCAGCCCAGAATTCCAGCTGCCGGCATTCTCCCTCTTCATGTAAACCTTGTAAAATAAGAGAGAATAGCCATAAGTATTGTGACATAACATGAAATAACAGCCCATAATGCAATAAATATTGACATAAAAGCATGATGCAAAATGGACGTATCAGCGTCTTCTCAACAAAGAAGGGCTGAAGCTTGTTCTTGTTGGCTGACTCGGGGTTGGCATGATGTCGGTGTACTAGAATAGGGGTACCCTAGTATCCCGAACTTGTGCACGGGCAGTTGCAGCGCCCCGCGGCAAGGCTTGCCGGGCGACCGCCAAGGTCCTCCACGGTTCCCTTGGAGCCATTCAAGAACAAAGTATTCAAGCCAAGGAGACAAGGCCTCGGCAAGAGGAGCTTGCCGGGAAGGCCAACCAAGGCATTCCAAGGAACTTGCCGCGACGCGCCACGTGTCCCGGCAAAGGCGACAAGGCCCCGGCAAGAGGAGCTTGCCGGGAAGACCAACCAAGGCATCTCAAGGCCTGGTGAGCGACAAGCTTCTGGGCGCGACAAGGCAACAACCGCGGCAAGGCGCTTGCCGCGGCAAGTAAACCACCCTGCACCTACACTCCAGCACATCCACCAACGTGTCGCTCTGAGGCCTTCCCAGGCGCGCGTGGCGAGAGGCTGTGCAGCCAGCGTTGTGCGGTGGCATGCGACACTAACAAGATCGCCATCGTGGCAAGCGGTGGTGTCCCTAACGGTCCTTTTCTGCACTGTTCGGGCGACACAGACGGGCATTTAATGCCCTTGTCCCCTGCCGTCAGGGTTAGGTAGGATACACTGTACGTAGCAGTTGTACCAACCGCAACTCCTTTTACGTTTGTACCCTTGTCTACGTTGCCACCTGTCGGTGACCCCTTTAGCATATAAAAGGAGGCCCATGCGCAACGTAGAGGGGGTTCGGCTCATTCGGAAGCCAGAGAAACACTTAGCTCTCTCTCTCTCGAGCAAAAACACAATACAATCAGACAAGCAGCAGTAGGAGTATTATCTCTCCGGAGAGCTCCGAAGCTGGGTAAACTGCTCGTGTGCTTCGCCTCGATCCGCTCTTCGTGTGACCTCCGCCCCCCGCCGAACCGAAAGGGGCTCGGTCCGCCGGTCCCATAGGTGTTCATGGATCAGTTTCCCCGACATCTTTGGCGCGCCAGGTAGGGGGCGTCGAGGTTGTGTGAACCTGATCCGGCGTTCACACGAGCTAGATCTTCATTCTCTTCATCAACATGCCACCGAAGAAGAAGGCTTCGAAGGCAGCTGTTTCGTCCGCATCGGTCCCACCACCACCGGAGCAAGCGGGTGGTGGGGTGGACGCTGGCGGAAGAATGGACATCAACGAGGAAGTTCACGGTGCTGCCAAGTCCAAGGACAAGGCCGCGCAGACTTCAGCGTCCGTACATGCACCGCGCCCATCTCAGGAGGCGCAAGACCGACAGCGTCATGGTATTCGCAGTACCATACGCTTGTTGGACCAAGATCAAGCTGGTGGATCTCGTGGTGCTCAGGACCAGCATGCATGCCTGCGTGCTGGCACGAGCGAGACACGGTCGCCTGGACAGAATACTGCTCCTTCTAACATAGTTAGAAGTCCGAGCATATCCCGCTCCTTGCACCGTTCGCCACTGCCACCCACAACTCCAGCAGAAGCTTTGGCGCGAGCTCAACTGCTCCTGGATTACCCTCCAACGGAAGACAAGATCGACCAATGGAGGGCCACTATCCAGAGTCTCATCAGCTTCGCCAACGGCGACACTCCGCGGCAGCCGAGTACATCGCTGCCGCGACAAGACCGCCAGGCACGGGCCGGTGGCGACGAAGCCGGTGGAGGTGCAACCACCGTGCACTCTCCATCCCGAAGGCCAAGATCGCTGACTCGCCGGATCCACCTCGACAGCGACTCCACTGCATCGTTGGATCCACGAGTTCGTCGCGATCAACGCCAAGTTCTTCACGAACGACAGCAAGAAGACGCTCGTACTCGCATCGAGCGCCAAAGAGAAGCGCGACGTCAATCCGACAAGCGCGCTGGGCCCTCTGTCGACATGCATGCGCCAGGGGAACCAGGCGACTTGCCGTACGCGGCAGGTTGCCCTGCGTTCACTCGTGAGCTGCGGCAAGTCCAGTGGCCCATCACGAAGAATTTCAGACCAGATGTGCCAGAGAAGTACGACGGCAAGACGCATCCGTCGGAGTTCCTCAGCATCTACACCATCGCGGTGCAAGCTGCTGGGGGACGGGATGACAAGATCCTTGCCAACTACTTCCCCCTGGTGCTCAAGCCCAATGTCAGATCCTGGCTCATGCACTTGCCGGACAACTCCATATCCTCCTGGGCAGACTTGTGCCATCAGTTTGTCGGCGCCTTTACAGGCGGCCACAAGCCTCATGGCCAAGAAAGCGACCTTCATCTGCTCGCCCAGAAGGAAGGAGAGCCTCTGCGCAAGTACATTCAAAGATTCAGCCGCGTACAGCCCAACATCCCAGATGTCCACCCTGCTGCAGTAATCAGCGCGTTCCATCAGAATGTGCGAAACCGCAGGATGCGGGAGGAGATAGCGATGTGCAAAATTAGAGACGTCAGTGAGCTATATGCCCTGGCCGACAAGTGTGCACGTGCTGAGGAAGGGAGGAAACTCCCCGGAGAGGATACAGGAGCAGGAGGATCTGACAGTGAGGATGCTGCCCCGGCAAAGAAAAACCGGCGGCGGAACAACAGGAAAAAGAAAGGCAAAGAGGTGCTAGTCGTTGAGCAGTCCGGCAAGGAAGCCAAAGCTGGTAGCTCCGACAAGCAGGTTGCCGCAGGCACCAACCACCAGGCTGTGGCGGTCGCCGACAAACAGGACAACATCAACAGGCAGTACTACAAGATCCACCGCACTAAGGGCCATGACCTCCAGAGCTGCAAGAAGGTCGAGCAGCTTGTCGAGCAGCAGAAGGCTGAATACGAGCGGCGCGACAAGGAGAAAGCCCAAGAAGGTGCTGGAGGATCCGGCAAGAAATGCCCCGGCCGAGGAAGACGCCGCGGCAAGGCCAAGCAGCGGCAAGGAGACAGACCTCCCCGCGGCCGCGACAAGGATGAAGATGATGATGACGACAATGAAGATATGGATGATGACGAGGCCGATGAGCAGGAGTTTCAGAAAGCCACAGAGGTCCTGTGCGTTGACAGTGGTGCTTCTCTACATACTTCACACCGCCAACTCAAGCAATCGGTGCGGGAAGTCAATGCGGCAGAACCACCAGTCGAGTCATGCAGGCCTCTGAAATGGTCCAGCACGCCTATCATCTTTGATATTGAGGACCACCCTGATCGCATAACTGCGGTCGGGTGCTTGCCGATGTTGGTTTCACCAACTATCCGCAACCTCAAAGTCACTAAGATGCTAGTAGACGGCGGGGCCGACTTGAACGTGATCTCCTCCGCGGTACTCCAGAAACTCCAGATCCCTGACAGCGAGCTCGAAGAAACCAGCACTTTTCAAGGAATCAATCCGGGAAGGAGCAAGCCGAAGGGAAAGATCACGTTGCCGGTAACATTTGGCAGCGAGCTGAACTTCAGGACTGAGAGGGTCACTTTTGACGTTGCTGACTTTCCATTACCTTACAATAGGATACTCGGACGTCCAGCACTCGCCAAGTTCATGGCAGCCTCTCACTATGCGTACAACGTACTGAAGATGCCGGGCCCGATAAGTGTCATCTCTGTCCCCGGCGACAAGAAGGATGCCCTTATCTGCGCCGACAAGATCTACCGGGAAGCAGCAGCCGCAACAGATCGCAGATTACTTGCCGTTGAAGCTCTCGGGGGAAAGAAGAAGACCAAGTCTGGCAAGAGCTCTGATGCCTACTCCGGCAAGCGCACCTCTTCGGAGTGCTGCGCTACCGTCGAGGATGCACCATCGAGCTCCACCAGCAAGAATAAGAAGACAATGGTGGCTCCACCAGAGACCAAGAGGGTGTCTGCCAAGGAGGACGGCACTGGTGGTACCTTCACCATCAGTGCCACTCTCGACCCTAAATAGGAAAGCGCGCTCGTTGCTTTCCTGCGGGCGAATGTCGACGTGTTTGCATGGCAACCGTCTGACATCCCCGGTGTTCCCAGGAAAGTAATTGAGCACCACCTTGTTGTCTGTCCTCATGCGCGTCCCGTCAAGCAGAAAGTCAGGAAACAAGCAGTGGAGCGCCAAGAATTCATCGCAGAAGAAATCAAGAAACTGGAAGCAGCAGGCCTTGTCAGAGGAGTGCTCCATCCTACGTGGTTGGCCAATCCTGTAGTCGTGCGCAAGGCAAACGGGAAATGGAGGCTTTGTATTGACTTTACCGATGTTAATAAAGCTTGTCCCAAAGACCCATTTCCCTTGCCACGCATTGACCAGATTGTTGACTCCACGGCCGGATGTGACTTGCTTTCGTTTCTTGATGCATACTCAGGATACCATCAGATCTTCATGGCAGAAGAGGATGAGGAGAAGACCGCATTCATCACCCCATGTGGCACATACTGTTTCGTACGGATGCCTTTTGGTTTGAAGAATGCTGGTTCAACATTTGCAAGAGTAGTCCATGATGCTTTTGAGCCGCAAATGCACAGAAATGTGGAAGCTTACATGGATGACATAGTGGTCAAGAGCAAGGACAAGGCAACTCTGATTCAAGATTTAGACGAAACATTTACAAATCTGCGCAAGATCAACCTCAAGCTTAACCCCGAGAAGTGCGTGTTTGGAGTCCCTTGCGGCAAGCTTCTCGGGTTCTTCGTGTCTCATCGGGGAATTGAAGCCAATCCCGACAAGATCAAGGCCATCGAGCAGATTGAAGCACCAAAGCGCATCAAGGATGTACGAAGACTTGCCGGTTGCGTGGCTGCTCTCAGCAGGTTTATCTCTAGGTCTGCTGAGCGCGCCCTGCCATTTTTCAAAATATTGAAAAAGGTAGGACCAATGCAATGGACTCCGGAAGCGGAGGCTGCGCTGCAGGACTTGAAGAGATACCTGTCCTCCACTCCAATACTTGTCGCACCTAAGCCACAAGAGAAGTTGCTGCTGTATATAGCGGCAACCAATCAAGTGGTTAGTGCTGCGTTAGTAGCGGAGAGGGAGGCGGATGATGAGCCAGCAACCACGGCAAGTACATCCAGCGACAAGCAAGGGACTTCGCCGGCAAGCTCTGGTCCCGACAAGGGTGGATCTGTGCAGGAGCATGAGAAGATGCAGAAGAGAATGGTGCAGCGACCAGTTTACTTTGTCAGTTCCCTTCTGCAGGGGGCTAGGTCAAGGTACTCTGGCGTGCAGAAATTGCTTTTCGGCCTTCTCATGGCCTCGAGAAAGCTGCGCCATTACTTCCAAGCACGTGAGATCACAGTTGTCACTCGCTTTCCGCTGAAGAGAATACTGCAAAATCCAGAAGCAACAGGCAGGATTGTCGAGTGGGCACTGGAACTATCAAGCTTTGGCCTCAAGTTTGAGAGCACTTCAACTATCCAAAGCAGAGCATTCGCAGAGTTCATAGCAGAGTGGACGCCAACACCAGATAAACAAATCCCAGAAACGGGCATCTCCGTCAAGGAAGCAAGCAAAGAGTGGCTGATGTACTTTGATGGTGCCTTCTCGCTGCAAGGCGCCGGTGCTGGCGTGCTACTTGTCGCACCCACCGGAGAGCACCTCAAGTACGTAGTCCAGATGCACTTTCCCAAGGAGCAAGCAACGAACAATACTGCAGAGTATGAAGGATTGCTTGCCGGTCTCAGGATCACAGCAGACCTTGGGATCAAGAAGCTCATTGTCAGGGGTGACTCACAGCTTGTCGTCCGCCAAGTGAACAAGAATTACCAGAGTCCATTGATGGAAGCTTATGTCGACGAAGTGAGAAAGCTAGAAGAGCACTTTGATGGCCTGCAGATGGAACATGTTCCGAAAGCTCAGAATGGCATTGCTGATAGCCTGTCGAAGTGCGCTGCACTTAAGTTACCTGTGGAACCAGGGATCTTTGTGCTCAAGCTGACTCAACCGTCTGTAACGCCATCAACTGGACAGAGCAAGAAGAGGAAGTTGATTTTAGGTGACTACTTTCCGGCAGAACTCCCTGAAGCCGCCACCAAGAAGGTCCCCAAGATCAACACCAAAGATGCTGAGGAGCAGTCTGCTCCGACAAGCCCTAGGGTTTGTTCCGTTGAAGCAGACGCTCCCGACAAGTTTTGCTCCGGCAAGCTTGCCGGGGAACATCAAGCTCCGGCTGAGCCGCAGGTTCTCACCGTTGAAGCGGGTGTTCCTGCAGCAGCAGATGTGCCTTTAGTCCTTGTTGTCGAGCCACAAGCTCCAACATGGGCACAACAGATTGTCTGTTTCCTTCAGACAGGAGAACTTCCCGAAGAGCAAGAAGAAGCAGAAAGAGTAGCCCGGCAGTCAAGTATGTACCAGTTTGTTGATAACACACTGTACAGAAGAAGACTCAACGGTGTGAAATTGAAGTGTATTCAACGGGAAGAAGGACAAAAGCTGTTGGCAGAGATACATGGAGGCATATGTGGTCACCACATTGGCTCAAGAGCACTTGCCGGCAAAGCATTCCGGCAAGGTTTCTTTTGGCCGACAGCCCTCCAGGATGCAACTGCACAAGTAACCAAGTGTGAAGCGTGCCAGTTCCATTCAAAGCAGATACACCAGCCAGCTCAAGCTCTCCAGACGATCCCTTTATCCTGGCCATTTTCGGTCTGGGGGCTCGACATCCTCGGCCCTTTTCCCCGAGCTGTCGGGGGCTTTGAGTACTTGTACGTAGCAATCGACAAGTTCACAAAGTGGCCGGAAGTTGAACCAGTGAGGAAGGTGACAGCACAGTCAGCAGTCAAGTTCTTCAGGTCGATTGTTTGTCGTTTCGGAATCCCTAACAGGATCATCACCGACAACGGCACACAATTCACGAGCCACACCTTCATGCAGTACGTCCAAGATCTTGGCGCCAAGGTCTGCTTCGCTTCCGTTGCTCATCCGAGAAGCAACAGTCAAGCGGAGAGGGCAAATGCTGAAGTGCTGTGCGGGCTCAAGACCAGGACTTTCGACAGGCTGCGCAAGTGCGGAAGAAACTGGATCGAGGAGCTGCTGGTGGTTCTTTGGTCGATCAGGACGACACCAAATCGAGCCACTGGCCAAACACCTTTCGCTCTAGTCTATGGAGCAGAGGTAGTTCTCCCCACGGAACTCGTATATGGGTCACCTTGAGTGCTCGCTTATGATGAGCTTGAGCAAGAGCAGCTGCGACAAGATGACGCGCTGCTCCTTGAGGAAGATCGTCTTTAGGCTGCTGTACGAGCTGCTCGATACCAGCAAGCTTTGCGCCGCTACCATAGCCGCAAAGTTAATGCCAGAAGTTTCGAGGAAGGCGACCTTGTTCTTCGGCGCGTTCAGTCCGCCAAGAATTCCAACAAGTTGACGCCGAAGTGGGAAGGCCCTTACCGGGTGAAATGAGTCACTAGGCCTGGCGCTGTCCGCCTTGAGACCGAAGATGGCATTCCGGTGAGCAACTCCTGGAACATTGAGCATCTTCGTAAGTTTTACCCGTAGGGCGCGGTTGCCGGAACCCGTTCCGGCAACCACCTTTTGTACAAGTCTTGCCGATGTTGCATGTAATCCTTTGTACAAAGCCGGGCGCAGACCCCGTGCATAAGTAAAGCTCATGTGCTCCGCACATCTTGTCAATTTCATGCTTTTTACTTTATATTTGCATGCATTATCTGACACTTTGTGCAGCACCTACCCCCGGTAAGCAATAACGAGCCATAAGGCTCCATATCTTTATTTTCTCTTCTTTCTTTTTTCTCAAAAAGGAAAGTTCCCTCGCACACAAGTTTGCCGGGGGGAAAGGAGAAGATAATGGTATGGACCAAGCGTCGCTCGAGGAAGTTTTGCCTTGCCGGAAAGCAGACGACAGAAAAGCTAAGTTGCCAAAGTTTGAGCAATCAGTTTTTAAATTTTTAAGTTATCTTCCTCGAACGATCGTGCTTTGTATGGGAAACCTGTGCGCGGAGGAACCAACTCGTGGCTAGTTGCGCCCTTACTTTGTTTCGAGTCCGCTCAACAACTTAAGTGTGCTGCAATTAGTCGCGACGAGGTTTCTTGTCGGAAGCGGCACCGCCAGCAGGCTGCTGACGTCCTGCACTCAGCGCTCGCGGCTCAGGTGCCTGCGCTGACAAGTTCCCTAAAAGCGTAGGGTAAAAACATACAAAGGAAGGAATCTAGTAAAGGAAATAACGTAGCAATCGATACCAGAAATAGAGTCATATTACAAGATATCTTGTCGCAGCTCTAACAGATCGTTCTCATGACATGGCTAGCGGTGACAAGAAAAAGAAAAGAAGGGCGGCCTAATCTACGTGATCACCCTCAACCCTCTTGATTCCGCTCACCTTGTCCATGATGGGTGCAACAAGGGCCTTGAGCGCTTCCACGTCTGCATCCGGCGGCAAGGACTTGAGGACGTTGGTGAAGTTGAGGCCTGGGTTGCGGAAGGCCACCTTCATCAGCACCTTCTGGAGAGCCCCCGCGCAAATCCTGCGCGACTCGTCGGCCAGCTGCTTTGGGATCCTCTCCCGGAGTCGCTGGAGGGCCGTCGCCACACCTTTGAAGAACAGGCTGAGCTTGGCGCTGGGTTGGAGATGCTCGTCGGAGGGATACCCGAAGTCCTCCATCCCCAGCTGCGCCAGCTCCCCGTCGATGACTGCGGCGATATTCACCAGACCCTCGGTCCAGTGCTCCACAGTCTCCCTAAATGAGTTCTGGGTAACGGCGATACTCGCCAGCAGCGCCTCGTCGGCCTTGATCTTCTCCGACAAGGTCACCTCTCGCTCCCTGGCGACGTCCAGCGTCCGAGTCAACGTGGCCAGCTTCAACTCCAGGTCTGCATTGGAATCCTTGGCGGTGCTGAGCTCCTTGCTCCTCTCAGCGAGAAGACCCTGCAGCTCACCGTGGGCGGCAGCGTCCTTCTTGCGCTCGCGCTTGAGCACGGCAAGCTCCTCGCCGCTCGCCTTAAGATCTGCCTCCAGCTACGCCACCCTTGTCTCCAGTTCCTTCTTGGCGGCCTCAGCAGCCGCGGCGGCGTCCTTTGCTTCCTGGAGGGCCCCGCCTATTGCTTGCTCGCGCGCGGCAAGCTCCTCCTCGTGGCTGTCAAGATTGACCTTGCGCTGCGCCAACTCTCCCTCCTGTGCAGATAGCTTCTCGGCTGCAAGCCGTTGCTTCTCTTCGACCCCAACCTTCTCGAGGAGGAAGGCTTTCCGCTCCTCGAGAAGTTGCTCCCGCTCCTCCGCCAAGGACCAGAGAGCTTCCTGCCTGAGACCCCGAAGCTCCTCTGCACGCTTCTCAATATCCACCCCCGCCTTCGCGACAAGCGCCTCTCGAGACGCCAGTTTGGCTTGGCGAGCGCGGTAAAGAGATAGCAGCTTCCGCAGCAGCCGCTCCTCCTCAGGCTCGTCGCTGCTGCTGCTTGGCGCATCAACTAGCGTGAGCCCAGCGGAGGCGAGCACCTCTTCGTCAAAAGCTTCTCCTTCGACTGGCGCCCTGGATCTTGACGCCCAGGGAAGCTTGATGAAGATGCCGTCGCCGGCCTTCAAGTAAGCGCCGGGCTGGGGTTCTTCGGAGCCTGGCTCCGCAGCAGCGGCGGAGGGATCGGCGGTCGGCGCAGCGCCCGGCGCTCCTGCGGCCTCAGGGCCATCAGTACGATCGCCGGACCCCTCGCCAGCTTCTGCGGCGGCAGCCTTGGCGGCCTCTTCGCCGGCGGGATCATCATCGCCGGCCTCTCCTTCGGTGGCGGCGGCGTCGTCGGCACTGCCACGCGTGCTCTCCTCGCCGACGTCCTCGGTTTCCATTGGCTCCGCAGCAGATGGATCTGAGGAACGAAAAAGGGAGAAGAGTCAAGCAAATGCTCAAGAAGAAATTCAGAAGAAGAAGAACCCAAGGGAAGATTTCAGGCAAGAAGATTACCGGTGCTAGGGTCTGCGGTCGCGGTCTCAACCGCCGGAGGATCACTGGTGCCGTCCCTTGCCGGAGAGTTCTCCCTTGCCGGAGAGCGCTCCCTTGCCGGGGACTCCTCCCTTGGCGGCGTAGTCGAAGCAGAAGGCACTTCGGGAGCAGCTTCCGGGCACTCCTGGTGAGGCTGTTCTGCTCCTACACAAATCAACAGTCAAGATGTCAATAGAGAAAAGAGCACCCATGCGCACCCGACAGCAGGAAGTGAACTATAAACTTACGCTAGGGGCTGCTTTGGGGAGTAGTTGCCGGGCCTGTCAAGGTGGTCTCAGACACACCCCCTGCTGACACGATGGGATCATCTTCGATGACAATCACCGGGGCCTTGGCTCTCTTCGCCGCTCTCTGAGCCAGCGTCCTGAAAAGGAACGGGTTCAGAGTGAAGCAAATCAGATGCAAGACAAAACAACAAGATCGAAGAACTACAAGAACGCCTAAAAAACTTACTCTTCTTCTTCCTCGTCAGAGCTGAGCGCGGAGAGATCGAAGTCCGGCTCCCCTCCGGTGCGGCGAGGCGGAGGAGTAGGTTCCCTTGCCCGTTTGGCAGGGGCGGTGGCGGTGGACCAAGAAGATCCCGCTTCAGTTGCTGCAGCAGCAGGAGGCGCTCCCGCGGCAACAGTGCTTGCCGCGGTAGAGCGTGTCGCGCGGCTCGGCGGCTGTTGGCTCGTCTGTCGCCCCGCTGCGTCCCCGGCCTTGTGGAGACGCCTCCTTGCGAGGGCCGGGGGCTCCGCCTGCGGCAAGTTGTCTGAAGGTTCGAGATCTCCCTCGCCGGGCTCGCTCGGCTCATCTTTAGGCCCGGCAGGCTCTTCCTCGCCGGCAAACTCCTCGCGCTCGGCAAGACTTGCCGCCTCTGCTGTCTCCGCCTCCTCCAAGGTGAACCCAAACTCGCCCGCGGCAACTGCTACCGCAGCCTCTTCCGCCCTAGTGGCGATGCGCTGCAGCTCCGCGTCGGTAGTGTCGCGGGTGAGGCTCTTCTGTTCATCAGCGCGGACTGGCACTTCTACCAAGTCGTCGAAGAACGCCTGCACAACGTCATCCGTAGGTTCTTGCCAAGTTGGGGTGATTCCGTGCGAGTCACACAACAGCATCATCGCGCGGATGCGGTCAAGTGAAGAATTGTTGCACAGCGGAACGACATTCCACGGCAACATAAATGGGTGCTGAGGGTCGCGCTTGAACAGCTCCAAGAGCATCGCATCTAGCTCCAGGACGGTGAAGTTGAAGTTGAGGCCCGGGCGCAACCTCATGATATCCGCCGAGTTCTTAAACTCCCAGGCGGGTCTCCCCCTCTCTTGCAGAGGGGCGATGCAGCGACGAAGGAAATCTGCGCCAACGGCGCCTACAGTGAGCCCGGCAAGCCTGAGGCGAAGGATTCGGGTGACAGCGATCTTCAGCCTGTCGTCTTCTAGGGCCACGTTGCTCCAATCGTTTCCACGCACTATTGGGGCTTGGCGCAGGGCAGTGAACGGCTGCGGGTTCTCCTCGACGATCCAGCACCACTCCGCTCTCCACTCCTCCCATTTGCTGCGGAGCTCACCCTCCAGATACGCTTCCTTCTTGCCGACTCTCGAGATCCAAGCGATCCCGCCGGCAAGAGGCTCTCCTCTCTCAACTCGGGGCATGAAGAAGTGGCGGAAAAGGGCCACGTTTGGGTGGACTCCGACAAAGTTTTCGCACAGATGTGCGAAAACTGCCATGGTCAGAACGACGTTGGGGGTGAAGTCAAGGAGGTGGAACCCGTAGGTGTTCATGATGTTGCAAAAGAATTCAGAGAAAGGCGGGCAGAGCCCGCAGTAGAAGAACAACGCGAAGAAGGGGTACCCGCTTGAAGACAGTTCCGAAGCTGCAGCCGGGAGTACCCTCATGCGCGGATGCGCACGCGTCTCCGTCGACCAGAAGAGGTAGTAGTACTCCCTCAGCTCCTGCACACCGAGCTGAGGGGGGAAGAGGGCCCGCTCTTTCCGCAGCACCGCAAGCCGCTGCGCCTCGACCGACTTCACGCCCTTCCCCTTGTCGGCTTTTGGAGCCATGGCGGAGGTGGTGGGGGGGATCGGCGGCGTTGGTGATGCAGGTGGCAATGGGGGGGGCAGAGCGCTGCTCTCTTTCGGCTTTGAGAAGAAGGGGGGAGCGGCAGAGATTTTGGAGAATGGAGTAGCAACCGGCGAAGTGGGGAAACTGCCCCTGTTTCCCCTGCTTATAAAGAGGGAGGGGGGGGGGGGCGGACGTTTCGCCCTTCCGAATAAAGAAACCACCCACGATCTCTCCCACGATGCCGCATTCAACGCGTGCCGTTGGGAGAAGGCGCGGTGGATACGGAGTAAGATTCGGCGTTACCCGGGCCGCGCGTGCCCGTGCCCTGTTTTGGGCCTGGCCCAACAGCGCTCGGTACCGTGTGTGGCCCAGGCCCGGGGGCTCCTGTCGGTGTACTAGAATAGGGGTACCCTAGTATCCCGAACTTGTGCACGGGCAGTTGCAGCGCCCCGTGGCAAGGCTTGCCGGGCGACCGCCAAGGTCCTCCACGGTTTCCTTGGAGCCATTCAAGAACAAAGTATTCAAGCCAAGGAGACAAGGCCCCGGCAAGAGGAGCTTGCCGGGAAGGCCAACCAAGGCATTCCAAGGAACTTGCCGTGACGCGCCACGCGTCCCGGCAAGGCGACAAGGCCCCGGCAAGAGGAGCTTGCCGGGAAGACCAACCAAGGCATCTCAAGGCCTGGTGAGCGACAAGCTTCTGGGCGTGACAAGGCAACAACCGCGGCAAGGCGCTTGCCGCGGCAAGTAAACCACCTTGCACCTACACTCCAGCACATCCACCAACGTGTCGCTCTGAGGCCTTCCCAGGCATGCGTGGCGAGAGGCTGTGCAGCCAGCGGTGTGCGGTGGCATGCGACGCTGACAAGATCGCCATCGTGGCGAACGGTGGTGTCCCTAACGGTCCTTTTCTGCACTGTTCGGGCAACACAGACGGGCATTTAATGCCCTTGTCCCCTGCCGTCAGGGTTAGGTAGGATACACTATACGTAGCAGTTGTACCAACCGCAACTCCTTTTATGTTTGTACCCTTGTCTACGTTGCCACCTGTCGGTGACCCCTTTAGCGTATAAAAGGAGGCCCATGCGCAACGTAGAGGGGGTTCAGCTCATTCGGAAGCCAGAGAAACACTTAGCTCTCTCTATCTCTCTCTCTCTCTCGCAAAAACACAATACAATCAGACAAGCAGCAGTAGGAGTATTATCTCTCCGGAGAGCTCCGAAGCTGGGTAAACTGCTCGTGTGCTTCGCCTCGATCCGCTCTTTGTGTGACCTCCGCCCCCCGCCAAACCGAAAGGGGCTCGGTCCGCCGGTCCCATAGGTGTTCGTGGATCAGTTTCCCCGACACATGAGGGCGAACACCAACGGGCGTGTCGAGCCCCTCGTCAGGAACCTGAAGCAAATCCATGAAGTCCTTCCACTTAGCAGTCATTTGTTGTCCATTGGTCATCCAGGTCATGGTCCTTGCCTCATCAAAATGGAAGTGGACCGAAGCAAAGAACTGAGCCACAATCTCTAGGTCAAAGTCCAGGTGAAAAGTAAACATGTGATCATTGCCAAATTGCTCCACCAGGTCCAAAGCCTCACCAAAATAGTCACTGCTTATCCTGCCTCATATGATTCATGTCAATCCAGTGCACGTCCACGTAGATGTTATGCTTGGCCTTGATCACATCCAGATAGATAAGATTCTGCTGGTTGGTCCAGAACAAAGCATTCCCTATGAAGTTGGCACGGGGATTCACATAGGGGTTGATCTTCCTTCGAATAATAAACTCAGCCAATGGTATCTCATCCATGCCCATTGTGGGCTCCTTGAGCTTGGTGGCGGTGTGCTTGGTTCTGCGTTGGGGGGCATTGGAGCCCTCTGGAGCTTCATCTTGGTTGTGCAGACGCTTCGAGCCCGTGTCACGGACAGGATTCGACCGACAGACATTGGATCCGGAGCCACCACCTATGACACACAACACAAGAACACGCAAGAGAAGCGAGAATGATAAATGCAAAGACCACAACAAGACAAATGAAGCAAGTAGAAATAACATTGGGTAGTTGCTACGAGGAAGGTTTGAAGTCAACGGTAGTACTGCTCCATGATGCGGAACTAGAATTTTACTGCCGCTCTAGCTGCGGTAGTACCGCACCTAGAGCGGAAGTAAAATTTTACTTCCGCGCCGCGCGCGGTAGTACCGCTCTGGGGGAGCGGTAGTACCATACGAGGCGAACACGTCTAGGGCGGTAGTACCGCATGGGAGGTGCGGTAGTACTGCTCGAGTTCAGATCCAAAACAGATCAAATTCAAAACGTCGCAACAATGGAGCGGTACTACAATTGATCAAAACTACCGAGTAGCAATAGTCCAAATAGCATCTCTACTGCATTACTACTCTCCTACACCCTACTCTTGCAAAGATTTGTCCTAAAATCTCAAGAACATGCATCTCCCCAAAAACCTAGAGACAAGACAACAAAGCGAAAAGCGAGGGATTTGGGGAAAAACCTTGGTCCATGGCAAGAGGGCGAGGTGGGGAACGATCCCACCGGTCGGAATGCGAGGAGAGCGGCCGGAGACGGAGATCCTACGAGGTCCTTCGGCGTCGTTCTTGGGCAGGAGAGAGAGAGACGTCATGGGGAAAAGGAATTGAATGGATATGGGGGAGTTAGAACTCCCCCTGCCCGCTCTTAACCCCCACGTGCTCACGACTGCGCGGTAGTACCGCGCGTCATTGCGGTAGTACCGCCCGGGCGGAAGTACCGCATGCTGGGCGGTAGTACCGCTCGACTAGCGACAGTAAAAAATTACTGCCGTGCTGGTTGCAGTAGTATCGTGCACAGCTCCAGCGGTAGTACCGTGGCAAGCCACGGTAGTACCATAGACCCAAGAAAATGCAAGTTTCGCAAACGAGAGAGGAAAACAACCTTTGCAACACAGCCTTCACGCAAATGGACACACCAAGAACTAGCACGCGAGGCAACACAAACACAAACACAGCTCAAACGAAGGCAAAAGACAAGGAAGACCAAAACACAAAACAAAACTCTCAAAAAGAGAGGGCGGTGGCCGGAGCCACCTATGTATGAGTCAATTGGTATGGCACCGCGAAGAATTATCCTTGGGCCCATGACCAAAACTCGTCTTTGAAGCACAAGTACCGTCAAAATGGCTAATGTGAAAGAGTTGATCAATTTATGCATAATGGGGGGAGGGAGAGTTCATTGAGAGAACAACACTCCCCCTATGTCCATGCCTACACCTAAACAAGATATCAAGTTGAGTATGGTGGGGAGTGCAAGGGTTCAAGCTACATTGCTCGAATCAATGATATTTAGCTCATGCCTTAACTCGTGAAATCTTGCTTCATCCAAGGGCTTCGTGAAAATATCTGCAAGGTTATCATGAGTGTTGACATACTTGAGCTTGATCTCCCCTCGCCTAATGTGATCCTGGATGAAGTGATACTGAATCTCAATATGGTTCATCTTGAAGTGTTGCACTGGGTTGAGAGAGATCTTGATGGCACTTTCATTGTCACACCAAAGAGGCACTTCGTCACAAGTGACACCGTAATCCTTCAAAGTTTGCCTCATCCATAGAAGTTGAGCACAACAACTACCGACAGACACATACTCCGCTTCGATGGACGAGAGAGATACACAACTTTGCTTTTTAGAAGACTAACTCACCAAAGAGCAACCAAGCAATTGGCACCCTCCGGAGGTGGACTTCCTATCCACTTTGTCTCCCACCCAATCTGAGTCTGTATAGCCCAAAAGATCAAAGTTGGCTCCTCTTGGGTACCATAGGCCAAAGTTTGGGGTATGAGCAAAATATCGAAAGATTCGCTTGACCGCCACAAAGTGGCTTTCCTTAGGAGCGGTTTGAAACCGCGCACAAATTCCCACACTCAACATGATATCCGGTCTAGATGCACAAAGGTAAAGCAGGGAGCCAATCATGGAGCGATATACCTTTTGATCCACCGCTTTACTATTGGGATCTATGTCAAGTTGGCATTTGACGGGCATTGGAGTGGAATCCGGCTTGACATCACTTAGCTTGAATCTCTTGAGATTGTCTTGAGTGTATTTGGCTTGGTTGATGAAGGTTCCTTCTCTTCTTTGCTTGATTTCGAACCCGAGAAAGAACTTCAACTCTCCCATCATAGACATCTTGAACTTTGAGGTCATGAGAGCGGCAAATTCCTCATTGAAAGCTTTGTTAGGGGAACCAAAGATAATATCATCAACATATAGTTGGCATACAAACAACTCCCCTTTGACCTTCTTAGTAAAAAGAGTGGGGTCGATTTTCCCAATTTCAAACCCACGATCTTGCAACAACTCGGTAAGATGCTCATACCACACACGTGGGGCTTGTTTAAGGCCATAGAGTGCCTTGTCTAGTTGGTACACATGATCGGGGAAATAGGGATCCTCGAACCTCGAGGGTTGTTTGACATACACCAACTCATTAATGGGACCATTAAGAAAAGCACTCTTCACATCCATTTGTTGCAACTTGAAATTATGATGAGAAGCATAAGCAATACACAAACGAATAGATTAAAGGCGAGCAACGGGAGCAAAGGTTTCACCATAGTCGATACCCTTGACTTGGCAGTAGCCTTGTGCCACCAAACAAGCCTTGTTGCGAACAATGATTCCATGAGCATCTTGCTTGTTCTTAAATATCCACTTGGTTCTAATGACACTATGATTCCCCGTTGGCCTTGGCACCAATCTCCACACTTGGTTGTGCTCGAAGTTGTTGAGTTCTTCATGCATGGCATTGAGCCAATCTGGATCCTCGAGCACCTCATAGACCTTTTGGGGTTCGACACAAGAAACAAACACGTGATGTTCACAATAGTTTGCTAATTGTCTATGAGTGCTTACCCCCTTTCTTAGGCTTCCAACCACATTCTCCATGAGATGACCTTTGGTTGTGAGCTTGAAGCAATCTTAGCGACACGACGCTCCAATTCCTCCTCAGGTGTGAAAAGAGGAGCGGAAACTTGATCATCTTTGAGCGCCGTCTTGAGCTTGTTCTTGATCTTGAGCTTGCTATTGATCTTGAACTTGCTCGGAAGGAGAACTCGACCATGGGCATCACTTGGTGGCTCACCACCATCTTGAGGTTGATCTTTCCCTTGATCTTGTTCACGTAGTTGAGGGCCTTCACTTTGTTCTTAGAAAGCATGTGGGTCTTGGGTCGGTGATGGCTCCACTTGAGTGGAGCATTGTCCTCCTTCGGCCACAAGGGGTTCCTCAATGGGTAGGATATGACCAACACCCATTCTTCTTATGGCTTGGGGAGGAATTTTGTCACCTACATCACAAGTACCAGTTTGCTCAACTTGGGAGCCGTTATTCTCGTCAAACTCCATGTTACACATCTCCTCAGTGAGTCCCGTGGACTTATTGAGGACACGGCAAGCATGAGAGTTTGTAGCATAACCAACAAATATGCCCTCATGAGCTCTAGCCTCAAATTTAGACAAACAAACACCTTTCTTGAGAATTAAACACTTACAACCAAACACCCGGAAATACTTGAGGTTGGGCTTGTTACCGGTGAGTATTTCATATGGAGTCTTGTTCAAGCCTTTGTGGAGATAGAGCCAATTGGATGCATGACATGCGGTGTTGATGGCTTCGGCCCAAAAGTTGTAAGGAGACTTGAACTCCGCCATCATGGTCCTTGCCGCATCCATCAACGTCCGATTCTTCCTCTCTGCAACACCATTTGTTGAGGGGTGTATGGTGCGGAATATTGATGCTTCATCCTCATCACTAAGAAACTCATCCAAGGTGTAGTTCTTCAACTCGGTGTCATTGTCACTTCTTATTGTCAAGATCTTTGCACGTATTGACGTTGAGCTTCATTTGCAAAATCGATGATCGTTTGTTGAGTTTCACTCTTCCTCTTGAAGAAATATACCCATGTTTACCTTGAGTAATCATCGACAATCACCAAGCAATACTTTCTACCCCCAAGACTATCAAAGTATGGAGGCCCAAAGAGATCCATGTGAAGGAGCTACAAGAGTCTCTTCGAGTAGATGATAGTCGTGGGAGGATGAGCCTTCTCATATAACTTTCCTTCGATACAAGCACTGCAAGAACGATCTTTGGCAAAACTAACATTTGTTAGTCCACGGACATGGTCCCCCTTGAGAAGACTTTGCAAAGATCTCATATTGACATGGGCTAAACGGCAATGCCAAAGCCATCCCACATCAACTTTAGCCATTAGGCATGTCGCGGTCTTAGTGGGTCGCTCCGAAAAGTTAATCACATAAAGACCATTCTCGACATGTCCACCAAAGGCTACTTTAAGAGTCTTGCTCCACAAGAGGGCCACAGTATCAATATCAAAGAATGTGGCAAAACCCATGAGTGCAAGTTGACGAACAAAAAGTAAATTGTATGCAAGGGACTCAACAAGCATGACTTTCTCGATCGTGAGATCATGAGAAATGACACCCTTGACAAG
This sequence comes from Triticum timopheevii, assembly GCA_963921465.1. NCBI lineage: Eukaryota > Viridiplantae > Streptophyta > Magnoliopsida > Poales > Poaceae > Triticum > Triticum timopheevii. The sequence continues at coordinate 490,570,532 of OY997270.1, read as the reverse complement.
ACCCAATACCTTGGAGGACGAGGCATCACCCCACTCGACATTGGTGGGCATAGATGGAATCTTGTGCACGTCCACCACCAAGTCCTTGCTTCCGGTCATATGATTTGTGGCTCCACTATCGAGCAACCATGATCCCCCACCGGAAGCAAACACCTACAAGAGATCAATGCTTGGTTTTAGGTACCCATTTTGTAATGGGTCCTTTGATGTTAGTAACAAGGGTCTTAGGAACCCAAATAGACCATTCGATGTACTCATAAGGAGAACCAACAAAATTAGCATAAACATGCCCATCACTAGCATGACACAACACATAAGAAGGGTTAAAGTCGCTGGCTGTGTTGGAAGGGGTGGCATTGCCCTTTTTGACATCACCACCCTTCACATTATTCTTCTTCTCCTTTGAAGCACCCTCTCCCTCCTTCACAAAAGTTTGCTTGAGAGGAGGAGGTCGTTTGGTCTTGTCATTCTTCTTCTTGTACTTGGACTTGGGTGCGAACCCAATTCCCTCCTTGGTGTCACACCCTGATTTTCATGGAACAACACTTAAGATGATAAATCATGATAAAGTGTGGTTTGATAATAATTTTTTGCATTATTTGACTTTTTATTTGAGTTGGTTTTCTCTCTGCGTTTTCAAGTGCTCTTAAAAGTCAACATAGCTTCACCTTCTATACTTCATTTCCTTGATCCAAAACTTCTGCCCAATGATCATACCATGTGTATAGTACAATATAGAATTTTCTTACAAAAATAATTTGGCCAAAAAAGTATTTTCTAAATTTATTTTTCCAAAAACCCCTGAATTGAGGTTTGCACTGCAAGTAGTTGATTTGAGGTATGAAAAATCTTTCAAAGAGTATGTTTGACTCCTATTAGGTATAGGACTCCCCAAAACCAGAAAAGTATAATTTTAAAAGTTATCTTGCTATTTTATTTAAAGGCTTTTTCTTTAGGCCAGAAATGGTCATTAATAGGTTAAAATTATTTTAATGTTTTAAAAATATTTGTGAAAATTTAGGGAAACGCAGTGGACATATATTGTCCATATATAAGAGTTTCAACACATGGTCATGTTCAAAATATTGGTCAAACCCCTCAATAACCCTTTCTGGATATTTCAAGCTTTTGAAATATTTACAAAGGAAATATTCTCTAAAAATTGCAAGAAAATTCTAGCATGTCACATATGACATGTTGGATGATCTTGCCAAGCCTCATGTCTTGGAGAACAACATAACATCATCAAATCTCCTCAAAACCATTTCTGTCCATTTTGAAGTTTGAGCAACTCTACATTGCCAAACATGTCCAAATGTTCTTAAACTTGGTGCACATGCTCCAATGGTCTAATCATGTATCTAGACCAAATGGCACAAGTTGGAGAAAATGATATCTTGATCAAAGTGCCTCAAAACCCTCCCTGTCCAGAATCAAATTTGAACAACTTTACATTGTCAAATTTCTTATTTTGCTCTCAACCTTTGTGGGAATGCTATAAACCCTAAATGATGACACTACACCAAGTGGTGCACCAAGGAGAAGAGTTTAGCTTAGCTAGATCTAAGCAAGTCCATTTCTGTTGATTTCTAGGGTTTACAAAAGTTACATTGTGGACTTTGCCCAAATAAGCTCAAAATGGGTGTAAGGACCTAATTATATGTGCCATTTCATCCTGTGGAGTCTCATGCCAAATAGAATTCATTTGCCTGTCCAAACCATCAACAAACACCTTCTGCCACTTTATCAAAACAACTACTTTGACCTCTTCCACTCTTCTCCATGGCCTCAACTATTTACCACAGCCCCTCCTAGACCTCTTCTACCTCCAGTAGCAATGGCTGCATCTCAGATCAATAATTGAGGGGTGAAACCACCTCTTTTACCTCTCTGGACAGCCCTTGCACCCCTCTTCCTCACCTCCCTCCTCACTCCAGTGGCCACCCAAGGCATCCAAGGATTTACCCACATTCTTTACTCCTCCATAGAGCTACCAGACATGCTTGGTCGTGCCCACTTTGCCAAAAAAAGGCATGCCGGCCATTTGCACGCTCTGGAGCACGCTACAGTGCACTCCCGCACAGTAGCCGTCCCCTTCCAACCGCCTCCGGCCACCTCGGGCCTCCCCAGCGCGCCCGACGAGACGCCTCGACGTCCGAGGCACGGCAGTTGGTCGGCCCCCTTCTTCATCTCTCTCCTGCCCCTGCTCGCACGCGCACCATGGCCGCCTGAGAGCTCAAATGAGCACGCTCACACGCGCGCTACCCTGACGCTCCGCTGCTCCTTCTCTCCCTTCCTATGGGCGTATACCACCCCTACAAACACCCCGGACACGCCCACGTGAGCCCCCATGACATACAGCGACGGCGACAACCTCGCCGGCGCATGGGTCCACGGCAAGCTCTGGCCTGGCTATATAAGACCTCCCCGAGCCCTCCTCTCCTCACTAGTCGACCTCTGTAGCTCCAAAACACCCCCCTGAACCACCCAATCCTCTCCAGAAGCACCCGAGCTTGAGATCGAGCTCGAGCTCCGCCGTTTCGGCTCGCCGGAGTTCGCGAGGTACAGGCCTCCCCCGCTCCTCCTCTGCCTCGATCTGGAACCCCCAAACACCCCTGATTGTTTTCCGCCTGTTTCCCCTCTCTGTAGCTGCCGGAAACAACCGGAACCGTTGCCACCCGAAGCTCCTCCGCCGCCTGACCATGTCGCCGGCGAACCAGGCCACCCCAGCGACCACAACCACCTCCACCTGAACGGCGACTCTGCGCTAAGTCCAACCCTGCCCTCCTCTCACCTCGCCATGCCCTGCATCGTCGCCGGTGAGCCCGTCGGCCCTCTATCGCAGGGTTAGGGATGACAGGCGGGCCCCGCCTATCAGCCTCTCCCCTCCATTGCCCCCCTCTCTCTCGCTGACGCCTGGGCCCCGCCCATTAGGTTTAAACCTGGCGCGCGCGCGTGCACCAGTGCGCTGGGCCGTCTCTCGGACTGGGCCTGCTGCGCTGCGGCTCTTCTGGCCCAGTTGCACAGTGCTCCTTTTCCTTTTTTCTTTTCTGTTAAACTTGCAAAAACTCCACAGGATTAAATATTCATCCAAATGCAATAATTCCAACTCCCATATTTTTCTAAAAATCCCACCTATTTAATGGTGTAACTTTCATAAATATCCATCAAACTTTTCTGCACTGTTCAAATTCAAATTCAATTTTGAGCATTTATATTCCCCTCTGAAAATCCATTTACCCTATTCCACAACTCCAAATCCATAACTAGTAATTTTCCCCTTCTTAGATTTCCCCCTAGTATTTATCAAAAATAAGTTGACATTTTTCTGAGCACTTTGGTTTTTTTGTTTTACTATTGCCTTATTTCTCGTTATTTTCTTGCGACAATTAGATCCCATATTAGACAAAGTTGCTGAAGAAGAAGAAGAAGAAGGAGAAGAATTTGAAGAACTTGAAGACCAAGCCTATCAAGGCAAGCAGCCCTTTGACCATGACACCCCTCTTGTTCATCGGTACCCTTTTTCCGATTGCATGATGATGAAATATTACGGTGGTAAACTTGTTGTGAACCACCCCATGATGCATACCCCTACTCATGACCTTACCTTGTTCATGATTGCATTGTCAAGAGACTAGTTGATGCATAATGATGCATGTGTACCATGAACTCTTCATGGTTACATTCTTTCGAAAACCCCATCGAGTGCCCCTAATGCCCTTGGGAGATGTTTAACTAAGGTCACCAGTTGAGGAAGAAGTGGTGTACCGAAGAGAGCTTTTGGTGTGTGTGTAAAATGATGGATTAGATTTATGTGTGATTACCGTCCCAACCAAACATGTGCAACAACTCCACCCCTTTATGGGACAGTAGGCTGATACTAGCATGGTGCCCTACTAGTGATGGGGGTGACTTAAGGTCACTCTCGGGACGGGGTCGTGCTTGGATAGGCGGCCATGACTGTTTTCACAGGGCACCAGACACACCGTTGGTCCCTTCGTGTATGCGTAATAATGTGAAAAGGGCAGAGTCCCACGATCTTTAACTTATACACGAGGGCCGTGTATCAAAGAGTGGACCCTATGTTAGTGTCGTCTAGGGAAAGGTAATGATCGGGTGCTTCCCCCAAGTACTTGAGGTACTGCGGGATCGTGGATGACACGAAAGCTTCCCGGATCTTGTGGGTAAAGTGCACAACCTCTGCAGAGTGTCAAACTATTCGAATAGTCGTGTCCACGATCATGGATAGTTGGGAGGTGCTACTTAAACTATGTCCAGAAATTTTACAATCTCGGTGCATGTGTGTGTGGAAAGGAACTATTAGTGTCAAGGTGGTGACTTGACATGTTGAAAGGCACGACATTGATTCAAATTATATTTATGTTGATATCTGTAACATGTTCTCAAGGTTACCCATGTTCATTGATGCATATCTCACAAGTTGATATGACATCTCAACTAGCTTGAAGCTAGGTTGCTTAATTGTTGTACAGTTGCATTGTTACTTTGAACCAAATCATGGGTTGCTTGTGAGTACATTCAAAGTACTGATTGGTTTGCCACTGGTTATTTAATTGGCCAGGCAAGGAAGAGCAGGAGTCCGAAGAAGAGTTCTTTGGAGACGAACATGCGAACTAGGACGTTTCCCAGTCAGAATGCCCGTAGGGTTAAGGTAGATGGCATGGGTTCTACTTATCGATGAAGATTTCCGCTGCTTAAGGTTATTTGGTATTCAGCCCCTATGGCTTTATCTATGTAATACTTGACCATAATGGTCATAATTTGTGTAAGACGGTATGTATAGATGTAAGAGACTTGATATTCAGCTTCTGTGTGTTCAGTGAGCATTGATCTCTGGGATCACTGTACACGTGCATTCGGTGATCACGACTTATGAGTCGGGGTCCCCACAGAGCTGGTATTAGAGCCATCCTGACTGTAGGAAGCCTTAGTTAGCATGGTCGTTAGTTAGGATAAAACAAATCATCAAACCCACCTATACCTTGCCTTTTTCTGAGATTTCCCAAAACTGAGGGATATTTTCAGTATTGACCCCTTCTATTCAACTTTTGTAGATGGCCGTCGCCCCCTTGAGACTCCTTACGACAGGATTTCCATCACTCGTAAGAGATCGCCTCCAACAATGCCACTATCCCTTGCTGCCCATATACACCCTGCACGAACTTGAAAACGATGTGTTCGAGAAGGAGTTCTACACCAAGGTTTTTGTGCCTGCCAAGACCTCACCTTAGGGGTGGTTCTTCGTTGGACCACCTATGCCAACAAGAGACCTAGCCATTCAGCAAGTGGCATACGAAGCACTCCTTCGTCTTCAAGACCTCCTTCCAGAAATGAAAGAAGAACATGCCACCCGCTACCTGCCTGGCAAGTGCAGATTTGCAGCTCCGACTCAAGTGATGATTTTCCCAGAAGACGAGGATCCAACACTCAAGTACCAGATCCGTTTTGTCAACGCAGGAGACTCCCTTCTACGCCACCTTACCGAGGCATTTCTCAAGGCTCGCCAAGATCTCCCTTCACTTCTGCACCTCCACTGCCTCGAGAAGAAGAAGGTGGTCGAGCAAGAATAGCAAATCACTGCCCTAGAAGCCCACATTTTTAATCAGGAGCAGCAAATCAAGGAACTTCAGAAAGCTCGCAACCAAACCCCACACAAAAGGCATATGAATGGATTTCCATATCCGCCACATAGAGGATCATCGTCAAGCCCCCGACGACAATACCCAAGACTGAATAGCAACCCTTTTGCTTCCGTCACATGTCACGGGTGTGGTGAACTCGGGCATATTAATAGGATGTGTCCCAACAAGAAGCCGACTATCACATGTCCATTGGCACCCAGGAGAACCTAGAAGCTGAAGACTGAACGCCTTTCTCTCAAAGTGATGAAGCAAGCAGGACAACTGAATCCGAGGACCCCTAGGGTAGGATGAGTCGTGTACTCCCTATGCGTAGTCGAGTCCATATGATGATTCAAATGTTGAGTGTTGCTTGTTCTTATCTGTTTGTGTTTTGATATAAGTTGCACTTTTGCCTTGGGCAGCATGTATGCGACTATATCACCTATCTTATCTTAATGAAATTGTGTGTGGCCTTTTGGCACCTGTTTGTTTGCACCTGCACTATAGAACCCCCTTAAGCATCCCCCATCTATGATGCTTTTCCTGCTCATCCCTCTCTCCTCAACTGAAGACCGGCAAGACAAGGTCCACCAAGGATTCTACTTCGGTGACCAACTAGTACTGGAGACTTTTGCTGCAGCCTCCTCGACCAAGAGCAGCCCAGTAGAGTTATGTTTACCTCTAAAGATTAGAAACCCATCCCTAGACCCTTTGAGACTTCATGAGATAACCCAGCTCGAATCCCTAACCAAGTGCTTAACCCACAAAACTGCAAGAGAACCAGCTAAGCCTCCGTAACCTTGCACTGGTTCATTATGGAACTAGTGGACATAGTGAACGAGCACATTATCATCCTAGGGTAGTACCAGAACTAAGGATGCCATAGGGTAGACCTATTTGAGGATATTTATATATGACAAATGACTTGATGAGTTTATATCAGAGACCCTGAGGAATTATCCGAGACTTTCTGGTGATTTTGAGGTTTTCATGTTAGTTAATGAACTTGGTGGGATCATGTTAATAGAGTAGCATAACATTCATTACCCATGGAGTAAATTGGATATTGTAGGACAATTATGATCACACGATGAAATTCTTGAAGGTATAAAGATTTGACTTAGCCAGGGGATATTGATAGGAGATAGCTGGCCATGATATTTGGATTAAATAGGTGATCCTAATGGAGTCTAGATGCTGAGTAAGTCTACATGATTCGGATTAAATTGGATATATACCGATGATCTCAATTATGATACCATGTTTCTCGGTGGATAATAAACTAGGAGATTGGATTAATTGTCGGGGTTGATTTAGGGATCTCTATAAGCTTGAGGTTGGAAGTTACTTGACCCCGAAGATGGGAATTGGTGGGCTGACTATAGTAGAGATAGCTCTTTCAAGTATTTGGGGATTATAGGACATTAGAAGATCATGTGGAACACCATAGACCTTGGATTTGTAGTGATTAATGGAAATTAATGGGCTTTTGGAGTTGATTCATAGGAAGGAAACAAGATCTTGGAGTGGCTTACGACGTGTTTCCTTAGGATAGCCATGCATATGAGTTTGGGTATGGTTGAAATGTATGATTTTGTTAGACCCCCTCTCGGGAGCCATGAGCATATGAATAACATGAGTGATGATTGGAGTTGACCTATACGAGATGATTCTTTTGGTAATATGATGTGAAGACTGGGTAAAACTATTGGCATCTCAGAAACTGTGCTTAAGGATGAGATGATAAGCGTTCACCCGCACACTAGAACCCTTGAAACTCTTAAGCCCCACCAAACCACAACATGGTCGGGTCATGACCACGGGCTTTGGCTTTAGGACGAGAAGACCTTTGCCAATGATCAATCGAGACCACCACCAATACCCCAGCCTACTTTGCGTACCCCATAGACTTCATGGAATACTTGGACAAGTTAGTTGTCATCTTTATTTGGCGACATACTTGTCTACCCAAAAACGGAAGAAGAGTCATTCAGCTGATTAGAAGACATTTTAAAACCGCAATGCACTACAAAAAAACACACTTCCGTGATGATACGTGTTTGTCACAGTAGGTCGCGTTTTTTGTCATGCATGTACATCCATGACGATTTTATGACAGAATCAAGATAGTCATACATGTGCTGTCGTAGAAGTGTTCCATGACATTACCAAAATTATCATCACGGAAGTGTCCACTTCCATGACGATAAATCGCGTGTCACAGAAGTGCTTTCGTCAAGGGTGACCGACACGTGGCATCCACCGTAACGGAACGCCGTTAAGCTATCGGGTCGGGTTTTGGATCCAATAACCCGTTAACAGCCTCGACCAATGGGGATTTTCCACGTGTAAAATCATCATTGGCTGGAGGAAACATGTGTCGGCTCATCATTGGGACAGATGTCATCCACTCACTGGACAGAAGGCGCCTATGATACGTCGACACGTGGCACGTCCCAACAATGGCCCATTCCTGTGAAAAGGCCGGCCCGTTTGACTTGGTCAAAAGCTGGCGGGCCGGCCCATGGAAAGCGTGTTAACGACCTGTTAGCATATAGCCCATTTACAGCCCGCTAACCCAAGGCCCGTTACGCCCTATGCGAATTAGGCCCAGCAGCGTCATCTGGGACATCCAATATGATTCCAGCCCATTTTCACTTCTGGCCCATGTATGGCCCATGACGTCTTTCGGCCCATCTGAGGCCCTTTGTAACTCTTGGCCCATTAGCGGCCCGTGCTAAAACTGGCCCATAATGAATAGTGTATTACTTTACACCCATTAACGGCCGCGGTGAAACTGTCCCGTAATGAACAGTGTAACACTTTATACCCATTAACGGGCCGTTATTCCATTGGGCCGTTTCCAGCCCAAGTTAACTTTCGGCCTTCTGAGGGCCCATTTATTCTTGGGCTCATTTGCAACATTCGGTTACTTACGGCCCGTTACTGTCATTTTTTGCTTGTGGGCCAAATTCCGCCCGTCGTTACAGTCGGCCCGTTTGTGGTCTGTTAGTCTGTTGGGCCATTTTCATAGCATCACCAAATGCGGCCTATTAACGGCCCGTTATGGTCAGCCCATAAAACCTACGATTTCCATTATAGGCCCGTACAAGACCCATAAATGAGTCGGCGGCCCATGGATCCTACATGACGTAGAAGGCCCATGGATCCTGCGAGACGTAGAAGGCCCATGGATCCTGCGAAACGTAGAAGGCCCATGGATCCTACGAGACGTAGAAGGCCCATGGATCCGACGGCCCGTGAAGGGCCATGGTCGGGCGAGTTGGCCCCCGTTTGAACGATATAGCATATTCAAAGAATTATCCTACTCAATACTATCACCTCTAAAAAGCATACACTATACAACAAAGCGATCAAGGCATAGAAAGGTAGAATAATCCTACACTATACAATAAAGAAATTACAGCCCTTTATACACACTGGGCATTATGGTTCGGCACAGGTGATAATAAAGCATACACAAACAGCAAATTACATACACTAGGCAAATACAACTCATACATCATAGACGCGCATCAACTTAACTCCATTTGAACTATAATCTCTTCAGAAAATAGGATTGGCCGGATTCAGATAGCACAAATTTTAGTCTACAAAATCTCTAATTCCTTCATGGTTACCTCGGTGTCTTTGCTACGTCTCGAGCTTGCGTTGTTTTTCCCCGAAGAGGAGAGGATGATGCAGCATAGTAGCATAAGTATTTCCCTCAGTTTTTGAGAACCAAGGTATCAATCCAGGAGGAGGTCACGCGCAAGTCCCTCATACCTGCACAAAACGATAGCTACTCGCAACCAACGCGATTAGGGGTTTTCAATCCCTTCACGGTCACTTACGAGAGTGAGATCTGATAGAGATAATATTTTTGGTATTTTTGGTATAAAGATGCAAAGTAAAAAGTAAAAGCAAAGCAAGTAAATAAAGCGATGGAGATTGATATGATGAGAATAGACCCAGGGGACATAGGTTTCACTAGTGGCTTCTCTCAAGAGCATAGATATTCTATGGTGGGTGAACAAAATACTGTTGAGCAATTGATAGAATTGAGCATAGTTATGAGGTTATCTAGGTCTGATCATGTATATAGGCATCACGTCCGTGACAAGTAGATCAAAACGATTCTGCATCTACTACTATTACTCCACTCATCGATCGCTATCCAGCATGCATCTAGAGTATTAAGTTAAAAACAGAGTAACACCTTAAGCAAGATGACATGATGTAGAGGGATAAATTCATGCAATATGATAAAAACCCCATCTTGTTATCCTCGATGGAAACAATATAATACGTGCCTTGCTGCCCATTCTGTCACTAGGAAAGGTCACCGCAAGATTGAACCCAAAGCTAAGCACTTCTCCCATTGCAAGAACTACCAATCTAGTTGGCCAAACCAGAAAGGATAATTCGAAGAGACTTGCAAAGATAACTCAATCATACATAAAAGAATTCAGAGAAGATTCAAATATTTTCCATAGATAAGTTGGATCATAAACCCACAATTCATCGATCTCAACAAACACACCGCAAAAAGAAGATTACATCGAATAGATCTCCACGAGAGAGGGGGAGAACATTGCATTGAGATCCAAAAAGAGAGAAGAAGCCATCTAGCTACTAGCTATGGACCCGAAGGTCTGAAGTAAACTACTCACACTTCATCGAAAGGGCTATGGTGTTGATGTAGATGCCCTCCATGGTGGATGCCCTCTCTGGCGGAGCTCCGGAACAGGCCCCAAGATGGGATCTCGTGGATACAGAAGGTTGCGGTGGTGGAATTAGGTTTTTGGCTTCGTCTTTGGTCTATTGGGGGTACGTAGGTATATATAGGAGGAAGGAGTACGTCGGTGGAGCGTCAGGGGGCCCATGAGGTAGGGGGCGCGCCCAGGGGGGTGCCCTCCACCCTCGTGACCGCCTCTAGCGCTTCTTGGAGTAGGGTCCAAGTCTCCTGGATCACGTTCGGTGAGAAGATCACGTTCCCGAAGGTTTCATTCCGTTTGGACTCCGTTTGATATTCTGTTTCTTCGAAATACTGAAATAGGCAAAAAAAACCAGCAATTCTGGGTTGGGCCTCCGGTTAATAGGTTAGTCCAAAAAATAATATAAAAGTGGAAAATAAAGCCCATTATAGTCCAAAACAATAGATAAAGTAGCATGGAGCAATAAAAAATTATAGATACGTTGGAGACGTATAAGGCATCCCCAAGCTTAATTCCTACTCGTCCTCGAGTAGGTAAATGATAAAAAGAGATTTTTTGATGCAGAGTGATACTTTGGCATAATTTCAATGTAAATCTTCTTAATCATGGTATGAATATTCAGATCCGAAAGATTCAAGACAAAAGTTCATATTGACATAAAAATAATAATACTTCAAGCATACTAACAAAGCAATTATGTCTTCTCAAAATAACATGGCCAAAAAAGTTATCCCTACAAAATCATATAGTCTGGCTATGCTCCATCTTCCCCACACAAAGTATTTAAATCATGCACAACCCCGATGACAAGCCAAGCAATTGTTTCATACTTTAACATTTTCAAAACTTTTTCAATCTTCACGCAATACATGAGCGTGAGCCATGGATATAACACTATATGTGGAATAGAACGGTGGTTGTGGAGAAGACAAAAAGAGGGAAGATAGTCTCACATCAACTAGGCATATCAACGGGCTATGGAGATGCCCATCAATAGATATCAATGTGAGTGAGTAGGGATTGCCATGCAATGGATGCACTAGAGCTATAAGTATATGAAAGCTCAACAAAAGAAACTAAGTGGGTGTGCATCCAACTCGCTTGCTCACAAAGACCTAGGGCATTTTGAGGAAGCCCATCATTGGAATATACAAGCCAAGTTCATAATGAAAAATTCCCACTAGTATATGAAAGTGACGAAACGAGAGACTCTCTATCATGAAGATCATGGTGCTACTTTGAAGCACAAGTGTGGTAAAAGGATAGTAGCATTGTCCCTTCTCTCTTTTTCTCTCATTTTTTTATTTTTATTTGGGCCTTTTCTCTTTTTATGGCCTTTTTTTTATTTTCGTCCGGAGTCTCATCCCGACTTGTGGGGGAATCATAGACTCCATCATCCTTTCCTCACTTGGGACAATGCTCTAATAATGATGATCATCACACTTTTATTTTTCTTACAACTCAACAATTACAACTCGATACTTAGAACAAAATATGACTCTATATGAATGCCTCCGGCGGTGTACCGGGATATGCAATGAAACATGAGTGACATGTATGAAAGAATTATGAAAGGTGGCTTTTGCCACAAATACGATGTCAACTACATGATTATGCTAGCAATATGACAATGATGGAGCGTGTCATAATAAACGGAACGGTGGAAAGTTGCATGGCAATATATCTCGGAATGGCTATGGAAATGCCATGATAGGTAGGTATGGTGGCTGTTCTGAGGAAGGTTTATGGTAGGTGTATGATACCGGCGAAAGGTGCGCGGTATTAGAGAGGCTAGCAATGGTGGAAGGATGGGAAAAAGTGCGTATAATCCATGGACTCAACATTAGTCATAAAGAACTCATATACTTATTACAAAAATCTAGAAGTTATCAAAGCAAAGTATTATGCGCACACTCCTAGGGGGATAGATTGGTAGGAAAAGACCATTGCTCATCCCCGACCGCCACTCATAAGGAAGACAATCAATAAATAAATCATGCTCCGAGTTCATCACATAACGGTTCATCATACGTGCATGCTACGGGAATCACAAACTTCAACACAAGTATTCTTTAAATTCACAACTACTCAACTAGCATGACTCTAATATTATCACCTTCATATCTCAAAACAATTATCAAGCATCAAACTTATCTTAGTATTCAACGCACTCAAAAGAAAGTTTCACATATCTTGAATATATACCAAGTATATTAACATTAAGCAAATTAAAATGCTATTAACGACTCTCAAAATAATCTAAGTGAAGCATGAGAGATCAAGTTTCTTTAAAATGAATCCACCACCGTGCTCTAAAAGATCTAAGTGAAGCACTAGAGCAAAAATTATCACGCTCAAAAGATATAAGTGAAGCACTATGAGCAAACTATCAAGCTCAAAAGATATAAGTGAAGCACATAGAGTATTCTAACAAATTTCAATTCATGTATGGCTCTCTCAAAAGGTGTGTACAGCAAGTATAATTGTGGTAAACTAACAAGCAAAGACGCAAATAATACAAGACGCTCCAAACAAAACACATATCATGTTGGTGAATAAAAATATAGCTCCAAGTAAATTACCGATGGAAGTGGACGAAAGAGGGGATGCCTTCCGAGGCATCCCCAAGCTTTGACTTTTTAGTGTCCTTGGATTATCTTGGGGGTACCATGGGAATCCCCAAGCTTAGGCTCTTGACACTCCTTGTTCCATAATCCATCAAAAGAATTCACCCAAAACTTGAAAACTTCACAACACAAAACTCAATAGAAATCTCGTGAGCTCCGTTAGAGAAAGAAAACAAAATACTACTTTAAGGTACTGTAATGAACTCATTCTTTATTTATATTGGTGTTAAAACTACTATATTCCAACTTCTCTATGTATTATAAACTATTTTACTAGCCATAGATTCATCAAAATAAGCAAACAACACATGCAAAACAGAATCTGTCAAAAACAGAACAGTCTGTAGTAATCTGTAACTAACGCAAACTTCTGGAACTCTACAAATTATACAAAAATAGGAAGTCCTGGAAAAGTTATTTATTGATCATCAGCAAAAATAATCAACGCAAAATCACGTTCCTGTGATTTATCATAACTAAATTCGTGCGTGCAAAGTTTCTGTTTTTCAGCAGAATCAAATCAACTATCATCGTAGGTTATCCTATAGGTCCTACTTGACACAAACACTAATTAAAACATAAAAACACATCCAAACAGAAGGTAGATGGATTATTTATTCCTAAATAGAAGCAAAAACAAAAAACTAAAAATAAAATTGGGTTGCCTCCCAACAAGCGCTATCGTTTAACGCCCCTAGCTAGGCATAAAAGCAAGGATAGATCTAGGTATTGCCATCTTTGGTAGGCAATCCATAAGTGGCTCTCATGATAGATTCATATGGTAATATTATTTTATTTCTATGGAAGTGTTCCATACCCTTCTTTAAGGGAAATTGGGATCTAATATTCCCTTCCTTCATATCAATAATTGCACCAATCGTTCTAAGGAAAGGTCTACCAAGAATAATAGGACATGAAGGATTGCAATCTATATCAAGAACGATAAAATATATGGGCACATAATTCCTATTTGCAACAATAAGCACATCATTAATTCTTCCCATAGGTTTTTTAATAGTGGAATCCGCAAGATGCAAGTTTAGAGAGCAATCATCAAAGTCACGAAAATCTAGCAAATCGCACAAAGTTTTGGGAATAGTAGAGACACTAGCACCCAAATCACCCAAAGCATGAAACTCATAATTTTTAATTTTAATTTTGATAGTAGGCTCCCACTCATCATGGAGTTTCCTAGGGACAGAAACTTTCAACTCAAGCTTTTCTTCATAAGATTGCATCAAGGCATCAACAATGTGTTCGGTAAAGGCCTTATTTTGACTATAAGCATGAGGAGAATTTAGCACGGATTGCAACAAGGAAATACAATCAATTAAATAGCAATTTTCATAATTAAACTCCTTGAGATCCAAAATAGTGGGTTTAGAAACTTCTCGATTTTTATTTCTTTCAATCCCACTTTTATCAATTTCATCATCAAGATCTAAAAACTCAAAATTCTTAGAACGCCTTCTAGGTAAAGGAAGATAATATTCAATTTCATCAAGATTCATATTGCAAATCAAAGATTTAATGGGGGACACATCAATAACTTTTAGATCTTCATCTTGATTTTCATAGGGATTCAGTTTAGCGGCCATCTTATTGACTAAGGTAGCTTGCATATCCGAAATTTCAGCGGTCATCTTTTCAAGATGAGCAATTTGAGCCCTTATACCATCAAATTCTTTAGACATATCATCGAGTTCTTTATTCATAAAGCTCATAAAACTTTTTTGTTCCTTAAGTTCGTTTCTAAAGAAATTATTGTGCTCAAATTGTAAAACCATAAACATTCTAACATTGCTTTCGATCTCCTCTAGCCTTTTAAGGTGAAGGTCACCAAATCTAGGTAGAGCCATCGCAACAAACAAGCAAACTAACACACAAGCAAACAAATGGATGAGGAAAAAGGCAACGGAAAGAGAGGAGGAGATTGGGAAAGAGAGGGCGAATAAAACGACAAGGGTGAAGTGGGAGAGAGGAAAACGAGAGGCAATGGAAAATAATGTAATGCGAGAGATAGGGATTGTGATGGGTACTTGGTATGTTGACTTTTGCGTAAGCCTCCCCGCAACGGCGCCAGAAATCCTTCTTGCTACGTCTCGAGCTTGCGTTGGTTTTCCCCGAAGAGGAGAGGATGATGCAACACAGTAGCGTAAGTATTTCCCTCAGTTTTTGAGAACCAAGGTATAAATCCAGTAGGAGGTCACGCACAAGTCCCTCGTAGCTGCACAAAACGATAACTACTCGCAACAAACACGATTAGGGGTTGTCAATCCCTTCACGGTCACTTACGAGAGTGAGATCTGATAGAGATAATATTTTTGGTATTTTTGGTATAAAGATGCAAAGTAAAAAGTAAAAGCAAAGCAAGTAAATAAAGCGATGGAGATTGATATGATGAGAATAGACCCGGGGGCCATAGGTTTCACTAGTGGCTTCTCTCAAGAGCATAGATATTCTATGGTGGGTGAACAAATTACTGTTGAGCAACTGATAGAATTGAGCATAGTTATGAGGTTATCTAGGTATGATCATGTATATAGGCATCACGTCCGTGACAAGTAGATCGAAACGATTCTGCATCTACTACTATTACTCCACTCATCGACCGCTATCCAGCATGCATCTAGAGTATTAAGTTAAAAACAGAGTAACACCTTAAGCAAGATGACATGATGTAGAGGGATAAATTCATGCAATATGATAAAAACCCCATCTTGTTATCCTCGATGGCAACAATACAATACGTGCCTTGCTGCCCCTTCTGTCACTGGGAAAGGTCACAGCAAGATTGAACCCAAAGCTAAGCACTTCTCCCATTGCAAGAACTACCAATCTAGTTGGCCAAACCAAAAAGGATAATTCGAAGAGACTTGCAAAGATAACTCAATCATACATAAAAGAATACATAGAAGATTCAAATATTTTCCATAGATAAGTTGGATCATAAACCCACAATTCATCGGTCTCAACAAACACACCGCAAAAAGAAGATTACATCGAATAGATCTCCACGAGAGAGGGGGAGAACATTGTATTGAGATCCAAAAAGAGAGAAGAAGCCATCTAGCTACTAGCTATGGACCCGAAGGTCTGAAGTAAACTACTCACACTTCAACGGAAGGGCTATGGTGTTGATGTAGAAGCCCTCCGTGGTGGATGCCCTCTCCGGCGGAGCTCCAGAACAGGCCCCAAGATGGGATCTCGTGGATACAGAAGGTTGCAGCGGTGGAATTAGGATTTTGGCTCCGTCTCTGGTCTATTGGGGGTACGTAGGTATATATAGGAGGAAGGAGTACGTCGGTGGAGCGTCAGGGGGCCCACGAGGTAGGGGGGCGTGCCCAGGGGGGCGCCCTCCACCCTCGTGACCACATCTGGTGCTTCTTGGAGTAGGGTCCAAGTCTCCTGGATCACGTTCGGTGAGAAGATCACGTTCCCGAAGGTTTCATTCCGTTTGGACTTCGTTTGATATTCTGTTTCTTCGAAATACTGAAATAGGCAAAAAACAACAATTCTGGGCTGGGCCTCCGGTTAATAGGTTAGTCCCAAAAATAATATAAAAGTGGAAAATAAAGCCCATTATAGTCCAAAACAATAGATAAAGTAGCATGGAGCAATCAAAAATTATAGATACGTTGGAGACGTATCAGTCTTGTTTCATTTTTTTGACTCCTGCATCTAATACCTGCATGTCGAGTCTCAACTTGTTGATTATACATTGACAATCATGTACACATTGTCTTGCCACCTCTAGTTGATGCTCGAGAACATCAACACATTCCAATTCCAATCCATAATCATTCGGTAACGGCCATGCCACACTGCTCGTAGATTTTTGGGTAGTACACATGACTAGGACAAAAATATAGTTACAACAGTGAAGCGAACAAGACACTATTTTGTACTACATGGCAAAACAGGACTAACAATAATGTTACACGTCACTTTCACAACAAAAATGTTACACGTCATGAAGCATAAGCAGGTGATATTTTAAAAATTATAAAAAAGATAGTCTGTGCAGCCTGCATACAGAAATCCCTCTTAGCTCACCAGAGGTGCATGATGTTGGGGCCCAATAGAAAACACAGACAAGTTACAAATTTAGGCAGCATGTTGCGTATAAGTAAGCAAGCAGTTGGCCATTCTGTACCTCAATTAAAGTCTTAGTGAGCATAATGAATAGTAGAGGGTTTCATACAAACATACTACAGCAGACAAAACTATGCAATCATTAGCGTAGTATAAACTAGATTGTGAGCCTCATGCAATAATAGTTGGTTAATAGACTTCAAAGCTTCAGGCACACTTCAGCAGAGTAATTAAATGGTAAGGCCTTTAATTATGTCAACTAATAGTGATACAAGTACCGAACATCAGGCATAATTATTTGGGCATCTCATTAAGTGAGGACAAATAAAGCAATTGAAAAGAGAAAATTAACTATGCCTGAAACAAACAAGGAATTGAACTGTTGAGTTGCATACAGTGACTTACCTTAGCAGGTTGAAGAGGCTCGGCTCAGCTCCTACTTCTCTTGCAAGGCTCCTTCCTAACATATTGTACTTGGAAATCCTCAATCTTATCTTCATTGCACCCCCTCTACAAGGTGACACAAACTAGTTACTCGTCTCCTTGGAAGATAAATATGCATACTTTCCAGTCTGTGAACACAAAAGGATGATATTATAACAAAACAACACCACATAATGAAACATGCCGCATCTCTTGCACTTGCACACAATGAAATGAGCATTTACTATGTCTGCACTATGTAAAAACTAGGCATACCTTCGAACTGGATCTCCAGGTACTCTTGGAGAGCCTACTGTAGTGTACAGCCAAACCTTTATGTCACCTATGAGTTAGACAAGGCCCCACTACAGCAGCCCTTAGTGTTTAAATCGTTGACAAGCTCTGTTAGAGTGTTAGGTCAAGAACAACAAGTAATCAAAGCAAACAGTCCTAGTATGGCTGGCTGATGCAAACAAGCAATTGAACAGATGTGTGAGCAAATCTTACATATCAAGAAAAGAAGCAAAGAAGGAGGCTTAAAGACCATCACTTGACTGACCAGATTTAAGGGGCATTTAAACATCATGTGCAATGTATGAACTAACATAAACATTGCATATTCCAGATTCTACAATGGAATGCACATGTATTAGGTTATGCCATATATGATGAAGCCTAAATGTACAGATAGCGGGCAGGAGTGATTCATCATTGCACGCACAATTGAATTGCAGGTTAAAGGCCAGTTCGATTCCGCCTTTTCAGGGCATATTGTCAAAATAAGCCATAAAAGATGTAAAGAAGTCATTTTTGAGTTATGGGCTTGGGCTTAACTAATTTCGCTTTGGAGGGGGGGGGGTGTGTTTCGGGTAGAACCTCACTAAAAATTGAAGGGAAGGGGAATAGTTAAATGACTCTATTGTCTTCCTATATTACACTCAAAATGCAACTGCTCATGCCCGTGTCACACCTGACCCTCAAGTAAAAACAAACGCGCAAGCATTCATTGCCCTGCCCGCTTGCATCTCCTCTCCCCTTTCCCTCTACCTTGATCCCCTGCTTGCAGCACTAGGGTTCCTCCAGCGAGCCTCACCACTGGTCCCATCTGGCCTGGTCCTCGATGATGCTATGTCCAGCTAGGCTACATGGCCGGCGGGTAGGGGCAAATCTCCCTGGCTGCTCCTCCCTCTGGCGCCGCCCCTCATTCTCATGGTCTCTAGCAGCTGCTCCACTGTGGTTCGTCCAACGCACTACTCTGGCGGGCGCTGCACAACTACGGCTGATGCCACACTGTGGCAGAAGGGACCTTGTTCCCCCTCCCCTCCTCCCAGGCCATGGCCTTGAGGTGCTGTTGAAGGATGAGATCATCCAACAAGGTGAGGATCTCCTCTGATTTTTTGCCAAATTTTCATTCTGATCCACTATACGATGAATTGCTATGAGCTGCTTCTGCTGCTGCTATATGATGCATTGCTATGAGCTGCTCCTGCTGCTGCTATATGATGAATTGCTATGAGCTGCTACTGCTGTATGAGAGTTGCCATGAGCTGCTGCTGCTATATGATGAATTGCTATGAGTTGCTGCTGCTGCTATATGATGAGTTGCTACAAGCTGCTCCTGCTGCTGCTATATGATGAATTGCTATGAGCTGCTCCTGCTGCTGCTATATGATGAATTGCTATGAGCTGCTCCTACTGCTGCTATATGATGAGTTGCTATGAGTTGCTGCTGGTATATGATGAATTGCAGACTGCTGCTGCTGTATGATGAGTTTCTATGAGCTGTTGCTGCTGCTATATGATGCTTTCAGGTGGTGCTGCTATATGATAATAACCAGCCACTTGGACCATTGAATTTCAATAAATAATTGTTCTTCATTTAAATATGGGTCATGCGTTCTTTGTTTAAATTAGGCAATGGGATCTCTATGGAAAACATTGACCAAAGTAGATTGTGCCAAGTAGATGGTATCTTTGTATTTGCATTTTGAGCAAATAGTGATGGTCTATTTTCCTATCATATTAATTACTGCAATGGGTTCAATTTGTGATGTTTGCAAGTCAAATTAATTTCCATATGGGCAGCAAAATGAAAAATATATATAATGCAATCTAGACTTTCCACTGATGATACCAAAGATAAGCTGAAAACGCAATGAAAAGAACTGGTTGGCGTATTACATGGAGCGTATATTCATAGGTGCTTATTTTCTTAGGATAACTCGTAATAACTGTCCCTAAGAAACTTGGCAAATAGAACTGGCATACAAATAACATGTCATGATGATTGCAATGGAGGAGTGACGTACCATAGCACACTGTATAGGCTCACCGCTGCCTCTCCTTTTTTCCGATGTTCCATGAAATTGCCACATACATCTTGTACTTTTTCATTGTATAACCCTATCTGCAAGTTGACACGGCTAATTTCAGACATCTCTACATGATACTACATTGCATATCCCTTGCGCATATTTAAACCACCAATTAACAATTGTGTGCGTACCATAAAGTAGCCATGAATCTGTATGCTGGACTGGCAGGCACTCTAAGGGAGCCTAATGTAGTGCACTGGAATTCCTACATGCCACCTATGATTTTATGTAATATACTGCCCCTATTCCTAAATATATGTCTTTGTAGAGATTCTAGTATGGAACACATACAAATGTATATAGATGCATTTTCGAGTGTAGATTCAATCATTTTGCTCCGTATGTAGCCTATAGTGGAATCTCTAGAAAGACTTATATTTAGGAACGGAGGTACGAGGTAGTATCATGTATGACATCTACATATCTAATTTAGCAGCCAGTAGTAGAAATCATTGTCTGCACAAAGGGATTACTGGTCAAAAATCCTAGCAAAGCACGCTGGCAGGCACAGAACAATACAAGAGAGAGAGACGCGCTTACAAGATCATAGCAATGCCTCAGTCCAGGATCTTGGTTGGCCAATCTGTTAGATCCAGAAGAAACATCGTCCTTGTAGTTTTTGCCAGCTGCATAACAGGTAATAGCGACCGGTTAGTATATTTGAAGTACATCGGGCAGGTGATGCTGGACGGGTTTTAAGGTGACAAGTACTTAGTCCATGGCGGGTGCTTGGCATCTCTCCAGACGGTGGGAATCAAGTTAGAAACGTCGAGGGTGATGACGCTGCGCTGGCTGTCGGGGTCCGGTAAGGAGATCTAGAACCGTCGAGTAGGGCGTTTGTGGAGCGGCTCTGGTAGGGTGGACTATGGTGTGGGTGAAGCGGATCTATGGCCATGGACGAGGGCGTAGGGGAAGCTGCTCTAGTGGTTGGGTTAAGGATGGTGTCGACAACACGGATCTGCGGCCGTGGACGGGGCGTCAGAAGCTGCTCCGGTGGTTGGGTTAAGGAAGGTGTCGACGATGCGGATCTGCGACCGTGGACGGGGCGTCAGAAGCTGCTCCGGTACTTGGGTTAAGGGTGGTGTCGACGATGCGGATCTGCGGCCGTGGACGGGGTGTCAGAAGCTGCTCCGGTAGGTTGGATGAGGGTGCGAGGAAGCGGATCTGAGGCCGTGGACTTGTGAGTTGGCAAAGTGGCCCCAGTAGGGTTGAGAATGGTATAGGCGAAGCTACTCCCGTAGGGTTGACGATGGTGTCGGTGAAGCGACTCCGGTAGGGTTGAGGAAGGTGTCGGCGAAGCGGATCCGGTAGGGTTGCGGAAGGTGTCCGCAAAGAGGATCAGAGGCCGTCGACGGGGGCGTCGGTGGGGCGGCTCCGGGGGGTGTGGACGAAGCATCTCCGGTGGGGAGTATGAATGAGCCGCTGCAGATGTGAGGCGGTTGACGAGAGTACCGGCGAAGCAGATCCGGCACCGTGGACAAGACCGACACTGAATGGGTTGTGGTACAGTGGTGGATGAGCAATCTACTTGTTTCTACGGGAGGTGGGTGGGGTAGATGCGGTCGCAGAAGCAGATCCGGCGAGGTGGACGCCACTGGCAGTGAATGGGCTATGGTGTGCCGGTGGATGAGCAGTCTAGGGTTTCGAGAGGGGAGGGGAGAAAGGGCGATGAAGTACAGACGGCGTGATGTAAGATGCTCTTGTGCTGTGGAGTTAGTCATTTTTGTGGGAGGGGGAGAGGAAATGGGGGTGCCGTGTAGTGGGGGGAACCGAAAGTTACCAAAGCAGCCCCGACCTATCATGTAGATGAGGGCGGTATTGTAACTGTTGGTCTCCGTGCACCAAGGACAAAAGCGGGATTTCGCATGCTAAAGACTAAGGTGGCAGAAATTTTAGAAGGAGGCAGGAGATTTTGCCTCCCGCGGAATCGTTCGTATCCAGTTTCAACTAATTTTGGACCGTGCTAGTGGGAAGGTCATGCTAGATTATGTACACGGGGCACGCGTCAGCAGTTAATAACTGGTGTGAAGTCCACCCTAGAAAAAAAGACAATAACTCGGGATGATGCGCCAATAACTTGGACGTTCACACGGTCGCGACCAATCGTACAGGTGTAGTGGCGCGTTCACAAAAAAAGGGATCAAACGCTCAGCCTATGTATTTCTCGTGTAAATAGATAATTTAGTGCCATTGGTTATTTACTTTAAACATAATGCATTGACGTGTTAGTGTAGAGGCGCACAAAAAGAAATGGATACTGTAGTTAGCTACTTATAAGTGTTACCTCATATGATTACATAGTCTCCATTTCATAAATTGTGTACCCGTTGAATTCATATATGAATATTACATATATTAATTCAAAATAGAAACTTAAATCATCCAAGACTAATGAATTTGAATGCAAGAGTAACAATGGTGCATGTGCATGATAGCTACATTGGTTGTTTGAATAAACATCACTGTAACTTTGGCATGCACAATTGAAAATGTTTATTTAAATAGAAAAAATGTGATATGTGGGTGTCCAATCTTTATAGCGTTGAATCGATATTGTACCTTTGGCCACGATACGAAGTAGATATTGACTTATTTTCAAGCGATGCACGTCCACGATCGCTAGATAGTGATACGTGAATGAATTGTGCAATCTCTCTCACACGCATACATATCTCATTTCCTTGTGGGCATCGGAATCACACACGCACACTTCATGTGTTTCTCTCCCTCCGTCAGGGTTAAATTCATCTTTCTACCCCGTCCTACAAGTCTCTAACACGCCCACCCTTTTAATTCCGCCCACCCACAGCCACTAATGTTTCAAAGTATAATAATGTCTCTCACACATATGCTATCTACCTATGCCTTAATATAGCTAGATATGTGTCACACAAACTCCTTCTCCCTACTAGCAAGATGCCCATGTGTTGCACGGAACATCAAGATGCATTTGTATGAGAAGTTTATCTTGTGGGAGAAAAGGATGAACGAGGGAATGCCTTATTTGCAAATGCGGAGAGGGGTGTGGGTATCTTTTTGCAAAATTGCCATATTTTCCTTCCTGTCCGTCGGATATAAATCGGATGGCCTATATTGCAGGATGGCAGGAACACCATCATCACTAACTCTATTTTTTATAAGAGTAGAGATATGTGAGTGTCACTGCCCCCCCCCCCACCCACACTTCCCAACACTGAAGGAGTAGGGTGACACCTCGATCTTGATACTAATCTATTGACTGGCTTCTCTCTCAAACACACACACACACACACACACTACCCGGCACCGAAGGAGTAGGGTGACACCTCGATCTTGATACTAATCTATCGACTGGATTCTCTCTCAAACATACACACACACACACTACCCGACGCCGAAGGAGTAGGGTGGCACATCGATCTTGATAATAATCTATCTACTCCTCTTCAAACACACACACACACACACACACACTCGCTAGTTGTGCCTCTGTGCCTACCGTGCACACTCTTGATACGTCTTTCTCTCCCTCCCCCCCCAACAATGACAGCAGAAGGGTGACAACTCGATCTGATCATAATCTGTCAATTGGTTTCTCTCTCAAACATTGTGTCTCGGTGCCTCGCTCGGTAGCCCCCTCGATATGTAGACTTCTCGTGCGCGCACATCTGTAGTGACGATGGCGCTGAACCCAGTGTGCCTTGTTTTTACCGGCCTCATGTGATAGTTTTCACCCTGTTTTCTGTTAATTAACAAGGCAACCTTTTCTTTGTTACTACTAGTGAATCTGAAATCATTCGGGGCAGACATAAAATATATCACTTCAACCCAATTATCGCAGCAACTATTTTAAAAGAAATTAGCTAGCTACCCGTGCGTTGCACGGAACATCAAGATGCATTTGTATGAGTAGTTTATCTTGTGAGAGAAAAGGCTGAACGAGGGAAGGCCTTATTTGCGAACATGGAGAGACGTGTGGGTATATTTTTGCAAAATTGCCATAGTTTCTTTCCTATCCGTTAGATATAAATCCGACGGCCTATATTGCAGGATGGCACGCACACCATCATCACCAACTCTGTTTTCTACTCCCTCTGTCCGAAAATACTTGTCATCAAAATGGATAAATTTTTATCCATTTTGATGACAAGTATTTCCGGACGAAGGGAGTATTTGTCTTTTTTAGAGATTTCAACAAGTGACTATGACCGAACCTTACCAACATACTCAAAAAAGTAGTCCATAATTTTGATGTTACCCTCTTTTCTTGGCGGTGCAGTGCCATCTGGATACCTCATAAATAAATCAAGGACAAATCTGACCCCTTCCTGAAAAGACATACGTAGCAAAATGAGTGAATCTACACTCTAAAATATGTCTACATACACATCCGTATGTGGTAGTCCATTTGAAATCTGAAAAAGACAAATATTTAGGAACGAATGGAGTATATATAAGAGTAGACATGGAGATATATCTCCAACATGGTCTGCAACAAAAATGTGCTGGGCTGGTTAGCGCCGGATGCTCGCAACGCGATGACATGAGTTTGAATTCTGTCTTTTAACTTTAGCTTTTTATATTATATATTATTCTACTTATTTAATATATACTTCTTTCGCTACTGTACTGACAGTGGAACCCACAGAGTACTTAGAATATTAAGGATGGACTTGTTTCTTTTTAAATTTCTGTACGAAGCTGTAGCCACCCTGCAAGTAATGTGTACACTGTACATGCAATTAACTTTTTATAGAGGGACAATCATATAGGCAATTAACTCAAATGGATTGGATGTCACTCTATTATTTCAAGCATAAAGAGCATCTCCAACGGCAGCCGGCAAATTTCCTCCCGCTTCCTTCCGCGGAGGACGACATCAAACGTGAGCGGCATACATTTTTACAACTCTAACCAACCAGATCAAATTCGTGCAAACACGGACTGATTTCATATAAGCATGAAGGATTTCCTATAAAAAGCCGGATCTTCATATAAACATGATGGATTTCATTACATTTACATGAACTAAGAGGTGCCAATCCGACTCTGTATAATTAATACTCCCTCCGTCCGGAAATACTTGTCCTAGAAATGGATATATCTAGACTATTTTAGTTCTAAATGGCTGCCCACGGATCCCTTTGACTTCCTCATGTCCGTCAGACACTTGCCAGGTCGACGAAGGTCCTCAGAAGAGACGAAGCAACAAAGAAACCACCTGAATCCACGATCGTCGCCTCGGCGATGGCCTTCATGGGTCCCAAGTGGTGGCAGCCTCCCGTGTTCTACTTCTCCTCGATGATGGCGGCGGATACAGAGAAGCTGGCCACCGACTCGTCGCTCTCCACGCACCCGACTTCTGTCTCTGCCTGCATGGCGGTGCTGCAGGCACGGGAGGCGCGCCCACAGACACGGGAGGCGTGGCCACCGCAGACACTGGTGGCGCGCTACAACGCGACAGCGACGGTGCTCGTACCGGCGTGCTCGCCGCCATGCCGGCGTGGAGCAACCCGCCACTCCTCATCAAGCTGAACTGGAGCAGCGAGTTGCTGAACCACGCGCCTGCTTGGGGCGGCAACTGGCTCCATCGGGCCAAGCGAGGTTGGTGAAGCACCGAGCGGCCTCTCCCGTATCCGGAGGGCTCGGCAGACCACCCAGCCGGATAATATGCCGGAGAACGGCTCATCGGAAGCCATAGGAAGGGTGGAGAAAATGGTGAAGGAGGAGACGGGGGAGCGGCAGAGGGGTGCGATTCTTGCTCGCTGTCTATCTGGCCTCGTGTAAATAGAGGGCGGATGGTAGGAGCTTGGCCGGCGTCTGGCCTCGTTTAAACTGAGGGCGGGCGGGAGGAGCTCAGCCGGTGTTGCGTTTAATTCCGGCCCACTCATGAACGGACGTGTGGCCGGAGTAGGATTCTCGGTTTGCATGTGGGTTTAACGGAGGGGTTTAATGGAGGCGCCGGGCGTGCAGCGGGCGTTGCAGTACTATTGGATTTGACAGCATTAATGATCCGTCAAATCACAAAGGCCCTCACCTCTCGTGAAACCGACCGAGCTAGACTGCCCCACCCTCTAGCCTTTTAAAAAATGTATATACTCCACTTTTGTACAGTAGTAGTATCGATGGATTGCGCCATGGAGCAAAACTTGAAATTAAAAAAAAGGTGGTACATATAGAGAGCGCTCGTGAACTATGTGTCATACATGGCAATAAATAAAGTACTACATGATACTTATATGATACATGGCGCAGGAGTACTACGTATTATTAATACAGTTTTGCTAGAACTCGTCTAGATGAGATATAATTTGGTCTCATTCATCTTTTATAGCCATTGGATGTGATGCTATAAGATGCGTGTGTGCTGACGTGGGTTGTATTTGTTCTTGTGCAACGAACTGACCACTGCATGTCATGTTTGATAGTCTCAAGTCATTAAAAGCATACAAGCCCCACATCTCTTCTTGGTTGATTCCTCTATTTATGTCAAAAAATAAGAAACAACGTGAGAGTTAATGCACCGCGCCTATGTGTTTACTAGTATTTGGTTTTTGTAAGATGACTTAATACTCACCTAGATGGAGGGAGTATTCGATTTGACAGCGGGCGGCACAGTTCCCGATACGGCTTTAATGCAGACGAGGGAGGGAGTAGCGGTTCCCGATATGCTGAACGACCAATGCATCCTCCTTCAATTAATGCATGAGGGAAGTAATGGGAGGAGGTCCGGGAAAAGAGGCTGCACGATGTGAATGCAATGCAGTGTGCTCTCATTGCCCTCATATAAAGGCGCCCCTCCATTCCAATGCATCTACCACATCGTTCGCACCTAAGCATTTGCCTAAGCACCTACACTAAGCGCAAAAGAGCTTGCTCCAAACCCATGCGGCGATGCGCATGAGCGGCCAGCGGCCGCGCCAGATGGTCCACGACGCCGGCCTGCGGCATGGCACCGAGGATCGTCTCCACACGGTGTTGGAGACCGGCTGGTGGATGGCCACCGTCGATGCCAACTACGACTCTCAATTGGACCAAATGATCGTTGCCACCAGCAACAAGTTCACCGTCCTCAAGAAGCTTTCAGGCGACATCACCGTGCTCCTCCAGTCCGCGCGCCCGGGCTCCTCATTGCCTGCCACCCTAATCGGCCTCCATGGCCGGAACCTCTTTCAAGCACTAGTGGCCCTGCGACTGCCCGCCGACGCCACAAAGAATGTCCACCTGGAGGTCGCGCTCGCCGCGAGGCGCCTCGCACTGCAAGAATTCATCGATCTACACATCCACATGTACGAGAAAATCGTGGACATAGGTATCTACAAGGCCAGTGAGGACGCTACGACGTTGGCCTTCCTCAATCGGCTGGAAGCCTTGGATGCCTTTGTTGAGAAGCACCTCGACCTCGCCACAAAAGCCGCCACTCCTTAGCCGCCGGTCGGTGGCCCGACGCACTAAGTTGTGGAGGAGGAGGTCGTACGTTCGTGGATCCATCTTTATTCTTGCCTTCTGTAACCACCACCGCGATTGCATCATCGTGGCCTTAATTCTTATTATGCTGTTGCATTCTCATTCCAGTCAATACCGACATGTGCGATCCCTTTGCTTAATTATATGCATCACTGTGACTAGTACTCCATCCGTCAATTTATAAGTTGTGCTTACCTTTTCCATCAACTTCGTGCAACGCGTGGGCATCTTGCTAGAAACACTAGAATATGTCTATATAATCCGTATGTGATAGTCCATTTGAAATCTCAAAAAAGACAAATATTTAGGTACGGAGGGAGTAATATATTAGGAGTATATCAAAACAATAGTAATTTATTTCAAGTTTGTGAACAAATACTACTATTCTACTACTTTGGATCCGTCGCAACGCACGGGCACATTGCTAAAAGGAAAAGGCCTGCCGCGTTCGCGTCGCACCCCCACATGCCCGGGAATCGGGAGTACAACACAGCCCGTCCGACACGACACATAGCTTAGGGAAGGCGTGTTACCTAGCAGTGGCGGAGCTTGAAGCAAAACGTTGGGCGTGCCAGTCTAGCCAGGCTATAGAAATTACCCTTGCGTTGACGTTCCATGCCTCAAAACTGGATGTACAACTACGAAAATCCTGCTAGGTTGGGCGGGCCAGGGCACGTGTTGGCCCTCACGTAGCTCCGCCCCTGTGCCTAGCATTTTCACTTTCATGTGGGACCGCCGTTGAGCAAACCGACACCCTGCCCACCGCCGGGTTGGAAAACAGAAACAAGGGGAAGATCTAGCTGTAGCACGGAAGCCAAGAAATTTTGTGTCAG
This sequence comes from Triticum timopheevii, assembly GCA_963921465.1. NCBI lineage: Eukaryota > Viridiplantae > Streptophyta > Magnoliopsida > Poales > Poaceae > Triticum > Triticum timopheevii. The sequence continues at coordinate 490,542,373 of OY997270.1, read as the reverse complement.
ACGGGGCTCATTGATAGAGTAGGAGCATTCCGTACTAGTACTACTCCTACTAGTACTTACCAAGTTTGTACTCCTAATACTATATTACTAGTACTACCACTATACAACTAGTAGATACGTGCACGACACAACATCGTAGGAACAAAAAACGGGAAGATCTTGTTTTGGGTGATTTATCTTTTTTTCAATCAACGTAGTATGAATAATATGATGTGGGGGGCACCCATGAAGCTTATGTGGCTTGGTTGCATGGCTATGGAAGGTTAGAGAAAAATAAATAGATAATGTGTTTAGAGTGCACTCCACTAAATAGATATACTTTGGATCCATTGCAACGGATCGGCACATCTATATCTATACCCCCTATATAGTGTGTGAAAAACTTTGAAAGTTGGTCATTGGATGAAGCCAATCCGGCGGTACAAAGATGGCAAATCCGAGCACTACTGGCCGTTGGATATCATCCACCAGATTCTGCCACATGTATAATCTAGAAGACTCCATGGTTGAACTTAATTCATGACTAACTCTGCCACAACTAAGCTCAGGCAAAGTTATTAAGTTCTTCAAAATGAGAGCCTCAAGTTGGCTAGCCTAAGGGAATCTTGCCACATTTTTTGTGTGTATGTCATGTGGGGCATTAGTGTGGCTTGCCTAAGGTGTGGATTGAACCAAACACTCACCTAAGTTAATCAAACTTGCCTAACCTTACATTCCACCAGATTTTGCCACATGTTAGAATCCAGAAAACTCCACATGTAGAAGCATAATGCACAAACCACCAGAATCTCATGCGTGCAATGCACGTGTACCTTACTAGTACTAGTTGGTAGTAGTAAGAAACAAATTCCAGTTTTGGCACGAGCTCGTACTGCGGGAGCACCACAAGGCCTGCCGCAGGAGTTACATTTCCCTCTCGGGGCCCACGGGACTGAACTTCAGTGGCTTAGTGCCCGACCTATGAGTCAATGACATGCGGACCTTAAATGCGGCTGGCCCACATGTCATTCCCATGGTGGTGGCATGGTTCGTGACTCACTCGTTCGAGATGAACCGGCCGGTGGTGGCGTGGCCGTGGCGAGGGTACCACAGCTGGGAGTCGGGGCGTTACGAGGCGTAGATGGCCACACCAGCGGGTACTACCTGTAGTACATAAGTACTCTAGCTGAGGATTGATGCTCGGGATGAAATGTTTCACAGCCGCTAGATGAAAATTCGATGGTGTGGGAGTATGGATTGGAGCACAACAGCGTTTTAGGAAAACCGCGTCCAATCGGGTGTGTCTGTGGTAGAAAGTTGATGGTCGCCGCAGTTCAGCTGGCCCGCATGTCATGCACACAAAGGCATAGGAGCGGTGGGGCCGAGAGGGATGAGGGGCATGAACAATCCTACCATTCTTTCACTGACATTTGGGACCCATAAGCGTGGGTCCCACCTGTCAGCGAAGGAAAGGCAGGGCAAGGCAGTGATAGCCACGTCAGAGGATCCATGTCCACGTCGGGGGACGTCGTGCCATGGGTTGGAGCGGCGTCGTGGGAATCGCGTGTGGGTGTGGCAGTGGTAGAAACAAGAAACGTGATGGTCGCCATGGTTCAACTTCCATGGACAAGCTGTCGTGTCTGCTAACACATGTATATCAAAACTAGAGTGTTTATATTTCAAGCACGTGAACAAGTATTATTCTACTAGTTTGGATCCATTGCAACGCACGGGCCAGCACATTGGTAGTAGTAGTGTCCATCTCTATCTCTAGAGGCCTTCCCTCATTCATCCTTTTCTCTCACAAGATAAACTACTCATACAAATGCATCTTGATGTTCCGTGGAATGCATGAAGATGTTTCCTTGGGGGTCTCTCCAGTGCGGCGTGGCCGTAGTTGCAAGTTGACGCCCCTTGAGATGCCGACGTTGAGGGGCACTCAGATTTCCTCCGATGAGCAGGTAAGATGAGTTTGATCACGTAGTAAATGCATTCTAAAGACTACTTCCGTATCCATTTCCTAATTCTCCCCCTGCCCACTGTTTCACAGGCTAGGCTCGGTGCGAGTGGACATTGGCTTGCATATGTACGGGAGGGTACCAACATCAATTTGCACAACATTTACGATGGTGACACCGTTCCCGTAGAACCTTTGTCCAACATTGGGATCAGCCATGCAACGGGCCACCGCATGAATTGCTACGATGGTACCACGGTGAGATTGAATAATATAGCACGAACCTTGCACATGGCGGTCAAAGGCGGACCATGCTGTCTGCGGCCGATTTGTTGCCGTACGAGTAGGAAGACGTTGTGCTCCTTTCTAACCGCATCTTCGCGGTGACAAAGCAGGGGACTTATTTTGTATGGGACACATCCTACGATATACTCCCTCTCTCCTAGTTTATTTGTTTTCAATCTTTTCGTTTTATAAGTTTCAAATTCAAATTTAGAGCTCCCCATCACATGTTGAGATTAAAATGTCCATTAAATCGTTGCGTGCATGTATAGTAAAGAAACAAATCTCTAGTTTGGCACGAGTTCGTGCTGCGGGAGCACCACAAGCCCTGGCGCGGAATTTACATTTCCCTCTCAGGGCCGTCGGGACTGAGCTTTAGCGCCTTACTACACCTATCTTTGAGTCAATAACATGTGGACCCGATAGGTGACTGGTCCACATGTAATGCTCCCGAAGGCAGAGGGGCAGTGGGGCCAAGAGGGGTGAGCCGCAGGTCGGGGGACGTGTGGTTTCATGGGTTCGAGCGGCATCGTGGGAATCGTGGGTGGCTGTGGTAGAAACTTGATGCTCGCCGCATTTTAGGTGGCCCACATGTCATGCACACAAAGTCAGAGGGGCGGTGCCGCCGAGAGGGGTGAGGCGCACGTCGGGGGGCGTGGTGCCGTCGGTTGGAGAGGCGTCGTGGGAATCACGAGATGAAACGTGATGGTCGCCGTAGTTGAACTTCCATGGACAAGCTGTCATGTCTACGAACACATGCACTGCATACCGATCACTGGAAGGAGTAGCAGAGAAAGCTATATATGCGGATAAATAGTTCCTTATAGTCAAGCGGACCCACGCTACTACTCTATTCCAAAGACATGCACACCATCGAAATATTTCATCTATATCAATATACACTGAGAGGGAATAATTTTTTTTACAAGAGAGGAAATAGTTCATCCATCCATAATGCCTTCCTGCTGGTGCATCATTTTCTTCTTCTTCTTCTTCTTCTTCTTCTTCTTCTTCTTCTTCTTCTTCTTCTTCTTCTTCTTCTTCTTCTTCTTCTTCTTGTTCTCATTCTCTGTGGGAGATGGCTTCGCAACAAGCTCTTTGGACCTTGCAGCTATCTCGAAACTCACACGGGGATCAAGGGCAGCATATTTTATCCGCTCGTATGTCAAGGGATAATTCTCCCATCCAGACGACCTTAATGCCACCGTCTCGTCACCCTTCTGAAGATTTTTACCGAGCACAAAATTTGCTACATCGAATAGGGATGGTGTCTGTTTAGCACAATCTTCTACAGGAATTTTGATTCTGGTTTGTAGGTTAGCGATGCTTTTCAAATCAAGGTTGTATGGCTCCAGCTTCTGTTTGTCCCCTTCGATGCCCCACAGAAGTATACGTCCTCCCGAGACAAGAAACCGTGAAGCTCACCGGGTATGGAGGGCGAGTGTATGATGTGGTACACCAAAACATCATCTACGAGGCACAGCTGAAGGATGGCGGCACGCTGGATCTTCCCAGGGGCACGCTCCGTGTACTTTGCGTCGAGACCGATGACCCTCGTCTCTACCTTTTTGAGGGAGTTGGATACATTGTTGATCCACTGCCGAACAACCCTTGGGTGGACGGTGACGGTGGCAACTATGTGCATCGAGCCTTCGACAAGGACATGTTGGATGCTAAAAACCTGCATCTCGATCTCTTTCGCCATTTGGAACCGCTGGAACGGAGGGCTATGGTTTGGAGAATTAGGATTAGATGGCTAGTCGAACTGAAGTAGTAGATGATTATTTAAAGTGGTTAAAACAATGTGAACGCAGTGGGGTTTGGATGCAAATGAAGATGAAGGGGAGGTGAAGAAGCCAAGGCGAATCGATTCCCGATGGAGAAGTAAATGGGAGAAGTGGCGTGCAGGCAGTTGATTAGACGGCTAGGTAGACTAAACGAAAAGGCTATGCGGGTAGACTAAGGAGTCGTACCTGTTCGTGTACATGCCCATCCTTCCTGATAGGTGGGACCTATGCAAACAGATAAAAAAATGTGTCATAGCTTTTTTTGAGCGCGTGAGTGGGAGACACAACATTCTCTGGTTAAGGAATACTCCCTCCGTTTAGGTGAGTATAAGTCACCTTATGAAAATCAGGTTTTCCCAAAACCTTTAGGCGTGGAGCATTAACTTCCTGCTCGATCCCCTCCCAGCCTCGTTAGCCAGCGTTCTCTTCCTCTGCTGCCGCGTTCTACCTTTCCATTTTCCCTATTCTCAAGTGTGGAACGATCTGCATGCCGTCCTTGATGCACCAGAACGACCACTGCATGCATCGCGGCAGGGCGTTGATTGGGCATGCACGAGAATTTGGTTCTGCTTGCAATATGGATGATACCTGAACGATGAAGTGAACAGACATGCTACCACGGGAGACCTATTTCCGCTATACAATACTGGAGTACTCATGTTCCTACTACTACTAGTAGTAGTAGTAGTAGTACAACTGTGGTACACTTGATGGTCAAAATACTATTCATTCGGTCCTCACAGTGAAGTGACAACACCCTGCGCCTGACACTAGTCCAGGCCAGGTGGCGTGTTCGGGTTACCAAAGTCAGCCTCACCCTGTGCCCTGTGCAGTCTGTCACCGCCGCTGTACAGCACATTGGCGCCTCGCCTCATCTCCCTCTCCGCTCCCATAGCACCACTCCATCTCCATCTCCTTCTCCGTCTCCGTCTCCATCTCCATCTCACTGTGCCCCCGTGTACCGTTGCCTCACTCGCCTCCCCCAGTACCACTATTCCCTCGCTAGCCGCTCCAGCACCGACATCCTTCTCCCCCGTAAATCAAGCCCCCTTCCAAACTCCACCATGGCCGAACGTGAACCGCGTAGCATCCATATGAGCCGCGATTGGAGCAATCTCCCCAGTGACATCCTCGACCTCTGTTGTTCGTGTATGGATATGTTGACCGTCCTGCGGCTGGTTACATGCTCGAGGGACATGCACACGACCATCATCGAAGCGAGGCCTAAGCTTTTCAAGACACCCTGCTTTCTGCTATCTGGTCTTGCGAGATTGGCTCACCATGATACGGAGGCGTGCATGATGTCCCTCGACTTCAATCCGATCTCCATTAGCCGAAACTTCTTTGCAGGTATGTAGTGTGTTGCCGTACATCATTTCCCTCGACATCGATGTTAATGATGACGCCATGACACTATTTGAACTTTTTGTGATGATTGGCATATATGGATATTATCCTTATTTTACAGTAATCATGTTTGGCGAGTTAATTCATGCGATTGTGACCATGTCATTACAGCCAATTTGTACCCTGAATAATCAAACGGTTAGGAATATATGGATATTATCCTTATTTTATAGTAATCTATATACTACTACTAAATATGAGTGTGTATCAATGGCCATGTTAGTTTCCTCATTTTCATGATGTAGAAACATTCACCACACTGTTGGTTTCATCTATCCATACATTAGGGAAGTAAATGTGCATATGGAGAACTCTATATTTGGAAGTAGTGAAATCCTGCAATGCTTACCATGTGTACATACCTATATTCACCCTTCAGCAATCAATGGCTAGAATAATATCCTCACAAAAATTTTGCCCACAGAACACGAGTATATAACAATGCATGGTCTGTTAGTTACCTTGAAGAATTTGTTTGTGAGGACAGAACATGATTACATAACATGCATGTGTTAGTACTAATCTTGATGCATGTAGTTAGTTGGTTAGTAGACTGACTAGTCATGCGTGCATGCATTAGATGGATAAGTAGCGTGTGTGTGTGTTGCGTGGTGATACAGCCGCGTGAGCTAGCTAGCCAGGTAGTTAGCGATCTGTTGCGAGCTGGACGCAACGTGCGTGCTGATTGCATCGTGAGCGCGTGTGGCCGGGGCATGCAGATTGTGCATGCGGCTGAGTAGGAGTGGGCAGTGCTCGTGCATACGTGCGCATGGAGACTTGGGCGTTGCGCTGGTATGGGACTACAAAAGCCTCCGCCACAAGAATGTGCTCCTCCAGTTGTAAGCCATGTAGCCAGGTGTAGAGTTTGTGCTCAAGGAAAGTCGAGTACGTGCTCAAGGGGCGTTCGTGCGCCGGGAAAGTCCTTGTGTCTGTGTGTCCTTCTTCCTCCTCCGGTCCTCTTCTTCCTCGAGTGCAAGGCGAGCATGGAGGCGAGAGAGAGGGCGGCAACAATAATTGGTATCATGAGCTTGGTGTCTTGGGCGTGCTTGCCATGTCGGAGGCATGGCGGCGGTGGCGGTGTTCGCCGGCGGCTGCGCGGTGAAGCTCCGGGCCGTGTGTCGGTCTATGGAGGTGCGCGCCGCGGCGAGGAGGCTGCAGCGGACGCAGCGTGCGCGGCCTACATGGAGGCATCGGCTGAGGCGCGCGGTGAGGGCGTGGTGACAACGATGCGTGGCAAGTCCGCGGCTATGCGGTGTGATGTCGTGTGCGCGAAGAGCATGGTGGTCGTGGAGATGAGAAGGTCGCAGAGGACCTGTGTGGTGGCGCAGAGGTCGCGGCGGCTCGGCGCGACAACCGTGGATGCGCGTGGCACGGAGCCGCAGCGGCCCCGGCGGACCTGCACGGTGGCGCGGCGTGCCGGCATGGAGGTGTTGCGCTGCAGTTGAGGCCGCGGAGGTGCAGGGCAATAAGACGCGGAGGCGAGCCGGGCGCGACCGGTGCGTGTTATGGGTGCGCACTGGACGCGTCGGGCGCGTCGGGACTGCGGGCGCGCGTACGAGCGTGCGGTTGACTTTGGGAGGAGGCGTATGTCGCCGTGGTGCTCGAGTCCGTGCTCGAGTTCGGCTACATCCTTCCGGCGTTTGTCGCTGGCGGCTGCCATGGCGGACGCGGAGGCGGCACGCGGTGAGCGTGTGGTGCGGTCGGGCTCGTCGGGTGCGCCGGATGCGCGCGGGACGTGCGGGACGCACTGGTGCGTTCGGGCTTGTCGGGCGCGTCTGGTGCGCGCGGGACGTGCGGGGCACGGAGGGACGCCAAGCGCGTGTCGCCGACGGAGATGGAGCTCGGCGTATGTCGTCGGGGTCGTGACGGAGCACGGTGCGACCGGCGTCGGTACGCCAGGTCGGGTCCGCGGGGCTGTGTCACGGTCGTGGCGACATCGACGACGGGAGCTGCAACAACTCCGGGGACGGCAAGTCAAGATTAGGAGGGAAAATGTTAGTACTAATCTTGATGCATGTAGTTAGTTGGTTAGTAGATTGACTAGTCATGCGTGCATGCATTAGATGGATAAGTAGCGTGTGTGTGTTGCGTGGTGATACAGCCGCGTGAGCTAGCTAGCCAGGTAGTTAGCGATCTGTTGCAAGCTGGACGCAACGTGCGTACTGATTGCATCTTGAGCGCGTGTGGCCGGGGCATGCAGATTGTGCATGCGGCTGAGTAGGAGTGGGCAGTGCTCGTGCGTACGTGCGCATGGAGACTTGGGCGTTGTGCTGGTATGGGACTACAAAAGCCTCCGCCACGAGAATGTGCTCCTGCAGTTGTAAGCCATGTAGCCGGGTGTAGAGTTTGTGCTCAAGGAAAGTCGAGTACGTGCTCGAGGGGCGTTCGTGCGCCGGGAAAGTCCTTGTGTCTGTGTGTCCTTCTTCCTCCTTCGGTCCTCTTCTTCCTCGAGTGCAAGGCGAGCATGGAGGCGAGAGAGAGGGTGACAACAACAGCATGACATGGTAGTTTCCTATGAAGAATCGATTGCGAGATAACATGGGTATAACCATGCATGGCACTTCTATATTTTCGAACCCAGTATACATTTCCCTGTATTTTCTTCCCATTTCCAATAGGGACATATCAATGCTGTTTCTTGCATTATCCTACTCATACTCTGAACAATGTTGATATTACATTAACAATGCCTGTCCTTTTTGATATGATACAGTGTCCCTACAGTTACTGCCCTTTGTAATTACACCACCTTTGCCAAAAACAGGGAAGCACAACTGGTTCCTTGCTCGATCAGACGACGGCAAAAGACTGATGATCGTTCGGACACATGAGCCGGAAAAGTTATATTGCAAAAACCCCACTGTATACAAGCATCGTGTAATACGTGAGTATCCGGACAGTGGCTATTACGTCTATGAGCAGGATACCAGCTTGTTGGGGCCTTTAGGATTTTTTAGTTGGAGGCGGGTAAACAGCCTTGGTTCACACTCTCTGTTTCTCGGACTCAATTATCTGATTAACCAGGAGATCACCGTTGGCAAGGACCTTGATGGCAGAGAGGCTCTGTTTGTTATGGAAAACTGTGTCTACACGGCGAGCCCTAGGAGTTCGGGAGCATACTCTCCTGATTGTCAATGATACAGCCTGCAGCCAAAAGAAGGTGAGAATGACAAAGGCATCCGGATTAACTTTGATCCTTGGATGTCTCAATTATGACAGGCAGCGATGTGGTTCAAGCCTTCAGGTTGATAGGTAATTGGGCTGTTGCATCGAAAGGGTGGACTACTGGTGTCTCCGGATCACTGGTCGCTGAAGCGGGACTGCAAATTATGATGGTGTTGGATCATCTCTTCGAATGACTTTGTTGTCTTTGCTGCTGGTTCTGGATGGGTAGTTCTTTCTTTTGTTATGCATATTCCTTGTCATTTGGTCATCCTCGTCTATGTCACTCTTTCTATGTAATAGTTGCTTCTGTTTAGAATGTCATTATCGTCTGGATCACGAGAGTCTGAGCGCTGCAGATGGGTACGTTTTGGTGGTGTAGCAAGACTTCTTATGAACTATCATTTCTTGCTGTTTATGTTAGTAGTAGTCACTAGTCAGTGTTTGAATGTTGTATATATCATTGTTTCAAACTGTTTATTGTCTCGAACTACTGGTGGGCTAAATGAGGGCATCACCATTCTCCAGTGTTTAGAGTATATCTCCATTTTTCAAGTTATATAATTTGAGCTCACTGTCTTTTTGATGATGTACACTTGTTTGGCCCAGTGAGGTGTCGTTGAATATGGGCCGAGTAGTAACGCAATGCCAAACATGTCAATTATGACTCTCGGGCCGGGCTCTCAAAAGATCCTGAAAAAAAGGCCGGGCTCTCCAAAAAAGAAAGAATAAGGACTCTTAGGCCGACATGTGGGCGCCACCGGTGTTTTCGTGCGCTTGCGCGCCGAGAGCATATTGGCGCGCGCTCGAAATTCATGCTACCTTTCAATCCCCAGTCTCCCGCCCCTCCCCCACCTCTGGAATCTCGATTCCTACTCCAGTTCCCCCAAATCCCCCTCCTGTACTCCCTGTACTCAAGCGCACTATCATGTCATCGGTCAACGCGGATCTCCGAGCCGGAGATCCTAAGGTCCGTCCTGCCTTCGGTCGCTGCGTGCTATCGCTCAACAGTGGCATGGCGGCGCTTGACGACCAGTTTGCCAGCAAAGTGCTGATGGTAACCATCGACGGCGACCGGCCTCTCGTCTCGCCGGACGACCTTGTCAAAGCTCTTGGCATTGCGCCCGGCATCCAAATAAGTGACTTGCTCGTCGAAGTCTGTCCGCCACCAGCTGATTTCTTTGTCAGGTTCCGAACAACTTTTGACTACAGTCGTGTGTTCGAATCTTCCCGGCGTTTGTTCTGTGATGGCGCGCTGGTGAGCTTTGATCGGTGGCACCCAGGATGGGGCTCGGTGCCCTCTGAGCTTGAGTTTTTAACAAAGCTTACCTTCCACAGCATGCCTCGATGTGCTTGGAATAGCGAGTCCATGAACGAGCTTATCAACGACCTTGGAGGTGAGCTTGTAAGTATGTTTGTTCCTCCAGACAGCTGGGCTCTGACGGTTATGACATGGATGAAGAAGCCATCCACCATACAGAAGGTGATTGGTGTTGAGATACCGGTGTAGGAACCGGGGTTGTACTATTCGTCGCCACCAAGGCCGCCGCGGACCATGTTAGGGATGTACCTATATCGAGTGTTCGTGCATGTCGAAGAAGTGGTCAATCCATCAATCGAAGTCCTGCCGCCGCCGTTGGTGCCAGGGTCCGTTGACGACGTCCATTACAGGAGTCAACGTCAGACTTTCCCCGTGTTGCTCGGAACGATGGATGGCACAGGGCCTACTCCATCGCGCGGCGGAGGCCACTGCTTCTTTGGGAGAAGAGGCAGGGCTGGCTGCTTGGATGTGCTCTAATTTGAGGTAACAACTGAATCTTGTCAGATAGTACTAGTTAAATCCGAGCTATGGGTCTAAAGCACTGATATGCCAGTACATTTGATTGTGACCTATTCTAATTTTGTACCTGAACTTTTTTTAGAAAGGGCTGTATGTCAACTTAATGTGCTAGCAGAACTTATTGTGTTGTCTGTCTGTTTTCTTTGTACAACATTCAAGATATTTCCCCGTCATTTATAAAGACGATGAACCATTATGTACGACTTCGTTGGTTTCAACATAGCCCTTCCCATAGCGATCCACTGCTTCCATCTTGATTGTGCCGCCTCGTGAAATTTTTGTATGCAAGTTCACTGTGCTATGATGTTCTATATGATTGTGTCAACTATATAAGTTTTTACTGAGCATCAACAATTTATATGGCTGAAAGATGTATTTACGAGCATCGACCAATGGGTCTCTCTCTCTCTATCTCTCTCTCTCTCACACACACACACACACACTGATATGTCTCCAACGTATCTACTTTTACAAACACTTTTGCCCTTGTTTTGGACTCTAACTTGCATGATTTGAATGAAACTAACCCGGACTGACGCTCTTTTCAGCAGAACTGCCATGATGTTGTTTTATGTGTAGAAAAGAAAAGTTCTCGGAATGTCCTGGAAATCCACGGAGGCACTTTTTAGAATTAATAAGAATTTTTGCCGAAAGAATGAAGGCCAGGGGGCCCACGGGCTGTCCACGAGAAAGGGGGACACCTCCCGACCTCAACTCGAACTCCATATATATCGTCTCGGGGAGAAAAAAACAGAGAGAAAGTTTCATCGCGTTTCACGACACGGAGCCACCGCCAAGCCCTAATCTCTCTCGGGAGGGCTGATCTGGAGTCCGTTCGGGGCTCCAGAGAGGGGGATTCGTCGCTGTCATCATCATCAACCATCCTCCATTACCAATTTCATGATGCTCATCGCCGTGCGGGAGTAATTCCATCGTAGGCTTGCTGGACGGTGATGGGTTGGATGAGATTTACCATGTAATCAAGTTAGTTTTGTTAGGGTTCGATCCCTAGTATCCACTATGTTCTGAGATTGATGTTGCTATGACTTTGCTATGCTTAATGCTTGTCACTATGGCCCGAGTGCCATGATTTCAGATCTGAACCCATTATGTTTTCATGAATATATGTGTGTTCTTGATCCTATCTTGCAAGTCTATAGTCACCTATTATGTGTTATGATCCGACAACCCCGAAGTGACGATAATCGGATACTTCTCAGTGATGACCGTACTTTGAGGAGTTCATGTATTCACTATGTGCTAATGCTTTGTTCCGTTCTCTATTAAAAGGAGGCCTTAATGTCCCTTAGTTTCCGTAAGGACCCCGCTGAACACGGGAGGGTAGGACAAAAGATGTCATGCAAGTTCTTTTCCATAAGCACGTATGACTATTTACGGAATACATGGCTGCATTACATTGATGAACTGGATCTAGTTCTATGTCACCCTATGTTATAACTATTGCATGAGGAATCGCATCCGGCATAATTTTCCATCACTGATCCATTGCCTACGAGCTTTTCATATATTGTTCTTTGCTTATTTACTTTTCCGTTGCAACTGTTACAACTACTACAAAAACCCGAAACATTTATCTTTACTTTTTCTACCGTTACCTTTATTATCATACCACTTTTGCTACTAAATACTTTGCTGCAGATAATAAGTTATCCAGGTGTGGTTGAATTGACAACTCAACTGCTAATACTCAAGAATATTCTTTGGCTCCCCTTGTGTCGAATCAATAAATTTGGGTTGAATACTCTACCCTCGAAAGCTGTTGCGATCCCCTATACTTGTGGGTTATCAAGACTAATTTCTGGCGCCGTTGCCGGGGAGCATAGCTCTATTCTCTGAGTCACTTGGGATTTATATCTGTTGATCACTATGAAGAACTTGAAAGATGATCGAACCAAGATTTTGCCCTCAACTACGAGGGGAGGTAAGAAACTGCCATCTAGCTCTGCACTAGATTCTCTTTCCGTTATAAGTAAGCTTGCGACACCTAAACCTGCTACTGCTATGAATTCTGATATGTCGCATGTTATTGATGATGCCACTTCTGCTATGCATGATGAAACTACTTCTATGCTTGATACTACTTTGCCATTAGGTGAATTTCTAGATGAACAACTTGCTAGAGTTAGGGGGAATGAAAATATTGAAGATCCTATTACTGATGATAGTGATGATGAAGGTCCCCCCAATTATTATGTTTTACCTATTGTTCCTAAGGGTTATGTTATGCATGAAACAACTGCTATGGAAATTCTTGCTTGCAATGATAGAAATGATCTTAAGAAATTATTAGCTAAATGGAAGCAGCAGTCTCTTAATGCTAGAATGAAACCCGATCCTGCTTTTGCTACTTCACCTATCTGTGTTACTGATAAGGATTATGAATTCTCTGTTGATCCTGATATTATTACTTTAGTTGAATCTGATCCTTTTTATGGCCTTGAATCTGAAACTGTCATGGCACATCTTACAAAGTTGAATGATATAGCCACCCTATTTACTCATGATGAGAAGTCTCGTTATTTATATATCCTTAAGATATTTCCGTTCTCATTAAAGGGTGATGCTAAGACTTGGTATAATTCTTTTGCTCCTGGTTGTGTGCGTAGTCCCCAGGATATGATTTATTACTTCTCTGCTAAATATTTCCCTGCTCAGAAGAAACAAGCTGCCTTGCGGGAAATATATAATTTTTTGCAAATCAAAGAAGAGAGTCTCCCACAGGTTTGGGGGAGGCTTCTCCGATTACTTAATGCTTTGCCTGATCATCCTCTTAAGAAAAATGAAATACTTGATATCTTTTATAATGGACTAACCGATGCTTCCAAGGACTACTTGGATAGTTGTGTTGGTTGTGTTTTCAGGGAAAGAACAGTCGACGAAGCTGAAATACTATTGAATAATATGTTGACTAATGAAAATAATTGGACTCTTCTTGAGCCAGTTCCTGAAGTAATTCCTGAACCAATTGAGCCAACTTCTGAGCCTATTCTTAAACCCACTCCAAAGAAGAGAGGTGTTTTATTTCTCAGTCCTGAAGATATGCAAGAGGCAAAGAAATCAATGAAAGAAACAGGTATTAAAGCTGAAGATGTTAAGAATTTACCTCCTATTGAAGAAATACATGGTCTTAATATACTGCTTGAAGAACCACATTGTCTTGATAACCCGACACAGGTAGTAAAGGTAAATTCTCTCTATAGATATGATAAAGTTGAAGTACCCTCTACTAAATTTCATAGCCCCTGCTTAGATGAATTTGATGACTTTATGGCTAGACAAGAAAGTTTTAATGCTTATATTGGTAGAGAGTTAAAGAATAATGCTTTCGAGATAGGACGCATAAGCGATAATCTGGCTAGAGTTAAAGATGAACTTCACCTCATTAGCAAATATGCTTCTATGGTTGCTACCCAAGCTAAGCAAGTACTTAAAGCTCAAAATGATTTGCTCGATGAATTAAATAATAAAAATGACTTTGCCGTTAGAGTGGCTACTAGACAGGTAGAATGACTCAGGAACCTTTGTATCCTGAAGGCCACCCTAAGAGAATCGAGCAAGATTCTTAGAGAAATAATTTAGCGGCATCTAGTTCTTCTAAAAAGAAGAAAAAGAAAAATGATAGAACTTTGCATGCTTCTAGTGAACCTACTGTAGACACACCTGAGAATCCCCATGGTATTTCTATTTCTGATGATGAAACGCAATCAGGTGATGAACATGAACCTAGTGATAATGTTAATGATAATGTTCATGTTGATGCTCAACCTAGCAAAGACAATGATGTAGAGATTGAACCTGTTGTTGATCTTGATAACCCACAATCAAAGAATCAATGTTATGATAAGAGAGATTTTGTTGCTAGGAAGCACGGTAAAGAAAGAGAACCATGGGTTCAGAAACCCATGCCCTTTCCCCCTAAACAATCCAAGTTAAAGGATGATGAGGAATTTGAGCGCTTTGCTGAAATGATTAGACCTATTTTCTTAGTATGCGCTTAACTGATATGCTGAAAGTAAATCCTTATGATAAATATATGAAGGATATCATTAGAAATAAAAGAAATATACCGGAAGCTGAAATTTCCACCATGCTTGCTAATTACACTTTTAAGGGTGGAATACCAAAGAAACTTGGAGGTCTGGGTGTTCCAACTATACCATGCTCTATTAAAAGAAATTATATTAGAACTGCTTTATGTGATCTTGGAGCCGGTGTTAGTGTTATGCCTCTCTCTTTATATTGTAGACTTGAATTGAATAAGTTGACACCTACTGAAATATCTTTTCAAATGGCTGATAAATCAATTGCTATACCTGTCGGTATTTGTGAGGATGTGCCTGTTGTAGTTGCAAATGTCACTATCTTAACGGACTTTGTTATTCTTGATATTCCTGAGGACGATAGTATGTCTATTATCCTTGGTAGACCTTTTCTTAATACTGCAGGGGCTGTTATTGATTGCAACAAATGCAATGTCACTTTTCATGTTAATGGTAATGAGCACACGGTACACTTTCCGAGGAAACAATCTCAAAATCATAGCATCAATTCTATTGAAAAAGTTCCAACTATCATTTTTGGAGGTTTTGAATTTCCTCTCCCTACTGTCAAGAAAAAGTATGATATTCTTATTGTTGGGGATTTTCATATCCCCGTTGAGGTAACTTAGTGTTATTCGAAATTTCTCCGGTTCCGTGTTATTCGGAATGAGTTTGTTAACAAGACTTGATCAACCTTGTTAGTGGATTCATTTTGATGTTCATGAGATGGATGAAACTAGAAGGCACAACCTTCTGTACCCTCCTTTTACTTTCTGTTATTTAGTATAAATAAAGCAAAAATAGTATTATCTATCTGTTTTTTGAATTATCTGTGCATTAAAAAATAGTCCAAAAATAAAAGTGCTCCAAATTCCCTGCAAATTTAGTATGATTTTTTCTGGAATATTTGAGGATTTTAGGCACTGAAAACACTGCAAGAGGGGCAAGCACCAGGCCACGAGAGAGGAGGGCGCGCCCCTCTATCTCATGGGCCCCTGGTGGGTCCCCTCCACTTATGCCAGCACCCACACACTTCATCTTCTACCAAAAAAATCCCCATCTAGCTCAAGCCCGAGTTCTAGCTCGTTTGGCTGCGATTTTCGAAGCTCAAAGCTCCATTCGCAAAACTGCTTTGGGAGATTGTTGCTTGGTATGTGACTCCTCCATTGGTCCTATTAGTTTTTGTTCTAGTGCTTTATTCATTGCAAATTTTTGCTGCATGACCATGTTCTTGAGCTTGCATGTTAAATTTTTGAGGTCCCAAGCAATTCCAATGCATGATATAGTCTCTAGGCACTTGTAGGAGTAGTTGCTATCAATCTTGTTTAGTTTTATTCACTTTTATTTTGAAGTTACTAAAATTTCAGAAATTTTCAGAAAAAGAAATATGCTTAGAAGAATGTACCAAGGTGGATCCTCGGCAAAGAAAGGGCCAAGAATTGCTATACGTGAACAAGATGTTAATTTGCCAAGGGACGCGAATGTACGGGCTTGCGAGTGGCCATCCGATGATTTTATGGTCGAAGCAGGCTTCAAGGAGGAATTTGACGCGTATGTGCGTAATGCCGAGCTGGAGGACTTCTTACAAGATAAGTGTCCTCAGTATTATCAATTGACTGATTCCTTTGTGCAGAGGTTCGAATATATTACTTCGCGTAATTCTCCTAGTGTTGTGTTTGATATTTATGATACATCTTATACCATGGATTTAGAGGATTTCACAACTGCTTGCAAACTCCCGCAGTGGGGTAATATTAATAATCCTCCCAAATCTGAAGTTAGAGATTTTCTTGCTAGTATTACTTTGGGAGAATCTGGGGACGTAACACAAGCTACCATAGGGAGCATCCATTTTCCTGCTATACATTACTTTGCTCTCTTTATTGGTAGATGCATTAACAGTAAGGACGAAGTATGTCACATGTGTGCCCCTGATCTTTGTGTCCTCAAGAGTGCCGTGTCAGGTTATAGAGGTTATAACTTGGGGGCAATAGTTGCACGTAGGTTGCATATCAATAATAAAAAGGGAGATTTCTTTGGAGGAATTTATGCAACCCGTGTGGCTAATTTTCTTAATATAGCTCCACGAGAGGGGGATATGCTTGTACCTCCTATTTATTTGGATAAAGAAGCTATGTTTGATCATCATTTTCTTGAGAGGAATGAACAATTCCTCCATTTTCGACTAACCTATAACAGACGCAACGTCGTCCCTGTTACTCTTCCTGCTCCCTACCTTTTTGATTATCAGGCAAAAGGAAGATATGTTGTCACCAGGGAGGAAGCAACTGAATATGAGAGGGGAATAGAGGCAGCTCGCCAACACGCTGCTCCTCAGGAGGCGGTCGCCTCTGCATCTCAGTACAACCCCAGTTTCACTTATGGATATCAGCCAGACGGTCATTGGTATTAAACCAACTTAAGCCAAAAGCCTAAGCTTGGGGGAGTACGTATTTCTCACCGACTTTACATTCATGTTCACACACTAGTCGTCGGTGCTCATACTCTTTCATTGTATTATCCATGTTAGTTTATATTTCTTTTTCCAGCTTTCTTCTTATGTGTTTGTTAAACCTTAAGAAAAACCAAAAAAAATAGTTAGTTTAATTTCTTTGCTTGTAGTAGAAATTAAAATGAAAACCCAAAAAGATTTCTCGTTCTTCTTTTACTTGTTGGGAGCTTTCCCGTGTAAATAGTTTTATTTTCTTTTCTTTCTTTTGGGGGTCGAGAAGACCATATTGAAAATGCTTAGTGACTCTTGAGTTGAATGCTTGCAGATTCCAGCTTAGTCCAATGCACATGCACTATTATTATTATACACATCGTTCGGTCGTGCAAGTGAAAGGCAATAATGACGATATATGATGGACTTATGGGGATGAGAAAAGCTGGTATGAACTCGACCTCTTTTGTTTTTGTAAATATGATGATTCATCGTTCCTGAGTCAGCTATTATGAAGTAAACATATTTGCAATGACATTTAGAGATTATAGTTGCTTGTGCCATGCTTGATTAGCTATGAGTTATAATGGTTTACCTTGTGTGCCAACATGCTATTAGAATGATTATGATGTGGTATGATGGGATGGTATCCTCCTTTGAATGAATTAAGTGACTCGACTTGGCACATGTTCACGCATGTAGTTGAATCAAATCAACATAGCCTTCATGATATTTATGTTCATGGTAGATTATATCCTACTCATGCTTGTACTCGGTGTGAATTAATTTTAATGCATGTTTCCGACTGTTGTCGCTCTCTCAGTTGGTCGCTTCCCAGTCTTTTGCTAGCCTTCACCTGTACTAAGCGGGAATACTGCTTGTGCATCCAAACTCCTTAAACCCCAAAGTTGTTCCATATGAGTCCACTATACCTACCTATATGCGGTATTTGCCTGCCGTTCCAAGTAAATTTGTATGTGCCAAACTCCAAACCTTCAAATGAAATTCTGTTTTGTATGCTCGAGCAGCTCATGTTTCAACTAGGGATGCCTATATCTTCCATGCTAGGTGGGTTATTCTCAAGAGGAGTGGACTCCGCTCCTAATTCACGAGAAAGGGCCGGTAACCGGGATGCCCAGTCCCATGATCCAAAAAGATCAAATCAAATCAAAATAATTAAACAAAACTCCCCCAGGGCTGTTGTATGTTGGAGGCACTTGTTGTTTCGAGCAAGCCATGGATTGATGCTTGTTGGTGGTTGGGGGAGTATAAACCTTTACCATTCTGTTTGGGAACTGCCTATGATGCTTGTAGTATGGAAGATATAGCCATCTCATAGTTGTTGCATTGACATCAAAAGTATGCCGCTCAAAATGTTATTCAATCTCTATTTTAAAATCGAGCTCTGGCACCACTACAAATCCCTGTTTCCCTCTGCGAAGGGCCTATCTATTTACTTTTATGTTGAGTCATCACCCTTCTTATTAAAAAGCACCCGTTGGAGAGCACACTGTCATTTGCATTCATTATTATTGGTTTATATTAGGTATGACTTGACTGGATCTCTTTTACCATGACTTACAATGTTTAGCCAGTCCTTGATCTTTAAAGGTGCTCTGCATTTATGTTTTGCGGTCTCAGAAAGGGCTAGCGAGATACCATTTTGTTATATTATGTTATAATTATTTTCAGAAAGTGTTGTCATCCGAGTTTTATTATTATAGCTCGTTAGCTGATTATGTTATTGATATGAGTAATTGTGAGACCTATGTGTTATTGTTAGTATGGTTAGTTCATAATATTTGCTGAAACTTGAATGCTGGCTTTTCATGTTACAACAACAAGAGCAAACAGAGTTTGTAAAAGTTTTTCTTTATCACTTTTAGTTTATCAACTGAATTGCTTGAGGACAAGCAAAGGTTTAAGCTTGGGGGAGTTGATACGTCTCCAATGTATCTACTTTTCCAAACACTTTTGCCCTTGTTTTGGACTCTAACTTGCATGATTTGAATGAAACTAACCCGGATTGACGCTGTTTTCAGCACAACTGCCATGATGTTGTTTTATGTGTAGAAAAGAAAAGTTCTCGGAATGTCCTGGAAATCCACGGAGGCACTTTTCAGAATTAATAAGAATTTTTGGCGAAAGAATGAAGGCCAGGGGGCCCATGGGCTGTCCACGAGACAGGGGAGCGCGCCCCCCCTAGGGCGCGCCCTCCTATCTCATGGGCCCCCTGGACACCTCCCGACCTCAACTCCAACTCCATATATATTGTCTCGGGGAGAAAAAAATTAGAGAGAAAGTTTCATTGCATTTCACGACACGGAGCCGCCGCCAATCCCTATTCTCTCTCGGGAGGGCTGATCTGGAGTCCGTTCAGGGCTCCACAGAGGGGGATTCATCGCCGTCGTCATCATCAACCATCCTCCATCACCAATTTAATGATGCTCACCGCTGTGCGTGAGTAATTCCATCGTAGGCTTG
The DNA here is from genome assembly GCA_963921465.1 of Triticum timopheevii. NCBI lineage: Eukaryota > Viridiplantae > Streptophyta > Magnoliopsida > Poales > Poaceae > Triticum > Triticum timopheevii. Next base: position 490,522,971 of record OY997270.1, on the reverse strand, counting down.
CTGGACGGTGATGGGTTGGATGAGATTTGCCATGTTATCAAGTTAATTTTGTTAGGGTTTGTTCCCTAGTATCCACTATATTCTGAGATTGATGTTGCTATGACTTTGCTATGCTGAATGCTTATCACTAGGGCCCGAGTGCCATGATTTCAGATCTGAACCTATTATGTTTTCATGAATATATGTGTGTTCTTGATCCTATCTTGCAAGTCTATAGTCATCTATTATGTGTTATGATCCGACAACCCCGAAGTGAAAATAATCAGGATACTTCTCGGTGATGACCGTAATTTGAGGAGTTCATGTATTCACTATGTGCTAATGCTTTGTTCCGGTTCTCTATTAAAATGAGGCCTTAATATCCCTTAGTTTCCGTAAGGACCCCGCTGAACACAAGAGGGTAGGACAAAATATGTCATGCAAGTTCTTTTCCATAAGCACGTATGACTATTTACGGAATACATGCCTACATTACATTGATGAACTGGAGCTAGTTCTATGTCACCCTATGTTATAACTATTGCATGAGGAAGCGCATCTGGCATAATTATCCATCACTGATCCATTGCCTACGAGCTTTTCATATATTGTTCTTCGCTTATTTACTTTTCCGTTGCTACTACAAAAACCCAAAAACATTTATCTTTACTTTTGCTACTGTTACCTTTATTATCACACCACTTTTGCTACTAAATACTTTGCTGCAGATACTAAGTTATCCAGGTGTGGTTGAATTGACAACTCAACTGCTAATACTCAAGAATATTCTTTGGCTCCCCTTGTGTCGAATCATTAAATTTGGGTTGAATACTCTACCCTCGAAAGCTGTTGCGATCCCCTATACTTGTGGGTTATCACACACACACACACACACACACACACACACACACACACACACACACACACACACACACACACAGAAACACACACACACATGCACGCACACGCACAAGTGGGACCCGTTGAATTATTTATTTGCTCGTGACAGCTTTTAATTAGGTTGCACTGTAATCTAACTTTTTTCTTAAGTTATTAATTGAGCTCAGTGACTTCAAAAAGTTGTACAGAAGCCTTGCTTGGGCCTTTCTGGCGTCGCTGAATGTGGGCTGAGTAACCATGTTAGGTTGTACTGTACTAGATAGGCCTTTTTTTCAACATCAGCAATGCAACTGGGCCGACAGTTGTACACAATATCCGGGTCAACTTGTTATCCGCCCCGCTGGGCTGCAAAGTTTTCTAGGAGGTATGCATTAGGCTTAACAAGAAAATGGACTTTAGGAAATTATAAATGGGATGTAATTATAATAATTGGGCAATTACTATGCACCAAACATGTAATTAGTTTGAAAAATATATTATTTTTGGAATTTGGAAATTTTAATTTCATTACTTGTTGCGCGCGCAATATTTCGTTGGATTTTAACGTGATACAACTTTATTTTGAAATTATATTTAACCTGACTAGAAATTTTGGATAAAAATATTTCGGATCCCATCAAAATGTGGGAATTCTTTTTTGAATTCAATTTTGAGCGGTTGTTTGAAATTATTAATCGTTGTCCTAGCTAGAAGTTGGGCTGTACTTTTAACAAACCCGTAAATGGGTTGTAGTAAATTCCATTAGAATTGAAAAATGGGCTGTACATTCTTACAAATCGCAAATGGGCTATATGTTCTTTGCCAAATCCAAGCTGTGGGCCTACTAAGTTGACGCGTACCAAGGGCTTTGTCAACTTAGTCAATATAAACGATTCTAGCTGCAGTGATCGTACTATGTCCATCCAACGACAGTAGTGCTTATTCAACCTCTAGTCTTCTTGCTCCAGCCGCCCAAAGCAGCGCCGGTCATGTCGCGTGCTCCTGCCTCCCGTGGACGGCTGTGATGCCGTGGAGGCCTCACCGCCCCGTACTACTCCCACCGATGGTCAGGCCATCCCTCTACTCACCCACACCCACTGTTATTCTGCGGCGACGACAGCCTCACACCGCAGCCGAACCAGTGAACCCTCGTACTCCTCTCCGCGCGGGCTACCACTGCTGCGTCTTCCCCGGCTCCGCGTCGTCCCCGTCCTAGGCCTCGCCGTCGTCTAGACCACCGCCCTGGTGCTCTCGGCGCGGCGTGGTCAACGTGGTCAATGATCGACTTCCATCAGAAGAATATTGTACGTGGAGAGGCTGACAGCTGGGTCCAGGCGGCCGCAAGGAAGTTCCTCCTTATTACGCGCAAAATAATTATTCCTCCACCTGACAGCAGGGACCCACCGGATGGGCCACCTTATTTTGCAAAAAAAAACGCTTCCCCCCTGACTGCTGGGACCCACTGGACGGGCCAGCGTATTTCGAGAAAAAATGTTCCCCGCGCTGTCAGCTCGTACCCATCGGAAGTGCCTCCTTATTACGCACAAAAAAATGAATACTCCCCCTGCTAGCTGGGACCCACCATGGTGGGAGGCTGACTTGTAGGCCTACTAAGTTGACTGGGACGGGGGCCTTTGTCAACTTTAGTCAATATGAACGATTCTAGCTCCAGGGACCGTACGATGTCCATCCAACGGCCGTAGTGCTTCTTCAACCTCGGCTCTTCTTGCTCCAGCCGCCCAAAGCAGCGCCGGTCGTGCCGCATGCTGCTGCCTCCCGTGGCTGGCTGTGCTGTCGCAGAGGCCTCACCACCCCCTACTATTCCCACCGCTGGCCAGGCCCTGTGGTGACGGCTGCCTCACACCACAGCCGAACCAGTGAACCCTCGTACTCCTCTCCGCGTGGGCTTCCACTGCCGCATCTTCCCCGACTCCCCATCGTCCCCTTCCTAGGCCTCGCCGTCATCCATCACCCTGGTGCTCTCGGCGCGGCGTGGTCAACATGGTCAAGGAACAACTTCCATCGGACGTGGACTGTACGTGGTGAGGCTGACAGCTGGGTCCACGGCCGCAGCAAGGAAGTGCCTCCTTATTACGCGGAAAATAATGATTCCTCCACCTGACAGCTAGGACCCACCGGACAGGCCATTGTATTTCATGAAAAAAATGTTTCCCCCTGACTGCTGGGACCCACCAGCTACATCTTCGCACGCAAGGAAGTGCGTCCGGGCAAAAAACAAAACGATTCGCCCCCCTAACCGTTGGGACCCACCAGCGACACCTTCGCACGCAAGGAAGTGCGTCTGGGCAAAAAAACGATTCGCCCCCCTGACTGCTGGGACCTCACTAGCTACATCTTCGCACGCAAGGAAGTGCGTCCAGGCAAAAAAAACGATTCGCCCCCCTGACTGCTGGGACCCACCAGCTACATCTTCGCACGCAAGGAAGTGCCTGATAGTCGGGACCCACCTGGTCGAAGCGTACGTAGCGTTGTCATTCTGGTCGCGAACGTGTACGTACATACTGGTCGATGTAGAGGCACGCACGTGTCGTAGTAGAGGCGCGCATGTGTCGTAGTAGAGGCGCGCACGTAGCATGTACACGTACGTATAGCGGCGAGGGGGCAAGAAAGAAAATACGGCCACGTACGTACATACGAGCATGGTCTTGAACGCCTACTCACGCATACGTACGGCCAGGGCTCGTGTACCTGGCTGGGTCGGAACGGAGAAACAGCGTCCTCATCGTGTTCATGGGGAGGCAACGGAATGCGTCGTGTTCATGGGGAGGAAACCGAATGCGTCGCGTTCATCGGGAGGCAACGAAACGCGTGGGAGCCAACAGGCTTGGACGGAACAGGCGATGGAAACGAGGCCTGGCGTACCGCACAATGGAGGAAACGGACCTCCTACATTCGGAACGGGGTCCTGTTGATCGGGAGGGGTGTGGCGTACCGCAAAACGGAGGAAACGGACCTCCTATGGTCGAAACGGGGGTCCTATTGATCGGGAGGGGTGTGGCGTACCGCAAAACGGATGAAACGGACCTCCTACGGTCGAAACGGGGGTCCTGTTGATCGGGAGGGGTGTGGCGTACCACAAAACGGACGAAACGGACTTGTGTTGGAGCGCTACGGTCGAAACGGGGGTCCTGTTCATCGGGAGGGGTGTGGCGTACAGCAAAACGGGACTCCACGGATACTGTTCATCTCCACCGTCGACCACCTCCAGCCTCCACGGGCTACCATCGACCTCCTCCAGCCTCCACGGGCTCCTGTTCATCCAGCCTCCACCATGCGCTACTCCACCGGCTACAGTTCAACCACCCCTCCACGGGCACCCCTCCACCGTCTACTGTTCATCCAGCCCTCCACACCACGGGGTCCTGTTCAACCACCCCTCCACGGGCACCCCTCCACCGTCTACTGTTCATCCAACCCTCCACACCACGGGGTCCTGTTCAACTACCCCTCCACGGCCACCCCTCCACCATCTACTGTTCATCCAGCCCTCCACACCACGGGGTCCTGTTCATCCAGAGGCAACGCCACCGCTCACTGTTCATCCAAACCCCCTCCCCCCGCAACGCTCACTGTTCATCCAATCGATTGGCTTCAGTTAGCAGCAGTAGCGAAGGAATCGCTCCATCGGGTTCAGTTAATAGCCATCGATCAATTGATCGGGTTTAGTAACGCGTAGCCTGTAGTGCAATCGCTCGGGTTAAGTTAGAGCCCTACGCCTCGCTCGGGTTCAGTTAGAGCCAACGCCTCGCATGTGTATGAGAGAAACGCGCATCGCTCGGCCCCCGACCTCCCACCGTAACCGGCAACTCCCCAAAATTTTCCTCCCCCTCGCTTCTACCATGGTTTTTTCCGTCATGGACGGCCCAAAGAATGTCATGCAGCTGCGTCTCCGACCCGCCCAGGACGAAAAGCCCATTTTCTGTCATGATTTTTTGTCATAGAAGTAGGATCCCACCACATCTATGATGATACCGGGTTTTGTCACAATTATCGTCATAGAAGTGTCATATGTATGAAAAAAAAATTCGTTCGGCCCAAAATGTCACAGATGTGTCTTTTTTTGTAGTGATGTCTAGAAGGAAGAACCACACCAACCACCATCGTCAACAAGTAAACATCCGCGTCGAAGACTAGGTGTATCTGCAAGCCACTTCTCTCAAAGGAACCAAGCATTTCCATGTCAAAGGGAAGCTTACACCAAGATTTAACAACCCCCTCTGAGGTCACTTCAAGACGAAGGATAGACGGCTACCAGCTAGAGTTACCACCTGAGTTACCCACTGTGCGTAATGTTTCCACATGACACAACTCCGGGAGTGTTTTCGACTTCCTAGCTAGCCCGAGAACTAATAAGGACATCGATCATCGAACAATCGACCCCCAGCCCAACCGGACCTACATGAGAAACCCCTTACCAACCTGGATCAAGCCGAACGTCATACACGGAGCCACACCATCAAGTACCTCAAGGTTCAATGGAGCACCACTCGGAAACAAAAGCAGTATGAGGACGTGGAGACTATACCCTGAATCCAAGTTTCCATACTCCTTTCCGCCCCTAGTTTGGGAATCTCGGGGACGAGATTCTTGGGTAGGTCTGTCACACCCTGATTTTCATGGCACAACACTTAAGATGATAAATTATGATAAAGTGTGGTTTGACAAAAACTTTTGCATTATTTGACTTTTTATTTGAGTTGGTTTTCTCTGTGTGTTTTCAAGTGCTCTTAAAAGTCAACATAGCTTCACCTTCTATACTTCATTTCCTTGATCCAAAACTTTTGCCCAATGATCATACCATGTGTATAGTACAATATAGAATTTTCTTACAAAAATAATTTGGCCAAAAAAGTATTTTCTAAATTTAGTTTTCCAAAACCCCCTGAATTGAGGTTTGCACTGCAAGTACTTGATTTGAGGTATGAAAAATCTTTCAAAGAGTATGTTTGACTCCTATTAGGTATAGGACTCCCAAAAACCACAAAAGTATAATTTTAAAAGTCATCTTGCTATTTTATTTAAAGGCTTTTTCTTTAGGACAGAAATGGTCTTTAATAGGTTAAAATTATTTTAATGTTTTGAAAATATTTGTGAAAATTTAGGGAAACTCAGTGGACATATATTGTCCATATATAAGAGTTTCAACACATGGTCATGTTCAAAATATTGGTCAAACCCCTCAATAACCCTTTCTGGATATTTCAAGCTTTTGAAATATTTACAAAGGAAATATTCTCTAAAAATTGCAAGAAAATTCTAGCATGTCACATATGACATGTTGGATGATCTTGCCAAGCCTCATGTCTTGGAGAACAACATAACATCATCAAATCTCCTCAAAACCATTTCTGTCCATTTTGAAGTTTGAGCAACTCTACATTGCCAAACATGTCCAAATGTTCTTAAACTTGGTGCACATGCTCCAATGGTCTAATAATGTATCTAGACCAAATGGCACAAGTTGGAGAAAATGATATCTTGATCAAAGTGCCTCAAAACCCTCCCTGTCCAGAATCAAATTTGAACAACTTTACATTGTCAACTTTCTTATTTTGCTCTCAACCTTTGTGGGAATGCTATAAACCCTAAATGATGACACTACACCAAGTGGTGCACCAAGGAGAAGAGTTTAGCTTAGTTAGATCTAAGCAAGTCCATTTCTGTTGATTTCTAGGGTTTACAAAAGTTACATTGTGGACTTTGCCCAAATAAGCTCAAAATGGGTGTAAGGACCTAATTATATGTGCCATTTCATCCTGTGGAGTCTCATGCCAAATAGAATTCATTTGCCTGTCCAAACCATCAACAAACACCTTCTGCCACTTTATCAAAACAACTACTTTGACCTCTTCCACTCTTCTCCATGACCTCAACTATTTACCACAGCCCCTCCTAGACCTCTTCTACCTCTAGTAGCAATGGCTGCATCTCAGATCAATAATTGAGGGGTGAAACCACCTCTTTTACCTCTTTGGACAGCCCTTGCACCCCTCTTCCTCACCTCCCTCCTCACTCCAGTGGCCACCCAAGGCATCCAAGGATTTACCCACATTCTTCACTCCTCCATAGAGCTACCAGACATGCTTGGTCGTGCCCACTTTGCCAAAAAAATGGCATGCCGGCCATTTGCACGCTCTGGAGCATGCTACAGTGCGCTCCCGCACAGTAGCCGTCCCCTTCCAACCGCCTCCGGCCACCTCGGGCCTCCCCAGCACGCCCGACGAGATGCCTCGACGTCTGAGGCACGACAGCTGGTCGGCCCCCTTCTTCCTCTCTCTCTCCTGCCCCTGCTCGCACGCGCACCATGGCCTCCCTAGAGCTCCAATGAGCATGCTCACATCCGCGCTGCCTTGACGCTCCCCCGCTCCTTCTCTCCCTTCCTATGGGCGTATACCACCCCTACAAACACCCCGGACACGCCCACGTGAGCCCCCGTGACATACAGCGACGACAACTACCTCGCCGGCGCATGGGTCCACGGCAAGCCCTGGCCCGGCTATATAAGACCTCCCCGAGCCCTCCTCTCCTCTCCAGTTGAGCTCTGCAGCTCCAAAACACCCCCTGAACCACCCAATCCTCTCCAGAAGCACCCGAGCTCGAGATCGAGATCAAGCTCTGCCGCTTCGGCTCGCCGGAGTTCGCGAGGTACAGGCCTCCCCCGCTCCTCCTCTGCCTCGATCTAGAACCCCAAAACACCCCTGATTGTTTTCCCCCTGTTTCCCCTCTCTGTAGCTGCCAGAAACAGTCGAAACCCTCGCCACCTGAAGCTCCTCCGCCGCCTGACCTCGTCGCCGGTGAACCAGGCCACCCCAGCGATCGCAACCACCTCCACCTGAACGGCGACTCTGCACTGAGTCCAACCCTGCCCTCCTCTCACCTCGCCGTGCCCTGCATCATCGCCGGTGAGCCCGCCGGCCCTGTGTCGCAGGGTTAGGGATGACAGGCAGGCCCCGCCTGTCAGCCTCTCCCCTCCATTGCCCCCTCTCTCTCTCGCTGACGCCTGGGCCCCGCCTGTCAGGTTTAAACCCGGCGCGCGCGCGTGCACCAGTGCACTAGGCCGCCTCTCGGACTGGGCCTGCTGCGTTGCGGCTCTTCTGGCCCAGTTGCATAGTGCTCCTTTTCCTTTTTTCTTTTTTGGTAAACTTGCAAAAATTCCACAGGATTAAATATTCATCCAAATGCAATAATTCCAACTCCCATATTTTTCTAAAAATCCCACCTATTTAATGGTGTAACTTTCATAAATATCCATCAAACTTTTCTGCACTGTTCAAATTTAAATTCAAATTTGAGCATTTATATTCCCCTCTGAAAATCCATTTATCCTATTCCACAACTCCAAATACATAACTAGTAATTTTCCCCTTCTTAGATTTCCCCCTAGTATTTATCAAAAATAAGTTGACATTTTTCTGAGCACTTTGGTTTTTCTGTTTTACTATTGCCTTATTTCTCGTTATTTTCTTGCGACGATTAGATCCCGTATTAGACGAAGTTGCTGAAGAAGAAGAAGAAGAAGAAGGATTTAAAGAACTTGAAGACCAAGCCAATCAAGGCAAGCAGCCCTTTGACCATGACACCCCTCTTGTTCATCGGTACCCTTTTTCCGATTGCATGATGATGAAATATTACGGTGGTAAACTTGTTGTGAACCACCCCATGATGCATACCCCTACTCATGGCCTTACCTTGTTCATGATTGCATTGTCAAGAGACTAGTTGATGCATAATGATGCATGTGTACCATGAACTCTTCATGGTTACATTCTTTCGAAAACCCCATCAGGTGCCCCTAATGCCCTTGGGAGATGTTTAACTAAGGTCACCACTTGAGGAAGAAGTGGTGTACCGAAGAGAGCTTTTGGTGTGTGTGTGTAAAATGATGGATTAGATTTACGTGTGATTACCGTCCCAACCAAACATGTGCAACCACTCTACCCCTTTATGGGACGGGGCATTATTGATTACTTAGGCTGATACTAGCATGGTGCCCTACTAGTGACGGGGGTGACTTGAGGTCACTCTCGGGACGGGGTCGTGCTTGGATAGGCGGCCATGACTATTTCCACAGGGCACCGGACACACCGTTGGTCCCTTCGTGTATGCGTAATAATGTGAAAAGGACAGAGTCCCACGATCTTTTACTTATACACGAGGGTCGTGTATCAACGAGTGGACCCTATGTTAGTGTCATCTAGGGAAAAGTAATGATCGGGTGCTTCCCCCGAGTACTTGAGGTACTGCGGGATCGTGGAGGACACGAAAGCTTCCCGGATCTTGTGAGTAAAGTGCACAACCTCTACAGAGTGTCAAACTATTCGAATAGCCGTGTCCACAGTCATGGACAGTTGGGAGGTGCTACTTAAACTATGTCCAGAAATTTTACAATCTCGGTGCATGTGTGTGTGGAAAGGAACTATTAGTGTCAAGGTGGTGACTTGACATGTTGAAAGGCACAACATTGATTCAAATTCTATTTATGGTGATATATGTAACATGTTCTCAAGGTTACCCATGTTCATTGATGCATATCTCACAAGTTGATAGGACATCTCAACTAGCTTGAAGCTAGGTTGCTTACTTGTTGTACAGTTGCATTGTTACTTTGAACCAAATCATGGGTTGCTTGGGAGTACATTCAAAGTACTCATTGGCTTGCCACTGGTTATTTAATTGGCCAGGCATGGAAGAGCAGGAGTCCGAAGAAGAGTTCTTTGGAGACGAACATCCGAACTAGGAAGTTTCCCAGTCAGAATGCCTGTAGGGTTAAGGCAGATGGCATGGGTTCTACTTATCAACGAAGATTTCCGCTGCTTAAGTTTATTTGGTATTCAGCCCCTATGGCTTTCTCTATGTAAGACTTGACCATAATGGTCATAATTTGTGTAAGACAGTATGTATGGATGTAAGACTCTTGTTATTCAGCTTCTATGTGTTCAATGAGCATTGATCTTTGGGATCACTGTACACGTGCATTCGATGATCACGACTTATGAGTCGGGGTCCCCACACTTGGCCACAACTTCCTTTTGATTTCTCAAAAGGTCATTGAGATTCTTCTCACCTTGTATGCAAGAGACAAGGCCTTTCTCAAGTTGCTCCTTCAGCTTGGCATTTTCCTCCACAAGATGCACATGCTTGATACGTCTCCAACGTATCTATAATCTTTGATTGTTCCATGCTATTATATTACCCGTTTTGGATGTTTATGGGCTTTACTTTACACTTTTATATCATTTTTGGGACTAACCTACTAACTGGAGGCCCAGCCCGAATTGCTATTTTTTTGCCTATTTCAGTGTTTCGAAGAAAAGGAATATCAAACGAAGTCCAAATGGAATGAAACCTTCGGGAGCGATCTTTTTGGAACAAACGTGATCCAGAGGACTTGGAGTGGAAGTAAAGAAACAACTGAGGCGGCCACGAGGGTGCCTGGCGCGCCCCCTAGGGCTGGGCGCCCCCCCCCCCCCCCCACCCTCGTGGGCCCCTCGAGCGTCCACCGACCTACTTCTTCCTCCTATATATACCCATGTACCCTGAAAACATCAGAAGCAACCACGAAAAACTATTTCTACCACCATAACCTTCTGTATCCGCAAGATCCCATCTTGGAGCCTTCACCGACGCTCCGCCGGAGGGGGAATTGATGATGGAGGGCCTCTACATCATCTCCAAGGCCTCTCCGATGAGTTGTGAGTAGTTTACCACAGACCTTCGGGTCCATAGTTATTAGGTAGATGGCTTCTTCTCTCTCTTTGAATCTCAATACAATGTTCTCCTTGATCTTCTTGGAGATCTATTCGATGTAACTCTTTTTGCGGTGTGTTTGTCGAGATCCAATGAATTATGAGTTTATGATCAAGTTTATCTATGAGAAATATTTGAATCTCCTCTGAATTCTTTTATGTGCGATTAAATTATCTTTGCAAGTCTCATTGAATTATCAGTTTGGTTTGGCCTACTAGATTGATCTTTCTTGCAATGGGAGAAGTGCTTAGCTTTGGGTTCAATCTTGCGGTGTCCTTTCCCAATGACAGCAGGGGCAGCAAGGCATGTATTGTATTATTGCCATCGAGGATAAAAATATGGGGTTTGTATCATATTGCATAAGTTTATCCCTCTACATAATGTCATCTTTCTTAATGCGTTACTCTGTTATTTATGAACTTAATACTCTAGATGCATGCTGGATAGCGGTCGATGTGTGGAGTAATAGTAGTAGATGCAGGCAGGAGTCGGTCTAGTTGTCACGGACGTGATGCCTATATACATGATCATGCCTAGATAATCTCATAATTATTCGCTTTTCTATCAATTGCTCGACAGTAATTTGTTCACCCACCGTAATACTTATGCTATCTTGACAGAAGCCACTAGTGAAACCTATGGCCCCCGGCTCTATCTCTTATCATATAAGCTTTCAATCTACTTTTATTTGCATCTTTACTTTTCCAATCTACATCATAAAATACCAAAAATATATTTATATTATCATATTATCTCTATCAGATCTCAATTTTGCAAGTGGCCTTGAAGGGATTGACAACCCCTTTATTGCGTTGGTTGCGAGTTCTTGTTTGTTTTGTGTAGGTGCGTGGGACTTTTGAGGAGCCTCCTACTGGATTGGTACCTTGGTTCTAAAAAACTGAGGGAAATACTTACGCTACTATTGCTACATCACCCTTTCCTCTTCAAGGAAAACCAATGCAAGCTCAAGACGTAGCAAGAAGGATTTGTGGCGCCGTTGCCGGGGAGGTCTTCGCTCAAGTCAAGACATACCAAGTACCCATCACAAACTCATCTCCCTCGCACTTACATTATTTTCCATTTGCCTCTCGTTTGCCTCTCCCCCACTTCACCTTGCCGTTTTATTCGCCCTCTCTTTCCCAATCTCCTCTCTCTTTCGCTTGCGTTTTTGTTTGCTTGTGTGTTGGATTGCTTGTCGCTATGGCGTAGGATAATACCAAGTTGTGTGACTTTTCCAATACCAATAATAATGATTTCCTTAGTACTCCGATTGCTCCGCTTAATGATGTTGAGTCTTGTGAAATCAATGCTGCTTTGCTGAATCTTTTTATGAAAGATCAATTCTTCGGCCTTCCTAGTGAAGATGCCGCTACCCATCTAAACAACTTTGTTGATTTGTGTGAGATGCAAAAGAAGAAAGATACGGATAAGGATATTGTTAAATTGAATTTATTTCCGTTTTCACTTAGAGATCGTGCTAAAGTTTGGTTTTCATCTTTGCCTAAGAATAGTATTGATTCATGGAATAAGTGCAAAGATGCTTTTATCTCTAAGTATTTTCCTCCCGCTAAGATCATCTCTCTTAGGAACGATATTATGAATTTTAAACAACTTGATCATGAACATGTTGCCCAATCTTGGGAAAGAATGAATTTGATGATTCACAATTGCCCTACTCATGGTTTGAATTTATGGATGATCATACAAAAAATTTATGCCGAATTGAATTTTGCTTCTAGAAATCTTTTAGATTCGGCCGCGCGAGGCACGTTTATGTAAATCACCTTAGGAGAAGCTACTAAACTCCTTGATAACATTATGGATAATTATTCTCAATGGCACTGTCGGTGTCAAAACCGGCGGATCTCGGGTAGGGGGTCCCGATCTGTGCATCTAAAGCTAATAGTAACAGGAGGCAAGGGACACGATGTTTTATCCAGGTTCAGGCCCTCTCGATGGAGGTAAAACCCTACTTCCTACTTGATTGATCTTGATGATATGAGTATTACAAGAGTTGATCTACCACGAGATCATAGAGGCTAAACCCTAGAAGCTAGCATATGATGATTATGATTGTGTGCCTAAGGACTAAAACCCTCCGATTTATACACTAGTAGATAAACCATCATTAGTCCCGGTTGGTAAGGGCCTTTTGTCCTGGTTCTTGAACCGGGACTAAAGGGTCATTACTAATGCCCTGGACCTTTAGTCCTGGTTCAGTCCAGAACCGGGACAGATGGGCCTCCACATAGCCGGTGCGCCGAGCCCACGCAGGAGGGCCTTTGGTCCAGGTTGGTGGCACCAACCGGGACCAATAGGCATCCACGCATCAGCATTTGAGGGGTTGTGGTTTTTTTTTGAAATGGGGGGGGGGGTTGGGGGTTTGGGGGGGTTAATTTAGGTGTTTCATATATTGTGTTAGCTAGCTAATTAATAGAGAGAAGTGTCCTCTCTTATGTCCGTGCTTGGTCGACGCTACGTACTATACATAGAGAGGCCCTCGACATGCTAGCTATTAAGAAAATGAAGGAAACCATTAAGTACAGAAGTTCGTCATGCATACCGAGAGAAGTGATCGATCGACTTATCCTTCTCCGAGAGATTGGTCGAACAACAAGTTTTCGTATTATCTATCCGACGCTACTGGCTACATACATATCCAATATGTAAGATCTCTTACAATCCCCTAGCAATTGAAATCAACTTCCACATGGTATTCTCCGGCTTTATTGATGACGTGGTCAAGAAAGAATCCCGCCAATTCCTCTTGAATTGCTTTCATGCGATCTTGTGGTAGGAGTTCATTCCGCATCTGCCACGCTAATTTGAAGAAGGGGGTTAATACATATATATGAATGAAATTCAATAGAAATGATGGTGTAATAAAATGAAATTGTGAATATTATTGCTTACACACTTCATATTGTCTTTTAGAGTAGCCCCGCTTATTTTTCAAAGTTGCGTTGTAGATGAACTCGCACACATAATATCCATAGTAATTATTCCCTTGTTCCTGCCACAAGCACTTTACAAGAAATAGAGGTCAATCAAACTGATAATGAAGCATTATAAATGGCATTGATAAAAGTATAGCTATAGAATCAATGGGAGATGCACGCAACTAGCTAGCTAGTAGTACTTAGTTTCGGTTATGTATATCGCAGCTCCTTCGGCAGTCCCAGAACTTCTGCGGTGAACTGTTTCCAAACCTTGCAAGACAAAGAAAATAATTATTATTACTTGAGATATCAGGAAATGAACAAAAAGTTGCCGATATGGTGCGATAATGATCGATTGAACTTACTTGTTGAGCATTTTAGTCATGTTCGCATAGGTTTCAGGATCTTTTCGTCTCGAGTCTAAGACGGTTACTAATCCCCGCTCAAGCTTAATCTCCAGAAGAACATAGTGGAAGCTGCGCACGCATGCATAACTCATCAGTTACATTACTATAAACTCGCTCAAGTAATAAGGGAAACCGAATATGCACACGACAGTAACACTCACTCGAAGTTGTAAGGAAAGAGTATGGTATCTTTGTTTTGATTTTTGATCAACGATTGTAGCAAGTTGGCCTCGACCTCTTCGACGTGCTTTTTAACCTGAATTTCATCTATGATATTTGTGTTAATGAACCCAATATCATACATTTCTTGTTTTCTGCACTCGACGATCTTCAATCTGCATAATATAGTGAGGATAATTAATTATAAATACATGCAATGAAAGAGCTGAACTATATATGGAGACTTAATGACAGAAATAGTACTTACAAACAGTAGCAAAAGACCGTTAATATATCAAGGGCCTTTTGATTGAAGAACTCGAAGAACTCCTCAAATGGAACAGGCAACAGATCAGTTCCAACGAGGTCGTGCTCCTCTTTAATTGTCAGATACAAAGTATTCGTCCCCCCAAACTCTCTGCAGGTTTTCATGTACCAATTATGCAATCTTCGCATCATCATTGTTAGAGATTTTTCATCTTTGACGAGAGGCTTCCCATACTCGTATCTGTGTTCGACCACCTCCATGAAATAAAAATTTACATTGTCAGCCAGGTAATCTACAAGATTGCTATAACCGGGCACCGTCCCCGGAGCATTAGCGACGATGTCGCCGCTAGACATATTGAGCGGGGGGCACGATTGATTTGCTTGTTCGCCGAGCTGGGCAATTTTTTCGCAGCTGCTCGTTCTTTTGACCTTTGATGTCTGACAGTACTTCCAGACCGCTCCGCTTCGAGATATGCCTTTTCAGTAATGTGCTCATAGTTGGTTTTCGGCGGAGACTTTGGTGGTTTCCTCAGGGCATCGATAGTGCGCTTTGCTTTCGCCGGATCTACCTTCTCCTCTAGAGGTGGATGTCTCTTTGCTTTCAACCCTTCAAAGAAGTCCTCCACTTCGGTCCGCACGATCTTCGCATTTTGCTCCTTGGTCCTCTCGTACGGTAACTTCTCTAGAGGCTTGAGAGAAGGACCGTATCTGTATTGCCACCCGCCTCTGGCTGTACTGCTAGACGCCGGAGCAGACGGAGTGGCTGCAGCGTCTGTCTTCTTTCGTGCTTGCTTACGAGGCGGAGGAGAAGGACTACGACGCGCCAGAGCATCCGGGGCGGCGGCGGGTCTCTTTCGCCCTTGCTGGCAAGGCGGAGAAGGAGGAGGTTGCTGGCTGCTCGGGCGCGCCGGCACAGGCGGAGAAGGAGGCAGAGTGCTGCCACGCACCGGAGAAGAAGGCCGAGTGCCCTGATCGTCACTCACCGGAGGATGAGGCGGTGGAGGAGGCGGAGTGCTCTGACTCGCCGGAGGAGGAGGAGGAGGAGTCCAGTTCGGGAGGTTGATGAACTCCTTCCGCCATAGGCATGGAGTCTTCAGAGCAGAACCCAGCCGAGTCTCCCCTTCACTGGTAGGGTGGTCAAGATGGAGGTCCTCAAATCCCTCTGTTATTTTGTCCACCGTCACCATAGCATATCCTTCTGGAATCGGACGACGGTGAAAAGTTGCGCCGGGTTCAGAAGGTCGAACTTGGCCGACAGCCGCCTTGACTTTTAAGTTCTGCCATTGCGTCATAAGGTGGCAATTTTGAGACTCCGTGATAAAATCCATGGGGTAGCTAGCAGGAGCCGTCAAGACATGCTCCGGCTGAAGCAGCTCGGTGGAAGCCACGCTTCTTCTCTGCTGAGATGGCAGGGTAGCTTCGGGGGAAGCTTCGGCAGTTCGTTTGCTGCGATTTGCTTCTCGTTCCTCTATCGCTTGTACCCTTGTGTGCAGCGACTGCAGTTCGGTCTGCTGCACTTTCTTCCTCCTCTCCTAGCATTTGTAACCGCCTACGTCCGAAAAACCAACCTTCCACGGAATGGAGCTTGGCGTGCCTCGTGTCCGTCTAGGGTGCTTAGGATTCCTGAGGGCCATTGTGAGCTCGTCGTTCTCCCTGTCTGGAATGAGCGTCCCTTTCTGTGCTGCATCGATATAGTGCCGAAGCCTCTTGACTGGTATTTTGAGTTGCTCGTCCATCCAACGGCACTTCCCTGATACAGGGTCCAAGGTTCCGCCAGCCCCGAAGAACCAAGTCCGGCAACGGTCTGGCCAATTCATTGTCTCTGGTTCGATCCCTTTATCAAGCAGATCATTCTCATCCTTGGCCCACTTAGGCCGGGCTTTGAGGTAGCCACCTGACCCCGTGCGATGGTGAAACTTCTTCTTCGCAGCATTTTTCTTGTTTGTTGCCGACATCTTCTTACTCCTTTCTGATGTCTTGTGGGCCACAAATGCGGGTCAGTGATCTCTGATCTTCTCATATTTGCCGATGAATTCTGGTGTCTCTTCTTTGTCGACAAATTTTTTTAGCTCTTTCCTCCACCTCCTGAATAGGCCTGCCATCTTCTTAAGAGCAAAAGACTTGATTAATTGCTCTATTACTGGCTTCTCCGGATCCTCCTCTAGCGGTAGGGTGAAATTTGCCTTCAGCTCAGTCCAAAGATCATCTTTCTGCATATCATTGACATAAGACACCTCAGGGTCTTCGTTCTTAGGCTTATACCATTGGTGGATGCTGATCGGGATCCGGTCCCTAACAAGAACCCCACACTGAGAAGCAAATGCGTTCTTTGTCCGGATGGGTTCAATCGATTCGCCGTCGCGCGCGATTGCTGTGATATCAAACCTTTCATCTGAGCTCAACTTTTTCTTTGGGCCTCGTCTCCTTACCGAAGTTGTGCTCGATCCGGAGGGCTAGAAAAAAGAAGAAAGACGAGTTTTAATTAATATGTGTACATATACCAAAACAATGAATGCATCAATTAGCTAGTCAGCATAGGATTAACTAATATATATACCTGGCCAGACTCGGTTCGGCCACCGGAGCCGTCATCACGGTCTCCTTCTTGCACCATCATTGGGTCACCGGAGCCGTCCCCACGGTCTCCTTCTTGCACCAGCATTGGGTCAAAGGAGCCATCATAATCATAGCCTACTTCTTCACCCTGTCCTTCCAGACCATCGGTGTCGTTCAGAAACAAGAAGACGACATCACTTCCTTGTGCGATTATGTCACCCAACACAACTTCTGTTGCTTTGTCTCGGGGGGTGTACATAGTTTCTATAAATATTTACAACATGGCAATTATTATTCAAACATGACAGATGGATATATTAGTGGCAAACGTAGAACTAGCTAGCTAATCACAATAAGGAATCATATTAATTAGTGGCCTCGACGCTGCTTCTCTAGGGTTTGGGGTGGCCTCGACAACGCTTCAAGGGGGTAATATCGACAACGACGAGATACATACACGAGAAAATAATGTTATCGGGGAGGGGGTATATCTCCCCCCCACGTGTTGAAGTTATCGGGAGGGGGTATATCGACCCTCCCCCACATGTTGAAGTTATCGGGAGGGGTTTATATCGATAACGATGACATACGTACATGGGAAAATAATATTATCGGGGAGGGGGTATATCGACCCCCCACGTGTTGAAGTTATCGGGAGGCGGTATATCGACCCCCCCCACGTGTTGAAGTTATCGGGAGGGGTTTATATCAACAACGATGACATACGTACATGGGAAAATAATAGTAACGGGGAGGGGGTATAGCGACCCCTCCCCCACGTGTTGAAGTTAACGGGAGGGGTATATCACCCCCTCGTGTTGAAGTTATCGGGAGGGGGTATATCGCCCCCCCCCCCCACGTGTTGAAGTAATCGGGAGTTTATATCGACATGACATACGTACATATATCCATTGTCATATATAAAAACTTTCTATATATGAACAAAAAACTTTCTATGAACAAAAAAACATTTTTGACATATTTCCCAAGTGTTGCTTATACATGAAAAAAATGTTATCAGGGAGGGGGTATATCGACCCCTCCTCATGTCGAAGTTATCAGGGAGGGGGTATCGACCCCCCCCCTCATGTTGAATTCCCAAGAGAGTTAGGAACCGGAGAGGGACTCCTCCCCCTCATGTCTGATGAGTTTTTACTCCCTCCCTCCCATGAAACATTCATCGAACAAACTTAATACGAGTTTTAACAGAAAACATTCATCGAACTAAATTACAACAGAAAAAATTAACCTAAAATGCACAAAAATGCTCGAAGAAGAAGAAATAGACTAACCTAAAATTTACTAACCTAAAATGCACTAACAACAACTAACCTAAAATGCACTATAAATCAACTAACCTAAAATGCACTAACCTAAATCAACTAACTCAACATATGAAGAAGGAAATGCTATCGAGAGGGGGTATATCGACCCCCCTCATGTATCCACATACACACATCTATACATACATACATCCATCTGTGGATCATCATTGGAAAAAAATGCATCACCCATGGATCATCATTTCTCATATATATCCATCTATAGCCACATACATATATAAATGGAAAAAATGCTATGAAAAAAAATACATGTATGAAAAAATACATATATACTTGGTAAATATTCTATGAACATCATTTCTCATATATATCAATGCATACATCCATGGATCATCATTGCTCATATATCCATAGTCATATATAAAAACTTTCTATATATGAACAAAAAACTTTCTACAAACAAAAAAAACATTTTTGACATATTTAGCATATTCTAAATTTTCCTAACTCTTTTACAACCAGAAAAGTTACTCTAACTTCATGACAGTACCCACGCTCCATTTCACCAAAAACCTTCTGATCCATAGTTCAAATTTTTCAAATTTCATTCAAATGAAATTTGAATTAGATTCAAATTACTTTCTGAAAACATATTCTAAACCACTCCAAAAATTCTGAAATTTTGCCTCTCCTCTCCTTCTGCTCTTCTCTGCTTCTCCTCTCCTCTCCTTCTCCCCTTCTGCTCTTCAATGCGTTCGGGGCCGGCGGCGACCATGGAGCAGGGGCAGAGCAAGGGGCGCTCGGAACCATGGGAAAGCGGGGGCGGGGGGGGCTCACTTCGAGGGCGGCAGCGATGGCTGGAGTCCGGCAACGAGGACGGCGGGCTCGGGGCGGCGCGGGGTGCGGGCGATGACGGGGGCGGCGACGACGTCGGGGCGGCGCGGGGCGGCGTGGGGCGCGGGCGACGACGGGGCAGCGTGGGGCGCGGGGGACGTCGGGGCGGCATGGGGCGCGGCGACGGCGTTGGGGCAGTGCGGGGCGCGGGCTATGACGGGGGCGGCGACGACGGGCGCGGGCGACGATGACGAGGAGCAGGGCATCGGGGCAAAGGGCGGCGTCGGCGGCGGGGAGAATGAGGAACTGAATGAAATTTTTGACAAGTGTTGTATATATATCAAGAGCATTGGTCCCGATTCGTGAAACCAACCAGGACTAATGCACCCTTTAGTCCCGGTTGGTGCCACCAACCGGGACGGCCTTTGGTCCCGGTTGGTGGCACCAACTGGGACTAAAGGGGGGCATTGGTCCCAGTTTGTGCCCACCAACAAGATCGTAAGTTTTGAGATATTAGGATGGTGATACTAGAGTCATGCTAGTTGGGTGATTATGAATTTAAAGAATACTTGTGCTGAAGTTTGTGATTCCCGTAGCATGCACTTATGGTGAACCGCTTTGTGATGAAGTTGGAGCACAATTTTATTTATTGATTGTCTTCCTTATGAGTGGCGGTCGGGGACAAGCGATGGTCTTTTCCTACTAATCTATCCCCCTAGGAGCATGCGCGTAGTACTTTGTTTTTGATGACTTCTAGATTTTTGCAATAAGTATATGAGTTCTTCATGACTAATGTGGAGTCCATGGATTATACACACTCTCACCCTTCCACCATTGCTAGCCTCTCTTGTGCCACGCAACTTTCGCCGCTACCATACACCCACCATATACCTTCCTCAAAACAGCCACCATACCTACCTATTATGGCATTTCCATAGCCATTCCGAGATATATTGTCATGCAACTTTCCACCGTTCCGTTTATTATGACACGCACCATCATTGTCATATTGCTCTTTGCATGATCATGTAGTTGACATCGTATTTGTGGCAAGGCTACCTTCATAATTTTCATACATGTCACTCTTGATTCATTGCATATCCCGGTACACCGCCGAAGGCATTCATATAGAGTCATATCTTGTTTAAGTATTGAGTTGTAAGCTTGAGTTGTAAGTAAATAAAAGTGTGATGATCTTCATTATTAGAGCATTGTCCCAGTGAGGAAAGGATGATGGAGACTATGATTCCCCCACAAGTCGGGATGAGACTTCGGACTTTATAGAAAAGAAGAAGATAAAAAAGGAAAGGCCCAAAAAGGAAAAGAAAAAGAAAAAAAGAAAAAAAGAAAAAAATGAAATGAGAGAAAAAGAGAGAAGGGACAATGCTACTATCCTTTTTACCACACTTGTGCTTCAAAGTAGCACCATGATCTTCATGATAGAGAGTCTCCTATGTTGTCACTTTCATTTACTAGTGGGAATTTTTCATTATAGAACTTGGCTTGTATATTCCAATGATGGGCTTCCTCAAAGTGCCCTAGGTCTTCGTGAGCAAGCGAGTTGGATGGACACCCACTTAGTTTCTTTTATTGAGCTTTCATTCATTTATAGCTCTAGTGCATCCGTTGCATGGCAATCCCTACTCACTCACATTGATATCTATTAATGGGCATCTCCATAGATAATGTGAGACTATCTTCTCCTTTTTGTCTTCTCCACAACCACCATTCTATTCCACATATAGTGCTATGTCCATGGCTCACGCTCATGTATTGCGTGAAAGTTGAAAAAGTTTGAGATTACAAAAGTATGAAACAATTGCTTGGCTTGTCATCGGGGTTGTGTGATGAAGATAGAGCAACAGCCAGAATATATGATTTTGTAGGGAAGACATGATTACTTTGATTAGTATGCTTGAAGTATTACTATTTCTTATGTCAATATGAACTTTTATTTTGAATCATTTGGATCTGAACATTCATCCACGATAAAGAAAATTACATTGAGAATTCAGCTAGGTAGCATTCCACATCAAAAATTCTGTTTTTATCATTTACCTACTCGAGGACGAGCAGGAATTAAGCTTCGGGATGCTTGATACGTCTCCAATGTATCTATAATTTTTGATTGTTCCATGCTATTATATTACCCGTTTTGGATGTTTATGGGCTTTACTTTACAATTTTATATCATTTTTGGGACTAACCTACTAATCGGAGGCCCAGCCCGAATTGCTGTTTTTTTTGCCTATTTCAGTGTTTCGAAGAAAAGGAATATCAAACGGAGTACAAATGGAATGAAACCTTCGGGAGCGATCTTTCTGGAACAAACGTGATCTAGAGGACTTGAAGTGGAAGTCAAGAAACAACCGAGGTGGCCACGAGGGTGCCCGGCGCGCCCCCCACCCTCGTGGGCCCCTCGAGCGTCCACCGACCTACTTCTTCCTCCTATATATACCCATGTACCCCGAAAACATCAGAAGCAACCACGAAAAACTATTTCCACCGCCGTAACCTTCTGTATCCGCGAGATCTCATCTTGGAGCCTTCATTGGCGCTCCACTGGAGGGGGAATCGATCACGGAGGGCCTCTACATCATCTCCAAGGCCTCTCCGATGAGTTGTGAGTAGTTTACCACAGACCTTCGGGTCCATAGTTATTAGCTAGATGGCTTCTTCTCTCTCTTTGAATCTCAATACAATGTTCTCCTCGATCTTCTTGGAGATCTATTCGATGTAACTCTTTTTGCGGTGTGTTTGTCGAGATCCGATGAATTGTGAGTTTATGATCAAGTTTATCTATGAGAAATATTTGAATCTCCTCTGAATTCTTTTATCTGTGATTAAGTTATCTTTGCAAGTCTCTTTGAATTATCAGTTTGGTTTGGCCTACTAGATTGATCTTTCTTGCAATGGGAGAAGTGCTTAGCTTTGGGTTCAATCTTGCGGTGTCCTTTCCCAGTGACAGCAGGGGCAGCAAGGCACGTATTGTATTGTTGCCATCGAGGATAAAAAGATGGGGTTTATATTATATTGCATGACTTTATCCCTCTACATCATGTCATCTTTCTTAATGCGTTACTCTATTCTTTATGAACTTAATACTCTAGATGCATGCTAGATAGCGGTCGATGTGTGGAGTAATAGTAGTAGATGCAGGCAGGTGTCGGTCTACTTGTCACGGATGTGATGCCTATATACATGATCATGCCTAGATAATCTCATAATTATTCGCTTTTCTATCAATTGCTCGACAGTAATTTGTTCACCCACCGTAATACTTATGCTATCTTGAGAGAAGCCACTAGTGAAATCTATGCCCCCCGGGTCTATCTCTTATCATATAATCTTTCAATCTACTTTTATTTGCATCTTTACTTTTCCAATCTATATCATAAAATACCAAAAAATATATTTATATTATCATATTATCTCTATCAGATCTCACTTTCGCAAGTGGCCTTCAAGGGATTGACAACCCCTTTATTGCGTTGGTTGCTAGTTCTTGTTTGTTTGTGTAGGTGCCACTACTAGGAAAAGGGCTATAGATCAAATGGACACTAATGGCGCACCAGACATGTGGTGCGCCATTACTATATACTAATGGCGCACCATGTGTTGGTGCGCCATTAGTAACATTTTTTTTCAAGACTACTAATGGCGCACCAGGGGGAACCCCATTAAACATTTTCAAAATCCCCAAAAACCTAATAGAAAAATGTTACGGGGCTTTCAAGATCTAGAGGCAAAAAATTCAAAAAAAATCAAACTTACTAGTGGCGCACCGCGGATGTGGTGCGCCACTAGTAACAGAAAAAAAATTGGTTTTGAGTTTTTTTTTTGAATTTTTTTTCAACAAATGATACGTAATATGACCGAGAAGTTTGGAATATTTTTCAAAATTTCATCATAGTCATGAACATGAACAAAGTCCTAGACATCAACAAGGTATAATAGGATTGATATGCTAGATATATCAACAAGTGCTTGTGAAGTGAGATGTTGCTGGGGTTGGATAGAACTCTGAAGTTAAGCGTGCTTGGGTTGGAGTAGTGTGAGGATGGGTGACCTTTCAGGAAGTTTGACCATGGAGTGCGATTTGACCTGAGATTAAGCATATTGACCCGAGATTATGCCATAGTGACCTGAGATTAAGAAAAAAACAAAAAAAAATATTTGATGTTTTTTAAAAAAACATTCTGAAAAATGAGAAAAAATTGTTACTAATGGCGTACTTCTATGCAGTGCACCATTAGTATACCAGATACTAATGGCGCACCGTGGGCTATACTAATGGCGCACCACCAGATACTAATGGTGCACCACAAGTGCGCCATTAGAAAAAAAAATCTAATCGCGTGGTGCTAGTGGCACACCTATAGTGCGCCATTAGCAACGAAAACAGGTGCGCCACTAGCAGCCCTTTTTCTAGTAGTTGTGCGTGGGACTTTTGAGGAGCCTCCTACTGGATTGATACCTTGGTTCTCAAAAACTAAGGGAAATACTAACACTACTATTGCTGCATCACCCTTTCCTCTTCAAGGAAAACCAACGCAACCTCAAGACGTAGCAATGCTCACAACACGGGTTAGTAGCATTTGCGTTATCAATTAAGACCATATGAGGAAAAGTGGCTTTCTCCTTGGTTAGCTCCACTTGGAGTTGATCATGAGACTCCTTGAGGATAGCATGAGCACCCTTCAAGGCCTTGTGAGCCTTGTCAAGTGTATCAAACTCATCTTTGAGTCTAGCATGGTCAACCCCAAGTTTAGCTTTCTCGGAATTGATCACACGAGATACAACAAGAAGAGCATGATCAAGATATTTCATTAATTTAGCATGGTCATCGTTGTGTGACTCCTCAAGAGCCAAACGATGAACACACTCTTCCTCAAGCACACTAGAGAGGTCCGATATCTCATCGGCATAGTCACGACTATGACCTTCCATCTTGGATATGGTTTCCTCATGAGCCTCGATCATGTCATTGGCTTCACCAAGTTGTTCCAAGAGAGCAACAAAGTGCTTCTTGGATTTTCCCTTGAGCTTACTCATAAAAGACTCAAATTCATTTACTTCCTCATTAGACCCCTCACTTTCATCAATGCAATCCGTCAAGGAAGGATTAGTAATGATGGTAGTTTTGATGTTGGGGGTTACGTTGTTGGTGGCTTTGGCCATGAGGCATTTGGCGGTGATGTTCTCGTTGGGTGAATCGAAGAGAGATACCCGTGGAGTTGTGGCAATGGCAACGGAGGCCATGTCCATGGCTTCACCATCTTCATCATCGTCATCATCCTCATTGTATTCTTCTTGTGCCACCAACCCTTTGGTCGGAGTCTTCTTGGTGAAGTTTTTCTTGTTACGGAAGGACTTGGCTTTGTCTTTTCGGATGAGCTTGCCACCATTGTCTTCCCTCTTCTCGTAAGGGCACTCCGCAACAAAATGGCTCACATTGCCACAATTGTAACATGTTCTCACACGTTGCTTGCCCTTGAAGCCACTTGAGTTGTTCTTGTTGAAATTGGGCCTTGAGTTCTTATTGCTCCAAAATTGCCTTGAAGCAAGAGCCATGTGCTCATGATAATCGTATTTCGTATCTTCAGGGTTGCTCTCCTCATCTTCCACTTCATCTTCTTCTTCTACACTAACCTTGGCCTTCAAGGCAAGGTAGGGCTTCTTTGCTCTTTGAGAGCGCAACAGCGCATTGTCAGCGGTCTTGTCCAAGATCCTCATTGCCACAAACTCATCCAACACTTCACTTGAGGACAAGGTGTGGAAGTCCGGCCTTTGACGGATGACAGAGGACATGGCCTTGTGGTAAGGCATCATGGCCTTGAGGAATTTGCGCTTGATCCAATTATCATCCGTATCCTTGCTCCCATGATCTTGGAGACAGACCATGAGAGTGGTTAATCTTTGGTAAAGCTCACGAGGTTCTTCATCTTCATTCATTGCAAACTCATCGGCTTCATCTTGCACCACTTCATAGTTGGAGTGTTGAATGCTTGCGCTTCCCTTGTAAAGAGAAACCACATGGTGCCATGCTTCCTTGGCCACAGTGAACAATCGGAGATGTGCAATGTCTTCGGATGGAATTGCGTCTTGGATGATGAAGAGGGCATTCTCATTGAATTGATGATCCGCAGCTTCTCTCGGGGTAAAGTTGCTTGGGTCATGCGGATAGAAACCTTGCTCAATAATTCTCCAAAGATTAGCATTGGCATGGTTTAAATGACGTTTAAAGCGATAGACCCAAGAGTCAAAATCCTCATTTTTCACAATCTTAGGAGGAGAACCTACATGATTTAAATGAGTGGAAGGAACCGGTCCTCCATAAGTAAGAGGTGGTTCAACATGAGCATAGATGCTGTTTCCACTTTTACCACTAGGCAAAGGAACTTTATCACTAGAAGCTTCCCCCTTATCAGAGTTGCCGTCTGCCACCTTGTTAGTGAGCAACCACTTCCAAAGGTGTCGTGGATAATTTAAGACCATCAAGAAACTCTTTGAACATGCCTTTGACCTCGATCGTTGATACGTATCCGTCGTATCTATAATTTTTGATTGTTCCATGCCAATATTCTACAACTTTCATATACTTTTGGCAACTTTTTATACTATTTTTTGGGACTAACATATTGATCCAGTGCCCAATGCCAGTTCCTGTCTGTTGCATGTTTTATGTTTCGCAGCAACCCCATATCAAACGGAGTCCAAATGGGATAAAAACGGACGGAGAATTATTTTGGAATATTTGTGATTTTTGGGAAGTAAAATCAACACGAGACAGTGCCCGAGGTGGCCACGAGACAGGGGCCCACACCCACTCCAGGTGGGAGCCCCCCCACCCTCCTGGGCCCCTCATAAGGCGGTTGATGCCCTTCTTTGGCCGCAAGAAAGCTAATTTTTGGAAAAAAGATCTGGCAAAGGTTTCAATTCAATCGGAGTTACGGATCTCCGGATATAAAAGAAACAGTGCCAGGGCAGAATTCCAGAACCCAGAAACAAAGAGAGACAGAGAGATAGATCCAATCTCGGAGGGGCTCTCGCCCCTCCCACGCCATGGGAGCCAAGGACCAGAGGGGAAACCCTTCTCCCATCTAGGGAGAAGGTCAAGGAAGAAGAAGAAGAAGGGGGGCTCTCTCCCCCTTGCTTTCGGGGGCCATCATCATCACCGCGATCTTCACCAACACCTCCATCATCTTCACCAACATATCCATCACCTTCCCCCATCTATATTCAGCGGTCCACTCTGCCGCAACCCGATGTACCCTCTACTTAAACATGGTGCTTTATGCTTCATATTATTATCCAATGATGTGTTGCCATCCTATGATGTCTAATTAGATTTTCATTGTCCTATCGGTGATTGATGAATTGCTATGATTGGTTTGAGTTGCATGTTTTATTATTTGTGCTGTCCTATGTTGCTCTACGTGTCGCGCAAGCGTGAGGGATTCCTGTTGTAGGGTTTGCAATATGTTCATGATTTGCTTATGGTGGGTGGCGTGAGTAACAGAAGCACAGACCCGAGTAAGTAGGTTGTTTGCGTATGGGATAAAGAGGACTAGATACTTTAATGCTATGGTTTGGTTTTACCTTAATGATCTTTAGTAGTTGCGGATGCTTGCTAGAGTTCCAATCATAAGTGCATATGATCCAATAAGAGAAAGTATGTTAGCTTATGCCTCTCCCTCAAATAGAATTGCAATAGTGATTACCGGTCTAGTAACGTAGTCAATTGCTTAGGGACAATTCCACAACTCCTACCACCACTTTTCCACACTCGCTATATTTACTTTATTGCATGTTTATCTAAACATCCCCTAGTTTATATTTACGTCTTCTTTATTATCTTGCAAACCTATCCAACAACACCTACAAAGTACTTCTAGTTTCATACTTGTTCTAGGTAAAGCGAACGTCAAGCGTGCGTGGAGTTGTATCGTTGGTCGATAGAACTTGAGGGAATATTTATTCTACCTTTAGCTCCTTGTGGGTTCGACACTCTTACTTATCGAAAACTGTTGTGATCCCCTACACTTGTGGGTCATCAAGACCTTTTTCTGGCGCCGTTGCCGGGGAGTCATAGCATGGGGTGAATATTCTCGTGTGTGCTTGTTTGCTTTATCACTAAGTAATTTTTATTTGATGTTCTAAGTTGTTCTCTATCTTTAGTTATGGATATGGAACATGAAATACCAAAAAAAATAGGTGTACTTGCTACTCATGGAGATGGGGAACCTCCTAAAACCCTCGATGCTCGTTATGTTCAAGATATTATGTACTACTTTGATAATCCTAAGAAAACCCCATTCAATTATGTTATGGGAGACACGTTGGATCAACATGAATACTTTAGGGATTATCGCTTGACACAAACAGGGAAACTATTATGGGATCAAATTCATATGTTACGTTGGTATGCTCGTCAACTATGCTTGATACATGATTATACTTGTTGCTCTAGGATGAAGGCTCCACACCTCCCTTTTCATGCAAATTCAATGATAATAAAACCTTAGCTTCTTATGCTAATGGTGTATATGATTACTATGATGTGGAACAACTAGAAGAATTTGTTGCTTTTATGGCTGCTTATGATATTGAATCTATGTTTAAAGAGTTTGATGATTTTGATGATTCAGTTTATAGACCTGAAAATTTTGCTATACTTAAATGTTGTTATAAGAATTATGAATACAATTACAATATTGATGCATTTATTGAGAAAGTTGTTGCTGTCCAAGAAGAGACTAATATTTTGCAGGAGTCTATGGAAGAAGAAATTGATGAAACTGTGAGCTCATTGGATGAAAAAAATGATGAGGAGAGCGAGGAACAAAAGGAGGAAGAGCAGAATAGCTACCCGTGCCCACCTTCTAATGAGAGTAACTCTTCAACTCATACATTGTTTAATTTCCCTTCGTGCTTACCGAAGGATGATTGCTATGATGATTGTTATGATCCCGTTGATTCTCTTGAATTACCCCTTTTTGATGATGCCTGCTATGCTTGTGGCCAAGATGCCAATATGAATTATGCTTATGGAGATGAACTTGCTGCAGTTCTTTATGTTAAACATGAAATTGTTGCTATTGCACCCACGCATGATAATTCTATTATCTTTTTGAATTCTCCCAACTACACTATATCGGAGAAGTTTGTGCTTACTAAGGATTATATTGATGGGTTGCCTTTTACCATTGCACATGATAATTTTGATAGATATAATATGCATGTTCTTGCTGCTCCTACTTGCAATTATTATGAGAGAGGAACTATACCTCAACCTCTCTATGTTTCCAATATGATAAAATTGCAAGAAACTGCTTATACTATGCGTTGGCCATTACTTGGTGTGCATCAATTGTTCTTTTATGACATGCCGATGCATAGGAAGAGAGTTAGACTTCGTTGTTGCATGATATATGCTACTGTGTGCTCACTACTAAATTACAAATCATTGTTAATTAAGATTGGCTTTGATATACCTTGGGATCCGGGTGGATCCATTACTTGAGCACTATATGCCTAGCTTAATGGCTTTAAAAAAAGCGCTGCTAGGGAGACAACCCAGAAGTTTTAGAGAGTCATTTATTTCTGCTGAGTGCTTTTATATAGTTTAAAAACAAGATAAAATAAAGAGGGGAACCTAAATCTTTTCAAAAAGGAAAGTGAAAGTGAGAAAGACAAGCATTGTTGAAGTGGGAGCTAGCCTTGAACTTTGTCATCCTCACGGGAACTTTGTGAATCTTGATTACAGAAAATTTTCATCAAAAATAATTATCCCCTTGTAAAATTCCATTGTATTATAAAAATAATGTGCTAAGGTTTGCCTTTAGGATGTTTACAATGCTTGTTGGTTTGTACAGTACAGGACAGAAACTTTAGCTATAGTGCGCGAATTTACATTTTTAACTGGAACGTCAAATGGTTCTGATTCTTTTTGCACTGTCTTTATGTACAAATTTTTTAGTTTTCCTATTTTTGTTAGAATTTTTGGGGTACCGTAAGTATGGTGAATGTTCAGATTGCTACAGACTATTCTGTTTTTGACAGATTCTGTTTTTGATGCATAGTTTGCTTGTTTTGATGAATCTATCAATTTCTTTCAGTGGATTAAGCCATGAAAAAGTTATATTACAGTAGACACGATGCAAAAACAAAATATGAATTGGTTTGCTATAGTACATAGAGTAGTGATTTGCTTTATTATACTAACGGATCTTACCGAGTTTTCTGTTGAAGTTTTGTGTGGATGAAGTGTTTGATCGAGGAGGTCTCGATATGAGGAAAAGGAAGAGAGGCAAGATTCAAGCTTGGGGATGCCCAAGGCACCCCAAGTAAATATTCAAGGAGACTCAAGCGTCTAAGCTTGGGGATGCCCTGGAAGGCATCCCCTCTTTCTTCAACAAGTATCGGTATGTTTTCGTATTCGTTTCGTTCATGCGATATGTGCATGTCTTGGAGCGTCTTTTGCATTTAGTTTTCATTTTTATTTTATGCACCATGATGGTATGAGATAGTCCTTGGTTGATTTATAGAATGCTCATTGCACTTCACTTAAATATTTTGAGTATGGCTTTATAGAATGCTTCATGTGCTTCACTTATATCATTTGAAGTTTGGATTGCCTGTTTCCCTTCACATAGAAAACCGCCATTTGTAGAATGCTCTTTTGCTTCACTTATATTTGTTAGAGCGTGGGCATGTCTTTTATAGAAATAATTAAACTCTCTTGCTTCACTTATATCTATTTAGAGAGATGACATGAATTGGTCATTCACATGGTTAGTCATAAAATCCTACATAAAACTTGTTGATCACTGAATATGATACGTTTGATTCCTTGCAATAGTTTTGCGATATAGTGATGATAATATGTGGGAGGTAATAGTAGATGGTTATGTTTAGTAAGGATTTTGGTGTTAAGGTTCGTGATTCCCGAAGCATGCACGTATGGTCAACTAACTATGTAACCAAATTGGCGCGCATTGTATTTTGATTGTTTATCTTTGCGTGAAGGTCGGGGGCGCGTGATGGTTAACTCCTACCAACCTCCCCCCTAGGAGCATGCGTGTAGTACTTTGTTTCAAGGGCTAATATTTTTTTGCAATAAGTATGTGAGATCTTTATGACTAATGTTGAGTCCATGGATTATACGCACTCTCACCCTTCCATCATTGCTAGCCTCTTAGGAACCGTGCATTGCCCTTTCTCACCTCGAGATTTGGTGCAAACTTTGTTGGTGCATCCAAACCCCGTGATACGATACGCTCTATCACACATAAGCCTCCTTATATCTTCCTCAAAACAGCCATCATACCTACCTATCATGGCATTTCCATAGCTATCCCGAGATATATTGCCATGCAACTTCCATCATCATCATATACATGACTTGAGCATTCATTGTCATATTGCTTTGCATGATCGTAAGATAGCTAGCATGATGTTTTCATGGCTTGTCCGTTTTTTTATGTCATTGCTATGCTAGATCATTGCACATCTCGGTACACCGCCAGAAGCATTCATATAGAGTCATATCTTTGTTCTAGTATCGAGTTGTAATATTGAGTTGTAAGTAAATAAAAGTGTGATGATCATCATTATAGAGCATTGCCCCATGAAAAAAAAGAAAAAAATGGAGAGGCCAAAGAAGCCTAAATAAAAATGGGGGCCAAAGAAGCCCACCCAAAAAAAGGAAAAAGAAAAAAAAAGAAAATAAGAAAAAGAAAAGGGGCAATGTTACTATCCTTTTACCACACTTGTGCTTCAGAGTAGCACCATGTTCTTCATATAGAGAGTCTCCTATATTGTCACTTTCATATACTAGTGGGAATTTTCATTATAGAACTTGGCTTATATATTCCAACGATGGGCTTCCTCAAATGCCCTAGGTCTTCATGAGCAAGCAAGTTGGATGCACACCCACTTAGTTTTCAGTTTGAGCTTTCATACACTTATAGCTCTAGTGCATCCGTTGCATGGCAATCCCTACTCCTCGCATTGACATCAATTGATGGGCATCTCATAGCCCGTTGATTAGCCGCGTCGATGTGAGACTTTCTCCCTTTTTGTCTTCTCCACATAACCTCCATCATCATATTCTATTCCACCCATAGTGCTATATCCATGGCTCACGCTCATGTATTGCGTGAAGGTTGAAAAAGTTTGAGAATACTAAAGTATGAGACAATTGCTTGGCTGACACCGGGATAGGCATGAGGGGTACCTTGTGGTAAGAAAAGGGAGCATACAAGACTATATGATTTTGTTGGGATAACGTTCTGGAAGCATTGATATTTTGAAAGACATGATTGTTTGTTGGGATGCCCTAAGTATTATTCTTTTTTATGTCAAATGATAGACTATTACCTTGAATCACTCATGTCTTAATATTCATGCCATGATTAGATATATGATCAAGATTATGCTAGGTAGCATTCCACATCAAAAATTATCTTTTTTATCATTTACCTACTCGTGGACAAGCAGGAATTAAGCTTGGGGAAGCTGATACGTCTCCGTCGTATCTATAATTTTTGATTGTTCCATGCCAATATTCTACAACTTTCATATACTTTTGGCAACATTTTATACTATTTTTTGGGACTAACATATTGATCCAGTGCCCAGTGCCAGTTCATGTATGTTGCATGTTTTATGTTTCACAGAAACTCGAATATCAAACGGAGTCCAAACGGGATAAAAACGGATGGAGAATTATTTGGAATATTTGTGATTTTTGGGAAGTAAAATCAACGCGAGACAGTGCCCGAGGTGGCCACGAGACAGGGGCCCATGCCCACTCCAGGTGGGCGCACCCCCACCCTCCTAGGCCCCTCGTAAGGCAGTTGATGCCCTTCTTTGGCTGCAAGAAAGCTAATTTTTGGAAAAAGATCTGGGCGAATGTTTCAATCCAATCGATGTTACGGATCTCCGAATATAAAAGAAACGGTGCCAAGGCAGAATTCCAAAATGCAGAAACAAAGAGAGACAGAGAGATAGATCCAATCTCGGAGGGGCTCTCGCCACTTCCACGCCATGGGAGCCAAGGACCAGAGGGGAAACCTTCTCCCATCTAGGGAGAAGGTCAAGGAAGAAGAAGAAGAAGGGGGGCTCTCTCCCCCTTGCTTCCGATGGCGCCGGAACGCCGCCGGGGGCCATCATCATCACCGCGATCTTCACCAACACCTCCATCATCTTCACCAACATCTCCATCACCTTCCCCCATCTATATTCAGAGGTCCACTCTCCCGCAACCCGATGTAACCTCTACTTAAACATGGTGCTTTATGCTTCATATTATTATCCAATGATGTGTTGCCATCCTATGATGTTTGAGTAGATTATCATTGTCCTATCGGTGATTGATGAATTGTTATGATTGGTTTGAGTTGCATGTTTTATTATTGGTGCTGTCCTATGGTGCTCTCTGTGTCGTGCAAGCGTGAGAGATTCCCGCTGTAGGGTTTACAATATGTTCATGATTTGCTTATGGTGGGTGGCATGAGTGACAGAAGCACAGAACCGAGTAAGTAGGTTGTTTGTGTATTGGATAAAGGGGACTTGATACTTTAATGCTATGGTTGGGTTTTACCTTAATGATCTTTAGTAGTTGTGGATGCTTGCTAGAGTTCCAATCATAAGTGCATATGATCCAAGAAGAGAAAGTATGTTAGCTTATGCCTCTTCCTCAAATAGAATTGCAATAGTGATTACCGGTCTAGTAACGTAGTCAATTGCTTAGGGACAATTCCACAACTCCTACCACCACTTTTCCACACTCGCTATATTTACTTTATTGCATCTTTATCTAAACATCCCCTAGTTTATATTTACGTGTTCTTTATTATCTTGCAAACCTATCCAACAACACCTACAAAGTACTTCTAGTTTCATACTTGTTCTAGGTAAAGCGAATGTTAAGCGTGCGTAGAGTTGTATCGATGGTCGATAGAACTTGATGGAATATTTATTCTACCTTTAGCTCCTCGTTGGGTTCGACACTCTTATTTATCGAAAACTGTTGCGATCCCCTACACTTGTGGGTTATCAGTCGTC
The DNA here is from genome assembly GCA_963921465.1 of Triticum timopheevii. Lineage (NCBI taxonomy): Eukaryota > Viridiplantae > Streptophyta > Magnoliopsida > Poales > Poaceae > Triticum > Triticum timopheevii. The sequence goes on along the minus strand of OY997270.1, from coordinate 490,489,824 downwards.
ATGAAGGTTTTCAATGTGTCCAAAGCCACATTGAATTCCTCACGTGAGATCGGGGATCCCCCATCGGCCATAGACGAAGAAGGATTCACACCGGGGTGCTCCTCCTCGCCGTCTATAGTGTCAACCATACTCTTAGGACGGTAAAGCCCTTAATTAAGAGACGAGGCTCTAATACCAATTGAAAGGATCGATATAGTTGACTAGAGGGGGGGGTGAATAGGCAACTAACAATTTTTAGCTTTTCTTTACCAAATTAAACTTTGCATCGAAGTAGGTTGTCTAGATATGCAACTAGGTGAGCAACCTATATGATGCAACAACAATAAGCACACAAGCAAGCAAAGGATATAACACAATATAGCTTGCACAAGTAAAGGTAAGAGATAACCAAGAGCGGAACCGATGGATACGAGGATATGTTACCAAAGTTCCTTCCCTTTGAAGAGAAGTACATCTCCGTTGGAGCGGTGTGGAGGCACAATGCTCCCCAAGAAGCCACTAGTGTCACCGTATTCTCCTCACGCCCTCACACAATGCGAGATGCCGTGATTCCACTATTGGTGCCGTTGGAGGCGGCGACCGAACCTTTACAAACAAGGTTGGGGCAATCTCCACAACTTAATTGGAGGCTCCCAACGACACCATGAAGCTTCACCACAATGGACTATGGCTTCGTGGTGACCTCAACCGTCTAGGGTGATCTAACACCCAAGAGTAACAAGATCCGCAAGGGATTAGTGGGGGGAATCAAATTTCTCTTGGTGGAAGTGTAGATCGAGGCCTTCTCAACCAATCCCTAGAGAATCAACAAGTTTGATTGGCTAGGGACAGAGATCGGGCGAAAATGGAGCTTAGAGCATCAATGGAGCTTAGAGGTGGAAGAGGTAGTCAACTCGGGGAAGAAGACACCCCTTTTATAGTCAAGGGACAAATCCAACCGTTATCCACCAACTCAGCCTGCGACACGCGGTACTACCGCATCATACAAGCGGTAATACCGCAAAGGCCTGCGGTACTACCGCAGTGAACTGCGGTACTACCACTGGCACGGCAGGGGCCAAGACTAGTCCTGATGTGCTAAGACAGGCAGCGGTAGAACCGCAGGCGCGGTACTACCGTGCCCCCTTGCGGTACTACCGCAAGGGAGGAATAGTCCAGGCTGGGAAGGCACGGACATAAAAAAATTACATCCGTGACTACTTCCGCTGAGTTTTGATCTATGCAAAAATCTGAAAATGGTACTACCGCATGCCAGGAGCGGTACTACCATGTAGGGCACGGATGTAAAAAATTACATCCACCCCTACTTCCGCTCGTACTGCTGTGTCTGGCCAGAGCTCACGGTACTACTGCTCTCATTGAGCGGTACTACCGCATAGGGCGCGGATGTAAAAAATTACATCCGCCCCTACTACCGCTCGAGCAGCTGTGCCTGGCCATAGGCCACGGTACTACCTCTCCCAATGAGCGGTACTATTGTGAGCTCCTACGGTACTACCGCGCTTGTGGCTGGTATACTACCGCCTGCCTCAGTTCAGCAACACTAGGAGTCCTTCATTTTGCAGAGACACGGAGAGACGAAGGATGCTCCAAAGAACCAAAGGAAAGGTGGTGCAAAGGGAACAGACGTGTACGTGTTGATTCCACTTAAACTTTTCCAACACGGACCCCTCTTAATAGTACGGCTTTCCTACGACTCAAATCCACCGAAAAGAAACGTAGAGAAGCGCCTTATTCAATAGTCTTTGGGGGGCACCAAATCGTCTTGTGTTTAGACATGACATATCTGAAATGCTCAATGCACACGATTAGTCCGCAAAAGCATTGTCATCAATCACCAAAACTACTGAGGGATAAATATGCCCTTACACTCTCTCACTTCCGCTCTGTTCTCTATCTATTCCCCTTCCCTCTCCATACAATGCTTGGCACTAGTAGTGGCGCCGGCATCGGATCCGACAGCGAGGACGAGCCCATCGACTAGGACGCCCTCATTCGGGAGGCGGAGGTAGGCAACAACAAGTAGCTAGCCCTCCGCATCGCGCTCTAGCGCTCGCGAATCGACAATGGTGGCAGCTCAGGCTCTGCTCCGTCCCCTATCGACTGGCGTTGGAGCACGGACGCCCGCATCGGCCCGTCCTGCATCACACGCAGCGCGCTTGGCTCACTTTGCTCCACTCGCTCGATGCCCTCCTACACCTTCGGCCGTTGTTCCTCATGGGCATCTATGGGTGCTTGTTCGCGCACCACCGGCGTCGTAGACACGGATGCTTGAATCGGAGGCACACACACCATCTACCGCGAGAGGCAGCAGACTAGCAAGGGAGAGAGCGACGGCGTCAGAGGCGGATGCATCTTCCTCTCGCCAACATGTGTGGATTGCCGGCGGCACCCAGTGCGGGGGAGTAGCTCCTCACGACCGTCCTCTATCGCTCGCTGACAACGGCAGAGACGGATGCCCATTGCTTTCATTGGAAGAACGCCAAGGCGCTCCGGCTCGGCATCGAGCAGTTAGCCCATGAAGCGAAGGAGAAGGCGACGACAGCAACAAAAGCTGTCCGGCTGGCGAAGCAGCACAACCGCGCCATCCGAAGGATGGATGAATACATCTCATCCTCCTTCGACAACTCCGACGTCACAGACAACTCCGACTCGGGCTCCGACAACCCCCACCAGCTGTCGACGCCTACACCGAGGGCTAGAGTCGCTCTGATGACCGCAAGGGCAAAGGACCGGTGAGGAAGTGACGAATTCCTTGGCCTTCTCCGTCTCTGTTTACGTATCTAGTAGTTTTAGTTTAAATCTCAGTTGTTTGCAAGCTCAATTGTGATGTTTAAACTGTGTATTTTGGTCCAGATTAACTGCCTATTTGTTATATGTCTGTTTGTTGTCTGTTCCAGAATTCCGTTGATGATCCGGATATGAGGTACACGGCTGTGGGCATGGGTATATGAGGATTGACCCGTCACTATCCGCGGACACGCTCAGGCGCGTCCGCGGACGTATATGAGGTCGGATTAGCTATGTCTTGTTGCTTTTCTAAAATTATTTTGAGTTGATTTGATTGTACACATTGCGGTGTTTTCTTTATTTTTTTTGATGGATTACCTGAGTTATATAGTCCAGGATTGCTCGCAACCCTTTTAAAGCATCCCTAACCAATCTCTTATAATTTAGAGAAACAAGCGCCCTCCTATCCTTTAGAGAAATATATTTGCTCCTTTAAAAAAATGTGATTTCTAACCGATCCTTAAACTTAACTCACTACAAAAAAGATAAACACAAATTCATTTTTTTGGGTCAGTGAGTTAAACTTCACTACTCAATTATTTTATTAAATGACATCTTGGTCACATACTTTTACCAATTCTTCGCTAAGAGAACCGATCCAAAGAAAAACTACAAGAAAAATTATACACTTCAATAGAAACACCACTTCCTTAACTGCTCCTACTAGTCTGATCAATGATCTTTTTCATCTCTTCATTGTCTCATTGTTGCTTTTCTCTATTGGCTTCTCGAGCTTGCAGACTTCTTTCTACTCTGCCACCTCAAATTTGGACATTGTGTCCTCTTTAGTCTCATCTCTGGCAACTAGGGCACCAATATGTAGCAGATTTCTCGCTATCAATAGGTCAATGTACTCTTCTTTCCAATATCAAAACTTGCATCCTTGCCACATACAATTTTAAGCAAATAGTGAGTTTCATATTGTGATGAATGTGAAGAACAACTGTACAAAAATGGCACTCACTCCTTCCTTTTCACACTTGTAGAAAACCCATCAGGGATGTTTGGGCATGCTCCAGGCGAGGCACAACACCAGCCGTCAGCAGTGATCGCACATGATAACCGGTAGGACGAGGGCTGAGCCCTACCAACGAGCGGACGTGGTTGTGCTGGCAATCGGTCAACTGTTGAAATGTCGTTGAGAGGACGAGGACACACCAAGAGGCGACACGAAGCAGTCGTGGTGGTTGTGCGGTTCAGTCCCCGTTGATTCCCTTCAACGCGGATGGCGCCGAGGATTGGATGCATTGAATCCGGCGATAGAGGCAGCGGGCATCCGTTGATTTAGATATCAGTGATGAGAAGCGACTGAATCGAGGTGAGGGAGGAGTGCGGTAGGTGCTAGCAAGGGGTTGGCGGTGGCGCGTGGTGGCCGATGGCGGGAAGTAGGGCGGCGCCGGAGTGGATGTGGCCCGGGGTGAGGAAGGGAAAATTTTACTCTGCGGGTGGGCGGCCGAGTATATTTAAGAGTACTCCCAAAATATTATAAGTATAACAGATCGGTTAGGTGCAGTTTAGAGGAGAAAAACTGATTACTTTTACTCTTCTAAAGCTTTATAAGGGATTGTTTAGAGATTCTCTTAGCCCACAGTGGGCGTTCTCTTTACGAAGAGTTGTGATTATCCGCGACATACCCTCGATAGTCTTTGCTTGCTTGTATATATGTTAATTTTTTAGCATGGTGTATTATTTGTGTTATGCTGATGTGTGTTATTGGTTGAATGTATGTGCTGAGCAGAACTAGTGTATTATTCAAAACAAAATCTTTTTTCCCGAGAATTTAAAGCAAAATCTCTGTTGTAATAGTTTTGGATGAAGTCTTGACGATCATCTTGCATAAATTCCACTCATCATACGTATGAGACTGGCCAAGCCACCATTCCTAATTTCGTTACACATATACTCCCTCCCTTCAGGGCAGTACTGGGCGCCGGTGCGCCGGCCCAAAGTTTGGGCCGGTCGCCTAGCAGCCCTACGATGCAGGTGTCCCAACCGCACGATTAAGTCGCTGCAGTCTTCTCCTACCTCGTGCCAGTCTTCTCCCTACCCCGTCGCGCATGTTTCCCCGCTCAGGCCACCACCACTCGCCGGAGAACCGCCCTCGCCGCTCTTTGCCCGCACTCGCCGGAGAACCGCGTTCGCCGGCCGCTCGCTCTGGCCACCCACACTCGCCGGAGAACCCCGCTCACCGATCTGGCCGCCCGTGCTCGCCACTCTGGCCGCCAGCAGAACCGCGCCTGTCGGTCGCCCGCGCTCGCCGAAGATCCACGCTCGCCAGCCGCCTATGCACGCCATGGATGCAGCTCCGCCTCGCTGACGATTGACTAGTTCCAGCAAACAGAAAATGCCCCGTTGCAGCAAAAAAAACGTCGATGATTTGCAGCCCCCTCTGTTGCAACTCCGGTCGCCAACAGTGGAAGCCCTCCCGCTACCAACGGTTTCCGACATGACCGCCGTTGCAAAACCAGGAGACGGTTGTAGCAAAAAAAAGGCTGCTTCCAGCAAAATTAAAATACGGTTGTAGCAAAATTTGGACTGGTCCAGCAAATCAAAAAGTGATGGTAGCAAAAAATGTGTCTGGTTCCAGCAAAAAAAGACACTTGTTCCAGCCAAAAAAATAGAGAGGGGAAAACGCATTGCATGCGCCGCGGTCACCGCGGTCACCATGGTCACCATCGAGGGAGAAAAAGCCGGTTCCAGCAAACCATGATAATGGTTCCAGCAAATTACCAGGATGGTTGCATCATTTCATCAATCTTGCGACGGTCGCTTCCAGCAAACGTGGTCTCCGGTTCTGGCAAATCGCAACACCGGTTGCAACAAATCCGTCGGTTGCTGGTAGCTTTTTCCATTGCTGGTTGTACCAAAAAAATTGCATCGTCGGCGGCGGCAGCCACGACCTCCCCGTCGCCGGATGCAGCATATCCGATGGCCAGTTGTAGCATGACTGGTCGGCGGTTGTAGCACAGCCAGGCGGGAAGGATCTAGGCGGGCGCCATGACCACGGCGAGAGGAGGACGACGCGGATGTGGTGCACGGCCATGGCATGGAGGAGGATTTGGGGGTGGGGGTGGGGTGGGGGTGGGGGAGGAGAAAAGGTAGGCAGTTAAAGGAGGGGGCATTGCGGATGCGTTCGCCGGAATCGAGTGGTACGCGATGCACTAGCTCCACTAATTACGCCGGCGTACTGCCTTGCCGGAGAAAAAAGGAGGCTGGGGCAGGGGATAAGGCACAGGGTGAGAGAGAAAAAGAAAGGGAGGGGAAGGAAAACTAGCTTCGTGGGCCACCACGCCACGTGGCTGCCTAAACGAGAGGATAACGCTTCGTGCGTGGACGCGACCGGCGCTTCGTTCGACCGGCGCACCGGCTGCCAACGTTTTCCTTCTAGATATATCCAATTTTATCCATTTGTACGACGAGTATTTTCGGACGGAGGGAATACAAATTATTGATCTATCAATCATTTTCTCCACTAAAAATTGTGCAACTTGCAGTTGCAGTGCGTCATTGAAGTTGATGCATATGCAACGAGCGTGTGATGAGTCCACATCGCAACTCCATGCATCCTTTATTTCAGACGGGTCGTCTCCAGTAGGACATACACTGAGTCAAGTTTCTGTACGTGGTGTGAGCAGTCGAGACCTAAAATGACCGGTCCCTTGGCAATCAAATTAAGTGTGTGTACTGCTACTGTCTGCTATTTCGTTCAACGTTTGACGGTCTTGGCAAATTGTACGTGTGTGCCCATGAAGACCGGTAAAGACTTTAGCTCTCAAACTGCCAACGACGTACTCTGACTGAGAAAAAAAGCAGTTTCAGTCACAATGTCGCATTGATCTCGTCCTAGCTAACCCCCTGCTTCTCCTCCGGCTGTGAACCGCAGCGAGCTGTACGTGTGTTGTCCTCGCTTCCGGGGAGGTCCTAGCGAGTCCTCGCCGCCGGCGGCGCCCCCCATATCCAGCTCGATCACCGTCTAATCCGAGCTGTCAATAAGAAAAAAGCCCACACCGGAGACCTCAAGACCAGCGTTTTCTGTGTGAATGTTTGAGAGATGCAATTCCGCATTGATCACAGGCGCTGTAAGCACAGAAGCATTGTACTGTTAGCTTCGTTTTCCATTGTTCCAGCGGCACAGACGATGGCAGGACGGCCCTTGGTTAGATTATAACTTCAGCTAGCTGCTGAATGATCTTGTACGTAGGCCATGAATGCCACAGTACGTTGGATGGGACCTTGGCAATGCATGTGCAGCGCCTGCTAATTTCCAGGAAGCCGTGATTCATTGTTTGGGGAATCTTCATTGAACTTCCTCCTCGCAGTCCTACACATTGTACTAGTATTTATGGTGATTAATGGTGCCTTGTATCAATTGTAATACTGTCCCAATGTGAACATGATTGACCCTATAGCTTCGGTCTTCCTGCGTCTTCAGAGGACATACTACTCCCATTCTATATATGCATCCCCTCCTCTCCTCTCCAAATCATCCACACACTTCTCCTCAATCCCTCCCCTCCACATACTGCTCGGGCTTCTCCTCTTGCTCAATCCTCCTCCTTGCTGCTCCTCTGCAGCTGCAAATGGAGACAAGCTGACGGCAGGCCAAGCGCTCGCTGTTGGCAGCAAGCTCGTCTCCAGAAATGGTAAGTTCGCGCTCGGCTTCTTCCAGCCAGCAGCTGCGGCGGGCAGCATCAGTAAGTCGTCCCACAATGCCACCTCCCCACGCTCAGGCTGGTACCTCGGCATATGGTTCAATAAGATCCCGGTTTTCACCACTGTGTGGATCGCTAATAGGGAGGAGCCCATCATCCACCACAACCTCAACCTAACACAGCTCAAGATAGCAAGCGATGGCAATCTTGTCATCGTAGTAACCCACGCCGGCAACACCGAGTCTATAGTTTGGTCCACTCACATTGTCAATAATAGGACGCATTCCAACGGGTTAAACACTACCACTAGTGCTGCCCTTCTCTTGAACACCGGAAACCTCGCCCTCACATCTCAACATAAGATGTTGTGGCAGAGCTTTGACTACCCAACAGATCTCTTGCTTCCTACCGCCAAGTTTGGCAGGAACAAGATCACTGGTTTTAGCCACCAGCTCATCTCAAAAAAGAGCCTCATTGATCCCGGTGTAGGCTCATACAGCATTGAACTACAAGACACCAACGGATTCATTCTCAAGCGCCACAACAACCCCTCAATGGTGTATTGGCGTTATGCATCCTCCACAATATCATCGTTGAATCTTTTACCAGTACTCAAGTCACTCCTAGATTTGGATCCTCGGACCAAAGGGTTAGTTGATGATGTAAATTATGTTGACAACAACCAAGAGGAGTACTATATGTACACTTTACGAGATGAATCATCGCCTTCCGCATTTGTCTTGCTAGATATCTCTGGCCAAATAAAGTTGAACCTTTGGTCGCAAGCCAGCAAGTCTTGGCAAACCATATATGCCCAACCTGACAATCCTTGTGATCCGCCTGCAACTTGTGGGCCTTTCACAATATGTAGCAGCAAGCCAAATCAATCATGCGATTGTATGGAGAACTTCTCTCAGAAGTCACCATATGATTGGGAGTTTGATGATCGAACTGGAGGATGCATTAGAAATACACCGTTACATTGCACTCATGAGAGAAACAAGACAAGTTCAACAGACATATTCCACCCCACTTCTCAAGTTCAATATCCGTACAACTCGCAAAGCATAGTCAGTGCTACCACCCAAAGAAAATGTGAAGAAGCTTGTCTCGGTTCCTGCTCCTGCACTGCTTATTCCTATAACAATAGAAGATGTTCTGTCTGGAATGGGGAATTACTTAATGTAATTCTAGCTGAAGGCATTGATAACACAGGAGAACATGTTCTTTACCTTCGCCTTGCAGCCAAAGATTTTCTGCCAAGTTTGAGAAAAAACAAAAGAAAACCAAACCTTAGAGTTGTTACTGCTGCAAGCATTATTGGTTTTGGATTACTAATGTTCACGCTATTGCTACTGATTTGGAGGAACAAATTCAAGCGGTGTAGTCTTCTGTCAATAAGCTATGACAATCAAGGGAGTGCTGGTGGGATTATAGCCTTTAGATACACGGATTTAGTTCGTGCTACTAAGAACTTCTCAGAAAAGCTGGGTGGAGGTGGTTTTGGTTGTGTATACAAGGGATTATTAAGTGACTCAAAGACTAGTGTAGCAGTTAAAAGGCTTGATGTTGCCCATCAAGCAGGAGAGAAGCAATTCAGGGCTGAGGTGAGCTCAATTGGACTAATCCAACACATCAACCTAGTAAAACTTATTGGTTTCTGTTGTGAAGGTGATCATAGGTTACTTGTGTATGAACACATAGTAAATGGTTCTCTCGATAGTCATCTATTTAAGGTGAGCAATAATGGCGATGCCGCTGCCCTAAATTGGAACACCAGATACCAAATAACCTTAGGAGTTGCTAGAGGATTGTCCTACTTGCATCAAAGTTGCCGCGAGTGCATCATACACTGTGATATTAAGCCAGAGAACATACTGGTAGATGGATCATTTCTTCCTAAAGTTGCAGACTTTGGGCTGGCAGCGTGTGTGGGAAGGGACTTTAGCCGAATCCTGACAAGTTTTAGAGGAACCATGGGTTATCTTGCCCCGGAGTGGCTTAGCGGAGTGGCAATCACGCCAAAAGTCGATGTTTATGCCTTCGGCATGGTGCTGTTGGAAATCATATCAGGAAGGAGGAATTCAGCACATGAAACTTCATACAACACCAGCACCAATAGTAGTAACCAGCATGTTGAATATTTCCCCATTCAAGCCATCAACAAGCTTCATAGCGGCGATGTGAAGAGTTTGGTGGATCCACGGCTAAATGGTGAATTCAGTTTGGAAGAAGCTGAAAGGGTTTGCAAAGTTGCTTGTTGGTGCATCCAAGATAATGAGTTTGATCGGCCGACGATGGGTGAAGTGGTCCGGGTTCTAGAGGGTCTACAGGAGATTGATGCGCCCTCGATGCCAAGACTACTTGCAGCTATCACAAAACAATCTGGTGTTGCAATGTAATAATAAGTTGTTGCCAATATTATTAGTCTTTCATGATTTCATCGATTTCTTGAAGTTCTAATGTGAAGAATAAGGAATAAAGAAAAGCAACATTGTACTTGATAATTAGTCGCCTTGTATTTAACCTTTCAAATTCTAAATATATATGGTAAGCAATCATTGCAGCAAAATACGGCAAATGATAGAAATATTATATGTGTATGTGTGATTGGGAACTTCCGAATTTCTAGTTACATATTCCAGGAATAGCTATTAGCGCGCTGAAGCAAGATGCCATGCATGGATTAAATATTTGAAAACCGTGGTCCGTGGGTGGCCATATATTTGTTCAAGAAAATACATAGGCTCTATAATTACCTGGTATTTTCAGTAAATTGGATAAGCCAATCATTGCATCTTGGTTTTGAATGTTGTGGTTGTCATTTGTGGGGTGCCAGTCTCAAACTCTGAACTCCAAACTAAAGCAGATCTTTGTCAGTGTACAGGACTGCCTGACGATGTGCCTTGACAGACAGCAGAAGTGCGGAACGTCCAAGCTCACAAAAAATGTAAACATTGGGCCGGCCCACTTTTTTCACGGGCAAGAGAATAATGAGAATTGTCGGGCCGGGCCTGATTATCTTTGCTCAACCTCGAAAAAGAAAATTATTTGTCTTTCCTTTTGCTTGACTTTTTTTTTGCATGGTAATACGTGCCTTATTTATATCGTAAGGATCATAGTACAAACCACGTACATACCGACATGAACAAATTGAAAAAAAATAATAGAACGCTAGCCTTTGCATAAAAACACCAGACAAGAAGTAAAAATACAAACAAGACTGAAGAAACCTCTGAGCTTAATACCAACTCCTATCCCCTGCCTCTGGCACCACCACCACCACAACAGCCACCTTTCGCTTGACTTTGACACCATTTACAGCAGCGGCACAGCCAGAGCACTATTGCAGTTTATTAGAATTGGTTGGTACGTACTCCCTCCGTAAACTAATATAAAAACGTTTAGATCATTATTTTAGTAATCTATAAACGTTATTATATTAGTTTACAGAGGGAGTATATACCAGTCAAGAAAGTATGCACAAATACGACGGGTCTGTAGTTTTCTCGCCGACGACGACGCGGTCGGAAATAATGGCGTGTAGGTATACGGATCGGTCGATGTGCACGGCATTGTGATGCTGCCTGCTCTTGGCCTATTGCTACAACTTGCTATAGAATCTTAATTAGGAGTCCCGTGAACAAGCGCATGCATTGACCTGATTCCACAAGTGACGCCTAGTGTTACCGCAACCATCAAGTTCAAGCAAGTAGTTCAAATACGTAGGTGTATGCAACAAGAACTAATTAGCAACAAAACACCGCGCGGGAAACAAAATACTTTCTTTGTCCCAAGATATGAGACGTCTTTGCAGTTCAATTCAAAAACGTCTTATATTTTGGGTCGTGCTAACTGTCACACGTGTAGCAGAAAGGGAGACGCACCACACGTCTTTAATCTAAACAGATTGCCACGTCATCGCATGCATGCATGCAGGAATCTTTTTGGATTTCAGTTTTTAAAATGTTTTATCTCTTAAACGAAAAATCCGATTGAAAATCCGTTTTCACCATTAAATCTCTCGCAATGAGATCTTCGAAACTAGATCCCATGTTGATATGTTTTGATGAAAAAAAATTTGATTAAAAGTTGACATGTCTATTGCATATGAATTGTCATGATGTTTACACTGAAGTTGCCATGATATGTTTCAGCTATTTTCTTCTATATTTAAAAGTAATTTTGATATTTATAAAACGGGGAATTAAGAAAGTTGACTTGCCATGAACCATAAACTAAAATTGCCATGATACATGCACATAAAATTGCCATGGTTCATACAAAAAATAATTTTTATGGTCAAAGTACTGGAGTTGCCATCATCAAATTACTAAAATTTCCATGATCTACAAACTAAAATTGCCACATGGCAACTTTAGTTTAAGCCCTATGGCAACTGCAGTGTAAACATCGTGGCAACTTCTGACAAAAAAAAAATTGTCGAAACATATCAACATGGGGTCTAGTTTTGAAGATCTCGTCGAGACGGATTTAATGGTGAAAACGGATTTTTAGTTCGCTTTTTTATTTAGAAGATACAACATTTTTATGCCGAAAACCAAAAAAAATTCTGCTGATGTCATCTATTCATACGTGGCAAAATGAGTGGTGATGGAGGCGTGTGGACGATGTGCAAACGCCTACACGTGTGGGCGTTAACATTTCCGTATATTTTGGGTCAGAGATGGTAGTTACTGAGACGTGCATGTGGCGATCACTTTTGTGGGAAAGGAGCAAAATATAGTTAGCGTGCAGCTAACTATATAGTTTTATTATTTTTCTCTCGTCACCCAATTCGGCTTCTGTCACGTAGTACCAATCAACACCTATAACGATCATCTATCATAAATTCCACTACTAGTCAAAGAGATCAATCATGAACCAAGTGGTACTACTCCCTCCATTCCACAATGTAGTGCTTCCTCTATCCACGTACTTCAACTTTGACCGTAAATTTAACTACCAAGACCGATTGCGGCGGGAGCAAAAATTATATCAATGAATTCGTATTTGAAAGAAGTTTTCAATTATATAATTTTTTTTCCCGCCGCAGTTGGTCTCGTTGGTTAAATTTATGGTCAAAGTTGGACCTCGGGAAGCGCGGACGCACTATATTTTGGAATGGAGGGCATGGACTAGTTCTCTTACCGACGACTATTTATATATCAATCGATGTGACCGCATGCAAGTGGTTGCTTGCTCTTGGGACTTTTTCTTGAGGGAGTGCCTTCATAGAAAATATTAAGGCACTAGAGTATGGGCAGTTGGAACACTGGGTTAATGTCTGTATTTTTTTCTTGTATCTTGTTACTTGTTGTTTTCTTTCTTTTCTAGGGTTAGTTATATAGTCTTTTGTTTTCTCTATTCTTTATTCAATTTGTAAAGACTATCGTTGTACCTTTAAAAAAGGAATCCAATAACTCCCGAACATTCGGGATTTGAGCATTTCGTCTCAAACGTTTTGGCATGGCAACTTTAGTTCGTAGGGGATGGCAACTTTAAGTGATAGGGGATGGCAACTTTGTCCTTTTTCGTTTTTTTTTGTCAAAAAATTCCCATGTTTCCTAATCTCATGCAAAGTAAAGCTGCCATCTAAAAGCGCTCGGATTGCCATGCTTAAGTCCCGAATGTTCGGCAGTTATCATTACCGTTCAAAAAAAATTCAATGAAAAAAGGCAGCAGAGTCCCGTTGTTTCCCTAAAAGAACGATAGAAAATATTAAGGAAAAATCTTCTACCCAGTTTATATAAAAAAATCTTCTACCCAGCCAGCTGATTTCTAATAAAATTAGCCGGCTCGCTCACGTGTCATGCGATATGTGACAACACATGTAGGTCTGTACTTGTACCATCTAACCGTTTCTTTTTTCCTCTCAATTAATCTCATCAAGATTCACGCTCAAAACAGATCTTCTTTCAAGTTCCATCGCTCCCGCTTCTTCCTCTCTACTCTCAATTCTCATAGAGTGATGCTTATTGCAGTGGAACATGTCGGCGGTAGGAGGGAGGTCACACGCAAAAATGCTAGACTTACGTAAGGCTGTTACAAATCTTCCTTTCCCCTAACCAAACGCCCCCCCCCCCCCTCCCTTGATTTTCAGGGTGTCCAATTAAAAACTGCCAACTCATCTCATTCTTAAGATACGTAAAAAACTCTTCGTAGATATAGCATTGCTCGGTCACACGTGGTCCAGATCCAGGCCAGTTGGCTCCTTAGCAAGGGGCAATTCTCGAATAAATATGCTCCCGTGACGCATCGTCGGCCAGATCCACAACATCTACTACGAGGTGGCGGTCCTGCAGGTTAGGCCGGAGGCTGCTGGGAAAACCCATGACTGTTGTGCCAAGACATTGTTGTTCCATGCCGGACACTAGTGCTTCAGGCACCGCCACTCGTCGCTAGGTGTTGGGCGTCGTGGGAGAGTTATCCATGCCCTGCTGCTGTAGGTATGAGTGCTAATGACGGTGTTGTTGCTGGCATGCTTTGGCAACATCAACGGTGTTGCAAACGGCGGTAGGTGGAACGACGACGCTGTTGTTGAGATGAGCTTCGGCAACATCATCGGTTTTCCCGTAACATCACCACTGTTACAAAGAATCTTGCATGTGCTTGTTTGCAACATCATCGGGACTGTAGTGTGCTTGTCAGTTTTCTGCAACATCATCGATGCTACACTGAAGCTCGCTAGTGCACGTTTGTAACATTACCAAAGCTGCAGAGTGATCGCTAGTGCGCGATGGGTGGTGGCAGGGTTGCATCGTCACCTGTGTTGCACAGGTCGTCAAGGATTGCACCATCTCCTATGTTGTGGTGGCAACACGAATCATGTTGCAGATGTTCTGGTATAGCTGGCGGTGGCTTGTGGATCGGGTTTCTCTCGCTCACGAAATCTAATGGCTTGGCAGTCGACCGATTTTCTTCTCGCGTCAGCCGATAGATTAGATGGATAGTGCGCATCGAACATTAATTAGAAAACTCAGATCTATCTATCCAGCGATAAGGTGCATGCGTCAAGTTGTGTATCCAGGTCCCATGTTCTCTACCGTTCCAGGCTTTATTATTGACATGCAACCAAGGGTAGAGGACACTGCCATTGCTTGGCATAGACTGGTCACAACTTTTTTTTTTTGTGGGGAACTAGCCACAAGTTGCAACCAATTAGTTGGCTGCATTCATGCTGGTGTTGACTGGCATGATCAACAACCCTCGAGGGGCATCTTCAATAATGGTAAGATAGGTGTTGGTAGAATTTGCTACATTTTTGGATGATGTGGAATGAACTAGGAGAGAGAGAGAGAGAGAGAGAGAGAGAGAGAGAGAAGACGTACATAAGCCAACACAAGCTTCAAGGTGATGAGAGAATCCCAGCCTTATCATCCTATTCATGCAACACATTCATCCTAATTACTAAACAAGTTTGACATGCCCGTCAGTTGACACCATACACCCTCCATCCCGGTTTATTAGTCTCCCCCATATTTTTGGTCAAAGTTTGCAAAATATGATTTATATAAGTACCAAAAATAGTACCACTAGAAACTTCTTTCAAATATGAATTCAACGATTAACTTTTATGATATATAATTTATATCTTTTAATCTAATCAATGATGAAAGTTTGAACCAAAATACGAGGGGACTAATAAACCGAAATGTAGGGAAAAAAACGATTCTCATAGTGATCATGGAATTTTTTTTGGTCATATAATTATGTTACTAAATGACCATTGACACAGAAGGAGTTTCTCATGGAGGGATCTCACTGCGGTAATTAACGGACCTCGGGTCCTATATTTACTTGTCCATGGATCCTATGGTGTAGATATGCATTACCCATTGATTCTCCGATTTATGTGAAGGCATGTACTCTTCCGCTTTGGTGTATATATGATCTGGTTAATACAAGCCTCATTATTTGCTTAAAAGAGAAAGAAATAAAACATAAAACATATATGCCATTTGATCCATGTGTATATCACACATGAACATATTCACTACCGCGGGCATCTTGATGAAAATAAATATTCTTCTTCTCGGCTATATTGTGTGCTAACCTCCTCCGTGCTTCCACCTTCAATCATTGTATAATCTTGTGCATCCATAACACCCATCACAACATTTTCATGGGGTACTTGAAGACTCTCGAGTGTCATCTCCACTTGCCTCATGGTTGGTCGTTGACCTCCTTCCATCCTGACGCATGCCGCTGCCAACATAATTACTTCTTCAATCTTCTTGCCACCTTCCATCACAACCTGAGGGTCTAACACACTTGAGACGTCACCTTCTGCGAGCAAACTGGTGAAATAGGCGACGAGGCTTTTCTCCCCGGATGATCGATATGAGCATGGTTTTTTCCTGGTGAGCAGCTCCATTAGGAGAACGCCGAAGCTATAAACATCGCTCTCCTCGGTGAGCTGTCCTGAGTAGCAATACATAGGGTCTAGGTACCCGAATGTCCCTTGGATGGCGGTTTCGTCCCCTGTTTGATCTAGCGGAATGCACCTTGAAGCTCCAAAATCTGACACCTTTGCTATGAGAGTGCCATCTAACAGAATGTTCTGAGACTTGATATCCCTGTGGACTATTGGGAATGACACGGCAGAGTGAAGATACGCGAGAGCTCTCGCGGTCTCAGTTGCAATTCTTAGCCGGTCCACCCATGGCAATGATGCTTCATGCTCTTCGACATGAAGATGATGGTAAAGAGTCCCGTTGGAGATGAATTCGTACACTAGTAACGGCACCTCTGTCTCGAGGCAGCAGCCGAAGAGCTTCACCACGTTCCGATGATTTATCTGCGAGAGGATGGCCACCTCGTTGATGAACTCGTCGATCTCCTTCTGGATCGCGGCCTTGGACTTCTTGATCGCCACGACGTGAAGGTCTGACATGATCCCTTTGTACACCATGCCGTGCCCTCCTCCGCCGATCTCGCGAGCTTTGTCGAAGTTGTTGGTTGCCTTCTCGAGCTCCACCAAGGGGATGATCATCCTCTCAGCGATGTCTGCCTTTTGCGACACCAATTGCTCCAGTAGATGTCCCCTGTTTTGCTTAAAGAATTTCTGCTTGGATAGTTTTGCCCTCTGACGCTTCAGCTTCCGGGTCACAAAAATGGCACCAAGTACCAGGAAGAGGAGGGCAGCACCACTGCCGATTCCTATGCCGATGCTTAAACCTGAAAAATGTCGAGAGAAAATGTGTCATGGTTCGGAAAATTCTCTCATGTGAAGCAGCGGAACATTCTCTGTGCCTGGTGTGCAATCTCACATGCCATGTACCATCAATGGCGTTGTATATTCTCACCTAGACTTAGGGATGATTTGAGGCAGCCATCTTTGATCCGAGGGTCGCCTCGGGAGCGGGGCGGACACACGCAGTGGTACCCTCCGGGCGTGTTGGTGCACACGCCGGAGCACACGAACATATCGGGCCGCGCGCACTCGTTGACGTCTTGGCATCCGCCGTCGCCGGGGAGGTATGGATTGCCCTCGTACCCGTCGTTGCACCGGCACACGTAGCCAGTGCGGTAGTTGTTGGTGATGTTGGTGCATGAGCTGTGGCTGCTCCGGCACGCGCTTTTCCCCGCGTCATTGGGGCAGCCCGTCGCCGTCCACCCCGGTGGATCCTGAGGTTGCCGGAGCCGCTGGGAGTCCAGCACCCACTCCAGCACCAGGGGCATCGCCGTCCCGCGGGAGGAGTTCGCGCGCGCGGCCGGCGTGTTGAACCAGTCCGTCTCGGCGACGCGCACCGAAACTTCACGCAGCAGCGTGTCCATCTCCTGGGCCGGGTCCATCCCCGTGAAATTGACGCGGTAGGAGGGACGGCCGATGGTGATGGGCGTCTCGCAGCAGCCGACGCCGGCGCACTCAGCGACCTCCTCGGGGGAGATCGTGCTCTGCCTCCCGTCGGTGACGGCGCAGAAGGCGGAGCAGCCGACGATGACGTTGTCAATTTTCCCAAGCAGCTTGGCCAGCACGTTGCACCCCGTGAGCCTGAACCGGTTGCGCGACGCCGACACCACGAACGGGCCGCCGGCGGCGCCGGCGCCAAGGCCGTCCCACGTGCCGACGGCTCGGGTAGGGCCGCTTACCCTGCTGCCCACGAGTCGCACGGCGCCGGCGGTGTTCCTGACGCGCACCGTGGAGTCCGCCAGCGAGATCTCCATGACCTCGAGCGTGCCACCGGCGCCGCCGATGAGCAGCCGCTCTCCGCCGCTCCTCCGGTCGCAGGTGAGGTTGAAGCCCTCCAAGTAGCACCCTTCCCTGATGCCGAATGGGTACGGCACGCTCATGCCAGCGCAGATGGTCGGGCAGCCCGGCGCAGGTCCGGTGAGCTGAGCCGCCGCTGCGACCACGAGGGAGAGCTGCAACAGAAAGGGCAACAGCGCCGCCGCCGGAATCTTCATCTTATCTTCTGCGTATACACCGTCGATGATTCTCTCCCGGCAGCCCCCTCCCCTCCCCTCCCGCGACGCTCCCGCGGGCGTCCGGGGGGCAACCCTAGCGCCGCCGCCGCCACCCTCCCCTTCTCTCTCTCCTCCCTCGCCGCCGCCAAGGGGCACGAGCGGGCGAAGCCCGGTCGTCGCCGGCGGCGGCGGGGCCATCTCGTCTCCTTGCGTGGGGGGTGCGGCGCGGGCCGGATCTCGCCGGTGGGGATGCTGCGCTCGTGCCGGGCGTAGCGGTGCGGCGGCGCTCCGGAGTAGGCCAGCGACGGCGGCGTGGCGTCGGGCGACAGGCGGCATGGTGGTGGTGCAGGCCGGCGGGTGGTGGCGGCGGCGGCTGCTTCGCAGCAGCGCCTCGGCGCCTCGTCTGGCGCTGCGGGTCGCGGGCGACCGGGTCGCGGGCGGCCCTTCTCGCCGTGGCTCTCAGGTGGAGGGGCGGCGCGGCAGCGGTGGAGGTGGGCGGCCCTTGTCCAGCCGGGCCCCTGCGGCTGGACGACGGCGCTCGGCGCGGGAAGGCCTCCCCGGTGGCCTCTCATGGATGCAGCTCGGCGGATCCGTGCGCCCTCCTCCTCGGCAGCGGGCGGTGGCCGGCGCTCTCTTGTGGATCTGGGCCATAGGCCTCTCCTCCTCCTCCCCCTTCCCCCGGCCATCTGGGCTCGGGTCCCCTTGAGGCAGTGGTCGCCGGTGGTTCTGAGGTGGTTGGGCTCATGGATCTTGTCCAAGACGTGACCTTTGGGGCTTCTCGGGGTGGTCCGGTGGCGGGGCGGCGGCCCTGGCGGTGGGAGTCGCGTGGGTCGTAGGCGGACTGCGCGACTCGGATGCGGGTGTGCAACCACGGCCGCTTGGGTGGCATGGTTGCAGGTGGTTGGCCGACCGGGGATGCAGCGGAAGGGTGGAGCACCGGGGTTCATCACTTGCCTGTCCGTACACGGGTCGACGGTGGCGGCGTCCGCGGATGTCGTGTTCCTCCCTGCAGGCTCCGTCGTGGTGCTCTCACTCCTCCCGTCGTGTTCCGGGTGAAAACCTGATCTTTGGATCGGACGATGGCGACGGTCCGTGGTCGTGCCCTCCTTGGAGGCATCGTCTTGGAACCCTCGGTCCGGCGTCGTCCGTTGCACTTCTTACCGGACGATCTCTCATCTTGATGGTGGTCTCCGTCGGCTACAAGCGGTTCTTTTTGCTCATTTCTGTTGATTCTTGGTAGTCGTTGAAGTTGTGTGTCGGTGCCCGGCATTCTTGTTTCTTGCCTTGGATTGTGTGGCGTGCGTTTGTATCGGTTACTTGGATGTAAGTGTTGGTGCTTTATTTATAAAGCGGGGGAAACCCTTTTTGGGTATACACCGTCGATACCCACCCAATGCGTACTTTGCTACATATATCGATCCGTGCAGGTGCATGCATTACTATTCAAACGTTGACTGACTCGCTTTATCTACTTGCAAGAAATATCTCATACAAGGACAGAGGCCCAAAAATATGACTTTTCTTCTTACTAACAATATCATTACAGATGCCAAGTTTGGATTATTCAAAGGGTGTGGCTAGGACTCATCTAGAACTATGTCACATCTAAGCATGACACTCACACAACATCAGCAAAAAATAAATTAAAAAAATATTTTGTATAAATCTTGGAGCCCCTTAGTATGTGATGAACTATTTAGATGTGACATCCTTCAAAAATATCTAGATGTGAATTAGTCATTCTGTTATTCAAAATCACAAAGATGATTTAAATTGGATTCTCCAAAATTACAAGTGTAGGTGAATTTACCTAAAAATAATAATACTCCCTTCGGTCCTTTTTAGTTCGCATATAAGATTTTTCTAAAGTTAAGCTTGCAAAGTTTGACCAACTTCATAGAAAAAATATCAACACTCACAATATGAAATCAATATCAGTAGATGTGTCATGACTTATATTTTCACATTGTATAACTTTGGCATGATAGATATTGATTTTTTTTATATAAATAAGGTCAAACTTTATAAAGTTTGACTTCAGACAATTCTTATATGCACTATAAAAATGACCGGAGGGAGTACATATATGTTCTCGTATTTTTAATTAACTTTAGTGAATGGTCAAACTTGTTTTGTAAAATCAATGTTCAAATAACGGCTCGAAGATGACCAACAACCCCTTTTTTCTGAGTGGGTAATAGATTGATGTCCCCTATTTTACATAAAGAATTTATGCTTTAGCATTTCTGCGCTACGATACTCCCGCTTTTTTTTTACCAAAAACACCGGTGTTGTATATTATTCGGTTATTAAGGGAAAATAGGACGCAAATCCAGCTGGTCCACTCGAAGTATCTTGGAGCATCTACAACCGGCATTGCAAATCCAGCCCCTCAAACGCCCGCGGATGCGTTCGGGACACCGGTCATTCCTCAATTTTCATCATCCACATTCACGTACCTCATAGCCGACCTCTATATCCATACAAAATCATGCAACGTTGATAAAAACTACGTAGATCATGAGCTGACATAGAAACGGACATATAAATGCACAATCCGTTCACCAAAAGATTGCAGTCGGATCTTCAAAAGATAGTCAAAGTTCACATAATATACACATAATTTGACAGACAAGTTTAAAATACATCTAAAAACTTGAAATTAAGGTGAAGAAGACGAATCGTCACTGCTTCCTCGTCGGCCCTTTCCTCTTCCGGTGATGTCGCTGCTGTAGGCGTCGACGGCTGGTGGAGGATCATCCGAGTTGTCGGACGGGGCATCGTGGTCGTCGCCGTCGGAGGAGTCGGAGTCGGAGAGGATGATCAACCCTTTGAGCCGTCGGACGACCCTGCCTTGCTGCCACTTGATCTTCGCCAGTCGAGCCGCATCCGCCGCTGCCTCGTGGTCTGATTGCTGAATGGCAAGCCGGAGCGCCTTGGCATTTTTCCGACGGAGCCGTCGAGCGTCCATCTCCGCCGTAGTAAGCGATCGACGGTAGACCCAAGCGAGGAGCTGCCCGTCTTCGTTGGCTCCGCCTGCAACCCGCGGCGGCGGTGCATGGACTGCTTCGCCGCTTTCGTCTCCCTTGCTCCCTGCCTTTCGCGGCGGGCGGCGCGTGTCTCCGATTCTGGCTTGCGCATCTGGGCCGGTGGTGCGGGCACAAACACGCACCGCTGCCCGCATCGAGCATGGGACGGCGTGCGAGGAGGCGCGGCCCGTGCATCCCTCACGGAGCTGTGCGCGGGCCATGAGGTACCAGCGCCGACGTCCACGTTGCGCCGACGGGGGAGAGGCGAAGCGGCAGATCTGGAACTGCCCCCCCCCCCCCCCCCCGCGTCCATGTTGGACCTCTCGAGGGTAATGCGGATGGCCAGCTCATCGTTGATGTCGAGGTTGGAGTCGGAGCGGCTGCCGGAGTCACCGGATTGGATCTAATCAAAGAAATTGGAGGAGGAGAAGAAGAGACAGAGCGAGCGCGAAGTGAGGTAGGGTTTCCGGATCAGGGGATATTTATGGGGACGGAGTGGGGTCGCGATGGGCCGGGATGACGTGGCGGACGCGCCCGGGCCGCCCATATCTGCTCTTTATTTGTGTTGGATATGAGGGGCGCAAGACAGTCCAGACATTTGAGGCCTGTTTGAGGCGCCCGTCTGGTCAAAATTTCATGACTAGTCAGTGACCGGGTCGTCTGCTCAGACGTTTGAGACGGGTTTGGATGCCCGGCTGTAGATGCTCTTGCAACTCATCTCGAGGCAAGGCTGGTCGGTAATAGGCGATGTATCAATGTATGTATGATCATAGAAACGTTGCACGATTTAGGCCAGCCATCTCCCAAGCGTGAATCTCATTGATATAGCAAGCTAAAAAGCCATACCCGATCATTTGGCACAAATTCTTCCGTTCATCTTCTACCAAATCGAAAACCAAAGGAGGAGCCAAAACTTATTGTGTTTTAGAAAGAACCGGCGGTCATCGCTCCACCAACGACGAAGGGGTTTGGTGTTGATGGTTTCAAGGGAAGCGGCAGGAAGGTTGAAACGCGCAACAGCCACGGACCAAATCGAGCGCCAATAGGAACAGTCAGCGAAGAGGTGGACCAGTTTGCGGTTGGGCAGTTTCACAAATAAGGACAACCCAAGCGTACGTGATGCTACTGCTGCTTAGGCGGGACCCTGGTGGACTAAATCAAATTCTCTACTCCCTCCATTCCTAAATATTTATCTTTTTAGAGATTTAAATGGACTACTACATACGGATGTATATAGACATATTTTAGAGTGTAGATTCATTCATTTTGCTCCGTATGTAGTCACTTGTTAAAATCTCTAGAAAGACAAATATTTTGGAACGGATGGAGTAGATCCGAACGAGTTCTCCCTACGAACTGGTCGAGATATGTTGGGATTATTGAGCTTTTAGCTCATTTTACCATTTCTAGTAATTCCTAGAAAATCCCTGGTCTGAAAGCTCAGTCTCACCCGGTCGTGGAGGTTGTGTTGGACCACATACTCCCTTCATCCCAAAATTTTTGTCTTAAATTTGTCAAAATACGGATGTATCAAGTCACGTTTTAGTATTAGATACATCCGTATCTAGACAAATTTAAAACAAGAATTTGAAACGTAGGAAGTATAAGGTTGATTGCCTCACACACAACTACTAAGAGATTAGCAAAAGATGCATACACACACTCCTCCGCCGCCCGCTTCACCTCCCACATGTGTCGTGTTCCGTAATTGGGTCGAGCCGCGCTAGGACCTATGCCGCTTGTATAAAACGAAAGTGAACAATTTATTCGATTGCATGAACGAGGCCACCATCTGCCTCCTAGCTTGTGTGCGGTCACCACATGTTCTACATGTCTGACTTTTTGATGATGTTTAAACCCTG
This sequence comes from Triticum timopheevii, assembly GCA_963921465.1. Taxonomy (NCBI): domain Eukaryota; kingdom Viridiplantae; phylum Streptophyta; class Magnoliopsida; order Poales; family Poaceae; genus Triticum; species Triticum timopheevii. The sequence goes on along the minus strand of OY997270.1, from coordinate 490,467,081 downwards.
GCCTCCGCATTATTGTGATACACACACACGCACACTCATATTTTATTATACTTGATGCCAAACAATGAGGCCAAAAGTTGAGAATCATCTAAGATTATACACATTACCCTAAGATATATTCCTCCTCATTTCCAGGTACACAATGACCAATAAAACCGTCTACTCCTTTTCTTTAAAGATGATGATCATCCCAAAAGTATTGTCCCAAGTCATAGGAAAACATTTTGTTTTGTTGGTAGGTGAAAGTGTGTGTGAAATGTATTTCACAACAATGTAATTGACATAATAAACAAACCAAGGTTTAGCACCGGAGGTTGTGATAGCAGCTAGTTGTGCATCATGAAAACTATTATTGATAGGTATAGAATTATCGGGTATATTTTCCATTCTATATAAATGATCAACTACTGAATCATTCTTACGTTTTTTATTAACCATATGCAAATCAGATTCTTGCTGCAATAAAATTCATCTAATAAGCCTAGGCTTAGCATCTTTCTTGTCCATAAAATATTTACTACAAGCATGATAGGTATGAGTTGTGACTTTAGAATCAACAATGTAGGATCCGAACTTACCCCAAGCAAATATAATTGCTAAAAGTTCTTTCTCAATCATAACATTTATAATTCCTTTGGGCAACGTTCAAAGTTTAGTAGCATACAATATAACACTAAAAAAATTTCAACACTTTTGTCCGAGGACAACCCTTACCGCATAATCGCTACCATCACATATAATCTCAAATGTCAAGTTCAAACCAGGTGCTTATACTACGGATGCGGCCACTAAGGATTTCTTCAAAGTTTCAAAAAGATCTATAAAATCACTATCAAAGGAGAAAGGTGCATATTTTGCAATATATTTGTGAGAGGCCTAGATATTTTAGAAAAATCCTTAATGAACATACTACAAAAACCAACATGCTCAAAAAAGATCCTTATACCTGTTATATCCCTAGGATAAGGCAAATTTTTTAACAACTTTTATGACTGCTAAAATACTTCTTATAGCTGGACCCTTACTGGCGGGCATGCATTTGCGTCTGCCACTCATAATCTGGCAACTTACCTGGCGCTAACGATACAATCCACCGAGGATGGCCCACCAATCAGAAGCCTGATCTTGGGCCGGTCTCAGGGCCTAGGAGGTCTGGCAACAATTTGACTCCAGGAGGCAGTTCAGCTCCCCATTTAAAGCAGGAAGTTCATCTTGGCGTGCAAGCCAAGATTCCCTAACGCATGAGGACGGTTAGGAACCCTGTAAACCCTAGCTCTCGTCTCCTATATAAGGCGAGAGCTAGGGGTAGCAACTCCCATCTACTCCATTAGATATTCACCTTGTTATTCATCATCATCATCTTATGGTAAACCCCTCGCACGAAGTGCTCCCACATCAATATAAAACAAAGTAGGACGTAGGGTGCTACCTCACCATGAGGGCCCGAACCTGGGTAAACCCCTTTTGTGAACTCCTCTCCGGTACTTCGTCAACAACGAGCAACCTCAGGGTTCCTCGTGGTCCTGGTCGGGGTTGGCAATGGCCAACGAAGTGTGGTGATGGAGGAGATGCATGGTGATGGTCGGGACTGGGAGGCAGGGGTGGCGGTTGCTGGAGCTCAAGCGGCAACGGCTCGTTGGACCTAGGCAGGCGGCAACGATGGAGCGAACGGAGCACCATCTACCAAACACAAGGAGGGAGATCGGGAGATCCTGGACAAAGAAAAACACAAGGGCAACGCCAATGGAACGTGCACTCAAACGACACGACTCACATGATAACCGACCATCGAAGCCAAGCCAATGGTCTAGACACTGACATGTGCAGCCCACCACGAAGACCCAAGCCGGAGAACGCAGGCTTTTCCGAGGAGCTTAGAATTTTAGGCAATTAATGGAGCACATTCATTCTAACTACTCCTATATATCATGGCATTTGCTTGACTTTGACCCCGATCGATTTATAGTTGTGACACCAACTAGCATTACTAGCAGTAGAAATGATGCTCTACCATGCACGGGACATGGCTAAGCCATCCATTTCTTGGAGGTTCGGCACATGCAAATCCGGCCCGGTGTATTTCACGCATATTGCTTATCAAGGAATTTTATTCAAAAATGCTATTATTACTTAACAGCCCTACGAAATCTCTACGTACCTGTAGTTCATTTAAGTTGCAACTGCTTCCTTTGGTTTAGGTAACCGCCATCCATGTGAACTAGTACGTAAACATTTTGCAAAGAGTTAATTACATTATTGATACACAAACTTGCAGCGTGGGTACAATTTCATACAAGAACTTGTAAAATGACTCAAATTAACCCCTAAACTTGCTTTGCGGGTTCAATTATGTAAAAATTATGTCTGCAATAGCCACGTCAGACGACACGTTGGCTTTAGCCACCTGGCCCACGTCCAGGTTAATTTGCAGGAACCCCCAACTGTATGATGTAAATAGACCCCAAATAGCCTAGCCAAATCCCCTAGACCTCTCTGTTCGCGTCACACCAATCAAAGTTGTAGCCACTCTCCTCTGTTTTCCCCCCAAATCTACACCCTCGAGCGAAATCCCTAACCCTCGACCGCGACAGCGAATGTCCGCGCAAGGACGGAAGAAGGTGGCTCGCTGTGACGCGGCGTCCTCACCGGCGCATAGGCAGCCCATTCTCGTGGGCGCATGGCCCATGGACGGCATGGCGGTGCTAATGGCGGTCGCGGCGGCGGCTGTAATGAAGACATGATCTCGTTTCCCACAGGGACGCAGTCAGTTTCAATCACTGTCGGGCCTCTGTAGAATTTTGCTAGCTCTTGAATACCAATCCTGCCTCCTAGACTATTATTCACAAGCTTGGAGAAGAAAACATGAATTTGAAGAATGCATTACAGGAGAAGGAGAAGCAAATAGTTTAAGGCAGAAGATTAAAAGCATGGAGATGAGGAAAATAGTTGCATTGTCTATAATAGGTGCATTCACCATTGTGTATGTGCTTAGCAGGGTGTATGTTTGATTTAGTGTCTGAAAGAAAATGTAGTAACATGTAAGTGAAGGTGTGATGAATTATGTAGTAAGTCAGAGTCTGTCTTTAATCCAAAGTGGGAAGAAAGTTTGCATATTGCAGAATTTCAAGAATAAGATTGGGATGTTGTTGCTTCGTTCATATAGATTAACATATAGCGGATATAGATGAACAATATGTTCGGGAACATTGCATGGAAAACAAAAAAAAATTACGCACACGCAAGATCTATCCATGGAGATGCATAGCTACGAGAGGGGGAGAGCATCTACATACCCATATACTCCCTTTGTTCCGAAATGTAGGTCGTTTAAGCGATCGTAGTGTAATTTTCGTCACGTTACGAAATTCTTTCACTTTCCCAATTTGCCCTCCCGCATCGCTCGTTCAGTGTCCGCACCGCTCGCTCGCTCAGGGCATCTCCAGCCGTTCGGCCCCCCAGAGCGCCTAAATAGAGCGGCCTGGGGGCGTGCCGGCGCTAGTTCGGCCCCTGGGGGCGACCTAGCTCCCAGTCACGCCCCCACGCGCCGGCCCGGGAGACTCAGCGGCCGCGGTCGATCCTGTCGCGATGATGTCCTCCATGTCGGCTCCCGTGTCATCGGCGTCGCCGAGGTGCGAGAAGGGTAGCGGCCCGCGGTAGAGATGGGGCGTCGGTGTGGACGCGTAGGAGGCAGGCGGCGACTAGTTGTATGGAGGGTACTGCACGCCGACGAAGGCGGGCGAGGGCGTGCGCGTAGCGGGATGACCATGAGGGAAGGTCACGTTTGGGTTGAACCCGCCGTGCGCGTCGCCATCGGCGTAGCCGGGCGACGATGAACCCCATGGAGATCCGGCGCCTTGCTGTCCCCAGGGCGCGTACTGGGCGTGGCTGACGACGGGAGGATTCATCCCCGCCTGGTCGACCGATGAGGAAGACGCCGCCGCGCGTGCCGCGTTGTCGCGGGCCTTCTTGGCTATGGCCCTGTTCCGCCTGTCGGCGGTGACCGCTTCGCGCCGCTGAACTTCCACCCTTCACTTGGCGTTCGACAGGCCCGGTGGCTTCGATGGCGGCGCCCTCGGCTTCCTCTGCTTCGGCTGGACCACGGCGCCAGTCGCGGTTGCCGCCGTGCGCGGCATGGCGTACTTCTTCGGCGGCATGGCGTGCTTCTTCGCGGCGAGCGGGAGGGGGTTTGGCGGGAGAAAGGGATAGAATGGCGGGAGGAAGGCGAGCGAGCGGGAGAGATGCGAGGGAAAAGCGTCAAGAAACGGCGGGAAAAGACCCTCGGGTCGCTTCCAGGGCGGGCCCACGTGCCTTTTTCGCTTGCGCCGGCTCCCCAAGCGCCCCCAGGGCGCTGGGTTTGGCCTGGGTCCGCCGGCACTAGTTTTGGCCCGAGCCGGCGAAAAACGGGCTTCTGGGGACACGACTGAGGCCTTTTTTTGGCGCCGGCGCAGCAAAATCGCCTGGGGAGGGCCTGTTGGGGGCGCGGCTGGAGATGCCCTCAGTCGCTCACAGCGCTAGCTCCACTCGCTCTCCCCGTCACTCTCCCAGATCCGCTCGCCGGCGGCCCGCGTCCCCATCGCCAGCTTCCCCTCTGCCACTCCCCCTCGACGCCGGTCTCCCCTCTGCCTCTCCCTCTCGACGTCGCCGGCCTCTTCCACCACCCGGCCTCCACTCACAGTCTGTATGCATCGCTGAAAAATTTGATTTTTTTCCGCCGGTGATGAGCTTCTATGCGGTGGAGGCGCGCGGGCGCTCGATCTACGTGCGCCGGTGGATCCACCCCTCCCCAACTCCTACCTCCACCCCTACAGAAGGCGAAGAAGACTCGGCCCAGCTCCCTCCTCTCCCGGATCCCAGGGCCCAGAACGATGTCGTCGGCGCCCCCGCCGGCGCCCGGGCACTTGAAGAGGCGGAATCGGAGCTGCTGCTGGTGGTGGAGGCCCCCGGGGGAGGCGCTGGGGGAGGAGGCCTCCGCCGCGTCCTTGGGCGGGCTGCCCAGGCCGTCAGTACGCGACGAGCGCAGGGAGCCACTAGTGGCGAACAATTCCGTGGCGGCGGCGCCGGACTACGGGGACTATAGGGAGTTCCTGTCCCATTACTGCAGGTGAGCGATTCGTCTTGTTTTGGTGCCAAGAACCAGTCTTATCCCCATTGCAGCAGGACATCCAGTCTTGGTTGTTTCGGTGCCAAGAACCTTTTGTTTTCTTGCGCTAAATTCAGGTTGTTATCGACCTTGCTGAAGTGATATCCCGTCTGTTATGATGTCTGAGGCAGGTTCACCTACTGCGCTAAGTTCAGTCTTGGAATAGTTACCTTGTGCAGCAATTTTTTGCTGTGTTATAAAATGATTCTTGCTGCTGGTAACTTAGTATAGCTTTGGATTTATGTAACTGCATCAAATGTTCAGTGTTCACCAATCCTCCAGATATCATATGCTGGATTCTCACTCTGCTATGAATCTTGAGATTCTACTGAAACTCTCCTTATAAAGTGATCCTTGCTTCCAGTTATTATTTGGGCATCCCACTGAAACTCTGCTTAGGTAGTGGCTGGTTCTCTATAATGATTGACAATTGCAATGGAATGAAAGAAATAATGTCTTTTGACTTCACTTTTCTTTTCAGAAATTAGCTAGTCAAGCAACCAAATGTGGTATCTTGTTCTAATTCCTGAGATATTATCGTAAAAGCAGGTTCTGAAGAATGGTGTGGAGGTGAAGTTGAAGAGGAATGCCCTGAGTGTCTTGGAAGCTCCAGCTACTGTAAGACCATGCCATCATTCACAATGTGTGTATCAAAAAATGCTTTAAATTGTCAATAACACAATCAGACTAAATGTGTTCTTCTTATTTGTTTTCACTGCAATCTCAGTACATACTCCCTGTATACAATTTGTTTATCTATTGCAGGTAGAGTGCAGAGTAGCTTATTTTAAAAGTTGTTGCCTGTAGCTTCTGTTAACTTATCTACTGAAACTTGGGCTAGTGAAGCTTGTTAACTTGCATAATATTGTGAACTTAATTGTTGCTTGCATATTAATGACAGCAAAATCATGATAGGAGTAGTTTATGTAAAATCATGATAGGAATAGTTTCTGTAAAATCAGGAGTAGTTTCAGTAAAATCGCAATAGGCCATACAAGTAAAATCGTGTGGAATTTTCCTTAAATTAAAATTAAAATCATGTGGACTTGCTGTTTAGTTTTAATTAAAAATAAGAGTAGGAGTAGTTCTTGGGGTACGAGTAGGAGTAGGAGTAGTTCTTGGTTAATTAAACCTTTTCATTTAATTAAAACTAAACTAAACTAAACTACTCTTCTCCTCTCCTCTCTTCTCTTTCTTCTTTCTTCTCTTTCTCTTTTGCCCTCTTACAATAGTGCAACAATATGAGACCTAAATCAAATGAAATCAAATGAAAAAGGATTATCTTCCAGTTCCCTCTCTTCTCTTCTCTCTCTCTCTCTCTCTCTCTCTTCCAGTGCCCTCTCCTCTTCTCTCTTCATTAAACAAAAATGATCGCACAAATGATGCACTCCACACAAAATTAAATGAAACTTTTCAAACAAAAATGATCATATATATGGAGTAAAATCCAGTCCATAGAAGCCTTTTGCAAACATATGGAGTAATTTCACATGGGGTTTCCGAAAATGATCATACAAATGATGCACTCCACACAAGCAACTCCTCAAGCATCTCGACAAGCATCTCAACAAGCAACTCCTCAAGCATCTCAACAAGCATCTCGACAGGCATCTTGACAAGCAACTCCTCAAGCATCTCGACAAGCATCTCAACAAGCATCTCGACAAGCATCTCAACAAGCAACTCCTCAAGCATCTCGACAAGCATCTCAACAAGAAACTCCTCAAGCATCTCAACAAGCAACTCCTCAAGCATCTCAACAAGCAACTCCTCAAGCATCTTAACTAGCATCTCAACAAGCAACTCTCTCCATTATCCCAAGATTGTGCAGGGCATTTGCATATACCTCTGGAGGGCATGTAAGTCTTGGAGGTAGCATCCCAAGGTTCTCTAGCCTTTCCTTGTTCGCATGGGGTATTTTATACCCATTTGCCCCTGCATGGTTCAAGATTTCAACCATGCAAGCTTGTAGAGATAGGAGAACTCTGTTCAGCTTGTAAACCTCATAGTTTTCGGACTCATCTAGCACACCCTTGATAAGATCCTGAAGCATTCTAGGGCTTAGACAATCTGTTAGAGATTGCAGTGAGTTGAAGAACCCAAGGTCAAGGCCATTCAGATCAGGGCTATTGGCAGGTTGTTGAATTAGTCTGATATCGAGTCCAGTTCTTTCCACAGCTACTACAAATTCTGAGTCGTTGGGCAAGATATGAGGCTTAGCGTTGTCTTGCTGTATATAGATGGTTTGCCCAGCATCATTCTCAGGCCAAGATGCTTGTATTGCTGGCAGTAGGTTCTCTATCATGAACTCTCTCATTATTTGCCTGTTGACTTTTATGGACTTCGTCTCCAATGTTCCTCTGGGCCTGTTGTCGCTTCTCCTCTGAGCCGGAACTTCTTTCACAAACGGCCAAATTCCAATTTTTCCAGAGAAGGTCACATTTCCTTCACTATCCCACCTCGGCCTAGCAACAGCTGTCAAGAACATAACCTTTCCAATACAACTGCCGTTTTGCAGAGTTCTCGTCGGCTCTTCCTCCACATACAACAGATAGTAGTTCCTTTTTCTCTTGGTCATATAGAACCACTTCTTGTCAATGTGAATAATGTTGTGCATGGTCTTGAATTTTGGCCTTTCAGTTTGTGTTGTTGTCTCATCGAGCATTGACAAGCAAAATTTCATTCTATCCTTCTTGTTCTTTTCACTTAGAACTGGCTTCAAACAGTTTGTATGCCTTTTAATCAGCTTCAGCATGCACTTCCTATGCAGTGTGGTAGGGCTGCATCCAAGTTGCCAGGCTAATGACCTGATAGTAGACCTTCTATTTAGTGGGATGGTAAGGATTTGCTCCAGATTGATGTCTTTTGGCTTTCTTCCATAGTTACCTTTCCTCTGACTTGAAACATCTACCTCCAGACCTTTAGCAATTTGCTCCATCGCTTTCTTCCAAATTCTTTGCATATTCTAGACACCTACTCCAAAGAAATCAGCAATATTTTTCTTGTCATTTCTCTTAAACTTTCCCCCTCTACTCATGCACAATGTATGCATTGCAACATAAGCAACATATTTTTGCTTGTCATCTAGGCTATCCCTTTTCTGAACTGCTTGCTCAACACCTACACAAATAAAAATATATGATCAAATGGAGTACAACAATGCATTTACACAAGTCATTTGAGTTGTTTACTCTCTACTCATGACCATTTGAGTCATTTACCTGCATGTTGAACAATTTCATCTCCTATATCTTCGTCCATTTCATCTCTTACACCTTCGTCTGTTTCATCTCCATCTTTTGCAGGTGGGGTGTAGTTGAGGTCTGGAAGATCCATGTTATCCAAGCAACTGAAAAGAACATTTAAGGCAAGAGGTTGAACTTTCAAGATGCACAACAGTACATTTTGGAAATGAAAATGATCAAATGGACTAGTACAACATTCTTGCATACATTGTGGATATGAGGATAGTACTGCTTGTTTGCACTATTCTCTTGCTGGTACTCCGTACTATACTTGGAGTAGTTTCAGTAGTTTACTGTAGGACTTGGAGTAGTTTTAGTATAGCACTTGGAGCTCTTAGTTACAGGTCTAGGAGTATGATTTTCTGTTAAATGCTTCAAAATGCTACAGTGAAAACAACCATTTTGAAGTATGATTTGCTATCAAATGCTTCAAAATGCAAGTCTAGGAGTATGATTTGATGTTAAATGCTTAAAAATGTAAGTCTAGGAGTATGAAATGTTGTTAAATGCTGCAGGATCTCTCCTGGCCATGGAGCCAAGTACTGAAACAGGGGTCTTCTCTCCTCTTAAGTAGAGTAAGTACTCCATTACTCTACTCCTAGACATTGTTGAGGAAATCGTTAACTGGTAGCTGCTCAGTTGGCTGACAAGTAGGGGATTAATAGGCTAATCGGCAAGTTAATCGGCCATTTAATCAATACTCGGGTGATTAATCAGTTAATCGGCTACTCGGTGACCCTACGAGTAGGGATTAATCAGCAAGTTAACTGGTTAATCAGATGAATTCTTGAACAGGGTCCTAGATAAACATATCAACATGATGCAAATTGTTGGAGTAAAAAGCAACATGGTACTGCAATTTCAGTATATTTAATTATTTCAATCATATTCAGTGTACTCCAAGTCAGTGGTACAACATATCTATAGTTGATCAATTCAGTAGAAACTTGCTAAACTGAAACATTTCTGGAGTAGCTGCTAATTTTTGCTGTTGTCAATCAAGATAAACTTGAAACATGCTATCCTATTCTGAAGGAGGAGATTTCATACTAGATGTCAGACATTCTTGCAGTAGCTCTAGGAGGAGCTGCATGAGGTTTGGCATTAGTTGGTGCCATCACACTCATTGTAGTGCTATGCCTACCGCACCACAGAAGGAATTCAGATTCTTCAGAGAGTAATTCGTCCGGTCAAGCTCTTCCAGGTACCGCTCAAATTAGTTTTCGAGGGACTTTTAATTCCAGTGTTTTTCAGCTACTGTCAGATTGGCATTTTAGCTTAACAGACTGCTTTTGTTGTGTACTCTAGACATGCAAGGAGCAAGATGTATGCCACTGGAGGAACTAAGGTCTGCTACAAATAACTTCAACAGCTTGAATCTCGTCAGACATGGAATGTTCGGAGAGGTATACAACGGTTTGCTCCATGGATAGGATAGGTACTGCAGACAAACAGTGGGCCACTGTATATTGCCCTAACATAGCATGGCTAAAATAGAATCAGTTTTTTCTCTTCTGTTTTTTAGATGAGAGACGGCTTTACAGAAACGAAAATCACACTCCAAAAGGGTTTTCGTCGCAAAATTAGGTAGAAAAGGTAGGCATCCATGAGTTGCTCAAACAAATCCAAAAATAAACCCTTTTTTCCAGCACAATTATAGCAGTTTGCTCCATGTCCGCACAATTATAGCGGTTAAAAGGCGGCATTCTCCTCCTAGCCAGGAATTTCTTCATGAGGTGCCAAAATTTTCTCCTAGAGTAGTGGCATGTTGTAAGAAATCAAAACCTTGCTTCCTGAGATCAAAACCAATACATGAACTCATGGTTATTGGTGGCCTTCTCTCCCCATGTTAATTACCTGTCGTCATCCCAATAATTTGAACAAATTCTGATGGAGTATTCACTCGAATCATTGGCAGCAATTATCTCTTGAATTACTCTTGTCTTGAATTATTGGCAACAAATATTTCTTTGAATTACTCTTGTTTATGATCATCAAATTGTTTACTCATATGAGCAAGTCTTAGTTTATGATCATCTGATTGCTTATGATCATCAAATTGATGCAGAGCGGGTATTGGGCGAGGAGATGAACCTAGGCCACCAGCTCCTGTGCAGCGACGAGTACTTCAGCGGTAGCAGCTCCTGTGTGCGATGAGTGCTTTAGCGGCAGCAGCTCCCTTGGGCGCGTGTGGGCACCAGCTCGCATTCACCAGAAGCCAGCAGTAGAGCAGCAACTCGACTCCACCAGCGGACAGCAGCAGAGCACCAGCCTGCCTCCACGAGCAGGTGGCAGCAGAGCATCACCTGGGCGTGCGCGGTCCAGGAGGAGCCCCAGGACGACATGGGTGGAGGTGGAGGCGGGGCGGAGGCGGAGGTGGAGGGCGGGGGCGGAGGCAGAGGTGGAGGGCAGGGGCGTAGATGGAGGTGGAGGGCAGGGGCGGTGGCGGAGGTGGAAGACGATCCAGCGACCTGATTCAAAATTTAAACTAAGGGTATAAATGTCCATTTGCCCATTTTCACCTGGTCGGAACATTTGCCCCAGTGACCTATAATTCGGTACAGAGGGAGTAGATTGCTAAGCGGAAGCATTTATCAACGTGGTTGATGTAGTCATACACCTTCACGATCCGTTTCGATCAAGCACCAAATGTACGGCACCTCCGCGTTCAGCACACGTCCAGCTCGATGACGTCCTCGCCTTCTTAATCCAGTAAGAGGATGAAGTAATAGATGAGTTCCAACAGCACGACGGCGTGGTGACGGTGGTGGTGAACTAGAGGGAGGAGATTAGAACCACACTCGGCTTCTAATTATGAGGATTAGGGGGTAGCTAGGGCTGGCTCTAATTATGAGAAGGCTTAAAAACTTGTGTTCTAGGGGCCATCCCTGCTCCTCTTTTATATGGTGAGCCCTGGGGTCGTTACTTGGGGAGAGAGCCTCCCCAAAGTCGTTTTAGAACGCAAAGAAGAGTCCTTCTCGGACTCCAGGGCCAAACGCCATGGTTCCTGGCGTTTACGTAAACGCCACGGACTACGACATTGGGCACAGGGGGTAGACGCCAGGAACCTTGGCGTCTAGCTCCTGCCCTCCGAGAAAACCCCTTTGTGCACTGTCTTAAAGCCCCGTGGGCCTTACCCTTGGCCCAACCATATCATCCTATATATCAACTTTTACCCCAGGACCATTCCATAGCTCCTCGTTATGTCCGTGATCTCATCCCGAACTCCAAACAACTTTCAGCCACCAACATACATAACTCATATAATACTGTATCGTCAACGAACGTTAAGCGTGTGGACCCTACGGGTTCGAGAATGATGTAGACATGACCGAGACGCTTCTCCGTTCAATAATCAATAGCGGGACCTGGATTCCATATTGGTTCCTACATATTCTACGAAGATTTTTATCGGTCGACCCTTCATGACAACATACGTACTTCCCTTTGTCTGCTGGTATGTTACTTGTCCGAGATTCGATCGTCGGCATCTCCATACCTAGTTCAATCTCGTTACCGACAAGTCCCTTTACTTATTTCGTAATACATCATCTTGTAACTAACTCCTTCATCACTTCGTTTGCAAGCTTCTTGTGATGCTGTATTACCGATAGGGCCCAGAGATATCTCTCCGTCATATGGAGTGACAAATACCAATCTTGATTCACGCCAACTCAACAGACATCTTCGGAGATACATGTAGAGCACCTTTATGATCACCCAGTTACGAAGTGACGTTTGATAGCACACAAGGTATTCCTCCGGAGTCCGGGACTTGCATGATCTCATGGTCAAAGGAATATGTATTTGACATTAAGAAAGCAGTAGTAATAAACTGGACGATCATATGCTAAGCTAACGGATGGATCTTGTCCATCGCATCATTATCCTAATGATGTGATCCCGTTATCAAATGACAACTCATGTCTATGGTTAGAAAACCTTAACCATCTTTTGATCAATGAGCTAGTCTAGTAGAGGCTTACTAGGGACTTGGTATTTGCCTATGTATTCACACATGTATTTAAGTTTCCGATCAATACAATTATAGCATGAACATTAAACATTTATCATGATTAAGGAAATATAATAATAACCACTTTATTATTACCTCTAGGGAATATTTCTAACACAATACTGCTTGAAAAACATGCAAATATGATCACCAAACATACATCACTTACTGAACAAAGGTTTATGGCAAGGACTGAATGTTTACAACATTGCACTAACTGAAAGTTTAAATAGCAAAAGGAAGGGCTAAATCTGACAGAAAGTTCACATGGAAAATGTTCATCTGACAAGTTCTCCAACATAACAAAAGGAAGGGCTTATAAAGTTCACACATGATCTCACACATAGTTAGTTAGTTATATATGAACTTTGCTAACATATACTTAGCATGACCAGTGGGTGCATTTTGGGTCACTGCTACGTCTTGAGCTTGTGTTGGTTTTCCTTGAAGAGGAAAGGGTGATGCAGCAAAGTAGCGTAAGTATTTTCCTCAGTTTTTGAGAACCAAGGTATCAATACAGTAGGAGGCTCCTCAAAAGTCCCACGCACCTACACAAACAAATAAGAACCTTGCAACCAACGCAATAAAGGGGTTGTCAATCCCTTCACGACCACTTGTGCAAGTGGGATCTGATAGAGATAATATGTTAAGATAAATATTTTTGGTATTTTTATGATATAGATTGCAAAAGTGAAGATGCAAATAAAAGTAGATAGAAAGCTTATATGATAAAAGATAGACCCGGGGGCCATAGGTTTCACTAGTGGCTTCTCTCGAGATAGCATAACTATTACGGTGGGTGAACAAATTACTGTCGAGCAATTGATAGAAAAGCGAATAATTATGAGATTATCTAGGCATGATCATGTATATAGGCATCACGTCCATGACAAGTAGATCGACTCCTGCCTGCATCTACTACTATTACTGACACATCGACCGCGATCCAGCATGCATCTAGAGTATTAAGTTCATAAGAACAGAGTAATACATTAAGAAAGATGACATGATGTAGAGGGATAAACTCATGCAATATGATATAAACCCTATCTTTTTATCCTTGATGGGAACAATACAATACGTGCCTTGCTCCCCCTGCTATCACTGAGAAAGGACACCGCAAGATTGAACCCAAAGCTAAGCACTTCTCCCATTGCAAGAAAGATCAATCTAGTAGGCCAAACCAAACTGATAATTCGAAGAGACTTACAAAGATAACTTAATCACACATAAAAGAATTCAGAGGAGATTCAAATATTTCTCATAGATAAACTTGATCATAAACCCACAATTCATTAGATCTCGACAAACACACCGCAAAAAGAGTTACATCGAATAGATCTCCAAGAAGATCGAGGAGAACTTTGTATTGAGAATCAAAGAGAGAGAAGAAGCCATCTAGCTAATAACTATGGACCCGAGGTCTGTGGTAAACTACTCACAACTCATAGGAGAGGCCTTGGAGATGATGTAGAGGCCCTCTGTGGTTGATTCCCCCTCCAGCGGAGCGTCGACGAAGGCTCCAAGATGGGATCTCGCGGATACAGAAGGTTGCGGTGGTGGAATTAGGTTTTCGTGGTCTGTTCTGATGTTCTCGGGGTACGTGGGTATATATAAGAGGAGGAAGTAGGTCGGTGGACGCTCGAGGGGCCCACGAGGGTGGGGGCGCGCCCACCTGTAGGGGGCGCGTCGGGCACCCTCATGGCCGCCTCGCTTGTTGCTTGACTTGCACTCCAAGTCTCCAGGTTCACATTTGTTCCAAAAAGATCGCTCCCAAAGGTTTTATTCCGTTTGGACTCCGTTTGATATTCCTTTTCTTTGAAACACTGAAATAGACAAAAAAACAGCAATTCGGGTTGGGCCTCCGGTTAGTGGTTAGTCCCAAAAATGATATAAAAGTGTAAAGTAAAGCCCATAAACATCCAAAACGGGTAATATAATACTCCCTCCGTTCCTAAATATAAGGTGTATAGTTTTTGGCATGGAAATTAAAGAATGCACATAGAGGGAGAATTTCACATGTTTTGGGTGAGATTTCACCTGACTATTTGACATGAGAAAATAGAGGAGCTTGCCTGATATAAGGAAATGTAATCAAATCCCAAAAAAATATCCAAACGAGTGGTGTAATGCAACACACCTTATTTTTGAACTTTTTCTCAGAAATCTATACACCTTATATCAGGGAATGGAGGGAGTAGCATGGAACAATAAAAAATTATACATACGTTGGAGACGTATCAAGCATCCCCAAGCTTAATTCCTGCTCGTCCTCGAATAGGTAAATGATAAAAACAAAATTTTTGATGTGGAATGCTACCTAGCATAATTCTCAATGTAATTTTTTTATTGTGGCATGAATGTTCAGATCCAAATGATTCAAAATAAAAGTTCATATTGACATAAGAAATAGTAATACTTCAAGGATACTAACTAAGCAATCATGTCTTCTCAAAATAAAATGGATAAAGAAAGTTATCCCTACAAAATCATATAGTCTGGTTGTTGCTCTATCTTCATCACATAAAGTATTTAATCATGCACAACCCCGATGACAAGCCAAGCAATTATTTCATACTTTAGTAATCTCAAACTTTTTCAACTTTCACGCAATACATGAGCGTGAGCCATGAACATAACACTATATGTGGAATAGAATGGTGGTTGTAGAGAAGACAAAAAAGGAGAAGATAGTCCCACATCAACTAGGCGTATCAACGAGCTATGGAGATGCCCATTAATAGATATCAATGTGAGTGAGTAGGGATTGCCATGCAACGGATGCACTAGAGCTATAAATGTATGAAAGCTCAACAAAAGAAACTAAGTGGGGGTGCATCCAACTCGCTTGCTCATGAAGACCTAGGGCATTTTGAGAAAGCCCATCATTGGAATATACAAGCTAAGTTCTATAATGAAAAATTCCCACTAGTATATGAAAGTGACAACATAGGAGACTCACTATCATGAAGATCATGGTGCTACTTTGAAGCACAAGTGTGGTAAAAAGGATAGTAGCATTGTCCCTTCTCTCTTTTTCTCTCATTTTTTTATTTGGCCTTTCTCTTTTTTTTTGCCTTTCTCTTTTTTTTTTTAAGTCCGAAGTCTCATCCCTACTTGTGGGGGAATCATAGTCTCCATCATCCTTTCCTCACTTGGACAATGCTCTAATAATGAAGATCATCACACTTTTATTTACTTACAACTCAAGATTAGAACTCGATACTTAGAACAAGATATGACTCTATATGAATGCCTCCGGCGGTGTACCGGGATATGCAATGAATCAAGAGTGATATGTATGAAAATTATGAAGGTAGCCTTGCCACAAATACGATGTCAACTACATGATCATGCAAAGAGCAATATGACAATGATGATGTGTGTCATATAAACGGAACGGTGGAAAGTTGCATGACAATATATCTCGAAATGGCTATGAAAATGCCATAATAGGTAGGTACGGTGGCTGTTTTGAGGAAGGTATATGGTGGGTGTATGGTACCGGCGAAAGTTGCGCAGCACAAGAGAGGCTAGCAATGGTGGAAGGGTGAGAGTGCGTATAATTCATGGACTCAACATTAGTCATAAAGAACTCATATACTTATTGCAAAAATCTACAAGCCATTGAAAACAAAGTACTACGCGCATGCTCCTAGGGGGATAGATTGGTAGGAAAAGACCATCGCTCGTCCCCGACCGCCACTCATAAGGAAGACAATCAATAAATAAAATTGTGCTCCAACTTCATCACAAAGCGGTTCACCATGCGTGCATGCTACGGGAATCACAAACTTCAACACAAGTATTCTTTAAATTCATAATCACCCAACTAGCATGACTCTAATATTACCACCTCTATATCTCAAAACAATTATCAAGTATCAAATTGATCATAGCATCCAATTCACTTTCTATGATAGTTTTTATTATACCCAACTTGGATGCCCATCATTCTAGGACCAATTTTATAACCATAGAAAATACCATGCTGTTCTAAGAGACTCTCAAAATAATATAAGTGAAGCATGAGAGATCAACAATTTCTACAAAATTAAGCCACTATCGTGCTCTAAAAGATATAAATGAAGCACTAGAGCAAAACTATCTAGCTCAAAAGATATAAGTGAAGCACATAACGTATTCTAATAAATTCTAATCAAGTGGGATTCTCCCAAAAGGTGTGTACAGCAAGGATGATTGTGGTAATCTAAAAAGCAAAGACTAATATCATACAAGACGCTCCAAGCAAAACACATATCATGTGGCGAATAAAAATATAGCTCCAAGTAAAGTTAACGATAGACGAAGACGAAAGAGGGGATGCCTTCCGGGGCACCCCCAAGCTTAGGATTTTGGTTATCCTTGAATATCTTGGGGTGCCATGGGCATACCCAATCTCAGGCTCTTTCCACTCCTTATTCCATAGTTCATCAAATCCTTACCCAAAACTTGAAAACTTCACAACACAAAACTCAACAGGAGATCTCATAAGCTCCGTTAGTGCAAGAAAGAAAAACCACCACATAAGATACTATAATGAACTCATTCTTTATTTATATTGGTGTTAAACCTACTGTATTTCAACTTCTCTATGGCTCATACCCCTACATACTAGCCATAGATGCATCAAAATAAGCAAACAACACACGAAAAACAGAATATGTTAAAAACAGAATAGTCTGTAGCAATCTGTAACTCTCGAATACTTATGGAACTCTAAAAATCCTACAAAAATAGGAAGTCCTGGGAAATTTATCTATTGGTCTACAGAAAAATTAATAAACGCAAAATCATGTTCCTGTGAATTACTAAAATTATTTTCGTGCGCACAAAGTTTCTGTTTTTCAGCAGAATCAAATTAACTATCACCATAGGTTATCCTATAGGTTCTACTTGGCACAAACACTAATTAAAACATGAAAACACATCTAAACAGAAGAAAAAAGAAACACAAATAAAATTGGGTTGCCTCCCAACTAGCGCTATCGTTTAACGCCCCTAGCTAGGCATAAAAGCGAAGATAGATCTTAGTAGTGCCATCTTTGGCACTCAATTCATAAGTAGCTCGCATGATAGATTCGTAAGGTAATTTAACTTTCTTTCTTGGAAAGTGCTCCATGCCTTTCCTTAATGGAAATTGGAATCTAATATTCCCTTCCTTCATATCAATAATCGCACCAATCGTTCTAAGGAAAGGTCTACCAAGAATAATATGGCAAGAAAGATTGCAATCTATATCAAGAACGCTAAAATCTACGGGCACATAATTCCTATTTGCAACAATAAGAACATCATTGATCCTTCCCATAGGTTTTTTAATGGTGGAATTCGCAAGGTGCAAATTTAAAGAGCAATCATCAAAATCATGGAAACCTAGAATATCACATAAAGTTTTCGGAATTGTGGAAACACTAGCACCCAAATCACATAAAGCATAATACTCATGATCTTTAATTTTAATCTTTATAGTAGGTTCCCACTCATCATAAAGTTTTCTACGTAATGAAGCTTCCAAATTAAGTTTTTTATCATAAGATTGCATCAAGGCATCAACAATATGTTTGGTAAAAGCTTTATTTTGACTATAAGCATGAGGAGAATTCAATACAGATTGCGACAAGGAAATACAATCTACTAAAGAACAATTATCATAATTAAATTCCTTGAAATCCAAGATAGTGGGTTCAATGCCATTTAAAGTCTTAACCTCTCCAATCCCACTTTTACCAAATTTAGCATCAAGATCTACAAACTCCGAATCATTGGGACGCCTTTTAACTAAAGGTGACTCATCTCCAGTCCCATCATTATTAAGATTCATATTGCAAAACAAAGATTTAATAGGGGACACATCAATAACTTTTAGATTTTCATCATTATTTTCTCCTAACCCTTCTGGTTTGGCAGCCGTCTTATTGACCAAGGTGGCCTGCTTATCAGAAATTTGGGCTATTGATTTTTCAAGACGAGTAATTTGAGAATTCAAACCATAAAATTCTTTGGACATATCATCAAGCTCTTTGTTCATATACTCCATAAAGATTTTTTCTTTTAAGCTCTTTTCTAAAGAAACTATTATGCTCAAATTCTAAAGTCATAAAACTTCTAACGTTCAATTCAATCTCTTCCAACCTTCTAAGATGAAGGTCGGAGTTCTTAGGCAAATCCATAAGAGCAAAGAGGCACACAAGAAGATAAGCAAAAGAGAGAGGTGATTGGGAAAGAGAGGGCGAATAAAACGGCAAGGGTGAAGTGGGGGGGAGAGGAAAACGAGAGGCAAATGGCAAATAATGTAATGCAAGGGAGATTATTGTGATGGGTACTTGGTATGTCTTGACTTGAGCGAAGACCTCCCCCGCAACGACGCCAGAAATCCTTCTTGCTACGTCTTGAGCTTGCGTTGGTTTTCCTTGAAGAGGAAAGGGTGATGCAGCAAAGTAGCGTAAGTATTTCCTTCAACTTTTGAGAACCAAGGTATCAATCCAGTAGGAGGCTCCTCAAAAGTCCCATGCACCTACACAAACAAATAAGAACCTCGCAACCAACGCAATAAAGGGGTTGTCAATCCCTTCACGGCCACTTGCGAAAGTGATATCTGATAGAGATAATATGATAAGATAAATATTTTTGGTATTTTTATGATATAGATTGGAAAAGTAAAGATGCAAATAAACGTAGATAGAAAGCTTATATGATAAAAGATAGACCCGGGGGCCATAGGTTTCACTAGTGGCTTCTCTCAAGATAGCATAAGTATTACAGTGGGTGAACAAATTACTGTCGAGCAATTGATAGAAAAGCGAATAATTATGATATTATCTAGGCATGATCATGTATATAGGCATCACGTCCGTGACAAGTAGATCGACTCCTGCCTGCATCTACTACTATTACAACACACATCGGCCGCTATCCAGCTTGCATCTAGAGTATTAAGTTCATAAGAACAGAGTAACGCATTAAGACAGATGACATGATGTAGAGGGATAAACTCATGCAATATGATATAAACCCCATCCTTTTATCCTCGATGGGAACAATACAATACGTGCCTTGCTGCCCCTGCTCTCACTGGGAAAGGACACCACAAGATTGAACCCAAAGCTAAGCACTTCTCCCATTGCAAGAAAGATCAATCTAGTAGGCCAAACCAAACTGATAATTCAAGGAGACTTGCAAAGATAACTTAATCACACATAAAAGAATTCAGAGGAGATTCAAATATTTCTCATAGATAAACTTGATCATAAACCCACAATTCATCAGATCTCGACAAACACACCGTAAAAAGAGTTACATCGAATAGATCTCCAAGAAGATCAAGGAGAACTTTGTATTGAGAATCAAAGAGAGAGAAGAAGCCATCTAGCTAATAACTATGGACTCGAAGGTCTGTGGTAAACTACTCACAACTCATAGGAGAGGCCTTGGAGATGATGTAGAGGCCCTCCGTGGTCGATTCCCCCTCCGACGGAGCGCCGATGAAGGCTCCAAGATGGGATCTCGCGGATACAGAAGGTTGCGGCGGTGGAATTAGGTTTTCGTGGTCTGTTCTGATGTTCTCGGGGTACGTGGGTATATAGGTCGGTGGACGCTCAAGGGGCCCACGAGGGTGGGGGGCGCGCCAGGCACCCTCATGGCCACCTTTCTTGTTGCTTGACTTCCACTCCAAGTCTCCAGGTTCACATTTGTTCCAAAAAGATCCCTCTCGAAGGTTTCATTCCGTTTGGACTCTGTTTGATATTCCTTTTCTTCGAACCACTGAAATAGGCAAAAAAAACCAGCAATTCGGGTTGGGCCTCCGGTTAGTAGGTTAGTCCCAAAAATGATATAAAAGTGTAAAGTAAAGCCCATAAACATCCAAAACGGGTAATATAATAGCATGGAACAATCAAAAATTATAGATACGTTGGAGACGTATCAGTCACATTAATTTCCTCTTGAGCATTCATCGGTGGAATGACATCTACATTTCACTACTAGGGAAAACCTTATACATAGAATCTTAGCAGCAGCGCGGATCAAAAAGATGCGCTACTGCTAATTATCAGCAGCGCGTGCGCACAAAACTCGCTACTGAAACGGAGTTAGTAGTAGCACGCTCGGAGCAACCCGCGCTGCTACAAATATCAATCGACAGTGTCCACCAAACTACATTTAGCAGCAGTGCATTGTCGCGACCGGCGCTACTGCTAAAGCGTTAGTAGCAGCACGCTTTCTGAGGTCGCTGCTGCTAATTTTCAAATTGGGCACACTGTTGGTCCCAGTTAGCAGTAGCAGTTGTGTGGGAAGCGCGCTGCTGCTAATTTCTTATCAGCAGCGTGTTTTACAACCCGCGCTACTGCTAAGACGGACCAGCCCACCACCTTACCCCACCCGTCCTCCCCTCCCCCATCTCCTCTCTTCCCTTTCCCTACCCCCCACATCCTCCCTCTCTCACTCTTCTTCTTCCTCAATACTTCTCCCCCATTACTCTCCCTCTCCTACCTACCTTTCTCTCTCTTCATTACTCCTAGCTAACTACACCACCTCCATTAATGCATCTCCTTTCCCTTTTTCCTTCCCCCTCCACTAGTTGAAGTTGTCTCCTCCCAAATTAGCTAGCTAGGTAGATGTAGCATTTAGTTAAGTGACCTATTTGCCCCTAACTAGATCTATCTTTGTCAAGAAGAGCTTTGTGCACTTTTGATCTCCCTACATCATCATCTCCACCATGTGCTCGGTCTCGAGATAGAGGTGATTAAAATTTCATGCTTTTGCAAAATGAAAATATGTTTATGTGTGTGTGATATGATAATTGGGAGATATGATGGAAATTGTGTGTGTGGCATGAGTTGACGCCAAATTGTGATTTTGAGTTGCCTATGTTTTGCCGAAATGTTGATTTATTTCCGTTTCAGCGAATTCCGGGCAAACTCTAGATCTATATATGTCCTATTTTTAGGGAAGGTCATGCCGAATTTTTGTATGACTTTGATGCATGCACGCATTTTTATAATCAATTTGTTTATTATTACTGTGCAGAGTTCACGATGGTCAGTGAAACGATGGTGGATAGGTGGTTGCGGTCGGCGGTGCAGAACATGAAAGAAAATAACCAGACAGAGGTTTTTTGTCCGTGTCGAAAATGCAAAGGAATAGTTTGGCTCGACCCCCATGACGATGGTCGTGTCGAAGCGCACCTGCTCATGACTGGTTTCATGGATGGCTATACTCGATGGATAATTGAAGATGAGGATACAATGTTGAGGACGCCGATGGGGCATGCAATGATGACACGGGGCAAGGCGAAGAGATGATCGATAATGGCGGCGATGAAGAGGCTGGACATGGCGGCGGAGAAGGGGCCGGACATGGAGGAGGAGAAGGGGCTGGACATGGCGGCGGAGAGAACGACATGGACTGCACGCAGCAGAGTTTGTCGGTACAAAGTTCAATCGTGCGGGACCCTCATATTCAAGCATTGCTTCGCAAGGAGACAAGTACTAAGAGAGCTTCTTCTAGAGAGGAGGCTAAGCTGGAGCAACTGGTGGTAGACTCGAACACTCCATTGTATGATGGTTGCAATCCTGAGCTGACCCGCTTGAGTTTCATGCTCCAACTCCTGAAGACGAAGGCTAAAAACAGATGGACCGACACTAGCCTCGATGAGCATCTCAAGTACCTAAAGGATGTTCTTCCCACGAGGAATCTATGTCCTACTAGTGTTGATGAGGACAAGAAGATCGTGTGCCCTCTTGATCTGCCACACGTTAGATACCATGCATGCATCAATGATTGCATAATTTATCGGAAGGAGCATGCGGAAAAAACAAGTTGTTCATTGTGCAATGCTTCTCAATACAAGAAGGCCGGGAAGAAATGTCCCCAGAAAGTTGTATGGTACTTACCGATCACTCCCCATCTCTAGCGGTATTTTGTAGATCCCAAGGAAGCAAAGCTAATGCGCTGGCACGTGGAGAGGAAGAAGCCCGACGATGGAGATGATCCGAAGCTGACACACATCAAGGATGGAAGCCAGTGGAGAGTGTTGAACAACTTCTATCGGTTTTTCGAATGTGATGCGAGGAACATCATGCTCGGCGCGTGTACCGATGGCATGAATCCGTTTGGCAACCAGAACACCAACCATAGCACATGGCCCGTGTTTGTATGAATGTACAACCTCCCCCCTGGTTGTGCATGAAGTCGAAGTACATTCACATGAGCATGCTTATTCAAGGGCCGAAATAAACAGGAAATAATATTAATTTGTATCTGGGGCTACTTCAAGAGGAGTTAGACACGTTATGGAAAACACCGGCCAATACATGGGACGCCAGCAAAGGCGAGTATTTCTACATGAGAGCCGCGCT